>CM074727.1:81498147-82180647 GCA_037306005.1 Rhinophrynus dorsalis | reverse complement strand
GTTCTTCCATGTGCCGCCCCAGCCCTGCAAGCTGGTGTCTGTTGTTACTATTTCCCATTGGGGTTCTAGAAGTTGTCTTCCTTTCTGAATGTTTTTTCCGTTGCACCACCTCTGTAACTCCCTTCTGGTGGATGTCAGCAGAGGTATTTGTATTGAGAAATTCGATGGATCTCTTTTCTGGAATTGTAAATAATTGGCCTGAGCCAGTCATCCGTGAGCCCTGGCCCAGGGTACAATCTGTTGAGCAGAGGTCAGATGTCCCAATAGGTGTGCAAACTGTCTTGCTGTCTGGAACTTCCATTTTCTGAAGTTCTTGACTGTCTGTAGAATTCTGTCCTGTCTTACAGTAGACAGGGTTACTAATGAATGGGCAGAGTCTATGATGTTTCCCAGAATGATGAGTGACTGGGTGGGAACAAGTTGGCTTTTTTGAAAATTGATCAACCATCCTAGATCCTTTAACAATTCTATGCACTTCTGTGTGTGTATTGATGCCTGTTCTCTGTCGTCTGCTATCAGTAGCATATTGCCCAGGTATGGGACAATTCGAATGCCTTGTGATCTTAAGGCTGCCATAGCTATAGCTAGGACCTTTGTGAATGTCCTTGGTGCTGATGCTAGACCAAAGGGGAGAGCCCTGTACCGATAATGGACTCCCAGTAAGTGGAATCTTAGAAATCTGCGATGAACCATCCTGATTGGGATATGGTAGTAGGCGTCTTGAAGATCTATTCTTGTCAGAAAAGACTGAGGTTGAATCAGCTTTAGTATTGATGACACTGTTTCCATCTTGAATGATCTGATTTTTAGAAATGAATTCACTCTTTTGAGATTTAAAATGAGACAAAGTTCCCCTGATGGCTTGGAAACACAAAAAACATTTGAATAGATTCCTCTGAACATCTGTGTTACAGGGACTTCTTCTATAACCCCATTCTGAAGTAGATGTTGAATCGCCTTCTTCATTTTTGGAATCATCTGTTTGTTTCTGATTTTGGATGTCTGGAAATATGAGTGCTAAGGGACAGACAAATTCCAGTGCATACCCTATCTCTAATATTTGTGATACCCACTGATCCGGGTAAATCCGTTTCCAGTTTTGTAAGAAAAATTCCAGTCTGCCCCCCACTGGAATTAGAGATAGGGCACTGCTGGCTTCATTGGGTATTTTGCTGAAAATTTGTCTTGCGCTGGAATTCCCTTCGGTTTCCAGGATGGACGTTTTGAGCGGAGTTTCTCTTCCTCTTGTCATATGATGTACCTGGCTTTTATCTCTTAGCCTCCCAAAAGGATTGGCGCTTGAATTTTGCAGATCTTGGAGATGTTGTTCTCTGTCAACGTTCCTGGGGAAGAAATGGACTTTTTCCCCCCTGAGGATTTTCTTATCATTTTCTCCAGCTGATCACCAAATAATTTTTCTCCTGTGAAGGGTAGGGATACTAGACGATTTTTTGATGATGCATCAGCCTCCCAGGCCTTGATCCACAGAGCTCTTCTAGCTGTGATGGATAATGCCGAGGATCTTGCCATTAGCCGGATGTTGTCTAACGAGGCATCACATGAATAGTTTACGGCGTTTTTGATAGATGAAACTTCTTTAAGCAGCCTAGACCTTGAGACAGAAGAGTCAATTTTTTCTTCAAAGTCAGTTAGCCAGAGACGTAGGGTGTGGAAAATGCATGCCATAGCAGTGGCAGATCGTAGGTGTAACGTGTCGCCTTGTATCATAAGCTGGATACCTCTTTTATAGTTCCTTTCTCCCTCAGAATAACACTCCAATATCTCCCATGGTTGCCACAGTTCCGTCACATATCTCCCCCTTGTCCACCTCCGACAGCCACAGCATGATCCACACGGGTCAGCTCGCTGCTGTCCGGAGTGGACACATAATCTGGTAGTGCCATGTCCACAACAGTACTTGTCCCAAAAGTCTTGTCCCCAGCCAGCCCCTACAGTCCTGGGGTCTGGAAAGGAAAAACGAGCCCCTTGTCCGGGGCCAGGAGTAAAACTGGGGTCCTTGGTCCTGGGCCAGGGAAATGTGTACCTCTTGGTCCTGGCTATCACCAAGTTGGGAGGCCTCTCCTGGGCCAGGCTCCAGGCAGAGCTGGGGTCAGACCCTCCTGGGTCTGGGTCCAGTGGCTCAGGGTCCATAGCCAGTCTATAAGGTGGACCTCCTTTTGGCAACAGTGTCTCTGGGTTCCCAATGGCCTGGGGGTCACCTTGGTGGACGCTGGGGATATCTCCGCCTTTTGGTTGGGCAAGTACCCCACGGGAACATGAGAGGATACTGCTCCCACTCTCCTGGGCTGAGGCAACATCCAAAGGGCTACTGGAAACACTGGGGACTCTTTTGCTCAGGGTAGGGGCATCCAGAGGACCAGTGAGGCGTGCACTCCCACTCACCAATCCAGGACAAACAGATTGTGGGCTGCTGACAAAACTGGGGCAACTCCCAACTTCCTTAGGGAGCACGGTGGTCCCCCTCCCTCAGGCTGGATCAACAGTTGGCCTGGTTGGGAATGACTTCCCACCCACCAGGATGGGGTCAAAAAGTCCAGGGGCAACAAGGGCATCCCGGGTGAGGACCATGGTCCCACTCACCAAGGCTGGGGTATCAGGAAAAGGGGCAACAGGCTTTGGACTGCTGATGAGAACAGTTGTCCCACTCATCACAGCCAATGTTTCACAGGGCCTGGTGGGCTCGCTCCCATCCACCAGGCCAGGGGTCACATAGGGGCTGGTGGGCTCGCACCCACCCACTGGTTCACAGTCCACAGGGACAGCAGCACTGCATTGTGGCAGTCTGCTGGGTTCCTCTTCTTCCAGGCCATCAATTTCCTGGTTTCTTTTCTTTTTGCGAGGGAACACCTGACCAATCTTCCTGGCGATCTTGTCCTGGCACCTGGAGAACACATTTTCCTCCTTCTCCAGGGTAATAGCAATAAGGGACGGACTAGGACTGCTGGTGGGTACCTGCATTTCATCCACCGCAGCAGGGGTTACATAGGGGCTGGTGGGCTTGCTCTCACCCACCAGTTCACAGTCCACATGTACAGCAAGAGGGTCAGCAGCACTGTTCTCCTTCAGTCTGCTGGGGTCCTCTTCTTCCAGGCAACAAACTCCAAGGCCATTCTCTGCCTTGAGGAAGACCACAGTCCCATTCCTCAGGGCAATAACATCTGCGCCCCTGGAGAGCACACATTTCTCTTTCTCCAGGGCAGTATCCAATAATAAAGGGGAAGGACAGGGGCTGCTGGTGGGGACCTGCGTCTCATCCACAGCAACAGGGGTTTCCCAGGCACTGTGGAGCTCACTCCAGCTTACCAGGCCAGGGTTCACAGGGGGGCTGGTGGGGAACGCATTCCCACCCACCAGTTCACAGTCCATAGGATCAACAAGAGGGCCAGCAGCACTGTTCTCCTTCAGTCTGCTGGGGTCCTCTTCTTTCAGGCCACAAACCGCAGGGCCATTCTCTGCCTTGAGGAAGACCGCAGTCCCATTCCTCAGGGTCGTATCAACCGTGCCCCTGGAGAGCACACATTGCTCCTTCTCCAGGGCAGTGTCCATTAACAAAGGGAGCATCTTCTTGGGGCTGCTGGTGAGCTCTCTCTCACTCACAACAGTAGGAAAAACAGGGGAAGGGGCCAAATGTCCACCAGGGGGGACGGTTGTCCCACCCCCTGGTACAGGGGCATTCTTGGGGCTGAGGAGCAGCGAATTCCCACTCCTCAGGTCCAGGGTAACAAAGGGGCTGGTGCGTATCACTGTCTTACTCCCCCAGCATGGGGCAACCCAGGGGCTCTGGATGTCTTGAAAGTACTGTTGCTCGACCGACAGTTTAAGTTGGGCAACCGTCTCTTCCGACGGATTGGGTCCTAGGTGGGGCAGTAGATTCCTCATTCTCCACCCCACCGGGTCGCAGGACTCAAAAGACTGTTCAATTCCAAGGTCGGAGCCTCCTTCCCAGGGCGGGTTGGCCAGCCAGGCCACATCTTCCTGCAGTATAGTATATGGGGGGCCGCCCGTGGTCCCTCCCCCATATGCCTCGCAACTTTCCAGATAAGGCCTTGGTAAGCTCGATCCAGATGCCACTCTTGCTCCACCAGGTCCTCCAGCTCCTCTGCTAGCTCAGGGATATTCTGGAACCCCATCATCTCCTCCCGGGCATCCCTGATTTCCCAAAACCTACTCTCCTCCTTGCTGCCAAAGTTGGGGTCGACACAGATGGCCTCCCATCCTACTCCTGGGCCATTGTATCCATTGCCCGCAGCAGAACAAGAGGGGCGGATCATGCTGTAATACTTCTGCTCCGCTTTCTGGTACAGGGCGATATACTGATCCTGTAGCTTACTTTCCACCTTCACAAAGCAGTCCAGGCTGTCCTCCCAATCCCGCAGAGGATTGTCCCCCAGAAGTGGCCATCGCAATGCCACCAGCTTCTCAATCCGTCTCCAGTTGGGCTTAACAGCGCCCATTGGTCCTAGATTTGCCATGTTCCACAGGCAGGATCCCAGGTACCTCCTAATGCAGTGGATACTAGTACTCTAAGTTCCAGGATATCCAAGTTGCTTTGGCCATCCACAGCTCGCTGCGCTGCTGAGACCAGGGTCAAGCCAGCGGCTATATCTCCCCCTGGATGCTGGTCTCAGTTTCGCTGTTGCTCCATCCACTGCTCGCTGCGCTGCTGAGACCGGGGTCAAGCCAGCGGCTATATCTCCCCCTGGATGCTGGTCTCAGTTACAGTTCCTTGGGATAAGCCGTATCCCGCCGCTTGCCACCAGTTGTAACGTGACGCCTTGTATCATAAGCTGGATACCTCTTTTATAGTTCCTTTCTCCCTCAGAATAACACTCCAATATCTCCCATGGTTGCCACAGTTCCGTCACAGTAGGTTATGGCCAGTGGTGGCATACTGCTTTTTTAATGCGCCATCTGCTCTTTTGTCCATTGGATCCCTCAATGTTGTTCCATCTTCCATGAGAATAGTGGTTCGTCGAGAGATCTGAGCCACTGCTGCATCAACTTTTGGGGGATATACCCATGTCGTGATGTGTTCTTGTGGGAACGGGTACATCTTCTGGAACTGTCGTGACATGGTGGATCTTTTGTCACCCTGCTTCCATTCAGTCTTTATAATTTCATGAATAGAGCTATGGACAGGAAACTGTGGTGTTGTCTTCTTATAGCCAATAAATGCTGCGTCCATCACACTTAGATCCTTCTGAGTGTCTGATAAACCTAATGTTTTACACACAGCTTTAATTAATCCCTCTATTTTGTCAATACTGAAATTCCCTGTTTCCTCAGTAATCTCTCCTCCTTCTGCTGAAGACTGAGCAGATTCTAAGTCAATAAAGCTTTCTTCCTCTTCTTCGTCACCAGGGCGTCTAGATGGACCTTCGTCAGGATCAGATGTGTGTTGACGTTTTCTAGTGGATTACTGAAGGGCAGAAAAAGTCTCCTGCATGGATGAGCGCATCCACCCCAGGACGTCCTGGAACTGTGAGGGAATTACATCTCCTGCTGCTTTTCTAAGGCAATCAGTGCAAAGCTTAGCTGGATCAGATAAGGGAAGCTTGGCATCACAGCTAGCGCAGGTCTTAGTTTTTGGAATGGACCTATCCTCTTTAAGCAAGTCAGCATTCCCCTTGGGTTTGTCTGGTTTCTGCTCTTTAGATGTAGACATGTTAAAAAGTAAGCAATGTACCCAAAACAACAGATATTCAATATAATAAGTAAATTATTCACTATAATAGCAGCTTACCCCTTACATGCATGCTTCTTATATAGTCTCCAGCCTTCTCCCATTGTCTGGTACACGATTTCAGGTGTGCGTTCCACCTTTGGAACGCACGCCGATGCACTTCCGGTTTGGGTACTGAAGTGAGCGCGTCATCCGCCGCCGCTTCCCTTGCGATGTTGAGAGCCCAGAACGCTGAGAATGAAGGAAGACAGCTCGTGTTTGGGGGATCTGGATCCATGCGACCCAACTATTGACCGGGTATGTGATCCAATCAGGGCACTAGCGAGTCTGATGATGTGGTTGGCGGTTAAGGCCAACCACATGGGGAAAAAATAATAAAAGATGTTTTAAATGCAGTGGAGAGGCTTTTGCCTCCTTCCTCCAGCTGTGGTAGGATCAAATAACTGAGGAGATACAGCAGAACAGACACTTAAGTAAAAAAGTTATTGGTCCTACCAGCTGGGAGGAGAAGTCAAAACCCACAGTATTGCCATGGACTGGACACAGAGGAAAAATATATATTGTAGAGTTTATCCTTGAGTAAAATAAAGAACTCCCACTGCTGAGAGGTGTGTTATTCAAAAGTTATTGCAGCTCAAACTTGAATTTTTTTAGGTGCAGTATCACAATGGCCAGAAATTGTACAGTGGCGCTGTTGCTACACCATCCTATAGACAGATCTGGTCAGTTGATCATAAATCCCCATAGAATGGTGTAGCAACAGCACCACTGTACAATGTCTGGCCATTGAGATATTGCACCTAAAAAATGTCAAGTTTGAGCAGCAATAACTTTTAATAGCTGACATCTCAGCATTGGGAGTGCCCTTATGGTACCTAGGAAGCCCTATAATATATATATTTATTTACATACAAAGCAGGGACATCTTATCTTTCTGTCTCCATTGTCATTTTATGTTATCAATATATTGTACAAATCTTCTGGCATATAATAATAATGATCTCCCATTCATATCATACAGCTCTCTTCCTCCAGTAGTTCTCTCTCTCATATCCCAGCAGTTAGTGCTTTCTCATTTTGAATCTCTGAAGCAACTCCTTGCCAGAAAACAGCTACTGGTATACCCAAACAGCTGTCTCATTTGTACATAGGCTAAGTCTTTTCCACCTGCTGAGCCACATGAAAAAGTTCTGAATTTTGCCTAGTCACAGGTTGTGGTAAATCTCCTAAATATAATTAGAAGCTAGGAACATATTGCCCAGTTTACTGAAAAAGCTAATTTAAAAAACAGCAGCTATTCACACATCAAAAGGAAAATACTCCTAGCCAACTACAAATATACCTCTGCTATAGTCTAAATAATAATTTATACAGACACTGGTGAACCAAGTTGTCTTGAAAGCTTGCATTCTAAAGCTACTCAGCCAATAAAGGCATCACGTTTACTTTCCCAGTCTCTTGATTTTCCTATAGCCAATATGGTACTACCTGTTACTAATATTACATAAAATACTTCACAGTAGGATGGCCCTTGAATAAACTCAGGCATATCCATCACCCTCCACCAGTCATGTGGATTTCCCCACCAGTGAAGCATACTCTTGACACTATAGGTTTTAAATGGCACTGTAATTTGGGGAGACTGCTAACTTGCTATTGCTATATAGTTATAGGGAACAGACATGAGGCACTTGTTTACTTTACACTCTCCAGGCAAGGTCATGCTAGACCTTCAGTTGAGAACCTTGGTGCTAGCTGATAAGGTAAAAACATTCTTTAGTGAAAAACCTAAGGAGGAAAGCACCCTTAAGTGAGACAGGCCTAATTTGGCCCATAGCCTGCAAGCTGGTCTCCCTGTGAGCAAACTGAATAATTGCTGGTTGGTTGGATTCCATCTTGAAGAACTGATTTCTCACTAACTGATTCAGGAATTTCAAAATTAGCCTTTGTTCCCCTGTAGCCTTTGAAACCAGAAAAACAAGCAGATTATGTGCTTTGCCTCTTTCATCCCTCAGAATGGGCAACAGAAAGCCTCTCTTTCTTGTTCAAAGAGAGCAGCTGTTCTTCCAAAAGATGTTGTATAGCTGCTTACAACCAAGTTACTGGCAAATCAGGTTGCTGAGGGGAAGCTGCTGCAAAATCTATATTGTACCTAGATTGATAATACAGAAAATCCATAAATCTAAGCCAGCGATTCTCAACCAGGGTGCCATGGCACTTTGGTGTGCCATGGACATCAATTTAGGGTGCCCTGTGTTTTCTATGAAGACTAACAAAAATGGACTTTTAAATGAAGATTTATAGAAATTATGCACAATATGTTTAGTTTTGTTATTATGATTATAAGACTTAATAATAGCTGTATATTCATGTATTGTACCCTTCATTATGCCCTTGATAAAGTACATTAAATATGTTAGGGGTGCCCCAAATGTTCTAGATTACGTGTTAGGGGTGCCCCAAGCAAAAAAAGATTGAGAACCACTGATCTAAGCAATAGCATTGTAGAAACAATATTAGTCTGACTCCTTACTTTGTGGTGCCTGTTATAATGAAGGTCTTCTGGAAGATAGAAACACTTCTTCCTTTGGCCAGCATGCAGTGCTACCATTTGAGAAAGTCTTAGTTCAAATGTAATTATTCCTCAATGGTACTTTGATTGTCTTGTATCTTGAAAGAGAAATTTATTTTCATCCATCAGCTTTTTCAATCAGGTAATCTAGTTTGGGACCAAAGAACTATGAACCTTAAAAATGGAATTACATTTTTGAAACAGGATCCAAAACACATTTTCATAAAAAAAACAAAAAAAAAAAAACAAAAAAAAAAAAACCACTTGATTAGCAGCATACAGCACAGAAGCTCTGGTGGCTAAACTGACTGACTCCATGGGAGTGACCCATAGAAATCAACAGTCTATTTTAAGAGTGAAATGGAAATCAAATCTTCCCTAGGTGTTCTAGAGTAAATAATCTCACCCGGACTTCCTCTAGACTGTAAAATCTCATGAGCAGGGTCTTCTGATCATTTTGATTTTCATGTTCCATTTGTACGGTTTAAATGTCTCTATAGCTATAGCCTACTATACAGCACTCCAGAAAATATTTGCACTATAAATAATTATTATTATTTAACAAATCCTGATTTTTAATTATCTATACAAGGGCAGAAGCATTATTAGCCTTACCTAATGCTGCAATAGGAAAGATAATGAATGCTCTTTTACTCTAATTCGGAAAAAAAACCCTCTAAGTTTTATCTTACAAGATGGATTTCAATATGCCTCTTTCTGTGAAGCTTTAAAGGGATAGTAAAACCTAAAATGTAAAAAAAAATATGTTGTAGGGTTTATCCCCCTGAGTAAAACAAGAGAACTCCCACTGCTGAAAGATGTTTCATTCAAAAGTTATTAATTTTCAAAGTTGAACTTTTTAGGTGCAATATCACAGTGGCCTGAACTTTTACAGTGGCGCTGTTGCTACACCATCCTATGGAGATTTATGGTCCTGAGACCAGAGCTGTCCATAGGATCGTGTAGCAACAGCGCCACTGTACAATTTCAGGCCACTGTGATATTGCACCTAAAAAATTCAACTTTGAAAATTAATAACTTTTGAATGAAACATCTTTCAGCAGTGGGAGTACTCTTGTTTTACTCAGGGGGATAAACCCTACAACATATTTTTTTTTACATTTTAGGTATTACTATCCCTAAATGTTTGAATTTACTGGCACAGCTGGCTTTCTGATGTTGAGGGTTATCTTACAAATCATACAGCTGTGGTCTGGAATACGTGCCAGGGTGTACGAATACTTAAATGCAAATCAGCATACACACTCTACTACTGTTAAATTGGAACTGTAATTTTGTTACAAATAGGTGATTTTGAAGGAAATTTCATAAGCATCTATATTGAATGTGCGTTTTATTGCTGTGGAGCAATGTGATACATTCCTATACACACCAATCTATCTCATAGAAAGAGGGACATAAGGATATGGACTTGGTTATATGGTTCCAAGACTGTTCCTTCGGAGGTATGCGAACACATTCAAAACAAAAAAATTCCTGGGCCAAACTGCGGAATTGTGTAGGTTATTCTCTTTTGAGTACCGAACCTTGGCTGTTGGACCTCTACTCCACTAGCTGGTAGGTCCATTTTAGAAACCGGAATACATTTGAAACTGAAAGCTAAACACGCGCTCAAGTATCTGTAGATTTCAAACTCAGGAGCAACACGGAAGGCTTTGGGTACTGTTATTTTATAAACTCTGTAATATTCCTTGGACTCTAACATGCCATTTCTTGACACAAGTAAACTATTAGTGATGATCGTTGATTCTATCAATCAGAATTACAGAGAAGCAACGATTAACATTGTAGCATGGTTATTAGTGTGTCATTTAAAGCGTTCAGTTCCAGAGGGGTGCGTACCTCTATGGCACGGTTTCCTTGCGTTATTAAGAAACTAGTTGTCCTCAGATTCCGAGTACCGGGGAATATTTTCTTACCTCTATTTTCACTAATCGTCCAATGAAAGCCTTCAATCTTGTTACCAAACCCGTACTGCCACTTCACAAGTGCTTCCGCCTTCCGTCGAAAACTACAACTTCCAGCGTGCCTGTGTAACCGCAACAACTCGTAAAGAACCTACGTTCTGGTAGCGTGTACTTTAGAGTATATAATCTACCATCCTTGTGGATATTGTGGTTCGATATACTCGGGAAAAAAAACAAATGTTCTGAAATTTAATAGAATCTAGGTTTCATTTAATCTTGCTTCTGTTGTTAAAGGTAAGGGAAACAGTGGCCAGGGAGTGTAAAGTAGACACCCATCTATGGGGTGGGGGAAGATTCGGTTTTCTTGGTTCATGTTATATGAAATCTTGCTCATTTTTTATGTTGCTGTTCAAATCAGAAGTAGATTGTGTGCAGTATTAAAATTTTGTAATGGAAGTATCCTTGACTCAACATAAAAATATAATTATGTGATAGGCAATGAACGATACGACATGACAGCAGTATTTCTTTCAGACAAGGTGCATGACAGTATTTGGAGGCACTGCTATTCTATCATTATATTTTTTACAAGTTTACAGTGTTGCACAATGTCTATTCTTTTTAATTGTGTATATTAAATTGCCCTTACCTCCCCTCTTCCTTTCTCTCTCTCCTTGTTTGCCAAATTACTGCTCTCTGTGAAAAGAAATTGAATCCTGAAGAAATAACAAAGATGAAAGGTGATGAAGAACAAGACTGTGCAGAAAGGATACAAATAAAGTGTAAAAGTGACGGACAGGAAAAAAGTGACATGTCTACCGGCACAGAGTGAGATCCCAATATACACACTTTTTTAACCATGTGATATAAATGTTAATTTAGATTTGTTAAAAATTGTGTTCTCATCTTGTGAATTGATATCATCCACATTTTCATAGGAGACCTTACAACAAATCCATAGCTACTCAGTAAATTAGGCTGGAAAATCACATCAAGTTCAGCCTTTGCCACAGAATAACCCTTTAAATTAGAATTACATAATTATTTATGACTTCACGATGGGTGTTACTCTGTTTACCAAAACTTTCTATTTAATCTACTATTATAATATAACATTGCTAGAAATGTATCCCTAAGTAAAGAATTCCACAGTTTAATAGATCTTACTATGAGGAAGCCCTTTCTTTTCTGCAAGTGAAGCATCCTTTCCAATAATGATGATAAGGGTTGGATGGAAAAGTTAGCTTGAGAGATCCTTGTATTGATTTCAAAAATACTCCTACTTATATAATTGTAGATTGTAACAGGATCCCCATTAGGCAGGTGTCATTTCTGTTGAGAAGATAAACCACATTTTGGTTATTTTTTATTTTTTTTATATATAACTAGCAATGTGGGACGGCGTTGCCCGTCATATTATTTACACAGAGAGACATTGTGTGAAACAGAAATATGCAGTGTTACAGACACACACTTAAAGAGACAGAGAGTGTCACACACTGTGAAACGCATACATACAGAGAGACGCACACATACATGGACGTATGTCACATATGTAGACAGTGTGTGACAGACGCAGTGTTGATGTAGATATGCTAATAAGAGTTGTAAAAAAATGTTTTCATTGCAGCTCTTCAGCTTGATGAATAAGACACTTTATCCTTACAGTTGAAGTGAGTGTGCTGTGTTACTTGATGAATAAGGCCCTGTATCCTTACAGTTGAAGTCAGTGAGCTGTATTACTTGGTGAATAAGGCCCTGTATCCTTATAGTTTGGAGACCAACTTCAGGCTATTTAAAGAAGATTTTCAGGAGGAAAAAGTAATTTTTTACCCTAGGACAGAAGGAATAGGTCTTTACCTTCCAGATCGACCAGTTTCCGCAAACAGTCCTTTCGGGAAGCAAGCAAAAATAGACCCGGCCGGGGTTATGATCAGAAGAAAAGAGGTACAGTCCAGCCGAACCAATGAAAGGTTCAAGGCCCCATATCTTTTCCTAGTTGGGGGCAGGCTGGGAAATTTTCTGGATCCTTAGCGGGCCACCCAGCCTGACAAATGGGTAAGATTGTAGAGATGGGATATCTCTTGAAATTCAGTTCTGTCCCAAAGAATTACAGATTTATGACATCTCCGGATATCAAAGAAGAATCTCAGACCCAAAGTTTCCAGCGTGATCAAGGATCTTCTGGTGGCCAGAGTCGTAGAGGAGGTTCTCCAGGACCGGAGGGATTCTGGAGTATATTCCATACTTTTTCCAGTGAAGAAATCTTCAGGTGGTTTAAGAATGATCCTGGACCTCAAGTGGATCACCTCCTTCATCAAGACAAGAAAATCCAAGATGGAGAGCCCCCACCTGTATAATTCGTGCAGTACTTCCTCAAGCATTCCTTTCCAAGATTGATCTGAGGGATGCTTACCATCATATTCAAATAAGATCATCTCAGAGAAGAGTCTTGAGATTTGTGATATTTGGAAACCACTACCAATACAGGACACTTCCTTTTGGACTTGTTTCAACCCCAAGGGTTTTCACAAACGTCCTGGCCCCAGTTATGGTTACTCTATGGGAAAAGGGTATGCAGATAATACTCTATATCAACAATATTCTTCTGGTGGAAGAAACAGAGAGAAAGCAGTTCGAAGCACCTCAGCCTGCCTTCATTTCCTGTCCAGATCTAGGTTAGGTCATCAACACACAAAAAGAGCCAACTGATCCCGTCGCAGAAACTGGTATTCTTAGGAATATAATTCGGCACATAACCAACTGCTCAGAGGACAGAAAGTCCAGGATCATGTCTAAAAAAAGAAACAGCATTCTGCCAGGAATTTCTCAAAACTTCTAGGCAACCTGTCATCATACTCCACATTGTTCCCTGGGCCAGGGCTCACATAAAGAAAACCCAGGACTGTTATGGTTTTCTGACACTCAGACCACGGTAGAAAGTAAAAACACAGTTTTATTTGAAAGAATAATAAAAGAACAATGCCCCTAGAGGCCAGTATAGGTATAGTTGGGAATGATAATACAGACCCAGTAAGGATAATGCAATATATATATATATATATATATATATATATATATATATATATATATATATATATATATATATATATATAAAATATGAAAATCCCATACAGGGTTAAAGAGGAGAGACTGGACAAACTCAGTCCTTGATTAGCCAACACCCAGGATATGATAATAGTCTTGATGGTGAGGAGTTGGAGTATAGTGTCTGCACTGAATCACTTTCAATGGTAGTATAATGGAGCGCACCAACAGACCAGAGCTGAGCCAATACCACCACAGTGGGATGTTCGGAGGAAAGCACTGCAAGAGCTGACGAGACCAGAACCTGAATCGCCCTTTACCTACACTCAGTAGTAACCCTGCATGTGCCAACGAGATAGAGCCAAAACACCCCTAGGGTGCCAAAGTGGAGCGACACTGCACAAACTATTCAAGAGCCGGAGCACTAGGTAGTGCGGAGGATAACGTAGAGCACTTGGAAACCTGAGCCAGGACACCCTTCTGGTGTCGCATAGAACACCGACTCTGCCAGAGCGGACTGGGTTACCAGCGCCAACCAGCGCGACCACGGTGCGTACCGAGCACCGGAATGAACACAGCTCTGCAAGTGTGATAGGTAGGCTTGGTCTTACAGCACCGGCTCAGGAAGGTTAATGGCTCGCACGAAAACCACAGGCTTGGCAAGTGTATAGGATGGGCTCATAAACGGAGGCAACAGGCACAGCACGGGTTAAAGAAGGATTGGTATAGGAGTAAACAGCTCAGCAGTGAAAGCGGATAGACTACTGCAACCTCGGGCAACAGCTCGGTATAGAGAGATGATTCATCAGAGCGACACAGGACAGTTCCGAATGTCGGGAGCGGCCGGAGCCACACTGGAACACAGGAGCAGTACACTGAGCCGGAGTGACAACTGGAACCGGATCAATACACGAAGCAGGAACTTCAGCCAGAATCGGTCAATCACGGGGTAGGGTCGTCAGCCAGAACCGGGTCAATCACGGAGCAGGGTCGTCAGCCAGAACCGGAGCAGGGTCGTCAGCCAGAACCGGGTCAATCACGGAGCAGGGTCGTCAGCCAGAACCGGGTCAATCACAGAGCAGGAACAGGAGAGTAGTCAGACAAGCCGGATCGGTACACAGGAAACACAGCAACGAGGCGCAGGATCAGGAACACCACGAAAGGGCAACCGGCAGATGCTGTGACCCCAGTATATAAAGGCACATTCTGGGCGGGCCAATCAGTCTCCTCCAATACACAGGTACACCCAGCCAGATTGACAGGGAATCACGGGGACCGTGATATTACCCCCCTCTCAAAGACCCCCTTCCCTGGCCGGGGGTCTCGGTTTCAGAGGATATTTAGAGTGAAAGCTGCGCAGAAGTCGTGGAGCATGGAGGTCTTTCTGGTTGACCCAGGAGCGCTTCTCAGGCCCATAGCCTTTCCAGTGGACCAAATATTGCAGCTTGCCTCTAAATCTCCTGGAATCAATAATACTCTGTACTTTGTACTCCTCCTGGCCTTGCACTTCCACCGGCCCAGGAACCACCGGAGTGGTAGTATAGCGATTGCAAACCAAGGGCTTCAATAGTGATACATGGAACACATTGTGAATGCGCATAGACTTCGACTTCGGAAGCTCCAGTGCATAAGCCACGGGGTTGACCTTGCGTATAATTTTGAACGGACCAATGAACCGGGGGGCCAATTTGTTGGAAGGCACCTGCAGATTGAGATTCCTGGAGGAAAGCCATACCCTGTCCCCAACCTGGAAGGATACTGCTGGCAGCCTTCTGCGATTGGCATGCCGTTGTTGTCTCTGGAAGAACTGGCTGAGGGACCTCTGCACCTGTGCCCAAGTGGAGCGGAGCTGCTCCATATGCTCATCCAGTGCCGGAATCTGTTGTGACTGGAACGAGTCTGGGAGCAGACAAGGCTGGAACCCATAATTCACGAGAAATGGAGAGCTCCCAGATGATGAATTCACTGCACAGTTCCTGGCAAACTCTGCCCACGGCAACAGGTCAGCCCAATTATCATGATGATCAGTAACAAAGCAGCGTAAGAACTGCTCCAGTCCTTGGTTGGCACGCTCAGCAGCCCCGTTGATCTGGGGATGGTAGGCGGAGGAGAAGGACAATTGTATGCCCATTTAGCCACAGAATGCCCTCCAGAATCTCGACATGAATTGACTTCCTTGGTCCGACACTATCACCTTGGGAACCCCGTGCAAGTGAAATACTTCTCTGGCAAAAACCATTGCCAATTTCTGGGCCGAAGGAAGGCCAGCAAGAGGCACGAAATGAGCCATCTTAGAGAACCTATCTACCACCATCAGGATAAACATATAGCCCTTAGACACTGGCAATTCTCCCAAAAAATCAATAGATATGTGGGACCAAGGGCGTTCGCCATTAGGCACTGGTTTGAAGCAGCCCCACTGGGAGATGTCTGGGAGTTTTAGCATGTGCACAAGTGGCACAGGCAGCAGTGAACATAGCGCAGTCAGCTTTAAGGGAGGGCCACCAAAATGTACGTGATAATGACCATGCCAACTGGTCCCTCCCACTATGCCCAGCTGCCTTAGATGAGTGATAGGTCTCGAGCAAACGAGTACGAAAAGGCTCATCCACAAAGCACTTGCCAACTGGGGTTTCAGGAGGTGCCCGAGCTTGAGATGCCAAGATTTGCTCCCCCAGTGGCGAAGTGATACTGGTACGAATCGTAGCCAGAATCCTATCTGGCTGAATTATAGGAACCGGGGCTTCATCCCTCTCAATGTCTGTGGAAAATTGTCTAGATAGAGCATCTGCCCTGACGTTCTTAGACCCAGGCAAGTAAGACACTATGAAATTGAATCTTGACAAGAACAGGGCCCACCTAGCCTGGCGAGATGACAGCCTTTTAGCCTCCGATAGATAAATCAAGTTTTTATGGTCTGTAAGAATTAGTACCGGGGTTCTTGTGCCCTCCAAAAGATGCCGCCATTCCTTCAATGCCAGGATGATAGCCAGCAATTCCCTATCACCAATTTCGTAGTGGCTTTGGGCACTAGATAGTTTTTTGGAAAAGAACCCACATGGTCTCAGGTTGCCACCCTTCTTGGGGCGTTGGAAAGAACTGCCCCTACCCCGACCTCAGAGGCATCGACCTCTATCGTGAACGGCAGGGAGGGATTAGGGTGGGACAGTATAGGAGCCGAAGCAAATGCAGACTTGAGAGTTTCAAAGGCCTTTTCAGCTGCCTCAGACCATTGAGAGGGATTAGCGCCCTTATGCGTGAGGTCAGAGAGAGGTTTTACAATACTGGAAAAGTTCAGAATAAATTTTCTGTAATAGTTGGCAAAGCCCAAGAACCGTTGGATAGCTTTTAACCCTTTCGGTCGTGGCCATTGGAGGACTGCTGCTAACTTTTCTTGGTCCATGGCAATGCCATCTTTAGAAATTACAACACCCAAGAAGGGTACCTTAGGACAATGAAATTCACATTTCTCTAATTTACAGAACAATTTGTTCTTGCGTAACCGGAGCAAGACTTCCGACACATCCCGGATATGCTGGGTTAATTTGGCAGAATGAATCAGTATATCGTCAAGGTACATGACTACACAAGACTGTAACATATCACGGAGGATGTCATTGATGAACTCCTGAAACACGGCAGGTGCGTTACATAAGCCAAATGGCATCACCAAGTATTCATAGTGGCCAGATCTAGTATTGAATGCAGTCTTCCACTCATCTCCGGCCCTGATCCTAATAAGGTTGTAGGCGGCACGTAGATCGAGTTTCGTAAATATAGAGGAGCCTTTCAACCTGTCAAATAACTCCGTAATGAGTGGAATGGGGTACACATTCTTGTACATAAGCTTATTAAGTCCACGGTAATCAATACATGGTCGTAATTCGCCACTCTTCTTTTTTACAAAAAAAAACCCCTGCACCTGCCGGAAAGGATGATTTGCGAATGATTCCTCGTTTGAGGGCATCCTCAATGTACTCCTCCATGGCCTTATTTTCCTCGCAGGACAAAGGATACGTCCGACCCCTCGGTGGCACCACCCCCGGGGGCAAATCAATAGCACAGTCGTACGGCCTATGCTGTGGCAATGCACTAGCCTCTCCTTTACTGAATACGTCACTGAAGTCGCTGTATTCAGGTGGCACAGAGGGAGAGGTACATATGATCCTAACTGGACGAGACAGACAATGACAAGTGCAGTGCTCAGACCAAGACTTAACCTCACATCTTTGCCAGTCAAACTGGGGATTGTGCAATAGTAACCAGGGGAACCCCAGAATGACTGCGTGATGGGGTGAGTGTATAATCTGGAAACGTACCTCCTTGTGGAGGGCCCCAATAGACATATTAATGAGGGTAGTTTCCATAATGATGAGGGGTGGTTCGAGAGGTCTGCCATCAATAGCTAGCGGAGTATCTCTTTTAGACAGAGGAATATTGTGTCTTTCAGCAAACGCCCTGTCCATGAAATAGCCTGCTGCTCCAGAATCTATCAAAGCTAGAGTCTCCACTGCATGGTCGCCTAGGAGAAAACTCACCGAGATGGTGGGTTTCTTGGAACATGGATCTGGGGACGATTGTACACCACCTAGGGCCTGTCCCCCAAGGTACCCTAGGTGTGTGCGTTTCCCGACCGTACCGGGCATGTACGTAGTAAGTGCCCATTTTTACCACAATATAGGCATAGCCCCTGCCTTTTGCGGTATGCCCGCTCCTCCTTAGAAAGTCTAGTGAACCCAATTTGCATAGGTTCGCCCGGTTCGGATATTCGATCAGGAGGTTTGGGAGGGAAGTGTGGGTTTAAAGAATTCTCGTGCCCAAGGGTTCTGTCTCTAGCCCTCTTTGCCAAGCGCCTTTCACGCATGCGAGTATCAATAAGCATTACGTATTCTATGTATTCGTCCAAATCAGTAGGGACCTCTCTGGCCGCAATCTCATCTTTAATAGGGTCTGACAACCCTTGGGCAAAGGCTGCCACCAGAGCCTCGTTATTCCAACCTACCTCTGCTGCCAGTATCCGAAACTCTATTGCGTAATCGCCCATGGTATGATCGCCCATCTGAATTTCCATCAATTTTTTTGCAGCAGAGGTTGATCTCCCAGGTGGCTCGAATACTCTCCGAAACTCTGTGACAAATTCATTAAAGTTCAGAGTACATGGTTTAGCCTTCTCCCATAGAGGATTAGCCCATACAAGAGCTTTACCAGCTAACAGAGATATCATGAACCCCACCTTGCTACGGTCGTTTGGGAAGGCATGAGGTGTCAGTTCCAAGAATATCTCTAATTGGTTAACAAACCCCCTGCACAGAGTGGGTTCTCCATTGTAATGTAATGGTAACGGCGCCACCGCCGTTAAGCTTCTGGAGGAGACCATCATTTGCCCATTAGCATTGTCCGGTGTCAGGACTGGGGGGACCACCGGATTTTGGTTAGGTTTCTCAAGGTGTACCGTACGTTCTAGTAAGGTTTACATGGCCAGTGCCAACTGGTCCAATCGTTGCTCGTGAACATCCATCCTCCAGTGGAGGATCTGTGTATTACCGTCACTTTTACCATCTGAGGTCATGACCATTTCGTACTGTTACAGTTTTCTGACACTCAGACCACGGTAGAAAGTAAAAACACAGTTTTATTTGAAAGAATAATAAAAGAACAATGTATGTGTATATATATATATATATATATATATATATATATATATATATATATGACAGTAAAATCCCATACTGGGTTAAAGAGGAGAGACTGGACAAACTTAGTCCTTGATTAGCCAACGCCCAGGATATGATAGTCTCTTGATGGTGAGGAGTTGGAGTATAGTGTCTGCACTGAATCACTCTCAATGGTAGTATAATGGAGCGCACCAACAGACCAGAGCTGAGCCAATATCACCACAGTGGGATGTTCGGAGGAAAGCACTGCAAGAGCTGACAAGACCAGAACCTGAATCGCCCTTTACCTACACTCTGTAGTAACCCTGCGTGTGCCAACAAGATAGAGCCAAAACACCCCTAGGGTGCCAAAGTGGAGCGACACTGCACAAACTATTCAAGAGCCGGAGCACTAGGTAGTGCGGAGGATAACGTAACCCCTAGAGCACTTGGAAACCTGAGCCAGGACACCCTTCCGTGGTCGCGCCAACCACCGGAACGAACACAGCTCTGCAAGTGTGATAGGTAGGCTTGGTCTTACAGCACCGGCTCAGGAAGGTTAATGGCTCGCACGAAAACCACAGGCTTGGCAAGTGTATAGGATGGGCTCATAAACGGAGGCAACAGGCACAGCACGGGTTAAAGAAGGTTTGGTATAGGAGTAAACAGCTCAGCAGTGAAAGCGGATAGACTACTGCAACCTCAGGCAACAGCTCGGTATAGAGAGATGATTCATCAGAGCGACACAGGACAGTTCAGAATGTCGGGAGCAGCCGGAGCCACACTGGAACACAGGAGCAGTACACTGAGCCGGAGTGACAACCGGAACCGGATCAATACACGAAGCAGGAACTTCAGCCAGAATCGGTCAATCGCGGAGCAGGGTCGTCAGCCAGAACCGGGTCAATCATGGAGCAGGGTCGTCAGCCAGAATCGGTCAATCACGGAGCAGGGTTGTCAGCCAGAACCGGGTCAATCACGGAGCAGGGTTATCAGCCAGAACCGGGTCAATCACGGAGCAGGGTCATCAGCCAGAACCGGGTCAATCACGGAGCAGGATCGTCAGCCAGAACTGTGTCAATCACGGAGCAGGGTCGTCAGCTAGAATCGGGTCAATCACGGAACAGGAACAGGAGAGTAGTCAGACAAGCCGGATCGGTACACAGGGAACACAGCAACGAGGTGCAGGATCAGGAACACCATGAAAGGGCAACTGGCAGATGCCGTGACCCCAGTATATAAAGGCACATCCTGGGCGGGCCAATCAGTCTCCTCCAATGCACAGGTACACCCAGCCAGATTGACAGGGAATCACGGGGACCGTGATACAGGACCCTGCAGAGTTTGAGGAAACATTGCTGGGATCTCGCCCAAATTACCTTGGTAAGATAATTCACAAGAAAGGAGTTAGCCTGGTGGCTGAAACATCAGAACATATCAAAAGGAAAATCCATGAAAGAATCTACATGGCAGATAACCACCTCAGACACCAGCAGCACAGGTTTGGGAGGTGTCTACAAGCAAAAGGTGATCCATGGTCATTGGACTCTAAAAGAAGCAGCTCTCCACATCAATATACTGGAGCTGCAAGCCATCTGGAGATGTCTGAAACACGTCAGTACAGACATAGGGGGTCAAGCCGTCTGGATTAGATCAGACAACTCAACTGCAGTAAGTTACATCCTTCATCAAGGGGGCACAAGAAGTCAAACCCTCAGAGCCCTAGCATCAATTATTCTAGCCTGGGCAGAATCAAATCTCACCACTCTTAGCATCTTATGTTTCAGGGGTACTGAATACTCAAGCAGATGTTCTCAGTCGTCAAACTCTGGATCCAGGGGAATGGTCCCTAATGGAAGAGGTATTCCAAAACATAGTAACCATCATGGGCAGGCCAGTGATAGACCCATTGGCCTCAGAGAACAATGCCAAGTGTCATCAAGTTGCCATGGAAGTTTTGGTTGGCATACATTTTCCTACCCATTCCTCTTCCTCAAATTCCAGACTTACTAGCCCAGGGTCCGATTCTACATTCCAACCAGACATTCTTGAAGCTGACAGCCTGGAGGCTGAGCGGAGATTGCTTAGCCTGAAGAATATTTTGCAGGAGGTTGCTAATACCATCACCCTGGGGAGAAGGCCTACCTCACCCAAGATCTATTATAGGATTTTGGGTTACTTTTCATAAATGGTGCCTTAGGAAGCATTTCTCAAGAAAAAATATTTCTCCAGGAGTAATTTTGGACTTTTGTTAAATTGCAGTCTTCACCCTGCACGGTTCTTATTGGTCACTGGGTTCTGACTCCGCCTAGGGCTAGCCCTTTTGTACCCGGCCCTGTCATTCTTTCATCGCCCTTTCGTGGTGTACCTATACATAGCGTTTGTGTTGCTGCATGTTCCTAGCTCCGTGTATGACCCGGCTTCCCTGACTACGCTTACTGTTTGCCCCTGAGTTGATTCCACGTCCGTTGCTGACTAGGATTGGCTGACTACCTCCGTGTATACCGAACTGGCTTTGGCTGAGAACCCGCTTCCGTTGCTGCCTAGGTCTGGCTGAATACCCCGTGTGTACCAATCTGGCATTTTGGCTTCTGACCTCTCTGTGGGCTTTACCGTGGGCTCCGTTAACTCTAGCTCTCGTTACCACTCGGCAGACTTCCGTTACATCTCTTGAGCATCCTGTTGTGTTGCGCCCTTGCTCTTGCTGTATTTTCTGTCTGCGACTCCCTAGCGAGTAGTTACCGCTGTTGCCATTCCCTAGCGTTCTAGGGATCCGGTCACTTGCCAGTAGCCTGTCTGTGAGTTGCCTCCTATACTCCCTAGCGTTCTAGGATCTGTTGCTTGCCAGTCTTCCAGCCTGTCTGTGCCTCCTGCCTCCCTAACATTCTAGGGAGTTGTCCTGTAGATACCTGCCCCCTAGTCTCGATGTGCCTTCCGGTGGCCTAGGTACTACTGTGGATTGCTCTGTTCCAGCCTCCAGTCCACGGATCAAGACTTCATATTTTGCCTTTAGAATCTTCTTACTTTTGACTAGTTACTGTTTCCATCCTGACCTGTGACAGATTTTGGAAGCACCACGGTACTGTCTCTATCTGGGCCTGAGTAGGTTGGGGAAGTATATTCTTGTGTTGCCGTGCCCCTGTATTACTGTTTCCATCCTGACCTGTGTCAGATCTGGGAAGTGCCACGGTGCTGTCCCTATCTGGGTCTGAGTAGGTTTAAGTACTTCCTTGCTGACTATTATTTTCAATAAATTTGATCTTAACCTTACTGTATTTGTCTGAGTGTTCTTACAAAACCGTGACACCCTCTGAGTTTCAAAAAAGTCCTATCGGTATAGTCAATTTGATGTCCCTGACACTGTCCATTTTGGCAAAAATGTTCTCCCACTGGTGTCTGTCTTTTTGTTGTTAACACTGGATCTGTGATAATTAAACCTTTTATGTAATGGTTGTCCAGTTTCACCAACATAAAGAGCTGTTGGGCATTTTGCACACATAAATACACACACAGGAGGAGAGCTCTTCACAACATATGCAATTTCTTCAAATCATTTATACATCCACAAGACTTACTTCAAGTTGTCTCACTGGTCTGTTTATTATCCAGAACCGGTGTCAACGCTAGCGGGGGATATCTCACCGTCCCCCCCCGCAACAGGACACAAGTGCTTCCGTGAGCAAATAAGGACTGGATGCCACAGACCAAAATAAAATCAAATAAATTCCTTTAATATAAAAACATATCCAATAAAAAATAACAAATAGTTATCCTAACATGTTTCGTAACCCACTGGTTACTTCATCAGAGGAATCTATTGGTCTGAATATCATAGCAAAGGTTTAAATACCTTTCAAATTATCCGACCGTTAGATTGGTCTGTTCCATTCAAACATCATGTGAATTTAAAAAGTATCCAATCCTAAAACATCAAACATTTCATCCGTCTTGTATCAACTGCTTTTGTTACAATGTATCTACCTTCCGATCTCGACCAAATGTGACAGAGTTGCCTATTGGTCCTCCTAAATCACATGTCCTTCCCCGGGCTAATACCTCATTTAAACCATCTCAAACCGATCTTTACCATAAAAACAACAGACTATAAAGCAACAAGTCCCTTTCTCTCAACAATGGTTGAAATCCCCGAAAACGAGGACAAAAAATACCCCAAACATATAAAACTACAAATTATTAAGCCTACACATACTTCCAAAAACATCTACACAAAGTGACATAATTCCTTAACAGAAATTCTACAATCATATACCTCTCTCTAAAAATCATTTACCACCCTAAACTATACAAAGTGCCTCCATACGTATGGCTAGAGACATATAAAAAATATATATGTGACTAGAAATATATAAAATGTGCATAGATATATCCACTATTTTAAAAGTAATAGTACCAATTATCCTGTGATTATAAGTCCATAGATATTTCTAAATAGATACATAAAAAGATATAAAATTACATATCTATTTTGTCCATACACTTCCAAACTTTTAAACCTATATAAACGTGTATTCCCACTTCTATGCACACACCCGTGTGCATACACATACCCACTTGTCTAAATAAGATGGTAACTCCATCTAAAATAAAACATGTGACATATATAGAATATATATATAAAAAAATTATATACGTGTACTGTGAACCACACCTTAAGTGTAACTGAAAATGAACAAAAAAAAAATTCTCTTTAGTTGGCATATACAACCAACTCATTTAACCTCTCAGGGAACACAGTCTTCAACTGGAAGATCCAAAAGCTCTCTCTATTATTGAGTAACTGAACTCTGTCACATTTGGTCGAGGGATATACTCCCTCAATGGGGATGATACTTAAAACTTTTAGATCCCTCCCATGAACATCATAACAATGTTTAGACACACTATGTGTATCCAAACCCTTAACTACATTTCGCCTATGTTGACCAAAACGCGACCTCAATGTCTGGGTGGTCCTCCCTACATATTGGACCCCACATATACAGTTGGTGAGATATACCACAAAGCTAGACTCGCAACTCAAAACATTTTTGATATTAAATTCTTCCCCAGTAATATTAGATGTAAATGTTTTTGTCCCCTGTGGTATATATTTACAGGTCTTACATCTGGACTTATTACACCTGAAAGCACCAACTACTCCATTTTTGAAATTATTAACACTTGGTATACCTCTTTTAAGTCTACTCGGGGCCACCATACTCTTAAGGGTCTTACTCCTCCTAAAAATTATTCTAGGTTTATCCGGTATTTGACCTTTCAAAAATCTATCATTCAAAATCGTCCAATGCTTGCTAAGAACCTCCTTAATCTCTTTATGTGCACAGTTAAAATCAGTAATAAAAGACATTTGAAAAATTCCTTTCTCACTCTGATGATTATACCTACTCTTCTTTCTTTTCTTTGAATTTTTATATTCCAAAAGTTCCTTCCTACCCATTTTCAATGCCCTTTCCATGGCCCCATTAATCAAATCTTCAGGATATTTTTTCTCTAAAAACCTATTTTTTATAAACTCAGCTTGTATCTGATAGTTTTCTACAGTCACAATATCGATGTATGTAGCTTGTACTCCAATATTCCTCACCAGAGAGGAATTGAAGCAGTGGAGTATTTTTTAGGTGAGGCTTTTTTAATGCCCCAAAGACAAAAAATGTTCTTGTTGGAGGCAATAGAACATATATTAAAGTGTTAGTAATGTCTGAAAAAAACTTTTTTTGCATTTAGAAGAGCTTAAAAAGCTGATCTCAATGCAAAAAAAACGTATCTCTCAAACCGCTGTGGTTTAAGAGATACGGGCATTTAAAGTTTGATTTCTCCTACTGACAGCTGTAAAGCTGTCAGAGGGAGATCCGTGTCGGTCAACACGCTGGCGCTTGAGAAGTGCCGAGATCTTGTTACTTACATGGAATCCTTTCATTGCAATGGTCTAAAACGTGTGCCTGTGTACTCCCCAGCATTAAAACAATGGGATTTATCTTCCTCCTCTAGCTGGTAGGACCGAACCGATTTGTACATAGGTCTGCTCCTCCCCTTCCGCTCCAGTTATTTTTGGTCCTACTAACTGGAGGACGGGAGGCAAGAGCCTCCGTCGAAGATAAAAAAAAAAGAAGAAGAAGCGAAACGAAGCGCAAGGGCCTCGGAGCTACAGGGCTGCTGAAATCCTACCCTTCCCCCACAGTGTATGTGGATAGGGGTAGGAAAACTTCCATACCGGGGATTACCTGCTTCCAGAAGCTGAGTGCAACCCCGAGGCTTCCCGCATGACTGGGCTCATTGCGATGACGTCGGTCAAGGCGGCAGCATCATCAGTGTTGGCGGACAGAAGAGCAAGAAGCACTGAGAACGGACATTTATCACACAGCCTGGGAATGGCGCCCAAACGGCGTGCGCTCCAGGCTGAAACGCAGGAGACTACATAAAGACGGACCAGCTTCAGACAAGGTAGGAATTGATCTATTTGTTTTAGCTTAAGTTAATAAAGTATAGGATTTTTTTAATTTTTTTTGTCCAGTCAGTTAGCATGTCTACCCCTGTAAAGAATAGCTCTGGTAAGGATAAGGTTGAGCCAGGTACTTCAAAAGATAGTGGGGGTCCTGAGGTTAAGGTTTCCAAACCTAAGGTCTGTATGGGCTGTGATAGGAAGAATGTGCCTGTAGAGGGTTCCAAACTGTGCTTAGAATGCTTAAAGAAGGCAGGAGGCCAGGAAGTCCCTCAACAATTTCAAAACTTCCTGGCCTGGATGCAAAACTCCATGAAAGAAACCTTTACAGCAATGCAGGAGTCTGTTATACCCAGAAAAAGGGCTAGAGCTGAAGACCCATTAGAAGGCACGTCATCCTCAAAGGATATAGAGATGGAAGAATCCAATAGCCCAGAGCCATCCGAATACTCTTCTGAAGAGGAAGAAGGGGAAATTATAGAAGGAATTTCCTTGGATAAAATTGACAGTTTTATCAGATATATAAGAAAGTCACTAGGAATGGAGGAAGAAAAGAAAGAGCTCAGTGTAATGGATGCTGCCTTTCTGGGGAATCAGAAGAATACCCCCACTTTTCCTGTTCATCGCTCTATCACAGATATTGTTCAGGAGGAATGGAAGAAGGCTGATAAAAGATCCAGTCTGACTAAGAGATTCACAAGAATGTACCCATTCCAGGAAGATGATGTTGGTCTATGGTCTACTCCTCCTAAAATAGATGCAGCAGTGTCAGGCCTGGCTAAGCATACTACTATTCCTTTGGAAGACGGTTCGGCCTTAAGAGACCCTATGGAAAGAAGAATGGAGGCAGTTTTAAAGAAGAAATATGCATTAATAGGTAATAACCTAAAGATAGCTACCGCTGTGGCTTCAATTTCTAGAACCATGAGAATCTGGTTAAGCTGTCTGGAAGAAAAGATTGATTCATCTGTATCAAGGTGTAAACTGTTAAAAGATGTAGCTATTATCAAGGAAGCAAATAACTTCTTATATGATGCTTCGCTGGATTCGGTTAGATTAGCAGCCAAGACATCTGCACTGTCAGTATCTTCCAGATGTGCCTTGTGGCTAAAATCTTGGGGAGCGGATGTTCCTTCTAAAAATAAATTGCTTTCTTTACCATATAAAGGAGAGAAATTATTTGGTGACCAGTTAGAAGAATTAATAAAAAAGATGACAGGTGGGCGTAGTACTATCTTGCCCCAAGGGAAAAGAAGCAGGTCATCTCCAGTCCGTTCATCCTTCTCAAGATCAAGAAATTATTCCTTTCGGAACCAAGGAAGATACCAAAACAGGCAGAATGACACCAAGAGGCAGCTCAATCACAATACCAGAGGTACATTCAGAAGAGGCCTTAGTAAGAAACCAGCTTTCAAAAAAGAGTTATGAAGAGCGGCGGGTCCAGTCTCAGGAGCAGGTAGGGGGTCGCCTGCAGAAATTTGCAAGTCACTGGAAGACGCAAGATATGTGGATTTGCAATATCCTGCAGACAGGATTTCCGCTAAACTTCAAAAAGACTCCCAAGAAAAATCAGTTCAGAATTTCAAGACTGCCAAGAAATCCTCGGATGGCAAGACTTTTTACAAAGGAAGTACACCTATTAGTCAAGAAAGAGGTGGTGGAAAAAGTTCCACAGGGACAGAAATATGTTGGAATTTATTCCACACTATTTGCAGTTCCAAAGCCATCTGGGGCATTCAGGATAATCCTAGATTTGAAGTTCCTCAACAGATTCCTGATACAGAAATCGTTCAAGATGGAATCAATCAATTCAGTCATAAGATCTCTCTGCCCGGACAACTATTTGACGAAGATAGACTTACAGGACGCCTACTATCACATCCTAGTGAAAAAGGAACACCGACGATTCCTCAGGTTTGCCATAGAGAACAACCATTTTCAGTTCAGGTGTCTTCCCTTCGGGCTGTCCTCTGCTCCAAGAGCATTCACAAAGGTGTTGGCCGCAGCATTGGAACCTCTAAGAAGACAAGGAATCCAGATCATCCCTTATCTGGACGACCTTCTCATAATATCACAATCAGAAGACATGGCACATCTTCACACAAGAAAGGTGTTGGCACATCTGGAGGATCTAGGATGGGTCATAAACTTAGAGAAAAGTCATGTGGCCCCAACACAAAATCTGCTGTTCCTAGGTTTAAAGCTAGACACACAGAAGTCAAAGGCAACCCTATCAGAAGACAGAATAAGCAACGTCATTCGCAGGATTCAACATTTCAAGGCAAAAAAGGTTCAAACAGCCCAGGCGATCATGGAGATCCTAGGGGTCATGACCTCAGTAATACAGATTGTACCTTGGGCAAGATATCATTCAAGAACCCTGCAGATGTATTTTCTGTCAAACTGGTCTCCCCAGAGGGATCCCCATCAAAAGATAATCCTTCCCACAAGAGTCAGAACGTCCCTCTCATGGTGGACAAAAAGATCGAATTTGGCAAAGGGGACACCCCTGAAGGACCCGTCATGGCAAGTGATTCATACGGATGCAAGTCCATCAGGATGGGGAGGAACTTGGAATTCCAAGGCAGTGCAAGGAATCTGGAGAAAGGAAGAGAATCATCTACACATAAACGTATTGGAGATAAGGGCCGTAAAGTTCACCCTACTTCACTTTCAGAAACATTTAAAGGATGCGGCAGTCCACATAAGATCGGACAACATGACAACCGTCCAGTACCTAAAAAACCAAGGAGGGACAAGAAGCCAGTCCCTAATCATGGAAATAGACCCTATATTCCAATGGGCAGAAAAAAATCTGAAAGCTCTGTCAGCCTCTCACATCGCAGGGGTCCAGAACATAGAAGCAGATTATCTAAGCAGAGTCAGAATTCAGCCAGGAGAATGGTCTCTAAACCAAGAGGTATTTCAACAAATAACACTAAAATGGGGAAACCCAGTCATAGACTTGATGGCAACGAAGGAGAACTCAAAATGCAAGGAATACTCCTCCAGATGGAAAGAGGATCAAGCGATAGCTCAGGATGCCTTGAAACACCCTTGGACATTTTCTTTGGCTTATGTTTTTCCTCCCATTCCTTTGATGAGGGAAGTAATCCGAAAGATCAAGGTGGACAGGGCAGAAGTAATCCTTATAGCCCCGGACTGGCCGAGAAGGTCATGGTACTCGGAGATGGTAAGATTGTCATGCCAGAATCCATGGACTCTCCCAAGCAGGAAGGATTTGTTGCATCAGGGGCCAATATACCATCACAATCCGAAATGTTTCCGCTTGACAGCCTGGAGGCTGAGCGGCAACATCTAAAGGCCAAAGGTTGTTCAGAAAGTGTTATCAAGACTATTGTATCTGGGTGAAAGGCATCTACAAAAAAGATATACGATAGAATCTGGAAAACATTTAGATGTTGGTGTATAAAGAACAATATCCCTAAGCAGAATGTATCTACATCTACAGTACTGGAATTTCTGCAGAAAGGTTTTGACTTGGGTCTCAGCCCAGCATCATTAAAAGTGCAGATTTCAGCCCTTTCAGCAGTTTTCGTAAAACACTGGGCAGAAAAGGACTTGATTAAAAGATTCATTAGGGCGGTAGAGAAAGCTCGTCCTAGGATCAGGGAGGTCGTTCCAGCTTGGGATCTAAACATAGTCTTAAACCAGCTGGTAGACTCTCAGGTATTCAAACCAATTGAACAGATATCTATCAAACATCTGACCTGGAAAACTGTGTTTCTTACTGCTATTACTTCTGCTAAAAGGGTAAATGAACTCCAGGCCTTGTCTTGTCAGAGCCCATACTTGACTTTCCACCAGGATAAGGTTGTTTTTAAGATGAAACCCAGTTTCAGGGGTAAGGTGATTTCAGAGTTTCACCTAAATCAGGAAATAGTTCTTCCTTCCTTTTGCAATAATCCCTCAGGTAAGAAGGAAGAGAGACTGCATTGTCTAGATTTAGTAAGATGCATCTCTACTTACTTAGAAAGAACGAAGGATTTCAGATCCTCAGATTCTCTTTTTATTCACTACCAGGGGAAAAGGAAAGGGACGGCCGCCGCAAAACCATCTATATCTAGGTGGATTAGGTAATGTATTATGGTCGCATATAAGGAAGGTAATTTGACTCCTCCCCTTAAGATAAAAGCTCATTCTACCAGAGCAGTGTCTACTTCTTGGGCAATGAAGGCTAGTGCTTCTCCAGCCGAAATCTACAAAGCAGCCACTTGGACTTCTGTGTCTACTTTTATAAGACACTATAAGTTGGATGTCAGCTCATCTGCGGAAGCAAAATTTGGACGACAGGTTCTCCAAGCAGTGATTCCTACATAACCAGGGTAGGAAGTATTTATGCTTTCACTGTTGTTATTATGTAATTTGTAATGCTTCCCTCCCATGTTAAAGCTTTGGTATATCCCATTGTTTTAATGCTGGGGAGTACACAGAAGAAAGGGTGAAATTTACTTACCGATATTTCCTTTTCTTCTGTGTATCTCCACAGCATACCCACCCAGTTTACTAACCTGTTCTATATCTATATGTCATTAGGTCTCTCAGCTTTGCTAACAAAGATAACTGGAGCGGAAGGGGAGGAGCAGACCTATATACAAATCGGTTCGGTCCTACCAGCTAGAGGAGGAAGATAAACCCCATTGTTTTAATGCTGTGGAGATACACAGAAGAAAAGGAAATAACGGTAAGTAAATTTCACCCTTTTTCAGACATTACTAACACTTTAAATCACAATTACTTTACGTTTCAGGGTCAATTTTATCTTCAAACTAGAGGAGCGGCGATGGGCACAAGGTTCACCCCAAGCTATGCCAACCTGTTTATGGGTTATTTTGAAAAGACCCATTTCTGGCAGGGGCATGGTTTTGGGGCGAGCCTCGTGTTCTATCGCCGCTTCATTGACGATCTTTTGGTGATATGGGAGGGGGATATTAGTGGTGTACATCAATTTGTGGAACATCTTAATAACAACAAATGGGGTTTTAGTTTTTCTTACACTTGTAATAGTAGAAACATTGTGTATTTAGATCTTTTATTGTCAGTGGGCAAATTTGGTGGTATAAGTACTATTACCCATTTTAAAGATGTGGATGCCAATAGTTTGTTACAGTTTGACAGTTCTTATTATAAAAGTTGGTTGAGAAATGTTCCTTTTTCCCATTTTTTGTGTTTGCGTAGAAATTGTGACTCTGTAGAAAACTATCAGATACAAGCTGAGTTTATAAAAAATAAGTTTTTAGAGAAAAAATATCCTGAAGATTTGATTAATGGGGCCATGGAAAGGGCATTGAAAATGGGTAAGAAGGAACTTTTGGAATATAAAAATTCAAAGAAAACATAGGAGAGTAGGTATAATCATTATAGTGAGAGGAAATTTTCAAATGTCTTTTATTACTGATTTTAACTGTGCACATAAAGAGATTAACCCCTTAGAGTCCGGTGACGTACCCGGACCGTCACGCTGGTCCGGCACTTAAGGACCAGTGACAGTCCTGGTACGTCACGTACTATTACTCACCGCGCTCCTGCAGGAGCGCAGTGAGTAATACCGGGGACTGAATTTGATCGCTCCAAGACCGGAGCGATCTCTTTCAGTCCCTTAGTTCGGCGTGCCGCCCCACATGATCAGTCACGTGGGGCGGCACGCCAAAATTCTCTATCGGGTCCTTAAAGGACCACACACCCCTCTGGTCGTTAAGGGGTTAAGGAGGTTCTTAGCAAGCATTGGACGATTTTGAATAATGATAGATTTTTGAAAGGTCAAATACCGGATAAACCTAGAATAATTTTTAGGAGGAGTAAGACCCTTAAGAGTATGGTGGCCCCGAGTAGACTTAAAAGAGGTATACCAAGTGTTAATAATTTCAAAAATGGAGTAGTTGGTGCTTTCAGGTGTAATAAGTCCAGATGTAAGACCTGTAAATATATACCACAGGGGACAAAAACATTTACATCTAATATTACTGGGGAAGAATTTAATATCAAAAATGTTTTGAGTTGCGAGTCTAGCTTTGTGGTATATCTCATCAACTGTATATGTGGGGTCCAGTATGTAGAGAGGACCACCCAGACATTGAGGTCACGTTTTGGTCAACATAGGCGAAATGTAGTTAAGGGTTTGGATACACATAGTGTGTCTAAACATTGTAATGATGTTCATGGGAGGGATCTAAAAGTTTTAAGTATCATCCCCATTTAGGGAGTATATCCCTCGACCAAATGTGACAGAGTTCAGTTACTCAATAATAGAGAGAGCTTTTGGATCTTCCAGTTGAAGACTGTGTTCCCTGAGAGGTTAAATGAGTTGGTTGTATATGCCAACTAAAGAGAATTTTTTTTTTGTTCATTTTCAGTTACACTTAAGGTGTGGTTCACAGTACACGTGTATATATATAATTTTTTTTTTTTTTTCATTTCTAAAACATGTTACATGTATGTATATATATTCTATATATGTCACATGTTTTATTTTAGATGGAGTTACCATCTTATTTAGACAAGTGGGTATGTGTATGCACACGGGTGTGTGCATAAAAGTGGGAATACACGTTTATATATGTTTAAAAGTTTGGAAGTGTATGGACAAAATAGATATGTAATTTTATATCTTTTTATGTATCTATTTAGAAATATCTATGGTCTTATAATCACAGTATAATTGGTACTATTACTTTTAAAATAGTGGATATATCTATGCACGTTTTATATGTTTCTAGTCATATATATATTTTTTGTATGTCTCTAGTCATACGTATGGAGGCACTTTGTATAGTTTTAGGGTGGTAAATGATTTTTAGAGAGAAGTATATGATTGTAGAATTTCTAGTTCTGTTAAGAAATTATGTCACCTTGTGTAGATGTTTTTGGAAGTATGTGTAGGCTTAATAATTTGTAGTTTTATATGTTTGGGGTATTTTTTGTCCTCGTTTTCGGGGATTTCAACCATTGTTGAGAGAAAGGGACTTGTTGCTTTATAGTCTGTTGTTTTTATGGTAAAGATCGGTTTGAGATGGTTTAAATGAGGTATTAGCCCGGGGAAGGACATGTGATTTAGGAGGACCAATAGGCAACTCTGTCACATTTGGTCGAGATCGGAAGGTAGATACATTGTAACAAAAGCAGTTGATACAAGACGGATGAAATGTTTGATGTTTTAGGATTGGATACTTTTTAAATTCACATGATGTTTGAATGGAACAGACGGTCGGATAATTTGAAAGGTATTTAAACCTTTGCTTAGGATAACTATTTGTTATTTTTTATTGGATATGTTTTTATATTAAAGGAATTTATTTGATTTTATTTTGGTCTGCGGCATCCAGTCCTTATTTGCTCACGGAAGCACTTGTGTCCTGTTGCGGGGGGGGACGGTGAGATATCTCCCGCTAGCGTTGACACTGGTTCTGGATAATAAACAGACCGGTGAGACGACTTGAAGTAAGTCTTGTGGATGTATAAATGATTTGAAGAAATTGCATATGTTGTGAAGAGCTCTCCTCCTGTGTGTGTATTTCTGTTTTTTTTTCTTCAGCACGTGAGTGACTTGGAGTTCTTTGGAGCGATTGAGCGAGCTGACCAGGGATATCTGTGTGGAGGCAGTGAAAATATCCTCCACTGGTCCATTTGCTGCTTGTATTTGTTTAGCAGCATGAAACAAATGTGAGTGTTTCTATTATTGTATTTTTTGTATGATCAAATGACAGTGAGATACACTATGATGTTCTCCCCCTTTTTGTGTTTTGGATTTTGCACACATGATGAAGTATATTTCATTGGATGACTTGCAGGTAAAGATACCATTGATCTTGTGGCGTAACTGGGAGTTTGGTATGGGTACCTTGTCCATGGTGTAAATGTGTGCACAGGTTTCTCACCTCCTTTGTAGGCAGGGGATTGTGCCGTTTGTTATATTTTTATTCTGGGCACTCCTTATCAGCATTTGTTTTAAATTGGGTTGCTGTCTGAAGGAGAGTAAGGGAGGCTGTGGGAGTATGTTCTTAAGTCTTTCATCCATATGTAGTGTTTGAAGTTCTCTTATCTGATTTCCATTCTAAGTAATGCAATGTGTACTTGTATATGAGAGATGTTTTCATATATATCTGTATAACATGCCTGAGGAAGAGACCTAAGAGGTCTTGAAAGCTTGCATCCTAAATCTACTAAGTTAGCCAATAAAGGTATCAACTTGACTATATTTGCCTCCTGTATTTCTACTGCTAACACGGTACCAACTCTCATCTGTTATTAAGCTATATGTCAGCCATCTCCAAGATTAAACCTACAATCAGAGAGATTATACCTATATCTCATTCTAGTGTTAACTCAGATTGCATCAGACAAGTACTTTAAGCTTCTGCAGAGAGTTTCCTTGAAACAGTTGACCCTTAAAACCGTGTTTCTCACTGCTGCCGCTTCAGCCAGATGAGTAAGCGAACTTCAAGCTCTCTCCTGCTCCTCTCCATATGCAGTCTTCCATCAGGATAAAGCGGTCCTTAGAACTAGACCATCATTCAAATGTAAGGTTTCTTCAGAGTTTCATTTCAGCCAAAAGATTGCACTTCCTTCATTTTGTCCTTATCTTCAAAATGCTAAGGAAATGTCACAGTGCCTTACCTCGGCCTGCGCCATTCAGCCAGGCGCAGGGTTCTGGATGGATGCTCCTGCATCACTAGCAGCATTCCTCTGCCTGCGGCCTAGTCTGTTTCTTGGTTACTGGCAGCATTGAATCAGGCACTTGCCTGGATGCCTGTTATAGGCCGAGCCTGGGGGACCTAATTGGTCCCGCCTTCTTCTACACCTTTATAGACCTCTATGGGCCTCTGTATCAGTTACCCTTATGTTGGTGTTCTGAGCAGTTCATTTCCTAGTATTCCTGATTCCTGTGTATGATCCGGCTTATCTGTCCATCCATTCTGGTGTTGACCTGTGGCTCTGTCTGACTATTCTCCTTGTGCGTTACGATTTGGCTCAGATATCCTTTCTGGTGCAAACCCGTGGCTCTGACTGACTACCCTCTCTGTGTATGACCTAGGCTTGTCTGACTACCCACTCTGGTGTTGACCTGGGGCTTTGTCCACTGCGCATCTAGCATTCCATCACTTCAGTGGATATCCTGTCTGGTGCAAACCTGTGGCTCTGGCTGACTACCCGCTCCGTGTAGGACTTTGGCTCGTCTGACTATCTGGTGCTTACTAGAAGGCCCTGTCTGTTCGCTCCTAGGGTTGGTTTCGTTAATCAGACATCCTTCCTAGTATTGACCTGGGGCTAGCAGATTCCCAGCTACTGACTGCAGGCTGAGTCAATATCACTCTTGGGCGTTACCTTACCGCGAGACTCCAGCAGGCTGAGGCCTAGTCTTGGTGATATTGGGAGACTGCTATTCCTGATACAGTACTCGCCTTTTCGATCACCCACTGTGTGTATATATTATATTGCATAACTGTTATTATTCTCATAATAAAGGTTATATTAACTATACCGTCTGACTCCTGGTTCTGCTTCCCAACCGTAACAGGATAATACATTTCATAACTTAGACTTAGTCAGGTGTCTATCTATATACCTGGATAGAACCAACAATTTTAGAAAATCAGAGTCCCTTTTTTTTCTTTTTTTGGGAGGTTTAAAGACTTCTCAGCTTCAAAACCTTCCATTGCTAGGTGGATCAGAGACTACATCAAATTAGCATACTGCTTGGGGAAGTCCCACTTGTTTTATGCCATGGTAAGGACACAGAGGAAAAGGTGAAATTTACTCACAGATATTAGTTTTCCCTCTGTGTCTGTCCACACACTCCCTCCCTTATGTTCATAAATGACTATTATTTTATTATCTTGGGCCTTATGTACTTCTCTGTTCCTACGGGAGTGTCTTTTATGGGGAGGTATACTTGATGAAATACTAAACTTATCTCTCTTCACAGCTTGGACAAAAGTCTAACTGAATCCTCTCTCCCAGAAGGCCATTTTAAGCGTTTGTTTCATTGGTCTTCCAGGTGGAATGCGTAGCTAACCCACTTGTTTTATGCCGTGGACGGACACTGAGGAAAAACAAATATCAGTGAGTAAATTTCACCTTTTCCACACATTGTGCTTTCAGTTTGTCCACAGAGCCTCTCACATTTTGTATGTTATATTTCATTTACAAGAACACCAAGTACTTTCTTCTGTGTCCCCTCCATGGCTAAATAACGGATGTTGACTCAGTCTCCCAGATGGTCGGACCAACTGAAAAGGTATATAAAGGCTCCCTCTTCCCAACTTCCCTCAGTTTAATTTGGTCCTACTCAGCAGGAGAACGGAGGTGAGTCTGCACCTCCTGAAGGAGCGTGTTCAGTTTGTTGTTTGTTTTTGGCTGTATATATCCCACCAACATTCGTGGGGTATATTGCTATATTGAGACATGTATGTTCCCAAACCCTTTACTCGTAAGGGTGGCATGGAAAATAAATCATGTTTAAAGAAAGTAAACATTGTTACCTGGCTAAGTGGCATCCCCTGGAAGAGGTCCTGCCATGCCTGCGTTCCACAAGTGAAGTACATAATTTTTTTTGACTAAAATTGAACAAGAAAAGGCTAGCCTTTGTCATAGGAAGTTGTCGAAATGTGCACTGCATGGGTAAAATGCACGCCGTATTGAGACTGGAATCACTGCAGATTATTTAAACTAGCAAGCAGGATGGTAAGATCTAATAATCTATTCATGTATGTATATGTTTTTTCTGTTATTCTGGTGAATAAGAGAATCCTATATTGATAAGGGCATCAAAACATCAGGTCAAAAGCCTCAGATTCCTCTTCCTAAGAACGCTAAAAGCTTCATCAAAAATTAAGGCATGTGCATGCTGTGAAGCAAAAGCTTTATGCCTCAGACACAGCAAAATTGTCCCAGGATTGTATTAAAAAAACAACAACAAAAAAACTTATACTGGGGATATTCTTTCACAATTTATCTTTTTGAGTGCCAGAGGAGTACACAACACATTGTGGGGCACTGATTTGTATCATCAATACTACACTTAGAGGCGTATTGCGCTGTCTTGTTTTTTGTTTTTTTTGTTCTGCAGATTTGGCTGTGAGGAAGTGTACTAACATCACAACAAGTGGAAGCTGCAACGCCATAAGCATCCTCGGTCCATATTATCCCTCCTCTTATGTTAAGCCACATTATAAATGAAATTAGATTGTACCATATATTAGTCCAGTGGAGCGCTCCAGTATTGTGAGTGTATTTTTGTTTTTTTTCCTTTTTGTACAGTGGTGCTGACTCCTGAACTTTAAGGTACATTTGCGAATTATACATCAATAAATATGAGTTGTGGTGCCATTGCTAAGAGGGGGGAAAGGAAAAGTAATTTGGAACAATATTTTCGAGGAGAAGTGCACATAATAAACAATGATGAACTGGAAATGAAGAAGCTCTTTGGACAGTTGGAAAAACTGTTATGTTCAGAGGTTAAATACTGGTGGGATTGTTTGTCCTTACAACAATATATGGACAAAAAAATGATTCCTAGAGGATTAAGGGTAATGAAGAACTCCCCCTTTCCAGACTCTGAATTCACCCGCCATTGGAATAATACACTTGATGGTTGTTCCTTCGATTTGATCAGACAGATTATCCAATATAGGGAGGCCTGCCTGATGCGAATCGAAGTGGAAGTGACAAATATTAACTCTGCTTTGAATAAATATGCAAGTATATCATCTTTTAAAGAATGGGATGGTAAAGTTCAGAAGGCAGTCACTAAAGTAGAAACGGAACTTAAGGATAGAAAGAGTAAGAAAATGGATAGGGATCAAGCAGATTATAATACTAATAAAGTGAGAAATTGGAATAGGAACAAGCAGGGATCATATCAGAATAAAAATAAAAATCTCAAATTCCACTCTGATAAACACCCTTCGCCCACCAATAAACAGGGATCCGTAAATAAAAATCAAGAAAAGAGTGAAATTAACAAGATAATACAGGGTGATATACAGGAGCCTGTTGAAATTGGGAAAGCTAGGTACTACTAAGGTTATACATACTCCTAACCATCAGAATATACATAACTCTAGAATAAATATGAATACGTCCACACCTTTAATACAAGAGAAAGGTGCTGTGGGAGGTACACTTGAAGCAACAATAGGAACCCAACATTTTACTGATCCCATTAATTCTATGGAAAGTAATATTTTTAAAGTGAGTGAAGTTAAGGAAAGCCCCTTAGTGTCCATAATCCACACAGAAGCGAAGCCTTTTTTAGAGCTAGGCGCTATCAGCAAGAACAAGGAATGGAGAATAGCGGGACGCAGAAAACGAGAGGGAAATGTAGAAGAGGATGTAGAGGACATGGTCAAAAGAGTAAAGAATCAGGAATTTGCAGGAGGTACCAATAGAGATGGCATCTATAACCTCTCCGATAGTGATCTAGCCCCTAAGGAGGTTTCTTTACTGAAGAGAGGTTTGAAATTTGCCCCCACTGCTTACCCTAATGACTTTCAATTCTTCATTGACATGAATACATTCATCAGAAAAGCTACAGTATGTAGATTCTTTGAAGAAAAGAAAACTAATACTAATGTAGAATTAGATACAGATGATGAAACATTGTTCATGCTTATGGAATTGAAAGGAGAGTCCATGCAAATGCAGGATACATTGTGCAATATTGCACAGGACCAAATAGTGGATAATACTCCAAACATAATCCATTCTAAGTTTAAACCGAAAGTCAACATTTTATCCAGCACAAAGTAAAGGTCCTTATTTGAACATGTTTTATAAATGTGTTATGGAGGAATATAATAATACTGTTAAATGGAAGAAGATCAAAAGATTTAATCTAGATTATGGTGAGAAAACAGCTTTGGAGACTTTATCTAAAAACAAATTAATTACTATAAGGGAAGCAGATAAGGGGGGAGCAATAGTGGTCATGAATACTATTGATTATCTCAGAGAAGGGTATAGATTAGTAAACGATACAACAACATATCGCAAATTAGGATTTAATCCCAATAGGGTCTTTAATGATGTTCTGTGTAAAATGTTAATGGAGGCAAAAGGTAAGGACATCATCACAGAAAAATAATTTAAATGTATTTACAATGCAAAGCCTGATGTAGCGATGTTTTACCATATACCTAAACTGCATAAGAATATTCAACATCCTCCTGGTGACCAATTATTGCAGGAATGAATTCTATCACCTCTAATTTGTCGGCCTACATAGACTATTTTCTGCAAAAACATGTTGTGGGCCTTCGATCTTATGTCAGAGATTCACATCGTGTATTGGAACAATTAGAAGGAATGCTGTGGGAAGGAGATTATATTTGGGTTACTCCTAGATGTAGTTTCCTTGTACACCTCCATAGAACATAACTGGGGCCTTCAAGCGGTAAATCTCTTTTTAGATTGTGATGTGGAGATGGCTGCTATACAAAAAGAATTTTTATTGAGATGTATTCATTTCATCTTAAATCATAATTTCTTTTGCTTTCAGAAAGAGTATTACCTACAGGTACTTGGAACGGCCATGGGGACCAGGTTCGCTCCCTCATACGCAAATTTATTTATGGGTATGTGGAAAGAGTATAATGTATGCAATAACAACATATGGAAGGAGAACCTGGTCTTCTATGGCCGTTTCATAGACGACATCTTAATGATTTGGAAAGGAGATAGAGTTGATCTTCTAAATCTCATTCATCATTTTGAAAATAATTCCTTTGGAATTAAATTTACATATAGTATTGAATCGCATACTATAAGTTTTTTGGATCTAGAGTTAAGTGCCAAAATTGGAGAATGTATACATAGCACTATACATAGGAAAAAAGTTAGTGCTAATCCATACTTAAAGGCGGAGAGTTGTCATTATAAGAAATGGTTGGACAACATACCATATGGACAATTTCACCGGCTACGTAAAAACTGTAGTACTTTAGAGGAGTATTGGAAACAAGGAAATGTGCTTAAAACACAACTTATCGAAAGAGGGTATAAAATCAACCTAATTGAAGGGGCAGCCCTTAGAGCTAGCCGTTTGAATAGAACTGATCTGTTGAAACCTAAAGGTAGTAAGAACATAAATGAGACAATGGAAGACATTATAACTATTAAGGAGATTCCCATAATCACCCAGTATAATGCACTTTCGATAGATATAAAAAGAATTTTCCAAAATAATTGGAACATATTGCTACAAGATCCTCTATTGAAAAATAAGGTGGGTGATAAACCTTGAATAATTTATAAGAAAAATAAAAATCTAAGAAATTATATAGCCCCTAGTAAGCCCAAGAGTCTGGTTAACCAACAAGGACTTTTTAATACATTTGCAGTAACTGGCAATTTTAAGTGCAATCACAGTAAATGCTTGTGTTGCAAACATATGTTACATAGAACTTCAGAGTTCTCCAATCATAATGACACACAAAGATACAAAGTGAAACAATTTATTAATTGTGAAACACAGTATGTAGTCTACCAGATTATATGTGGTTGTGGTAAAAAATATGTAGGTAGAACTACCCGCAATCTACGAGACAGACTTGGAGAACATAGAAGAGGAATTAGCCAGAAAAAATGCGATCATGGAGTACCCCGGCATTTTTCATCATGTACACAGGGGGGAATTGAGAATTTTAAAACCATGGGGTTGGAACATATAGATTTGTCCGTTGCAAATAGGTTAACTCTACTACGAATGAGGGAAACCTTTTGGATTTATAAATTAGGTACTCTAGCACCTCAAGGGTTACATGAGGACATTGATGTACATGTAGGTTTAGGGTTGCTGGTAATATAAGTTTATCTAGGACATGTTCATCTTTGTGGCATAAAGGTGAGATTTTTCTTAATTCATAAAACATTTTTCAGGATAAGATATGAATTTATGGTTATTAGATGATCTTATTATTTAGGGTTTGTGATCCCTGCTATATGTGAAAATTGCTTTTCCTCTTATTGGGTATATATTTTAGTCCTTGTATTGTGTTTTTTTTATGTATGTATATTTGGCACACATTTCTTTCTTTCTTAATGTATGCTTGGTATACATTAGTGTACGGTATATCCGTTTAGGGGTTCATTGTGACATTTACTACAGTGGGTATACACTATGTTAAGTTATTATTACTATCCTTGATTTATCTGTTTTTTCTAAGATTGATGTTGCTGAGGACAAATGGGAGGTTTGTGGAGTTCCATTTGCGGTGCCGCGCTGCTAGGATTGGCCCGCGGTCGAAAATGGCCGTTTCACAACGCTAGTCTCGTTGTGAGATGGAGGCTTGTTTTTATTGAATATCGTGCATTGTGCACATCAGTCCGTTAACCTTGGGAGCGAGGCGTGAATCTTAAGTGTTGGATGACCGCTGACTAACCGTAAGTAGTGTGGCGCTTCAGTTGGTCTCTATAACTTTGCATAGCATATATAAGATACGTTTTCAGCAAGTAAAGTTTAACCCCTGATGAAGTGTAGGAGTACCTCACGATACGCGTTGGGTTTTATTATACATGGTTTTATACATGTTTTAAATATTTTTGTAATATATAATAAATTATAATTCACTTTATTCATCGAGTATTGGAAGTAATTGTGAGTGATCAGAAGCTAGAGGAGACGACCCCAGTGATACTTGGATGAGAGCCGGACTGGGGCCAATACCGGTCTATGCGGGCAATCCCAGAGGCAGGTCATAGCCTCTTACTCCTGTGAGTATATTTATCGGGAGTGAGGCACTGATTTGTATCATCAATACTACACTTAGAGGCGTATTGCGCTCTCTTGTTTTTTTGCAAAGCAATGCATTGCCTACCCCTCTGTCACTCAAAGGGTTAAGGAATTCCTGTGATGGATGAGGGCATCCATGTAGAAGTAAGCCATGGAAGTTTACAAGACCTACAGACCCAGAGGAAGGCACTTAATCTATGCCTTATGAATATGAGGAGAAAGGCAGCTTCATGGATGTAGTATCTTCAGTCTCTTCTGCTGAGGATGGGAAATTGATTGAAGATTCAGGAGCATTCAATTTAGAAAAGTTGTAAACACTCATAAATCTATGAGGAAGATTTTCAGATTGACAGAAACCCACAAGGAAATTGCTGTTATGGGTGCAGCCTTTTTAGGTCATTAAAAAAACACCACTGCTCCAGTGTTTCTCATCTGTCACTCATTTCAGGGTGTAATTAAAAGGAATGGAAGGAAGGAGCTTGCAGGACCCCTACCTCCAGGCATTTCCAGACAATGTACCCTTTTCAGTAGGAAGAGGTGGCCTCTTGGGTTACTCCTCCTAAGATGGATGCTATGGTTGCCCAGATCTCTAGGAGGACCTCTAGTCTCCTGAATGACAGTACTTCTTTGAGGGAGCCTATGGAGAAGAGGAAGGACAGTGCTTTAAAAAAAGTCGTATACTGTTATTGGTCAAAACCCGAAAACTGCAACAGGAATGGCCTGTATATTTCTCACCCTGCAAATCTGATTAACAGAATTTGAGGAAAATGTGTATCACGGTGCCCATGATTGCCTCCGTGAGCGCCGTGCTGCAGGTGACCTTGCCATTACTTCCTGGTTGTCGAGCTTAGGCACTTTTGCTATTCTTATAGGCTGATGGTAATTGCCAGAATGAGTCTCCGCCTACATACTAGGCCTCAGCCTGCCAGTACTCCTTTGCCCTTTCGTGGTGTACCTGTGCGCTAAGCTCTTGTGTTATTCTGATGCTCTTATTCTGTGTATGACTCCTGGCTATGTTTGACTCCAGCTACGTTTGATCCCTGACTAGCTGCCTTCCGCTCCGTGCTGACCCTGGCTCCGGCTGGCTATCCTATTGTTTCCTACCCTTGGCCTACTGTCTCTGCTTGCGCTTACCGTGCTCTGTTGTTTCCTCCAGTTCAAGCGGTGCTCAGTTACTGCGTTAGACCTTGTCTCTGGCATTCCTGTTCTACCTGTTGCCGGTTAGAGCCATTGGGTATACCCTAGCGTTCTAGGGATCTCAGCCACCGTTGCCTGTTCTACCCTCGCGATCTGGGGTTCTCTGTCACTATTGCCTGTAGGTTTACCCTAGCGTTCTAGGGAGCTCAGTCACCATTGCCTGTAGGTTTACCTTAGCATTCTAGAGCTCTCAGTCACCATTGCCAGTAGGTTTACCCTAACGTTCTAGGGAGCACAGTCACCATTGCCTACTCTCCATAGCATTCTAGGGATTCCAGTCCTTGCACTACCCAAGCATTTTAGGGGAATATTTTTCGTTTTGCCTGGGCATTTCAGCTTCTCCTGCACTAGTAGCTACTGCTATCCTTACTACCATTGCATACTATAGTCAGAGTGGTATCAGCATCTGTGCAGTCGGTGGATCCTCTGCTGTCTCCATACCTGGCTAGTGAGGGTTGGGAAACTGCTTAGGCAGTGTCTTCAGACCTGGCTCTGTGAAGGTTGGGGAAGTGCTATTCATATTTATTCTGTTCTTATTTTAATAAAGATATTGATTTTACTGTATCTGTACTTGTCAGTGTCATTATTCCTCAGTCAGCCCGTGACAAAGTGGTATCTAGATCCAAATCCAGACAAAGATTTGCTCTGTGTTTTCCTATTGAAGAGGATACAACTCAATATTGTATATAATTAAAAAAATAAAAATGAATACATGACTGTCTAATGTATCCACAGACACTACACATTCCTCACCATAAAAACATAATACTAATAAAATCCTAATAACAAAAAATTAACAATCCAAACCAAAAGTCTCTAATACTGATTTCCCTGGATACTCAGCCGTAGAGTGATCTTAATCTCTCCCTAACAAATAGGTATCCAACAGGTTAGACTGAGCCGGACAACACACCTCAACCAGAAACACCCCCCAGTATCATACGATTGACCTTATATAGGAAATCTGGAAGTAAATATTCACTCTATATTCAACAATACTTAAATAATAATCAAGATGATCATCGAGCACGGAGAACTGGGAGCAGTGAATCAATTGGTCGAATCCCTGAGCAGGAGGTTTAAAGGCCTTCCATAGACTTAACATGGGGAAAAGTAGGCGGCTCGGGATTGGTCGACCACCCGACTTACTGTACGATTTGATTGGGCAGGGTTGAAGCCGAATATTTAAACCAGTGTGTACGTGCTTCAACCCCTGGCCATTGTTCATAGAATGTGTATTCCCGCCCCTCAAGTATCTTTTGTCTGTATTAATCAACTCCTTTTGTATTTTAAATGTAATCACGTCTGGCTCATTGTGTTTGTTAGGCCATCTGCTGTTGGCCTTTTGTCTACTGTATTGTGATTGGATCACACCCTATTGTATCTGGTTTCCCCATAAGCTGAAATGTAAGATCTGTGTATAAATATCTGTGGGTTGTATCAATAAAGAGTGTCACGTTTTGGAGTGAACCAAAGTCCTGGAGTCTTGTGTGTTCTTATGGTATTAAAGCGGCCACTCTGACGCCCATCTGAGCCCAGGTTCCTGCATCGTTCGACCATCTGCTGCCAGCATCCTGCTACCCAACTTCGGATGCTGTCAGGCGGCAACTTGCACTCTGCCTTGCTTCTTCCAGTTCCAGTAAAACCTTCGTTTCGAGCTACGGAGTGTTTGAACGGCTTGGCAACCGCTACCCTTTGTTCCTGCAACACTTTACCTGTTTATCGTAGCCCAGGAGTAGAGGCCTCTCTCTCTACTGCCCGGTGTTCCGGTTCTGCGAAGCTCGACTGTTCGAGAACCCATCGACCCCTCCTCGTTCCGCATCCTTCGTCATAGAGTCGGCTACTCTGGGGTTTGACGCCACTTTGAGTCGACGACCGGACCGTTGATCTGCTCGACCGGTGCATCCAACGGCGCCAGTCTGGCGTTGAGAAGGAGAGACCCGGGAACAATGGTGGAAGGTGACGTGGTCCCTTCTTAGCTTCCGTTACAGTGATCTTTATCCCAAGAAAAAAAAATCCTCCACGTCTGGATCCGGCCCCAATAATATATATAGTGTATTCTGTATAGTGACCCACCCTTGTATGGTACTGCTTTGGGAAGTACCATTGTTTAGCTATGAAGGGAACTGTTATGCCCCTCTAACACATACCTGTAATCCCCAGCTGTCTTCTGCTTCTGCAGATGCTCCATGATCGAGGGCTAAGCTAAAGCTGTGGTCTATAGTAGCAGTGTCTACCCGCAATCGAAGTAGCGAGTAAGACCAAAACCGCGGCCTGAAGTTACAAGGAAGACATCCATATGTTGCCCAGACCACAGGTTAATGATGTACACCTGGAGAGGGGAGGTAGAGCCTACTTCCACCATCAGCGATCCACCAATGATATACATACAAGGAGACAACGAGGTGGGTGCTGTAGAGGCACACACCTCTGGTAACCAATCCAGTGAGAGGCTTGTCCGGCAGAGGGGAGGGGAGGAGTGGAGACCTGTAGCACTATAAAAACCCATCAGACTGCTTTCACTTTGCTCCAGTGTTCCAGAGCTTTGGTTCCTATGTGTTCTTGGACTCCAATTTCCAGTTCTTCTTTGCTGCAGACTCTTTATTGGATTATCCATTACCTGACCTTTGGCTTTCCTATTGGACTACCCCATTTGTCTATTTTCTGACCCTTGCTTGGACTACTGTTTTTTGCCTGATTGCCTCCTGCCCTGATCTCTTGGACTGTCCTTGACTTCGCTTTTGGATTTTTCCCCCAAGAGACTAGCATTCTCTGCTCTTACGCTCCAAACCCAATCCTGACAATACAATGGAGCTAGCAGGGATGGTTGAAGCTATCACAGCACTGTCAGCAGCTCACTACATTTTCTCACACTGTACAAGGTATTCAAGACAACCAAGCTACCTTTCAAGCCCAGTTCCTGGGGTTACAACTGGTCCAGGTACCACCTCCGGCTATGTCTCAACCTCCTCCAGTTTCTGAAGCTGCTGTTGCTCCAGAACCACATGTTAAACTTCCTGGTTGTGTTTCTGGTGACCGTAGACTGTACCGGTCATTCACCACATCCTACGAACTGTTGTTTGCCTTGAAACCCAGGACATATACGCCACAGACTTTATTAAAGTTCGTACTGCCACATCACTACTCGCAGGTGCTCCTCTGTCCTGGGCGCATCACCTGTTACATGTCAACAACCCTGTCCTAGACTCCTGGACTTCTTTTTGTCACATGATGGGTTTTCTGTATGATGATCTCCACCAAAGGGTCACTGCAAGAGAGGGACCAGGGACAGTCCACCTGTATCCTGCACCACTGGAAGAGATGACCCTGCTGACCAACCCGCCCTGCCATGGCGGCTCCGTTCTAGCAGATGATCACCCATTTGATGAGTTCTGTGATCCGGTGTCGGAGGGGGTGAAGAAACTGTTGCCTCGCCTGGGACCCAACCCATTGGAAGAGACGGTGGCCCAACTTACAATGGCAGTAGAGCAGCACTACTTTCAAGAACTCCGGCGCTCCAGTAATTACCCAGCCCTGGGGAGTGGGACCATGGTGCTCCCCAGTGGCGCTATTTCCTCTGGCCTGGGAGGCGAGACCGAGGTCTGCACCAGGCCCTGTGTTTGCCCTGCCCTGGAGAAGGAGAAATGTGTGCTCTACAGGGGCACGGATGTTACTGGCCTGAGGAATGGGACTGCGGTCTTCCTCAGGGCAGAGAATGGCCCTGAAGTGGGTGGCCATGAAGAAGAGGATCCCAGCGGACTGACGGGAAACAGTGCTGCTGATCCTCTTGTTGTCCCTGTGGACTGTGAACTGGGGGGTGGGAGCGAGCCCACCAGTACCCCTATGCCTTCTGATATGGTGAGTGGGACACAGGTACTCACCAGTATCCCTTGTGCTGGGCCCGATGGAGGTGGCCCCAACAGGCTGACTTACTACAGTGCGGCTGCATCTGGCAACCCTGAACTGGTGGGAGGGAGTGAGCCCACCAGCCTTTACATGACCCATGACCTGGTGAGTGGGAGCGAGCTCCCCAGGTCCAGGGGAAACCCTGCTGTGGTGGACGGGAAGCAGGTCCCCAGCAGCCGGCCCTGTCCTTCCCCTATTGCTACTGCCCTGGAGAATGGGAAAGGTGTGCTCTCCAGGTGCATGGATACGTTTGTCAGGAAAATGGGGAATGTGTTCCTCCTCAAGAAGAGAAAAGTCCAGGAGGCTGATGACTTGGAAGAGGAGGAGCCCTTCAGACTACGCCAATGCAGTATTCGGGCTCCTAGTGACTTTAAACTGATAGGTGGGAGTGAGCCCACCAGCCCCTATGTGACCCCTGGCCTGGTGAGTGGGAGCGAGCCCACCAGGCCTGGTGAAAATTCAGCTGCAATGAGTGGGACAACAGTCCTCATCTCCAGCCCACCGCTTGTTGCCCGTTTGCTTGAGTCCCCAGCCTTGGTGAGTGAGACCACTGTCCTCACCAGGGATGTTAGGGTGTCCCCTGGATTCCTTTGCCCCAGCCTGGTGGGTGGGAATGCATTCCCCACCAGGCCAGCCGTTATCCCAGCCTCAGGGAGTGGGACCACCGTCCTCCCTGGGTGCTGTTTGTTTTACCCCAGTGAATCCATTTGCCCTGGATTGATGAGTGGGAGTACGCTCCTCACCGGTCCTCTGGATGCCCCTACCCTGGGCAAGAGGTCCACCAGTTTTGACAACAGCCCTTTGCATATTGCCTCAACACAGGAGAGTAGGAGCAGCTACCTCTCCTGCCACCATGGGGCACTTGCCAAACCAAAATGGGGAGGTGTACCCATCCCCCCACAATTTGATCTACAGCCTTGTAAGAGCCCAGAGAACCCAGTGGCCAGTAGGACTCCTCCGCATGGACTGTCTATGGACCCTGAGCCACTGGCCCCAGACCCAGGAGGGCCTGACCTCAGCTCTGTCGGGGGCATGGCCCATGAGAGACCTCCCAATTTGGTGCCAGCCAGGACAAAGAGGCACCGGGTTCCATGGCCCAGGACCAAAGGCCCCAGTTTAACCCTTGGCCCAGGACAAGGGGCGCATCTGCTGTCTACTGGCCCAGACAAAGGACCCAACGCTTTCCCTGGCCCGGACAAGGGGCTCCAGCCTTTACCTGGCCCGGACAAGAGGCGACCCTCCTCCACGCAGGAACGTGTCGGACTTCCCAAGCCAGCGTTCATCCAAGCTGCCTCTGGCTTGGGTCTCAAAGGGGGGGGGGATGTAACGGACCCTAGGCCGTTACTATGGAAGTTCACTTGTTCCACCAAAAAGACTGAATTCACAGGTAGAACGGAGCCATAGGCTGGCTGCTATGCGGAGCAACCTGGTCAGAAAAACCCCATAGACTTTACATGGGAAAGTAGGCGGCTTCCTGATTGGTCGATTGGTTGCCCGCCTACCGGTTCTGATTGGCTGACTGACTAAGAACCAAGTTAAAGGGACTCCATTGCCATAACATGGAAAAATGTCGGCGGCCACCGGATTGGGCAATTGAACTGGTAGCTCGCTCGCTCATTGGCTGGCTGTAACAAGCGGCCAAAGTGCAGAGGCTCCACAGAGTCTGAGCTTTCATTGTTCTCATGTTTACCCCTGCCCCTTATCCATGAAGTTCAGCCCTTTGTGACATTGTGTGCCCATTGTTGCTAAATTTAATCATGTTAATTTAATTATAGAATGTTTTGTGCCCTTTTGTTAACTGTTTGACTTGATGCAATAAACTCTGCTTAAAAGAGCTGAATTCAGCCAAAATAAAGTGTGTTCAGTTTTGGAACCTGACTGGTGTGCTGTGTCGTTCGTTTGGGGTGGTATCAAGGGTCTTCTTTTGACCCCCATCCTGGGATAGCTGGAGCGGAGCACCGGAGACATCACCCTTCCCTGGCGGCCCCTGCAAGAGAGAGACCCGGCATAGCAGGCTAAGTCAATCTGAGGACTTAGGATCCTGTTACACTGGTGGCAAGCGGTGGGATCGAACTGAAACCAGCCCAGCAGGGGGAGATATAGCCGCTGGCTTGACCCCAGTTTCAGCAACAGTTCGTGGGATCTTTTCTCTCACTCCACTGAGGGGATCCAGCCGGTTACTGATGGCAGCGCTAGAACCCTGGGACTATGTTGCGCCCAACTGGAGACAGACGGAGGAGCTACTGGCGCTGCGCTGGTCGCTGTTGGGGGACAATCCTCTACCAGAGTGGGAAGGTATGGCTATCCTCAGCCCATGTTAGTATGTCTTGTCCTACCAAGAAATTGGGCCCCAAATTTCTGGGACCTTTCACCAGTACAAAGATCATCAGTCATGTTGCAGTTTCTTTACAGTTGCCTACTATATGGTGTATCCATTCCACATTCCGTGTCTCGCTTCTCAAAAGATGAATACCCAATACTGCTCAAAGAAGGCCACCTACTCCTCCTCTGTCCATAGTGGTGGAATTCGAGATCCAAGAAATCATGGATTCTCGTATACAACGAGGACAACTGGAGTGCTTGATACACTGGAAGGGGTACGGATCTGAGGAACGTTCCTGGGAACCAGTTACCAATATCCATGCCCCAGCTCGCCTTCGGGTATTTCATTGAGCATACGCTGATCTCCAGCACCAAGACATGCCCGAAGGTCGCTCGTAGGATGGGGGACCTGTCATGCCCCTCTATCACATACCTGTTATCCCCTGCTGTCTTCTGCTTCTACAGATGCTCCACGATCACGGACTAGGCCGAAGCCACAGTCTATAGTCGCAACGTCTACCCGCGATCACAGTAGCTCAGTAGGCCGAAAGGAAGACATCCATATGTTGCCCAGACCACAGTTTAATGTTGTACACCTGGAGGGGGGAGGTAGAGCCTGCCTCCACCATCAGCGATCTACCAATGATATACATACAAGGAGACAGTGAGGTGGGTGCTGCAGAGGCACACCCCTCTGGTATCCAATCTAGTGTTATGTTACCTGACCTTTGGCTTTCCTGTTGGACTACCCCATTTGTCTATTTCCTGATCCTTGCTTGGACTACTGTTTTTGTCTGATTGCCTCCTGTCCTGGTCTCTTGGACTGTCCTTGACTTTGCTTTTGGAGTTCTCCTTGCATTTTCGTGCTGTTACTCCTACCAGGGTGTCCTACCCGTCTACCTCTGTGGACCACCTGGTAAGGGTGCCTAGCAAGAGATAGCATCTTCTGCTCTTACGCTCCAGACCCAATCCTGACAGGGACACAGATATTTATTTTTCTTCTGTGTCCCTCTGCATGGCACACCCTTCCTGTACTCAGTCTCCATATATATGTGAAATTAGAATTTCTATAGTATTATTTAAAATGTGTTTTTTACAACTTGGACAAAAGTCAACTAAGGGCATTTGGGAAGAGGGAGCCTTTATCATTTTTCAATTTGTCTTACCAGCTGTGGGTGGAGTCAATACCCATTTTTAACCATGGTTAGCGGCACAGAAAGAAAACAAAATATCCGTGAGTAAATTTCACCTTTTCTCTAGTAAGTCCCTAATGCTCCCAGTAAATGCATAAAGAGCAAACTTATCTGAACTTCCTACAATAAATCTCCTATTCAATTTGTTTTCGCAGGTTGCCAATTTATGCAAATCTTTCCTCAGAGAACAAACATCCCTCTCTGAATTTAATATCTGCAGATAAGTGTACAGGCTGCTCCTGTATTTGTGGAAGGGGTGGCAGGGTATAAATACCCCTCTCAGCCACCTCCTCAACGAGGAGCTTTTTGCAATTGTTGTCGGTCATGCAGCAATCCATACTAGCATCTCCCCTTTACAGGTACCTGTCCGGATCCCGGCAAACCAATCCAGCACTTTATCCGCATTCAGGCCCTCCTCTCACATCTCATCCCTCCCTCTGCAGTGCTTCAGCAGTGGTCTTGTCCCCACTGGTGACGTTATCTCGGCGCACTGAAGCCCGTCAGCTTCTTCTGTCCAGCAGTCCTTGCAGTCCTCCTACCCCGCCCCCAACCAGGTACTCAGTTGTTCCCCTTGCCTCGTCCTCCATATCGTTAGTTGTGCTTCAGTTTAATTTCACCTCAGCTTCATGTTACCCTAACTAGTTCTCCGAACTCTGCTTATGAACGTTGATGGTCATTTGTGCTCTGTTCATTTTAACCGCATCAGACATAGGAATTGTTTCTGACCTGTTGGACTGTCAGCACCACGCGCAGCATTGGGAGTAAGGAGAGCTAACCTTGATACCTTTGTACTTTCCAATCCCTCTCCCACCCACCTGCTTTCATTTCTTGAAATAACGCAAGCAATTAAGCTTTATTCGAATGCCAAATCTTAGCCTTTTTTTTACTCAGTGCTGGGTTCTTTGCCACATATGGTAAAGAGATTCACAGGGCTCACTCTTATCGGCAAGTGTAATTCCTGTCTGCCCCCCCTTCTCTCTCTCTCTACCATTGTCAGGCGGCCAACCCCTTCCCCACTCACATATTCTTCTGCCTTAACAGGCCTATAAGTCCTACCCCAGGCTCCAGCGTCAGCAGGAGCTTGCATTCCTATAGCCTGACAAGTGGGTAATGGTTAGTCTCCTCAATTTAAATACATGTCCTGGCAATCCCCCCCCAGTTTCTTCCCTCCCATTCTTCCAGCATCCCTTTATGTTTTCTCCTTATATCTCCCTAGGCTTCCAGTCCCCCATCTTTCTCGACCTAATAAGTCATCTGACTCACTCATCTTCCTCTAAGGTAACCCTCCCCATTCCTGTTTTGAGCTCTTTAGTAATAAAAAAAACCTCTCTTTGTTCTAGTTCAATTCCATTCTACAGTTACCAGGTAAGTCCATTCATTTCAGTTACTCTCCTTCACATCTCTGTTAGGTAGGTTACCGGCATCATCAGCACATCTTATTCCACCTTTTCACTACACCAGTAGCAGCAGTTTACATCCACCTTCACATTTCACTAGTCACGCATTTTGTCTCCCATCAGAGATTCAAGTATCGCTATGCATGGTGTCACATCTTTCAGTCTTGTTTCTACCCCACCACTTTCACTGCACCAATATTAGCAATTCACTTCTACCTTCACGTCTCACTAATCACCCAATCTACCTCTCGTCAGAGGCTCCAGTATCTCGATACACGCCGTCACGTGTACTTGTCTCACCTCCCCCCCCCCAGTTACACTGCTCCAATAGGAAAAGTTTAGCACCTTACCTCCCTTCAGAGGTCTAAGGTATCACTTACCTCATCTTGAAGCCGACAAGTGAAGTTATATGCTAGTTCTCCAGTATTGCACATCTCACCATTCCTCCCGTCAGAGGTTTTAGGTTCCACCCACCTCACAGTGTTTCATATCATTCTCATCAGTAACGCCTAACAGTCCAATCCTTACCTCCCGCCAGAGGCCAAGGTCACCTTGTCTTAAAGTCATCAATTAACCATGGCGTATTTCACGTTGGCTATGGATAGGCACATTGGATTCTATTAGTAGATTTCTGGAGTACATTAATGCTAATTGGCTTAATCTGAAGTTCACTTTGGAGCATAATCCTGATAGAATTGTATTTTTGGATGTTGAGTTGATCTCATCAGTTAAGACAGGGTGTATAATTACTAATTTTATCATAAGCCCACATCTGCCAACACGTTATTACGTGCTAATAGTTGCCATCCTCAACATACTATCCGAGGTGTTCCGGAGGGGCAGTTTCTGACTTATGAGGAACTGCTCCATCGATGCACTATTGGAGGAAGCAAGTAGGGATCTACGCATGAGATTGTAGATGAGGCGCTATCCGACTTGGACAATAGATAAAGCAGTATCAAGTGCCCTCTCGATATTGAGAAAAGATCTGTTAAAAAATAAACCTGGGGTAGAGGATTTGATGAAGAAGCTTGTATTCAGTACTTCTTATAGTGTTGAGTTCAATGCAATTAAACGCATTGTGTAGAAACACTTACCTGTTCTGAATGCAGATGTTTCTTTGAGACCCATTCTGAGGGAGGGTTGTATTTTTGTTGCCAAGAGGGCACCTACACTTACAACCAAACTTTCACCAGGTATGTATATTGGTGATAGACATAGGGATAAAGGCACTTGGCTATCTACTAGAGGAATGTATAGGTGCGGTAATATCAGGTGTGGGACGTGTTCGAAGGTTCAACATGGAAGAAATTTCAGTTCCACAGTGAATAATAAATCATTCCCCATCAAACAATATAAAAATTGTGCAACTAAAAATTTAATTTATTTAATCACATGTACAATTTGTAAATTGCAGTATGTAGGAAAAACAAGTCGCACTTTGAGGGAGCGGTTTAGGGAACATTTGAGCAACATCTCGTGTGGGCACCTTGGAACTGGTGTATTACAACATCTGTACTGTACATCGGTCTGTCACATCTTCCCTGTTGTTACAGGGCATTGAACGTGTCCTTCCGTCTGTTAGAGGGAGTGATTTGCCAGAAAGAAGTCTATTGGATTTTTACTCTGGGGAGTCGTTTGCCTAGAGGTCTTAACAGGGAATACGATGTTATGCTGTATGTTTGACTATTTAAACATAATGTTGTTTTTATTTGGTCTTTAACCCTTCCCCTTTTTTTGATGGATTGGCATGTGATGCGTAAATTGGATTTAAACATAATGCCTTGTTCAGCAGTATTTTGATCTTTGTATGGTTACTGGATCAATTTCAATAATGTATACGTTAAGAATAATGTTGTGAACATTCATCAATCTATGATTTCACAATTACATAAACTGAGATTGGGTTTTTATTTTAAATTACTAAATATGTTGGTTTTAATTGGACATTGAGAGCTGTGCTGCGTTTGAAATTAATTAGGCATCTTTGTAATATACAACTTGAAATTAAGGATATATTTCACTTAAGTGGGTGGTAACTTTGTTGCTGCTTTTGATGTGCTCTTTTTTGAATGGAACTAGCAACAAAGTTGCACTGTAATTGCATGGTTCAAAAATAGAGCATGTTCTCACTATTTTGTGTCTATGATGAAGCACGCAAGTGTGAAACACGTGAGACAATGAGTCCTGGAGACCCTGATGTCTGCCTACATGTTTGAATTGAAATAAACAGATTTTTATTGGAGATTAATAATCTGGAGTGCATCTTTGTTTATAAGATATGCATTCCCTGCTTCATGTCATAGCCTTCCCTAATCTCTTCGCCCCATCCCAATTCACCTTCACTTTATCTAGCCATGCATCAATATCCTTCTCTGTCCTGATGACAGGCCAGTCCGGATGTCAACCCGCAGGGAGTCCTTCTGCTCCGGCTACTAGCCCACAAATTACCCCTCTGCTGTCATGGTGCCTGCCTTCCTCCGCAAAGATAACCTGAAGGGAAAGGATGTCAACCTGGTGTCCCTGATCTCAACTCAAGACATGGCCAAGAACCGCTCAGTGCACTGTGAAGATGTCTCTGTCACTCTGAAATCTAAAGACCCACGGCTGTCCAAAAAAATCACTATTCCCGAATTTGTCTTGGCATCTCCAGGGACATCTTGTGTTCATCATTTCCCTCCAGGAGGCAGGAACCGGACCAGTACCTTTACCTGCTGGTGGATGTAGGCTACCGCTATGGAGGGTTCACCTTCTATCACAAGGCTTTTTCAGCCAAGGAAGCAGCTGTCTTGGAGTAGTTCCGGTTCATTGCCGGCAGGAGCTCTCTAGACCACAAACTCTTCTGCAGATATTTTGCTGCGGTCGGCCAGTCACACACTCAGTCTCTGCCCCGCCACAATACTAGGCACATCAGCTAGCTCTACTCCATCCACTCCTGACAACCCCATTCCACCTCCCAGACCACCTCCCAGACCTCTCCCAAACAGGGACAAGTTGTGACTCACAATCCATTACTGTCACGGGCACCCAGGAATGCTCAGAACTCAGTAAGGTAATATAATGCAAAATATTTATTAGAATAAATCACAGCGATAAATAAGTGGTACAACAAGCAAATGGTTACTAGCTGGCAACACTACTACCAGAAATAGTAGGCCTCTCGCTAGACCACAATACGAGAGACTGGGCCGAAGCCCCTGTTAGTCTCAGCAGGATACAGGAACGCCAACTCTTGATCCATCAACTGGAACAGGCAACCACTGTGAACACTGGCTCAGCAATCTTGATCCGATGAACAGGAACACAAGGACTGCTGGACTGGAGAACTGACCCACGCCTGCAATCAGTCAAACCAGCAACACCACACCTTTGTAGCAACCCGGTGACCCACGCCTGCAGTCACCGCTAAGAGACCCTGTGACTCTGCCTGCAGTCAATATATTGGACCCCTGTGACTCACTACTGCAGTCACATATAAAGACCATGTGGCTCACGCCTGCAGCCACCACACGAGACCCTGTGACTCTGCCTGCAGTCACTATATCGAGACCCTGTCCACAACAGTGGTCTGTCTTAAGCCAATAGCACAAATTGATCACAGTAAGGGATACTTGTGATCACTGGGTCATACACAGAGAGGGTTCTTGTACTTAGCTGGGTCATGCACAGAGAGGGTTCTCGTACTTATCTGGGTCATACACAGAAAGGGTTCTCTTACTTAGCCGGGTCATACACAGTGTGGGTTCTCATAAATAGCCAGGTCACACACAGAGTGGGTTTTCGTCGATAGCCAGGTCACACACAGAGCCCAAGTACTTCACCTAATAACAACAACGCAATGGAGACTGAGTCAGGACTCAGTCTGCCTCTTAAGCCACTCCACAGGAAGTAGGAGGAGCAGCTCAGAGGGAGGAAGTAGGTAGGAGGAGACTACAGGAAACAAACAGATAAAACAGAGGCCTGCTGCATGCTAGAAGCCTCGCGCCTGTAGATGCTGCTGCAAACAAGGTAAGCTGTAAACTGTAACAATTACATGCGGTCTACTCCTATCTGCAACAACTTTAATGCTAGAGGTTGCTTTTTTAACACCTGCTGCAAGCTACATATTTGTTCTTTTGTGCCGCAAGGCACATTCTCATTCCACCTGTCCATGTAATCCTCCTCACAATACATTACATAATACATAAAGTATTAATATCAGTCTCCTCCAATCATTGCTCTCGTCTCACCCTGATAGTCAGCTGGTCTCCTTCATCACCTCAGAGTTCCAAGAGTATTCCTCATAGGTATTATCTCACCCTCTCAATCTAAAGAGAGCCCCAACCTCCAAACAACCTTAACTGACCCTACTGTCATAGATGCACTACTAGAGAAATAACTAAGCAAGGACTTCCTCATAGGCCCCTTCCAGTCACCACCCCTTCCCGTCTGGTGCACCAGTCCTATAGGTATTGCCACAAGGAAGTTCTCCCTTAAAAAGGTTAATCACTTCTCTCCCCTCATCCCCAACATCAAATCCCTCATACCCTCAGAAGAGTATTCCTTGGAGTACCATAGCATAGAGGATACCATTTCACTCATTTTTCAGGCAGGCCCCAACTGCTGGCTTTCAAAAACTGGCATTGACGATGCATTCAAATTGCTACCCATGCACCCCTCTCTATGGCATCTCCAAGGAATCAGATTGTGAGACCATTACTACTTTGCAGTTTGTCAGATATTCGGCTAGTCCTCAACTACTGCAGATGCCCCATGGTGCGTCACTATTTAGACAACTTTTTACTAATAGAGCCCACCAGTGTCCATCCATCTTTCCTTTTCCATGATCTTAATATTCTGTTAGCCTCCCATAAAACTGTAGGTCCCACTATGTCCGTGGAGTTTTTGGGTATCACACTGGACTTGGGAAAAAATGGAAGCACGCCTACCCTTGTAGCAGCTGTCCCTCATCCAATTGATAGTCCTTGAATTTGCCAATAAAACATACTGCTTCAGGAGTGAACTTCAGTCACTGCTAGGATACTTAAACTTCGCAACTACGATTATTCCCCAAGGCAAATCCTTTATCTCTTGCCTCCTGTCCCTTTTATCAGCCTCAGAGGAATCCTCATCCCCTATACTCATAAGCAACTCAGCCAAATACATCCTAGCCATGTGGTACAACTTTTTTAGCCACTGGAACGGTCGTTCCATTTTTCCATGTTCCCTCTCCCCATCATCCCCAATGAGGAATTCGGCTAATCAGCCATTTTCAGTTCCCATTGGTTTTCAGAACCCTGGCCCCTAGAAGTTCTGCATTTTCCACAATTCTTCAACTCGCGCACCCTAGTGGAGCTATATCCCATAGTTTCAGCTGCAGTCATTTGAGGCCATCACTGGTCTTTCACATTCAAAAAACGAATCCAACCATCTCACTCATTTTGAACAAAGGTAGATCTCCTTCCCCCTTCCATCATGCTTTCCTCTGCTAACTTACATGGCTATCCCTATACCACAAATTCTGCATCCACAGTTTTCCTATCTCTGGTCATTCAAATCCAGCCGCTAACTCTCTCTCCCATTTCAACCTACAGGAATTTTTCAAACTATCCCCCCCATGCCAGCCGTCAGCCACTCCAGCATTTCACCAACTGTCCCTGGAATGATTTATTTCTCGTCAGCAGCTGATTCCATCATGGATCTCGTTCTCGCCCCCAGCACTAGACGGGCCTACTCCAGAGCACGATTATCATTCAAACGCTTCCTGCTGCTTTCATAAGACCCCAACAATTATTCCATATAAGCCATTTTAGCCTATGCTGACCACTGCCACCAGTCACTATGTCTTTCTCCCTTCACCATCAAATTACACCTAGCAGGTATCCGGCACCACCTGGCATTTCTCCAGCCCTCCCATCCATCCATATTATCATCCTACCATGTGAAGTTATTCCTAAAAGGTATAACAAAAATTTCCCACACGCCTCCCCCCAGAACCCATCTACCTATCAACCGTGCCCTATTCAGACAACTATAAGATGCCATCTCCACTAACCCATTTAACCCCGATACCAGCTGTATCCTCCTGGCAGTGATCAGCCTGGGCTTTTATGACTTTTTAAGGCCCAACAAGTTCCTGGTCTCCTCTACCTCCTTGCTTTTTCTAAAAAAAAAAAAAGCAGACCTGCATATCCATCCAGGCCACATTACTCTACACCTGTTTCAATCTAAGAGCGACCAAGCGTGTATAGGGGCTGGTTCAAAAGGGACTGACAGCGCAGGCGCACGGACATCACTGTGACGAGATGTCCGTGCTTCCTTCTCCTGTGACCGTCAGAAAAAGGCAAAAATCTTTTGAACTGAGTAATATTTCTGGCGACTAGCACTACTAAGCAGCTAGTCGTCAGATGAAGACTGATTTAAGGTAAAGTTATTGCGGGGTGGTAGTTCCCCTTTAAGTTTTAATGATGTCTTCCTCTAAGCCTTCATCTAGTAAGGATAAGTCAGATACAGGGTCTGCTAAAGAGGATAAGCCCCAGAAATGTAAAGCCTGTGCCAATTGTGAGAAGAAGTTGCCAGCCTCAGAGAACTCTAAATTTTGTCAGGACTGCCTTAAGCAAGCAGCCATCCAAGAAATGCCTGGGCAGTTTCAAGATTTTTTATCTTGGATGAAGGTCTCTATGCAAGAGACCTTCTCTGCCATGCAGGAATCCATAATACCTAGAAAGAGACAGAGATTGGAAGATCCTGGGGAGGGCACTTCTTCTCAGAGATTGGAAGAAAATGAGGATAGAATTAGTCAGGGGCCATCAGATTTTTCTTCAGAAGAAGAGGAAGGTGAGATTGTGGAAAATTCAGGGGATTTTTCCCTAGACAGGATTGATAGTTTTCTAAGATCTGTCCGTAAAACCTTAGGTTTAGTAGAAGAGCAGAAGGATTTGGGTATCTTAGATACTGCCTTCTTAGGGAACAAAAAGCCTACTCTAAGTTTTCCAGTCCATCAGTCCATTACAAACATCATTTCGGATGAATGGAGCAAAATTGATAGAAGATCTTCGGTTACTAGAAGGTTTGTTAAAATGTATCCCTTTGATTTGACAAATGTTAAGAGTTGGACATCTCCTCCCAAAGTAGATGCGACGGTCTCCAGGATAGCCAAATATACTACCATTCCACTTGAGGATGGATCCTCATTGAAGGATTCTATGGATAGAAAGATGGAGTCAGCTCTCAAGAGACAATATTCGCTCATTGGCAGTAATATGCAGATAGCCACAGCTCTAGCATGCGTGTCTAGGGCCATGCGTATATGGATTAACACGTTGGAAGAAGATATTGAATCTGGTACATCAAGATTATCTAGGGAGTGGTCAATAATAAAGGAGGCTAACAACTTTGTATGCGATGCTTCTATTGATGCTGTGAAATTGGGAGCTAGATCCTCTGCACTTTCAGTATCCTCTAGAAGAGCGTTATGTCTTAGGCCCTGGGGGGGCGGATGCCTCTTCAAAGAATAAATTGGTTAATCTTCCCTTCAAGGGTGACATGTTATTTGATGAGCAACTAGAAGATATTATTAAGAAAGTATCAGGGGGAAAAGTGCTTTTCTTCCGCAGGAAAAGAGGAGAAGATCCCCTCCCAGATCAACTTCATTTAAAAACAAGTCTTATTCCTTTCGGGACTCTAGAAGATATCAGGGAAGACCATTTGACCAGAGGAAACAAGCTTCATACCAATCTACAAGGGGGAGTTATCGCAGGGATTTCTCCAAGAAGCAGCAAGCTAAGAAGGAATTCTGAAGATTGGCGGGACCCTTTTCCAGAGCAGGTAGGGGGTCGCCTGCATCTGTTTCGGGATCACTGGAGAACATCAGACCGATGGGTCCATCAGATTTTGGAAAAGGGCTATCCGCTTCAGTTTGTTCAGACCCCAGTACCACACGGATTCAGAGCATCCAGAATTCCATCGAATCCAAAAAAGGAGCTATTCTTTCAGGAAATTCAGAACTTGCAGGAGCAATACAACTAGTACCGCGGGAGCAGAAATTTTTAGGGACCTATTCTGTTTTATTTATGGTTCCAAAGCCATCAGGTTCGGGGAGAACAATCCTGGATCTGAAAAAGCTCAACAACTGCCTTGTAAAGAAGACCTTCAAGATGGAGTCGGTATCATCAGTCATAAGATCAGTACTTCCAGGAAGTTACCTCACCAAGGTAGATCTGCGGGATGCATATTACCATATACAGATAAAAGAAGAGCATCAAAAATTCCTGAGGTTTGCGGTAGGGAAGCATCACTTCCAGTTCAGGGTACTTCCGTTTGGTCTGTCCACCGCTCCAAAAGTGTTTACAAAAATTCTGGCAGCCGCTATAGAGCCATTAAGGGAGAAAGGAATAATGATCATTCCATACTTAGACGACCTTCTCTTAGTAGCTCAAACAAGGTCCCAAGCAATCTTAAACACGGATCTGATGGTAAATCATCTTACAGATCTAGGATGGATGATAAATTTCCAGAAAAGTCATGTTATCCCCACACAAGAACTGACATTCATAGGGATGAAATTCAACACAAAAACAGCAAGGATATCCCTATCGGAAGAGAGGATATGCGGCATCTTGAGAAAAGTGAACAACTTCAGAAAAAGGAAGAGTCACATAGCGCACAAATTCATGAAATGCCTAGGAATTATGATGTCAGCAATCCAGGTAGTACCGTGGGCAAGATTTCATGCCAGACACCTACAGTGTTACTTCCTGAAGAACTGAAACAAGTATCAGCAGGATCCCTTACAGAGGATAAGATTGCCAGTAGAGGTGAGACAAGACCTGCTATGGTGGACAAACAGAAAAAACCTGCAACATCGTTGCAAGACCCGGTTTGGAATATAATCACGACAGATGCCAGTCCCTCAGGATGGGGGTCAGTCTGGGAAAACAGATCAGTTTAGGGAAATTGGAATCCAGAGGAAAGAAAATTACACATAAACTTATTGGAAATCAGAGCAATAAAATATGCTCTACTACACTTCAAGCAAAATCTAAAGAATACAGCAGTTCATGTCAGATCGGACAATATGACAGTGGTCATGTACATTCGGAATCAAGGAGGGACAAGAAGTTCAGGCCTAAACAAGGAAGTGTCTCAGATATTCCTTTGGGCAGAAAAGAATCTGAAGACCATTACAGCATCACACATTGCAGGGGTGCAAAATATACAAGCAGACTATTTAAGCAGGAACAGGGTACACCCAGGAGAGTGGTCCCTAAATCAAGAGGTGTTTCTTCAGATCACCAAGAAGATGGGAACCCCAGTAGTAGATCTTATGACGACCCTGGAGAATCGCAAGTGCAAGCAGTTCTTTGCAAGAGGGAAATCAGCAGAGGCATTGGGACAGGATGCTTTAAAGCATTTTTGGAATTTCTCTCTAGCGTACATCTTCCCACCTATTCCGATAACAAAGGGAGGTCATCAGGAAGGTGATATCAGACCGAGCAGAAGTCATCATGATAGCTCCGAAATGGCCAAGACGCACTTGGTATTCAGAGCTGGTCAGATTGTCCAGACAGGATCCCTGGAGGTTACCAGACAGGAAAGACCTTCTGTCTGAGGGACCCTTGAACCAGCCGGATACAGGTTTTTTCCAGCTGACAGCCTGGAGATTTGAGCGGCAAGCTCTGTTAGATCAAGGGATCTCAAAGAAAGTGGCTGATACCATTCTATCTGGAAGAAAGAGGTCAACTCTCAAAATCTACGATAGGATTTGGAAAACTTTTAGAGTATGGGCTATAAGTAATAAGATACATAAACTCCAGGTTAATGCTCCTGTAATCCTGGAATTTTTGCAAAGGGGTTTTGACATGGGACTAAGTCTGGCCTCTATCAAAGTGCAAGTGCAAGTGCAATGCTTAGCTGTTATGTCTAAGCATTGGGCAGAGAATAGCTGAATTAGGAGGTTTATTAAAGCCATAGAAAAATTAAGACCCAGGATTAGGGAAATTGTTCCTGCTTGGGACTTGAATATAGTCCTGACTCAACTCATTGACTCTCCTCTTTTTGAGCCTCTAGAGGAGGTATCCTTAAGGCATTTAACCTGGAAGACAATCTTCTTGACTACGATTACATCAGCTAAGAGGGTCAATGAGCTGCAGTCCTTGTGTTGTCAGGCCCCCTATCTAACCCTCCATCAGGACAAGGTTGTTCTTAGACTAAAACCATCCTTTAGGGGGAAGGTAATCTTGGAATCTCATCAAAACCAAGAGATCATATTGCCTTCATTTTGCTCTTCTCCAAAAGGGGAAAAGGAAAAAAGGTTACACTTACTAGACCTAGTCAGATTGTACAATCATTTATCTCCATAGAACCGCAGATTTTAGGAAATCAGACAATTTGTTCTTACAATATTGCGTCAGAAGAAAAGGTTCAGCAGCATCCAAGCAGACGGTGGCTAGATGCATAATACAATGCATAATATCTGCATATAAGGAGGCAAAGTTAGATCCTCCACTTAAGGTAAAGGCCCACTCAACAAGGGCAATGGCTACCTCATGGGCAACAAAGGCGAATGCTACTCCTCAGGAGTTATGCAAAGCAGCAACCTGGACATCTATAGCCACCTTTATCAAGCACTACAGACTGGATATAGAGGCTTCTGCGGACGCAAAGTTTGGACGGGGAGTGCTGCAAGCAGTGGTCCCACAATGAAGGGTATGAATTTAAGCATATTTCTTATATGTTTCTGGTATGCATTCTCCCCCCCTTTTTTTGCTCTAATTGGCTTGGGAAGTTCCCATCATGCAATGTGACGGGGAGTACACAGAAGAAAGAGAAATTTACTAACCGATATTTCCTTTTCTTCTGTGTATCTCCACGTCACACCCTCCCTTAACCATTAATGTGTTATATTTTTCAGCTTGGACAACAGGTATAACTGAAGGCGCAGGGGGGAGTTCCCTATTTATCTAAAATTTGAATGGTCCTACCAGGAAGGAAGTGAATTCCATCATGCAATGTGACGTGGAGATACACAGAAGAAAAGGAAATATCGGTTAGTAAATTTCTCTCTTTTTCCTATAAAACTCTGGGTGGCCATGCTCCACATAGATTTGAGTCACAGCGTAATTATGTACCTTACAAATTATTATTCTCCCAACCAACTTTTATTTTGTTACGTTTGTATAAACTATTTATCTCCATACAGCAGATGTAGCATTTTGAGACTTCTTTACATTATTGCCTTTCTATGAATTACACTTCACTTTTCATTTTCATATGATGCCCACTGACTCCTCCCACATGTAATTATGTAGTCAGCACTGAAAGATGCCGGTTTTGGTCTCTTATGCTTCACTGGGGTATTTCGGGGATGCATGTACACACCGTTATCTTCTCTTGACGAAGGGCAGCTTCCCTGGACAAATCATTCACAACAAAACTTTAATTTTTACACCATTTAGAAATCCTCTGACTGCTGGTGCTCTTACTTTTTTGCATCTATGAGTGACATTGCTCACTGCACCCAGGTTCTCATACCTGCATTGACAGTGCTTTCCATCCTACATATGTATACTAGCTGTGTGAGACAGCACCCATCTGTGTCTTTGTTTTTTAAGTAATGCATAGTTACATAGTTACATAGTAATTTAGGTTGAAAAAAGACTTGCGTCCATCCAGTTCAACCCTTTTCCTATTCCTGTTTACCATCGCTGACCCAAAAGAAGGCATCTGACTCCAAATGGCAATCAGATTTCTCCCTGGATCAACAAGCCCTAACTAAATATTAATCCCAATACTAACGTGCATAGCCCTCTATATTATGCTCTTTTAAATAAGTATACAGGCCCCTTTTAAAAGCATCTAATGTATTTGATAGCACCACCTCCTCCGGAAGTGCATTCCATACCTTTATTGTCCTTACTGTAAAGAAACCCTTCCGCTGTTGTAGACTAAATCTCCTTTCCTCAAGTCTAAGCGGGTGGCCCCTTGTCCTGTGTACTGTTCTGTTAATGAACAGGTCTTTTGAAAGCCCTTTATATGGGCCTTGAACATATTTATATAGTGTTATCATATCCCCTCTAAGACGCCGTTTCTCTAGTGTGTACAAGTTTAACTTTTCTAGCCTCTCTTCATAACTAAAACTTTCCATTCCCCTTACTAGTTTTGTAGCCCTCCTCTGCACTCTCTCTAGTTCCATAATGTCCTTCTTCAGAAAGGGCGCCCAGAATTGAACAGCATATTCTAGGTGGGGTCTTACCATGGACCTGTAAAGAGGCATAATTATATCTTCCTCCCTTGAGTCAATACCCCTTTTAATACATGCCAATATCTTATTGGCCTTTGCAGCTGCCAGCTGGCACTGCATGCTACTGCAAAGTCTATTGTCTACCATTACTCCTAAATCCTTTTCATTAGTAGATTTCCCCAGAGAAACACCATTTAAACTATATGTTGCATTTTTATTATTATACCCAAAATGCATAACTTTACACTTGTCTATATTGAATCTCATTTGCCATTTGCCTGCCCAGTTACTCAATTTGTCCAAGTCCTCTTGTAATGAAGACACATCCAGTTCAGACTTTATTACCTTACTTAATTTTGTGTCATCGGCAAACACTGATACATGGCTTCCTATGCCCTCTGGGAGGTCATTAATAAACAAATTAAAAAGAAGAGGACCCAGGACAGATCCCTGAGGCACTCCACTTATCACGTTTATCCAACTGGAGAACTTGCCATTTACTACCACTCTTTGCATTCTATCTTTCAGCCAATTTCCAATCCACTCACAAACATTTTGCCCTAGTCCTATTTCATTCAATTTGTACAGTAACCTCTTGTGTGGAACCGTATCAAATGCCTTGGCAAAGTCTAAATAGATCACGTCAACCGCCTCTCCCTCATCTATATTATTACTTACTTTTTCATAAAATGCGATCAAGTTCGTTTGACAAGACCTATCTTTCACAAAGCCATGTTGGCTATTGCTAATGATATTCCTGTTCCAGCAGAATTCTTGAATATATTCCCTTAGCAACCTTTCAAACAGCTTCCCTACCACAGATGTCAAGCTTACGGGTCTGTAATTTCCTGGCTGGGACTTTGATCCCTTTTTAAATATGGGCACCACATCTGCTTTACGCCAATCCATGGGCACCATACCAGAAATAAAAGAATCCCTGAAAATCAGATATATCGGTCTGGCCAGGGTCTGGCCTAGCTCCCTAAGTACCCGTGGGTGTATACCATCTGGCCCCGGAGCCTTGTCTACCTTGACACCATTCAAATGTTTTAACACTTTTTCTTGTGTTAGCCAGTCCCATGCTTGCTGTGCCTGTTCTGTAAAAGTAGTTTGCAGATTCTTGTCCAATGCGTCTTCCTTGGTAAAAACAGAAGAAAAGAAATTATTTAAAATATCTGCCTTCTCTCTGTCACCTTTGACCATCTCACCCGTTTCAGCTAACAAGGACCCAACATTATCAGACTTTAATTTTTTGCCATTAATGTATTTAAAGAATTTTTTTGGGTTGCTTTTGCTCTCCTTAGCAATATTTTTTTCATTCTCCAGTCTAGCTAATTTAATAGCCTTTTTACAGGTTTTGTTGACATTTTTGTATTCTGCAAATGCCTCTGCTGATCCCTCAGCTTTGTAATGTTTAAATGCCGCTTTCTTGTTATTTATTTACCCTTTGAGTGGCAGGAGGTACTCAAAGCATTCCAATGCATTGCGTACCCCTCTGGCACTCAAAGGGTTAATGTGAGCCTCAGTCAAACAGGAGTGTATAAGTAATGTATATTATACACATTCTACATACAAGTGTATAGCCTGTATAATATCAATGTACACACAGGACTGTATATTTAATATACATTATATATACACTCCTGTGTGTACAATTTGTACATTAATCTATCTATATCTTCTATATATATATATATATATATATATATATATATATATATATATATATATATATATATAAAAGAATAAGCCTCATTGCATAATTTATGGTACCTCACACACAGAACATAATATGTCTCCTCAGAAAACACACACACATTGAACAGAATGCCTCATTACATCATTTATGTTTTATTAGGAAACACAACTCCCATTGGGTGATTCAATGGGGACGTTACTGCTCCCATTGGGTGATTCAATCATGCAGGGAGTTGGCCCGCCCCACTTTCCAGAGCAGCAACCACTATATAACTGATAAAAAAACAAAATGGCTGCCACTTGCTCCTACACCACAGACACAAGATACAGACTCACACACACACACACACACACACACAAGACACACACACAAAGCAAGGGAGTTCTGCATTCAAGGGGATAAAAAATGCCTGCCTTGCTTACAATACGGTCTATCTGTGTCTTGCACCAAACCAATTGCCTGCAGTATATGGAAAGTTGTAGTGACAAAGCTGTAGATACGTCCGTATGTGCCTGCTATAATACATGTGTCCTGTCAGTATGGCTAATGATATTGTTACCCCTTCTCCCGTCTGCTTTCCTCACATCGGCTCACAGTGGACACAGTGCGATCCAAGGGAGTTCTGCATTCAAGGGGATAAAATAAAAAATGCCTGCCTTGCTTATGTCCAAGCCCCAGTCCACCAACCCACAGTCCCCGGGGGTCCCTCCACCAACCTGAGACAGATAATGAGCTGTTCCAAGACAGGGAGGGTGGGAGTGTGCTGGCCAGCACGATCAACCAGCCACCAGCTGAGCTGGGTCTCAACCGCCCTGGGCATGTTCTCCCTCACATCTATGTCCACCCACACTGCGGCAGGTGATCTACCTGGCTGGACTACTCATGCTGTCATGGACATTACTCACTCCTATGACAATGTGTTCTAAGGAAAAACAAATGACAGTAGTGGAGTGAGAGCAAGCGTAGGCCTTCCAGCTGTTCTTTCAATGTGCTGATCAAGACTGAAAAGAAACATATAATACTCTAAGGATAACATACAGTGTTCTCCTTACAACACTGTGTGTTTCTTTTCACTCATAACGAGCACATTACAAGAACAGATGGAAGGCCGACGCTTGCTCTCTCTCCATTACTGAAAGAGACATGTGGGATGCCAAGAACCACCATTCCCCCCCTCTACATCCATCTCTCCTTCATCTGCTCGCCTTTTCCTCTGTGCCCAGCCGAGGAGTAGGCTCAGTCGAGCTGCAATTGTGGAGCATACATTCAAATTCCGGTAGCAGAGTGAGATCAAGCGTTGGCCTTCCAGCTGCTCTTGGAATGTGCTGCTCATGAATGGAAAGAAACACACAATCCTCTAAAGGTAACATACAGTGTTTACCCTTACAAGATTGTGTGTTTCTTTTTACTCATAAGCAGCATCTTCCAATAACAACTGGAAGGCCTACACTTTATCTCACTCCACTACCGGAAGAGACACACTGCAGACCAAATGACATTGCATGGCTTAAGTCAATCTCACAAGGGAGAGAGAGCCTGCAGCAGAGCAGGGTAAGGCAATGGTATCCACTTAGCCCCTCTTTTACGTGTTACTCTCCTCTAGCCTCCAAATCTTCCTTAACTCCCTCTGTCCACAACTGATTCTCCTTGCGCAGGGTAAGGCAATGGTATCCGTTTAGCCCCTCTTTTACGTGTTACTCTCCTCTAGCTTCCAAATCTTCCTTAACCCCCTCTGTCCATAACTGATTCTCCTTACTGTATCCACCTCATTAACCACTTCTATCTGGAATTCGATATTCCCTTCTACCTGCTTTAAGTTCCTCATTAACCCCCTCTGTCCAGCATTGGTTATCCCCCTTTATCCTCCTGATTAACCTCCACTGGTAATTATCCCCCTGTCTCCTCCTTATTATCCTGTCACTGACGAGCAGAACATGAATACACATATTGTCCCTTTACTGGTCCGCTCTATAACACTCAGAAATTCTTACAAAATACCTTCAACATGCCACCTACAACATTTCAAACAAAAAATGCTACATAACACATACCCTACTACAAGGACGGGCAACTCCGTCCCATATTGCTAGTATACATTATATATACATTTGTGTGTGACTCAGCCTCCCATTAACCCTTTCAGTGCAAGAGGAGTAAGCATTGCATACCCCTCTGCCACTCAAAATGGTCGAGCATTCTTTACAAAACAAACAGACGGGCGGTGTCGTCCCACACTGCTAGTAGTATATATTGAAGTGTATATTTATGTAAGAACATTGTAAACAAATTCCATGATTCTTCTGCATTTTCATCTTTGAAGATTACATCTGACTGAATATCCTTTTAAAGGGATAGTAATACTTCGTTTTAACTTTATTTTATTTTGTAGGCATTAAAAAAACATGAAGAATGATATGTCTTATCTCTCAAACCTTTATGGTTTAAGAGATATTCACAAACAAAGTATCCCCCCCCTGTTCAACCAGATCAGAAGGGAGGTGCCCAGGTAGACTGCAGAGAGGGACAATCTTCAATTAAGATAAGGGAAAAAGCTGAAAAACTTGTCAAGGGGGGTAAGGGCTTTCATTGTTTTCATACAAAGAAAATTGTCCCCTTCTGTTAACTGTCTGGTCATACAACCAGATTCACATCTGAGAAGAGATGGCTTACACTAGGAAAAAGGGGCGGGAGGGGGAACTTTGCTTGTGAATATCTCATAAACCATAAAGGTTTGAGAGATAAGACTTATATCATTCTTCATGTTTTTTTAATGCCTACAAAATAAAATAAAGTTATAACGAAGTGTTACTATCCCTTTAATACTGCTTTTAGCTTTGTAAAATTAGTGTCTTTAAAATTGAATGTTTTGGTTTATCCCTTGCTAATGGGTTTCTCATAACAAATTTCAAAGGATACCATATTGTGGTCACTGCTACCAGACTATGAGCATTTACGTGCATACATTTTATTTTATTGCCATTCTGTAAAAAAATACATTCTTTGAAATATGTATTTGCCTTTTATTAGGCTATAACCAGCATAAAAATGTTTCCACTTTTGCTTCAGCTACTCCAGCTACACAGCAACTCCCAGACAAGCCACCCAAAAATACCCTTTCCTGAACTCTTCATTGGACACCCAAGGAACTCATGGGAGTCCCGAATCAGTGTGCATTACACTTTAGCAATCAGCCTGATACTTTGTCTACATATCAAGCAAGAGTAACCTTTATCATTTCCTTTCTTAAAGGGTGAGAGATAGCTTTGATCTCTTAGACTGTGTCTCTCCCATCCTAGAAAATTTGGATACTTTCAAAGCAGCCCTTCTATCTGTATTGGACACCCCTGATAGGCAAGCTTCTGCAGAAGCTGCTGTTCTGGACCTTCAGCAAAGCATGAAGTCCTTGGCTTAGTATGCTATTGGGTTCTGCACAGTGGCATATGACACGGACTGGGGAGATGATGCTCAAACGGCAGCTTTCAGGAAGAGACTTTGTGAAAAATTAAAATATTACTTTGCAGAAACTCTGGAGAACATTATCTTACTGTACTACTCTGGATAATGGCATCACACAGAAACATCAAGAAAGAGTGCGAGATCATGCTCAACCAACAGACTAAAACCCCCTTTCTCTTTCATCCAAAATGTAATACAGGTACTATGGGAACTGATCTTCCTTTGGAATGCAGAACATATCAGAAGACAAGGTTTTGAGGGTGGAGCCTTCCCTAGCCTTCTGCAGGCCAGCCTAGCCACTGCCTCCAGTTTTTGATATGCTCCTGACTGAACTGGACACGGCTTGGAACATTGCTGCTTAGTTTTAGCTTATTTTCTTCTGTGTACTCCCCAGCATAGAAAACAATGGGCTTATCTCCCCCTCTAGTCGGTAGGACCGGACGATTTGTATATAGGGCTGCTCCTCCCCTTCCGCTCTAGTTATTTTCGGTCCTACTAGCTGGAGGACGGGAGGCAAGAGCCTCCATTGAAGATTTAAAAAAAAAAAAGAAAAGAGAGAGCAAAAAGGAGCGCAAGGGCCTTGGAGCTACGGAGCAGGGCTGCTGAAATGCTACCCTTTCCCCCACAGAGTATGTGGATAGGGGTAGTGTCACGGGAACCGGACAAATTCCCTGGTTATTGGCTCATATATACCCCTCCTCCACCTCTGGGGATCAGGGTACGGACGAGCAAGCCCTCAGTCCTCCTCCAAAAGACTGAATTCACGGGGCTGCAGGTTGGCTGCTGTGCGGGCAATCTCTCCAGCAAAACACCATAGACTTTACATGAGGAAGTAGGCGGCTTCCTGATTGGCCAGTCCGAGTTAAAGGGCCTCCATTGACTTTGCATGGGAAAAGTAGGCGCCCCTCGGATTGGCCGATTGTTTGCCCGCCTACCAGTCCTGATTGGTTGCCGACCCACAGACGGGTTTAAAGGGACTCCATTAGGTTAACATGGAGCAAGGTCGGCGGCCACCGGATTGGCCGTCTACTGCGGTCGCCCGCCCTCCCATTGGCTGGGGCTTAAAAGTGGAGGCTCCAGCTAGTCTGGCAGCCCTTTGTGTCCCTGATTGCTCAGTCCATTGTCCCACACACCAGCCCAACCCTGGCCCTTTGTCCTACTGTGTACACCCAAAACACTCCCATTGTGCCCTAATGTAATCAAGCCAGCCTCCATTGTTCACTGGTCACAACCCCCATTATACCACCCCTTTCCCATTGTTGAACTTTGGTTTTCCACTGTATAAAAATGTGTGCTGTGACTTCAATAAACAGTTCTGGTTTACCCTGACACTAGTTCTGCCTGGTGATTTAGGGTACATTGCTGTATTCTGCGAGAGCCTTTGCTGGTGAATTTTGGGAAGAAGTTATCCTTGACAATGGCACCAACGCTGGGTGTCCGCTGGTACCGTCACAGGTAGAAAAGTCTAATTCCGGGGATTACCTGCTTCCTGAGCTTGAGTGTAACCCCGAGGCTTCCCACATGACCGGGCGCATCGCGATGACGTTGATCGCAGGAGGCAGCATCATCAGTGTAACAGACAGAACGGGAAGAGATCAGACATTTATCCTACAGCCTGGGAATAGCGCCCAAATGGCGTGCGCTCCAGGCATGGAACGCAGGAGACTACATAAAGATGGACAAGCTTCAGACAAGGTAGGAATTGTTCTATTATTATTTTAGCTTAAGTTAATAAAGTATAAGATTTTAAGTTTATTTGTCCAGTCAGTTAGCATGTCTACCCCTGTAAAGAATAGCTCTGCTAAGGATAAGGTTGAGCCAGGTACTTCTAAAGATAGTGGGGGTCCTGAGGTTAAAGTTTCCAAACCCAAGGTCTGTATGGGCTGTGATAAGAAGAATGTGCCTGTAGAGGGTTCCAAATTATGCTGAGTGTTTAAAGAAGACAGGAGTCCAGGAGGTCCCTCAGCAATTTCAAAACTTCCTGGCCTGGATGCAAAACTCTATGAAAGAAACCTTTACAGCAATGCAAGAGTCTGTTATACCCAGAAAGAGGGCTAGAGCTGAAGATCCATTAGAAGGCACATCATCCTCAAAGGATATTGAGATGGAAGAATTCAGTAGCCCAGAGCCATCCGAATACTCTTCTGAGGAAGAAGGTGAAATTATAGAAGGAGTGGGCGCATTTTCCTTGGATAAGATTGACAGTTTTATCAGATATATAAGAAAGTCGCTAGGAATGGAGGAAGAAAAGAAAGAGCTCAGCGTCATGGATGCTGCCATTCTGGGGAATCAGAAGAGTACCCCCACTTTTCCTGTTCATCGCTCTATCACAGATATTGTTCAGGAGGAACGGAAAAAGGCTGATAAAAGATCCAGTCTGACTAAGAGGTTCACAAGAATGTACCCGTTCCAGGAAGAAGACGTTGGTCTGTGGTATACTCCTCCTAAAATAGATGCAGCAGTGTCAGGTCTGGCCAAGCACACTACTATTCCTCTGGAAGACGGTTCAGCCTTGAGGGACCCTATGGAGAGAAGGATGGAGGCAGTTTTAAAGAAACAATATGCATTAATAGGTAATAACCTAAAGATAGCTACTGCTGTAGCCTCAATTTCTAGAACCATGAGAATCTGGTTAAGCAGTCTGGAAGAAAAGATTGATTCATCTGTATCAAGGTCTAAACTGTTAAAGGATTATCAAAGAAGCAAATAACTTCTTATGTGATGCTTCACTGGATTCAGTTAGACTAGCAGCCAAGACATCTGCACTGTCAGTATGTTCTAGACGTGCCTTGTGGCTAAAATCTTGGGGAGCAGATGTTCCTTCTAAAAATAAATTGCTTTCTTTACCCTTTAAAGGAGAGAAATTATTTGGTGATCATTTAGAAGAATTAATAAAAAAAGATGACAGGTGGACGTAGTACTATCTTGCCTCAAGGGAAAAGAAGCAGATCATCTCCAGTTCGTTCATCTTTCTCAAGATCAAGAAATTATTCCTTTCGGAACCAAGGAAGATACAAAAACAGGCAGAATGACACCAAGAGGCAGCTCAATCAAAATACCAGAGGTGCATTCAGAAGAGACCTCAATAAGAAACCAGCCTTCAAAAAAGAGTTATGAAGAGCGGCGGGTCCAGTCTCAGGAGCAGGTAGGGGGTCGCCTGCAGAAAACATAAGATACATGGATTTGCAATATCCTGCAGACAGGATTTCCGCTAAACTTCAAAAGGACTTCCAGAAAAAATCAGTTCAGAATCTCAAGACTGCCAAGAAATCCTCGAATGGCAAGACTTTTTACAAAGGAGGTACACCTATTAGTCAAGAAAGAGGTGGTGGAACAAGTTCCACTGGGACAGAAATATGCTGGAATTTATTCCACACTATTTGCAGTTCCAAAACCATCTGGGTCATGCAGGATAATCCTGGATTTGAAGTTCCTGGTACAGAAATCTTTCAAGATGGAATCGGTCAATTCAGTCATAAGATCTCTCTGCCCGGGCAACTACTTGACGAAGGTAGACTTACAGGACACCTACTATCACATCTTAGTGAGAAAGGAACACAGACGATACCTCAGGTTTGACATAGAGAACAACCATTTTCAGTTCAGGTGTCTTCCCTACGGACTGTCCTCTGCTCCAAGAGCATTCACAAAGGTGTTGGCCGCAGCATTGGATCCTCTAAGAAGACAAGGAATCCAGATCATCTCTTATCTGAACGACCTTCTCATAATATCACAATCAGAAGACATGGCACATCTTCACACAAGAAAGGTGATGACACATCTGGAGAATCTAGGATGGGTCATAAACATAGAAAAAAGTCATGTGGCCCCAACACAAAATCTGTTGTTCCTATGTTTAAAACTAGACACACAGAAGTCAAGGGCAACCCTATCAGAGGACATAATAAGCAACGTCATCCACACGATTCAATATTTCAAGGCAAAAAAGGTTCAGACAGCCCAGGTTATCATGAAGATCCTAGGGGTCATGACCTCAGTAATACAGATTGTACCTTGGGCAAGATATCATTCAAGAACCCTGCAGATGTATTTTCTGTCAAGCTGGTCTCCCCAAAGGGATCCCTATCAGAAGATAATCCTTCCCACAAGAGTCAGAACATCCCTCTCATGGTGGACAAGAAGATCGAATCTGGCAAAGGGAACACCGCTGAAGGACCCATTATGGCAAGTGATTCATACAGATGAGAGTCAATCAGGATGGGGAGGAACTTGGAATTCCAGGGTGGTGCAAGGAATTTGGAGAAAAGACGAGAATCATCTACACATAAACATATTGGAGATAAGGGCCGTAAAGTACACCCTACTTCACTTTCAGACACAATTAAAGGATGCGGCAGTCCGCATAAGATCGGTCAACATGACCACTGTCCAGTACCTAAAAAACCAAGGAGGGACAAGAAGCCAGTCCCTAATCGGGGAAATAGATCCTATATTTCAATGGGTGGAAAAAAATCTGAAAGCTCTGTCAGCCTCTCACATCGCAGGGGTTCAGAATATAGAAGCAGATTATCTAAGCAGAGTCAGAATTCAGCCAGGAGAATGGTCACTAAACCAAGAGGTATTTCAGAAAATAACCCTCAAATGGGGAAACCCAGTCATAGACCTGATGGCAACGAAGGAGAACTCAAAATGCAAAGAATACTTTTCCAGATGGAAAGAGGATCAAGCGATAGCTCAGGATGCCTTGAAACACCCTTGGACATTTTCTTTGGCTTATGTTTTTCCTCCCATTCCTTTAATGAGGGAAGTAATCCGAAAGATCAAGATGGACAGGGCAGAAGTAATCCTTATAGCCCCAGACTGGCCGAGAAGGTCATGGTACTCGGAGATGGTAAGATTGTCACGCCAGAGACCATGGGCTCTTCCGGAGCAGGAAGGATTTGTTGCATCAGGGGCCAATATACCATCACAATCCGAAATGTTTCCGCTTGACAGCCTGGAGGCTGAGCGGCAACATCTAAAAGCCAATGGTTGTTCAGAGAGTGTTATCAAGACCATTGTATCTGGAAGGAAGGCATCTACAAACAAGATATACAATAGAATCTGGAAAACATTTAGATGTTGGTGTATAAAGAACAAAATCCCTAAGCAGGATGTCTCTACAACTACAGTGCTGGAATTTCTTCAGAAAGGTTTTGACTTGGGTCTTAGCCCAGCATCATTAAAGGTGTAGATTTCAGCCCTCTCAGCAGTTTTCGTAAAACACTGGGCAGAAAAAGACTTGATCAAAAGATTTATTATGGCGGTAGAGATAGCTCGTCCTAGGATCAGGGAGGTCATTCCAGCTTGGGATTTAAACATAGTCTTAAACCAGCTGGTAGACTCTCATATATTTGAGCCAATTCGGCAGATATCTATCAAACATCTGACCTGGAAAATTGTGTTTCTTACTGCTATTACCTCTGCTAAAAGGGTAAATGAACTCCAGGTCTTGTCTTGTCAGAGCTCATACTTGACTTTCCACCAGGATAAGGTTGTTTTTAGGATGAAACCCAGTTTCAGGGGTAAGGTGATATCAGATTTTCACCTAAATCAGGAGATAGTTCTTCCTTCTTTTTGCAATAATCCCTCAGGTGAGAAGGAGGAGAGACTGCATTTAGTAAGATGCATCTCCACTTACTTAGAAAGAAAGAAGGATTTCAGATCCTCAGATTCTCTTTTTATTCACTACCAGGGGAAAAGGAAAGGGACGGCCGTCTCAAAACCATCTATATCTAGGTGGATCAGGCACTGTATTATGGCCGCATGTAAGGAGGGTAATTTGACTCCTCCCCTTAAGATAAAAGCTCATTCTACCAGAGCAGTTCTACTTCTTGGGCAATGAAGGCTAGTGCTTCTCCAGCCGAAATCTGCAAAGCAGCCACTTGGACTTCAGTGTCTACCTTTATCAGGCACTATAAGTTGGATATCAGCTCATCTGTGGAAGCAAAATTTGGACGACAAGCGCTACAAGCAGTGATTCTTACATAACCAGTGTAGGAAGTAATTATGCTTCTCTCTGTTGTTATCATGTACATTTGTAAATGCTTCCCTCCCATGTTAAAGCTTTGGTATATCCCATTGTTTTCTATGCTGGGGAGTACACAGAAGAAAGGGTGAAATTTACTTACTGATATTTCCTTTTCTTCTGTGTATCTCCACAGCATACCCACCCTGTTACTAACCTGTTCTAAATCTATATGTCATTAGGTCTCTCAGCTTGGCTAATAAAGATAACTAGAGCGGAAGGGGAGGAGCAGCCCTATATACAAATCGTTCGGTCCTACCAGCTAGAGGAGGGAGATAAGCCCATTGTTTTCTATGCTGTGGAGATACACAGAAGAAAAGGAAATATCAGTAAGTAAATTTCACCCTTTCATTTAGATATAGAGCTGTTACAATTCCACCATTAGGCGGTTACCATTGCTGGTATCCCCTGGAGGATTGGCCAGTTTGCAGGTGAGGTGTGTCCTCACTTGTGCCCCGTCGCCCAGAGGTTGTCCTTTAGCCTTTGGGCTCTTGCACTCATGTTGAGTATTCTATTTCTGTTCTTTCCCTGGGTTGTGGAGTATGGATGGCTGCATTAGTACTTGATAACACCTTCCCTGCTGGTTTTTCTAGGCTGGGGGCTATTCCTTGGGCTTTTCCCTTCAGGTCCCTGGGGTCTTTGGGTGTTTTGGGTCACTTTTAAATGTTTCCATTTTTTTGGGTACATGGGTCCTTTAAGAAGCATTTCCCACACCGCAGCCATCTTTGCGCCATTGACTTCTATGGGAAAACTTCTCAGGGACATACCTCTGCAACAGTTTGCAATCTGATTCACGTCCTGAGTGTTTTGGGGGCCCGTGAACGGAGTTGGAAGCATTGCTAGGCAACAGAGAAGACTACAGTACCCAGAATGCCCGTTTTGTGGGCTTTCTTCCGATTGGCTGCCTGTTTTGCAGTCACCATTTTACTTCTCTCTTGCTTATCCTATGCAGAGGCTGCCTCTCCTTGCTCTCCTTCTTCAGAGATTTACCCTTTGCCTGCCAGATACATACTTTTCTGGGATTTTCTAGGGTGAATTATTAGCATGGGGAACTGTTACTGGTATTTTATACTAGTCTAGACACATCTCCTGTCAGGATGTCGGATCCAAGGGGCTAGATCTAAGTCTAAGGACTCAGGGACGTCTCTGCCCCCCCTTGCTTTTACTGTTCCTCATGCCAAGTGGAGCTCCCTAGAGAGCATTCTGAATATATCTGCCCCTCCTTTGCTGTGCTCCTACTCCTCCAGGGCCCTCCAGCATTGAACAAGTGTCAGTCTGGGTTAAGAATTTTTTGTCCTCTATGGCACAACTTTGTCTCTCCATCCAAGGGAGGTTGGACTATGGTCACGACAGATGCCAGCCTGAGTGCTGTGCTGGGTCACCTAGGGCAGGTGGACTGCAAAGGAATCTCTACAGTCCATCAATGTTCTGGGGTGTAGGGCAATCCTCCTTGCTGTGGTGTACTGTATCTCTAAGTTAAATGGTCATCCAGTACGAGTCCATTCGAACAAAGCTATAGCTTACATCAACCATCAGGGGGGCTCCCGAAGCTCCACCTCTTGGCACGAGGTGAAGTACATTCTAGGCTGGGCAAAAGCCCACATTCCGGCCATCTCTGCTGATCACATTCCAGGGGTATAAAAACATCCTGGCGGACTTCCTAAGTCACCAAGATGTGGATCCCGAGAGTGGGAATTTCATCTGGAAGTGTTTGACCTGATTGAGCAGAAGGGGTATCCGTCTCAGGTAGACCTGATGGCCCCAAGGAACAAGCGGACGGTTCCAGTATTTTGCAAGTGTTGGGGGAACCCTCTGACCTTTGCCACTGGTGTAATGGTGATTCCGTGATGCTTCCACCTCGCTTGCATCATTGCTGACCATATTTCCCTTCCACTCAAAGTAACAAGTGGGGTTCCCCCAAGGCTCCATTCTTGGCCCTCTTCTATCTATATGTATTTATAAATGATCTGCCCATGGTTTGTAAAGCATCTTCAATGTACATGTATGCAGGTGACACCATAATCTATACTAAAATTCAAAACGTATATGAACTTGAGACCATATTACAATATGATTTCTCTGAAGTTGATGGATAGCTAAAAACAAAGTGTTCATAAACACTGTTAAAATGATCGCAGTGGTATTTGGCACAACGCACAATCTACTTAAGCACCACAATACCCATCTAACCACTGTAACAAAGTTTAGTCGTAGCTTTGCCACAGTGCACTCCTACTACTATTGGGAAGTTTGAAGAAGCCCAACTGTTACTGCAAATGGAAAAGGCTTCTCGGTCAGGAAATTTAATCATAACTATACTGACTGGAGAAATATGACTTCCAGCACAACAAAGGGAAATAATTTTTTTAAGTATGGTTGACAATTTCATGTCCCAGCTAGTAGAGGGGCCCAAAAGAAAAGAGGCATCTGACATGATAGTAAACAGGTAAGGGAAATTTAGGCAGCAGTGACCACAATATGGTATACTCTGAAATTTTTTTCTGAGAAACTCATTAGCAAGGGTTAAAAAAAAATTAAATAGCTAATTTTACAATACTAGCAACAGTGTTAAAGGATATTCAGTGGGATATAATCTTCAAAGATAAAAATGCATGGAATTTGTTTAAAATGCTCTTTGATAAATATATGCGTCAATATATACCATAGGGGAATAAATACAAGAGGAGCAAATTAAGACCATGCAGCTTAATAAATAAGTTTGCAGGGAAATGAGACCCAAGAAGCAGACTTTTGAAGTGTTTAAGTTAAGAGGGTTGCAAAATGAGAGCTATTGCAAAAGAGAGAGAGAAAAACCCAAAACGATTAAGGTAGATATTGGCCCTTGTAAGGGTGAGACAGGTCAAATGATTAGTGAGGATAAACCTGAAACACATTAAAGTGGAACTTTCACTTTAATGAAGGTTTGAATATTTGAAAACTATATTAAAACCTGCCTATGTGTCATGTTAACCAAAAATCCAGCAGATGTATAGTTTAGGAGATATTCACACTTTTTGTTTCTGGGCAAAGCTTCATTAGCATATGAAACATAATTGAAACATCATTAGCATATGCCATGTCACTGAAATGCTTTATTAGTATATTAAATGCCATTGATTGGCTTACTTATCAAATGAAAATGTCACTGATGCCGCATGGGTGCCGCAAATAGCATACATTAACATATCAAAGACGTGTGAATAGCTTCTGAATTGTACATTTGCTGGTCTTTTGGCTAAGATTACATATAATGTCAGAGAGTCTGCTCTTTGCTGGAAGGAAATTGTTAAAGAGACTATTCAGTAACCATTTTGTCTGTATGTATATATGAGGCTGTATCTTTAAGCAACATTAGTTTAGTTTTTGTAGAACCTGATTTTGTCCCATTAAACATACTTGAAGTCCAGATGTCTCCCTGGAAGGAGGATGGGGAGGTTTCTCTTTCTCAGGGTATAGGTATAGGATTTATGGCAGAGAGTTGTTGTAAATGGAACCTTTTCATGTTGGGCTAAAATTGTACATGGGGTGCCACAGGTTTCAGTACTGGGCCCACTGCTTTTTAATTTGTTTTTCACTGTCGTCCAATACAGGTTACTGGTACATTGGGAGGCGATCCGCCCCTTTAAGTAGGCAGGAACATTTCTCTAAATGTATGCAGGGGGTGGAGCCTCCCCTCCCTCTTAAGCTGCCCTCAGCCAGAACAAGCCAAAATGATTTGTTCCTGCGTGCTGTGCACATCAGGTGGAGAACATCTCTCAATCAACTTTAGTTTTTTTTATTGTTTTCTTCAAATATGGAATACCACCATTAGGCGGGTGACCATGGCTGACAATTGCCCTCTCCAAAGTGGCTAGCGCAGCTTCCAGGGATTTTCTGGTGGACCTTATGCCCTGATGAGGGAACAACTTGATTCAAGTAGCTTCCCTGGTGGGGATTATCCTTTGGTTAATTCCCTTTTCACATGGTTACCTGAAGACAGAAGTCCTGCAGAAAGGTGAACCACCCTTTGAGTGCTGAAGGTCCACTTGTCCCACTGTGTCCCTTCATTGGGCTTGTATTTGGGAGTTCTCATTATGCACTCCAGCACTCATTGGGTGTTTTTCTTTATATTGCACTGTATTTCTGCAATGTCTGTGTGTATGCCCTGTGTTTTGGAGCAGTTTATGTGGGTTTTAACCTTTCCCCTGCTGGTTTTCTTATTGGGATATTGTTTTATCATGTTTTACATGTGTTTGATATGTGTTTTGTAACTTTTTCCTGTCAGGGTAACTTTATTAAAAATTTATGTTCCGCATCTTTAAGCGTGCTTTTCCCGCATTGACACCATTGCTCCTTTACTCTCAATGGGTTTACACAGTGTGGGACGTATCTCTGGAACCGCTTGTCACAGTGACTTCAGTGTGGGCTCATTTTGTTGGTCTTCCCTTGCTCTATCATCCGGTTGCATGATTCGGTGTGTTGGGGGTATTGGGGGGCCTCGGGCTCTGTTTTGGGGTGCTTTTGAGAAGAACTACGTTTCCCATGAGCGCTTGTTTTGCGCCCGTTTTCTGATTAGCTCCCGTCGTGGCAGCCATTTTGTGAGTTCTTCTCAGCGAGTATACTACGCAGGGACCGAGCCTTCTCTCTCTCCTCCGCAGATTAACCCTTCGCTTGCCATATAAGTTTAAATTTAAGCATTTCTGGGGTGAATATTTAATCTTTCACACTTCAATTGGGTGATTCTTGTCAGTGGAGTATATCTGACGCTGTGAGCATGTCTACTCCACTGGAGTCAGGGGCTAGACCCAAGACTAAGGAGGCTGGGGTGTCAGTTTCTCCCATTGCGTTTTGCTCCTCCTGTCACTGGCTACCTAGAGAATTTTCTGGTCATTTATGCCCAAAATGTGCGGAAGGCCATGGCAGCAACCCAGGGCTTTCCAGTAACTCTATTGAGCCAGCTTGGGTGAAAGAGTTCAAGGCTGCAACTAGGGATCTCAGATCCACTCCTCAACTCTTTCCCTCTCAGGTTCAGGGGGCTCTTCAGGTTTGGCAGACCCCCTCCACTATCAGGACCGCCCTGCCCAAGCCACAGGGTGCTCCTGACGTGTCTGATTCTTCGGAGGAAGAATTGTTGCAGGATTCTGATGTTGAGGAGGGCACTGTTATTGAGTCTACCAGGTCCATTGGTGACCTTTATGAATGTGACCCTGAACTCTCTGCTGAAGGTTTAATCAGGGCTGTGCTAACCACCCTCAATCTTCCCTTGAGTCAGGAATCTACTCATGACCCAACGGATGTGTTTCAGAAACCTTCTAAGACTGTTATATGTTTTCCTACTAATCCTACTCTTGCACGTTTAGTCTCTGATACGTGGAGAAATCCTGATAAATCTTCTTCAGTATCAAAAAAGTTTGCTAAACTTTATCCCTTTCCTGAGACTGAACTTGCTAAATGGGTTCATCCCCCTAAGGTGGATGCTCCAGTTTCTAGGTTGTCTAAATCTACTGCCTTGGAGGTATCTGATGCTTCGGCCCTACAAGATTGGACGGATAAAAAGTTAGAAACTTGTCTTAAGTCTATTTTTGCCTCTATTGGCACTGCCATGTGTCCAACCTTTGCAGTGGCGTGGGTTAACCGGGCCATTGCGGTCTGGACTGAACAACTTACTGAGGCGGTTCGCCAGGATGCACCAGTGTCTGAGCAGTTATAACTACTTGCTAATATTTCTGAAGCTCAGAATTACGTTTCTGATGCTGCTTTTGATGCTGTGCGCATGATGGCGAGGGCCTCCACTTCATCTGTGGTGGCTAGACGCTCTCTTTGGCTAAAAATTTGGTCTGCTGACACCGCTTCTAAGAAAGCTCTGCTTTCTTTGCCCTTCCAAGGGACTTCACTGTTTGAATCTGAGCTTAAGGAAATGATTAGTGAGGCTACTGGCGGTAAAAGTACTCTTCTACCATCAGTCTTCAAAAAGAAGTTTCCAGCCAAACGCAATCGGTCCTTTCGTTCCTTCCAAACTGAGACACGCTCTGCGTCCCAGGCGGGTCCGCCCTCTGCGCGCTCCTCCTCCAAGCCCAAACAGTCCTGGAAGCCCAAAGTTGCCCCCAAGGCCAAGACCTCCAAGACTGCCAAGACAAGACTCACCGAACCCGGGTCCGCATCCGGCTGTAGGTGGACGTCTCCACATTTTTCGCCGGATTTGGGAGGAGTCAGTGGCGGACCCTTGGGTTATTCAGGTGGTATCAGAGGGATACAGGATCCCTTTCTCTTCCCTTCCTCCCTTTCGGTTCCATTTTACTCGTCCTTCTCAGGAGCTTACAAAAAGGCGTCTGTTCGACGACGCTATTCAGGATCGTTTGGACAAAGAAGTCCTGGAATTGGTTCCTACAGAGGACACAGGTTCAGGATATTATTCCAACCTGTTCGTTGTGGCCAAAAAGGACGGGGGCACCCGTCCTATTCTGGACCTCAAAGATCTGAATTCCTTTGTTGTGAGTTCCCACTATCGTCAGGAATCCCTGCGTACTGTGATAGCTGCTATGTCTCCAGGGGAATTCCTTGCTTCCCTGGACCTCCAGGATGCATATCTGCACATCCCTATCCATCTGGAAAGCAGGCGGTATCTCAGGTTTGCCTGCCACATGGGCCATTTTCAATTTTCGGCTTTTCACTTTGGACTGACTTCAGCTCCTCAGGTTTTTCAGAGAGTCTTGGGGGCTTTGATAGCTGTGCTTCATCGGGATGGCATCAGGGTGACTCCCTACATGGACGATTTACTCCTGAAAGCTTCATCTGCGGAGATCCTTCACCAGCAGGTTCAGACGTGCATCCAGACACTCATTCGCCACGGGTGGATTGTGAATCTGGACAAGTCAGACTTGGTCCCATCTCAACAGATCCTTTTCTTGGGTCTCCTGGTCTTCACTCGGCAGTGCATGGTGTTTTTACCGGAAGAAGTGGCTCATCAGATTGCTCTCAGAGTATCCAAGATCCTGGATCTCGAGAGGGTTCCAGTGCCGAAGTTGACTTCTCTGGTGGGAAAGTTCATTTCCACAACAGAGGCGGTGGAAAGGTTCGTCATTCAGACGTGCAGGAATCATCCAGACCATCTGCATCTGTCAGTCTCTCTGCCTCCTCATGTCAAGCGGAGCTTGGAATGGTGGTTGGACCTGTCTCATCTCCTGAAAGGGAGGTCCTTTCAGATTTCCTATTGGACCACAGTCACGACGGATGCCAGCCTCCGGGGATGGGGGGCAGTGTTGGGTCGTTTCAGTGCTCAGGGGAAATGGGGACTGGAAGAATCTCTCCTATCCATCAATGTTCTGGAACTTCGTGCCATCTTCCTTGCCCTGAGACACTGGGAATCTCAGCTGGAGGGTTGTCCAGTCAGAGTGGAGTCCGACAACGCCACCGCAGTGGCCTACATCAACAGACAAGGCAGAACAAGAAGTCTCGCCGCGTGGTTGGAGGTCAAGGCCATTCTATCCTGGGCGGAGGCACATGTTCCCGTCATTTCTGCAGTGCATATTCCAGGCGTAGACAACGTCATGGCAGACTTTCTCAGTCGTCACACAGTCGACAGCGGAGAGTGGGCTCTTCATCCAGAGGTGTTTCACCTTCTCATCCAGATGTGGGGGGTATCTGTAGTGGATCTGATGGCTACCAGATACAACAGGAAGGTTCCAGTGTTCTGCTCTCGGTGGAGGGACCCACTAGCTCTGGCGGTGGACGCATTGTCAATCCCTTGGGAATTCTCCCTAGCCTACATCTTCCCTCCTCTCCCTCTGTTGAGCAGAGTCATCCAGAAGCTGAAGGTGGAGCGTTGTCCTGTCATCTTAATCACTCCGAACTGGCCTCGTCAGTCCTGGTATCCGGACCTGCTGGCCATGTCAGTGGCGGATCCCTTTCCGCTCCCTGCCCGTCCAGACCTGCTGCTTCAAGGCTACCTGTGGAAGGAGGATGTTCAGCATCTCCATTTGATGGCTTGGAGATTGAATCCTCAATTCTGAAGAAGGGGTTTTCCTCTTCTGTGGTGTCTACGATGCTTAGGGCTCGCAAGCCTGTATCCTCCAAGATATATCATCGAATATGGTCAACTTTTGTTGCATGGTGTGCCGATAAGGATCTATCGCTTGATTTCTATCTTCCCACTGTCTTGGCCTTTTTGCAGGATGGTGTTGAGAAGGGACTCAGCCTGAGTTCTCTCAAGGTTCAGACTTCTGCTCGGTCTCTTTTTCCAGGAACGCATTGCCGTTCTTCCTGATGTTAAAGTTTTCTTCCAAAGTGTGGCTCATGTTCGACCTGCTTTCAAGAGTCCAGCTCCTCAATGGGATCTCAATTTGGTGCTGGGGGTTCTTCAGAGACCCCCGTTTGAATCTTTAGCTTACATTCCTTTACATCTTTTGACCTGGAAAATGGCCTTCCTTTTGGCTATTGTATCAGTTCGCCGGGTGGCGGAGTTACAAGCCTTGTCTTGTAAACCTCCTTACCTGGTGTTCCACAAGGATAAGTCTGTGCTTCGTACCTCCAAGGAGTTTTTACCCAAGGTTGTCTCCGAATTTCACATCAATCAAGAGATTGTGGTGCCCTCTTTCTGCCCTAACCCTTCCTCTGACAAGGAGAGGGATCTTCATTTGTTGGATGTCGTGCGTTGTCTCAAGTTTTATGTTCATCGCACTGAGTCTATCAGGAAGTCTGACGCTCTGTTTGTCATTCCTGAGGGGACTAGGTCAGGGAGACCGGCATCCAAGGTGACCATTGCATCTTGGATAAAATCTACCATTCGTAAAGCCTACGAATTGCGGAATAAGCATGTCCCCTTTCGGGTTACTGCTCATTCCACAAGATCAATTGGGGCCTCTTGGGCCTATAAAAATCAAGCGTCTGCTGATCAGCTGTGCCGGGCGGCCACTTGGTCATCCGTGCACACACTCTCGAAGCACTATCGTGTGGATGTGCTGGCCTCGGCTGATGCCAGCTTTGGGAGAAAGGTCCTGGAGGCGGTTTTGCCTGTCTAGGATCTTCTTCTTCTGAGTTTCTCAGTGCTTCCTTACTGTTGAGCTCTGTTGGCTCTGGTTCAGTGTGCTGTGATAGTTCATGGGGTTCGTTTTTACCCTTGGTTGGTGTCCGTTGACACTTCTGTCATTGGGCTCTATGATTAATTGGTTCATAGGGGTTCTGGTGACTTTGGGGCCTTACGCTTGGTCCTTGCCTGCTTCCCACCTCTGGGAAAACTCAATGTTTGTACATTCCAATGTACCAGTAACCTGTATTGGACGACAGTGAAAATAGGATTTTAGTCTTACCTGTTAAATCCTTTTCACTTAGTCCATACAGGTTACTGGTCTCCCACCCTGTCAAGGGACCATGCTTGGCTCTCCTGTGGCATTCAGTGGGAGACCTTTGGGGCATGCTCACAGGAGTCTTCATTTTCCTTCTTATCTCTGGTCAGTATTAGTGTCTCAAATCATTCTGGCTTGTTCTGGCTGAGGGCAGCTTAAGAGGGAGGGGAGGCTTCACCCCCTGCACACATTTAGAGAAATGTTCCTGCCTACTTAAAGGGGCGGATCTCCTCCCAATGTACCAGTAACCTGTATGGACTAAGTGAAAAGGATTTAACAGGTAAGACTAAAATCCTATTATCTAGAAGTGGGGTCCTGATGCCCTTCAATGAGGTCTAAAATAAAGTAAAAAAAATACAAAAAAATTTAACCCTGTGTTTGCAACGGGGAGGGGGGGTTCAATGCAGACCCCCTTCCTGTGACACACACAGGACTTTTTATCATTACTTTGTAATCGTAGCTTGTTTGGTGGCCATCTGAATAGAAAAGTAACGATAAAAAAAACCCTTTGTGTGCCACAGGGGGCCAATTCATTGCTTTGCAATCCACTGGACACCCCTGTGGCACACAAAGGATTATTTTTTTTTCCCCCTTTTGTTTTTTTTATTCAGACCTCATTGTATGGGTTCTGATGCCTCCAACGAGGTCTACACAAAAATATTGGGGGAAAAAGCCCCCAAAAAATGCACGTGCCACGAGGGGGTCCAACGCAATGCTTTGCAATGCATTGGACTCCCTGTGACACACACGCACTTTTTTTTTCATTTTTCCGTTTTTAGACCTTGATGGGGGACACCAGGAGTGTTCCTGATACCGCCTCCCCAACGAGGTATGAATACAAAATAATAATTTTAAAAAAAACAAAAAAACAAAAAAAAAACAGGGGGTCCAGCACATTGCTTTGCAGTGCATTGATCACCCCTGTGGCATGCACACAAAATGCCTTCAGTCCCCCCCACACACACGTACCGTATCCCCCTACCTGGTTCCACAGCCAACTGGTAGTCCCGTTCCCCAGCCTGACCCCCAGCCTGTTTCCACTGCCTACTGGTAGACTCAAAGTACCAGTATGCACTAAATTCAGGGTGGGAATCAAACTTTGTATGAGGGGGACATACAGTGCACACTGGTAGTCACAGATCCCCTATATACACTATCAGACACTGCCCCCTCCACCATCACCACCATCCTTGCTACTCTGCTCATACCCACACACACTGCCTAAGCCTTCATCCCTCCCACACACTTTGTTACACAGGTCTGCACATACACCTGCTGACTCCCTAGATTCTTTCATCTGTTAGCCATAAAATCACCCATACACTGTTTGCTTTCCCATCCCTGTTTCTCTGGTAGCTACGCTCCTCTCACCCAAATTGGTATGTCAACCCACAGCAGTGGGGTACCATTTTTCTTAGGCTGGCAAGAAGTTCTGCTAGGAAATCCCTCACCGTTGAACCATTTTAGTGTCTTTGAAGTGACTAATGTGTAAAAAAAAAATATATATATATATTTTTTTTTCCTGTAGCACCACATTCTGGAAATAGTTGTGCACACTAACTTAGGGGTAAAAAGGCAAGTGACCCCTCATTCACTGCGGCAGGTTATCATCTTTCCAAAATGGTATTGTTTATCTACCTTTTCTTCACTTCTGAAGGTGTTATAGCCATTGTTCTACAGGCAAGTCAGGTTTGAGAAAATGTTAGAAATATCAGTGGTTGTAGTAGGTGTAGTTTTCTACTGCTAGCACCCCCTAAGGTAGGTCAACTCATACCAATGGGTGTCATTTGACTCCTAAGAGCACTAGCTAATGAATGCAGTTGAAAATTCCATGGTTTTCACAGAGTTCCATACATTTGAGGGGGCAGAAATGTAAAAAAAAATGCAATTTTGTACAATATCGCCTCCTTCTGGAAACATTTATGCACGCCAGTATTGGGGTAAGAAGGCAAGTGACCCCTCATTAGATGCGGCAGGTTATCTTCTTTCCAAAATGGTATGGGTTGTCTACACTTTCTTCACTTCTGTAGCTGTTATAACCATTTTTGTACAGGCAAGTCCTGTTTGAGAAAGTGTTAGACAAATCAGATGTTGAAGCAGGTGTTGTTTTGTGCTTTTAGTACCTCCTAAGGTATGTCAACTCATACCAATGGGGTGTCATTTGTCTCCTAAGAGCACTAGCTAATGCATACATTTGGAAATGCCATGGTTTTCACAAATTTCAGTACATTTGAAGGGGCAGAAATGTAAGAAAATGCCTTTTTTTTTTTCATTAGCTTCACCTTCTGGAAGCATTTGTGTACTCCAGGCTTGGGGTAACAAGGCAAGTCACCCATCATTAGATGCAGCAGGGTGTCTTCTTTCCAAAATGCTAAGGTTTCTGTAACCTTTCTTCACTTCTGTAGTTGTTATAACCATTTTTGTATAGACAAGTAATGTTTGAGAAAATGTTAGAAAAATTAGAGGTTGCAATAGGTGTAGTTTTGTACTTGAAGTGCCCCCTAAGGTAGGTGAACTCATACCAATGAGGTGTCATTTTTCTCCTAATAGCACTAGCTAATGAATGCAGTTGGAAATTCCATGGTTTTCACAGGTTTCAGTACAGCTGAAGGGGCAGAAATGTAAAAAAATGCTATTTTTTTCCTGTAGTGCCACCTTCTGGAAGCATTTGGGCTCAACAGGCTTGGGGCAAGAAGGCAAGTTAATCCTCATTAGATGAGGCAGGTTGTCTACTTTTTAGCAATATATAGTTTTATATAGTTATTCGTAAGAAAAAAGGGGAGAGAGAAAAGAAGAAAATCTCCTTAAAGCACCAACCCCTCTCCTATACTATGACGTAGTGAGGTCAGTCAGGTGTAAAGAGATGGGGAAAGGCCAAATAAAATCAAAGATAAAAATTAACCTTTATTAGTTCCCTCATTAAAAACAAAAACTGTCACAGCATTTATATCTTGAGTAATTAAGCAAGATTCTCAATTATCGTCATCATATTCTCTTTTTACTCCATATTATGTATAAGCTAAGATCACTCTAGTATTTAAGAAAAGCAAATAAACATACACCGGAATATAGTACTTTACATAGATCGTTATATTGTATGTGTCAAAGTAACTGCAATAGGATGCACTGCAGAAGCAACCTAAACAAGCTACTAATCTGCAGACCCCTGTTCTATAGTATACCTCCGGTGTAAGTAGAGTTAAAATCCCTACAAGCTACATCCTAAAGGAGTCCTCTCTGATAAATCTAACTATATGAATATCCTACCTCTCTCTTTATATTGAAAGTAGGAAGAGAGTGTGGCCGCAAAAGGTGATCACTCAAAAATTGGAGCAAGTTGCTTCCATAACCCCAGCGGTTACGTCTGCAAAAATCAGTGGGTAATAGACCCGCTGGGTAAGTGATCGATATAGGCCAAAAAATCAGAAAGAGAAAGAAAGAGAAAGAGAGAAAACAAGAATACTCTAATGTAAGTACATAAAAATGCGGGAACAGTACGAAAACTGACACACAAAGTCTGTGCCCAGTAACCCTGACGATCGTTTCGCCTTGTGGCTTTCTCACCCTTTGAGGTGTACTATAGAACAGGGGTCTGCAGATTAGTAGCTTGTTTAGGTTGCTTCTGCAGTGCATCCTATTGCAGTTACTTTGACACATACAATATAACGATCTATGTAAAGTACTATATTCCGGTGTATGTTTATTTGCTTTTCTTAAATACTAGAGTGATCTTAGCTTATACATAATATGGAGTAGAGAGAGAATATGATAACGATAATTGTAGTGAGAGAGAATCTTGCTTAATTACTCAAGATATAAATGCTGTGACAGTTTTTGTTTTTAATTCGCTGTTTTTAATGAGGGAACTAATAAAGGTTAATTTTTATCTTTGATTTTATTTGGCCTTTCCCCATCTCTTTACACCTGACTGACCTCACTACGTCATAGTATAGGAGAGGGGTTGGTGCTTTAAAGGGATAGTAATACTTAAAATGTAAAAACATATATGTTGTAGGGTTTATCCCCCTGAGTAAAACAAGAATACTCCCACTGCTGAAAGGGGTTTCATTCAAAAGTTATTAATTTTCAAAGTTGAATTTTTTAGGTGCAATATCACAGTGGCCTGAAATTGTACAGTGGTGCTGTTGCTACATGATCCTATGGACAGCTCTGGTCCCGGGACCATAAATCTCCATAGGATGGTGTAGCAACAGTGCCACTGTACAGTTTCAGGCCACTGTGATATTGCACCTAAAAAATTCAACTTTGAAAATTAATAACTTTCAAATGAAACACCTTTCTGCAGTGGGAGTACCCTTGTTTTACTCAGGGGGATAAACCCTGCAACATATTTTTTTTACAATTTAAGTATTACTATCCCTTTAAGGAGATTTTCTTCTTTTCGCTCTCCCCTTTTTTCTTACTAATATTTGATTAATCTCATAGCACAACCCCCTTATTCTTTGGAATAACCTATTATTACTTTGACTCAGTGGTGCTCTTGATATTAAAAATTACTTATATAGTTATTCCACTGTTTTAGAGTAGCTTTACCACAAAAACCCTAGAATGCGCATATTAGTTCATAAAGTTGAAAATGCCATTTTGCGCTCCTGGTGATTAGAGCTCTGTGCTAGCCATGGACGTAGGTAAAACTATACAAATTTGGAATTTTTTTTACTTGGAGGACTCAGGGCTTTTTCAAATAATTGAAGCTTTCACAATCGAAGTAAGTTGTTTTGATACATAGTATGTGATTTTAGCAAAATAAGTAATTATTATGACATCATAGCTTTTTGCACAATGCAAAATTCTCTTCATGTAAGGTACCACGAGAAAGCTCAATTAGTTCTGAAAAAAACAATATATAGTTTTCCATATGTAACTAGAAATTCCCAGAGTAATTCAAGCCTAAACAGAAGGATAGCAAAAATGCTGAAAAAGTGTCTGGCCTGCAGGGTACAGGAAATGGCCCAAGCCTCTTGCACTACAGGGGTTAAATCCCCTGTTAAGAAAACATATTTTTCAACAGATGTTAATGCCAGTCAAACTATGGGGATGTAGTATATGGTCCTGCAGCACAAATCCATCTTGGTAAACTTGACACTGTATAAGGCATTTTCTCTGTCATCCAATACAGGTTACTGGTAACTTTGGGTAGGTAATCAGCCCCTTTAATAGACAGGAACAATTCTGAGAAGTGACTGCTGGGTGGAGCCTACCTCCTCTCCTTAGCTTGCAGCTAGCCAATCCCCAACCAGTAAGATTTGTTTCTTGGTCAAGACACAAGCAAGAGAACAGTTCTGCTATAGTTTTAGCTTTTTTATTATTTTTCCATTAGAAATGGAATATCACCATTAGGTCGAATTACCATCACTGACAATTCCCATCACCCAAATGTGGATAGCTCAGTTTGCCAGGTGTTTTTGTGGACCTAAGCCCTTGGGGGAGTGTTTGGAGCCAGTTTCTGTGGTAACATAACCCTTTTGTTGCTGGTTAGCACACTTTGAGGGTGTTTTGGACACTTTCCCTTCTGGGACCAGTGTTTATTGGGTCTGTTTTATTGTAACGGACTTTTGAGTGGTTTTACGTGTTGGTATTCACCTCGTTAAACTTATGTTCCGCGTTTTACCACATAGACGCCATCGCGCCATTCACTTCTATGGGACTTTACATTTTGGGACATATCTCTGCAACCGCTCCACGTAGCGTGGTCAGAGATGGCTCATTTTGTGGGTTTTCCCTTTCTCTGTCATCCAGTCAGCGTTCTGGGGATGTTGGGGGCTTTAGGGGGTTTTGGGCACTGTTGGGGTACTCTGTCAGTGAAACTACGTTTCCCATGAGAGCCCGCTTTGCGCTCTTGTTTCCAATTGGCTCCTGTCGCGGCAGCCATTTTGTGTATTCACAGATTGAGTATTCTACTAGGTCTTGGACTCTCCTTCTCTCCTCCGTAGTTTAACCCTTCGCCTATCAGATAAGTCTTATTTAGTGTTTCTGGGGTGCATTTATTTATCATACACACTATTTTGTGGGTGTTTTGATACTTTGACTACTTGACTCTGTGAGAATGTCTACTCCGTTAGACCTTGGGGCTAAGGCTAAGGTTACTGGGGTGTCTGTGTCCCCCATTGCTCATTGCTCCTCATGTCACTCAGGGTTACCTAGAGAATTCTCAGGTCATATTTGCCCAGCATGCACTGCTGCCCCTTAATACCCTACAGGGGCCTCCAGGCATGCACTAGAGCCAGTATGGATGCAAGAGTTTAAGGCTACTACCAGGGACCTCCGGTCCACCTTACAACTACTTCCATCCACCTTACAGGGGGTTTTCCATTTGTGGCAGACCCCTGCCCCCATCAGATCTTCCCTGCTTAAACCGCAGAGTGTACCTGATGTGTCTGACTCCTCTGAGGAGGAATTGTTGGTGGACTCTGATGATGACTGTTCAGTTGTTCCTTCATCTCAGTTTTTTGGGGACCCCTTTGAGGCGGACCTCATTCCCTCAGCTGAGGGCCTCATCAGGGCTGTGTTGTCCATCCTGAACAGTCCCTTGATGCAGGAGGTGTCTTCTGAGCCCTCTCAGAACCTGTTAGGCCCCATGCTTGCTTTCCACCTAACCCCACCCTTGATCTCTTGGTATCAGAGGAGTGGGAATTTCCAGACAAGAAACCACCTGTGTCTAGGAAGTTTGCTAAACTTAACCCGTTTTCTGAAACGGCCCTCACTCAGTGGGTTCATCCCCCCCAAAGTGGATGCCCCAGTTTCCAGGCTTTCTAAGACCACTGCCTTGCCAGTGGCTGATGCCTCTGCTCTCAAGACTGGACTGATAAGAAGCTTGAGTCTTCTCTCAAGGCTATTTTTGCGACAGCGGGCTCTGCCCTTCGCCCTACCTTTGCTGCTGCATGGGTAAATAGGGCTGTGGCTGTTTGGACTGAACAGCTCAATTCTGCTGTCCGTCAGGGAGCCCCTACTTCTGACATGTTGCGACTTCTCACTAACATTGCTGAGGCTCAGCATTATATCTCTGCTGCTCTGTTTGACGCTGTGCGTATGGTAGCCAGGGCATCTACCATGTCTCTGGTAGCCAGAAGGGCTCTTTTTGACTTAAGATCTGGTCGGCTGACACGGCGTCTAAGAAAGGCTGTCCTGTCTTTGCCTTTTCAGGGATCCTCCCTGTTTGGGCCTGAGCTCAAGGATCTCATCAATGAGGCCACTGGAGGGAAAAGTTCTCACCTGCCAGTGGTCCTGAGAAAGAAGGCGCCTGTCAAAAGGAATCTGCTTTTTTTTCCCTTTCAGGCAGACTCGTGCCAAGCGACCCAGACGGTCCCTCAGGCTTCGAGCTCCTCATCCAAGCCTAAGCAGCAATGGAGATCCAAGGCTACCAAACCTTTGCATGACTCACTGAACCTGGGTAGCCACCCGCAGGTGGGTGGCTGCCTACGCCACTCTCTTTCTGCTTGGCAGGCCTCTGTGGCGGACCCATGGGTTTTACAAGTGGTGGCCTCGGGATACAGGATTACCTTCACCTCTGTTCCTCCTCCAAGGACCTTTGTTTCTCGTTCTCCCTTGGGAGCAGAAAACAGACCCTTTTTGAGGAAGCTATTAAGGCCCTTCTAGACAAGGCAGTCCTGGAGCCAGTTCCCCCTCAGGAGTGGGGCTTGGGATTCTGCTCCAACCTCTTTGTGGTTTCCAAGAAGGACTGGGGCTGTCATCCCATTTTGGATCTGAAGGATCTCAAATGCTTTGTGGTCAGGTCCCAGTACCGCCAGGAGTCTCTACGCACAGTGATAGCGGCCGTGTCTCCTGGGCAATTTCTGGCCTCTCTGGATCTTCAAGATGTCTATCTGCACACCACATTCAACCAGAGAGTCAGCAGTATCTCTGGTTTGCCTGTGACTGAGGGCATTTCCAGTTATCTGCCCTCCCCTTTGGCCTGACCACAGCTCCTCAAGTCTTCAACAGAGTCCTAGGAGCATTGATCTCTTTACTACATCGGAACGGCATCAGGGTAACTTCATACATGGATGACCGCCTTCTGAAGGCCTTGTCTCCAGAACACCTTCACCAGCAGGTGCAGGACTGCATTTATGCTCTCTCCTATCCCGGGTGGATCATCAGCTTGGACAAGTCAGACCTTGTTCCTTCCCAAAGGATGGTCTTTCTGGCCCTCCTCGACACTCAGAGGGGGATGGTGTTTCTAACAGACAAAGTGGCTCATCAGATAGCACTGAGGGTCCAAGCTATCCTGTTTCAGAATCCGGTTCCAGCCAAGAAGTTGTCATCTTGGTGGGGAAGTTCATTTCCTCCATAGAAGCAGTCCCGTTTGTCATGGCTCACACCAGGGAACTTCAGTGGTGTCTAATCCTGGCCTCCAGACCTCCTGGAAAGATCCCTATCTCTCCCTCTTCAAGTGGAGCAGAGCCTCTCATGGTGGCTCAGCCTGAACAATCTCCTGAAAGGCAGACCCCTCCTGGTGCCCTTCTGGACCACAGTGACGACAGATGCCGCCTCTCCGGATGGGGAGTGATGCTGGGTGTTCAGGGCCGGTGGTCTTGGGAGGAATCTCTCCTTCCCATGAATGTCTTGCCTGGTCAGGGTACAGTCGGACAACACCACAGCGGTAGCCTACATCAACAAGCAAGGCGGCACAAGAAGTCTTGCAGCTTGGCTAGAGGTCAAGGCTATTTTATCATGGGCAGAGGAGCATGTCCCTGCCATTTCCGCAGTTCATATTCCTGGCATGGATATCATGCTGCCAGCCTTCCTCAGTCGGCACATGGTAGACAGTGGAGAGTGGGAACTACATCCAGAGGTGTTCAACCTCATCATCCAGTAGTGGTGTCTTCCTTGTGTCTACCTGATGGCAACCAGGAACAACAGGAAGGTTCCAACGTTCTGCTCTTGCTGGGTGGATCCCCTGGCTCTGGCAGTGGATGCCTTGTCAATCCCTTGGACATTTCCTCTGGCATACATCTTTCCTTCTGTTCCCCTGTTGAACAGAGTACTTCAGAAGCTGAGACTGGAGCGCTGCCCAGTCATTCTGATTGCTCTGTACTGGCCCCGACAGGCTTGGTGTTCGGAGCTTCTGGACCTCTCAGTGGCAGAACCTCTTCGACTTCCCCCCCATCTGGCTTTGAAGGCATGGAGATTGAATCCTCAATTTTGAAGAAGAAAGAATTTTCTTCTGGTGTGGTGGCTACTATGATTAGTGCCCATAAGCCTGTTTCCTCTAAGGCCTACCATCGAGTTTGGTCTACTTTTCTGGCTTGTTGTGCTGTCTCAAGATTTTGACCTTCCTACAGTTCTTTCCTTCCTCCAGGATGGTGTGGATAAGGGTCTCAAGTCTGAGTTCTCTCAAGGTTCAGACTTCTGCACTCTCTGTCTTCTTTCAGAGGCATCTGGCTATCATTTCTGATGTCAAGGTTTTCTTCCAGGGTGTTGCTCATACTCGTCTGGTATTTAAGTCCCCTGCTTCTCAGTGGGATCTTACCCTGGTTCTGGGAGTATGCCAGCGTCCTCCCTTTGAGTCTTTGGCTACCATTCCTCTACGTATGCTGAAGTGGAAGATAGCCTTTCCCCTGGCGACTGATTCTGTTCGCCGAGTTGTGGAGCTGCATGCCCTGTCTTGTAAACCACCCTTTTTGGTCTTTCACAAGGACAAGGCGGTGCTTCGCACCTTCCAACTGTTTCTCCCTAAGGTGGTGTCTGAGTTCCACATTATTCAGGAGATTGTGGTCCCTTCCTTCTGTCCTAACCCTACTTCTGACAAAGAGAGGGATCTTCATCTGTTGGATGTTGAGTCCTTTGTCATTCCTGAGGGTCCTAGGGCAGGGAAGCCTGCTTTCAAGGTTACCATTTCTTCATGGATCAAGTCCACGATTTGTAAGGCTTACGAACTTTGGAAGAAGCCTGTTCCCTTCAAGGTCACGGCTCACTCTGCGAGGTATATTGGGGCTTCTTGGGCTTACAAGAACCAGACCTCAGCTGATCAAGGCGGCCACTTGGTCATCTGTGCACACTTTTTCTAAACACTATTGTGTGGATGTGCTGGCATCAGCTGATGCCAGTTTTGGGAGGAAGATCCTAGAGGCAGCCTTGCCTGTCTAGGATCTCCTTAGTCTCTCAGTACTCTTTCACTTTTGAGCCCTGTTGGCTCTAGTTCACTGTGCTGTGCAACAGTTCATGGGGTTTGTTTTATCCCTGTTCAGTGTCCGTTGACACTTTACGGTTAGTGTTGAGCTATTTACGATCTGTAGGTTCATTGGTGCTCTGGTGACCTTGGGGTCCTGCACCTGGTCCTTGCCTTTCTTCCCGCCCTGGGGAATTTAATGGTTGGACATCCCAAAGATACCAGTAACCTGTATTAGACGACAGAGAAAATAGGATTTTAGTCTTACCTGTTAAATCCTTTTTGTCTTAGTCCATACATATTACTGGTCTCCCACTGTCACGGTTTTTGAAGACTCTCAGACTTAAGGTTTGGTAAAATAACTTAACTTTATTAAAAGTTAAAGGCAGTCCCCGTAGGGTAAACATTCATAACAATACAACAGTAATATAACATATAATAGGTTCTACCGGCCTTGCCTAAATACCGGGCAAGGCAACCCAAGTGACAGTTTTAATGACAGGCTCTACCGGCCTTGCCTATACCGGGTAAGGCAACCGTGAGATGACATATACCGGTTCTACCGGCCTTAGCAATACCGGGCAAGGCAGCCACACGGAATGCTGAATGTAGGCTCTACCGGCCCTGCCAATACCGGGTAAGGCAACCTTAAAGATGGTGAATTACAAGGTTCTACCGGCCTTACCAATACCGGGCAGGGCAGCCCAAAGGAGTACTGGAGTAGGCTCTACCGGCCCTGCCAATACCGGGTGAGGCAACCTACAGGATGGTATCATCAAGGTTCTACCGGCCTCACCAATACCGGGCAGGGCAGCCTGAGCACGTAGACCAGCTGTCAGGTGATTAAGACCGCATAGAGCATAAGTATAGAGGTCTTACTCAGCAGGAGTCTATTGCCAGGGATACTCAGACAACTGCAAGGAATTGGACAGCGACTAACCACAGTACTGGATGTTCAGGAGCAAACCAACGTCCGCACGTTGGGACTAATGGTAATAGCGCCACCAGGTTTAATGGAGCAAACCAGCGACCGCACGCTGGAACCAACAATGTATATCGCAACCAGGTTTAGTGGAGTAAACCAGCGTCCGCACGCTGGGACCAACAACGTATACCGCAACCAGGTTTAGTGGAGCAAACCAGCGTCCGCACTCTGGAGCCAATAATGTATCTCGCAACCAGTTTAGTGGAGTAAACCAGCGTCCGCACGCTGGGACCAACAATGTATATAGCAACCAGGTTTAGTGGAGTAAACCAGCGTCCACACGGTGGGACCAACAATGTATATCGCAACCAGGTTTAGTGGAGTAAACCAGCGTCCGCACGCTGGGACCAACAATGTATATCGCCACCAGGTTTAGTGGAGTAAACCAGCGTCCGCACACTGGGACCAACAATGTATATTGCAACCAGGTTTAGTGGAGTAAACCAGTGTCCGCACTCTGGGACCAAAAATGTATATCGCAACCAGGTTTAGTGGAGTAAACCAGCGTCCGCACGCTGGGACCAGCAATGTATATCGCAACCAGGTTTAGTGGAGTAAACCAGCGTCCGCACGCTGGGACCAACAATGTATATCGCAACCAGGTTTAGTGGAGTAAACCAGCGTCCGCACGCTGGGACCAACAATGTATATCGCCACAAGGAACTAACAAAGTATGATCAGCAGCGAGAAGAACAATGTCGCCAGAGCGACGGCTGGAGCAGGAGATTCAGGAACTCAGTAAGATTAACCCGCGAGGTGCTGGAACACAGGAACACTGGAACTCCGTAAGATTAACCCGCAAGGTGCTGGAACACTGGAACACAGGAACACTAGCATACAGGAACACTGGATCAGCAAGTACAGCAGGAACAGGCCCAGAAGCCTGACAAGCAGGTCAGGCAGAGTGAAGTCAGAAACACCACGAAAGGGCAACCTGAAAGTGCTCAGCCTGGGTTTAAAAAGGCTGTGTGAGGAGGGCTAATCACAGACAGCCAATCATGATACTCAGCAAGTGACTGACACTGAACAGCACCAATCACGGGCACCGTAATACCCACGCTGTCAAGGGACCATACTTGGCTCTCCTGTGGCAGAACGTGGGGGTCCTTTCAGGTTCATGCTCACAGGAGTCTTCCTTTACCTTCCTACTACCTAGTCAATAGTTAGTCTGCAAATGTTACTGGTTGCTAATTGGCGAGCTGCAAGCTAAGGAGAGGAGGTAGGCTCCACCCAGCAGTCACTTCTCAGAATTGTTCCTGCCTATTAAAGGGGCTGATCGCCTACCCAAAGTTACCAGTAAGGTAAGACTAAAATCCTATTTTCTCTTTTTGTCCAATATGGAATACAGGTACCATGGGCACTGCTCTTCCTTTGGAAGGCAGAACATATCAGAAAACAAGGTCATGAAGGTGGAGCCTTCCCTTCCTTCTGCAGACCAGCCTAGCCCTGACTCCAGTTTTGATATGTTCCTGTCTGAATTGGACAATGCTTGGAACTTCAATGCTTAGTTTTAGATTATTTTTTGTTTTCTTTATATATGGGGCTGTCACAATTCCCCCATTAGGCAGTTTACCACTACTGGCTTCCTCTGGAGGATTGCCCAGTGGGCAAGTGCTGTGTGGCCCTTTGCAGCCCTGTGGAGAGAATCTTGCAACCAAAGTTTTCACTCCCAGCAGGGTCTCGCTGAGATGTTGCTTCTTCACAATGGTAACCTGAAGACAGAAGATGAAGATTGGTGAGTAACCATATGAGTGCCATGGTCCACTTTGTCTCCACTTGTGCCCCTCCATACAGGGGTTATCTCTGAGCCTTTGGGCTCTGGCATTCATGTTGAGTATGTTATTTGTGTTCATTCCCTGGGTTGTGGAGTATGGATGGCTGCATTAGTACTTGTTAACACCTTCCCTGCTGGTTTCTCAGCACTGGGGACTTTTTCTGGGCATATCCCTTTAGGATTGTGTCTTTTTATTACTCCCTCATGTCACCTGGGGTCATAGGGTGTTTTGGGTCACTTAAATTATCCGTTTTTTTAGTACCTGGGGCCTTTGAGACACACATGTCCTTTGACACAGCCATCTTTGCTCCATTGACTTCTATGGGAGAACCTCTCTGGGACTTATCTCTGCAACCATTTGTCATGCAGTGTTCACAGTTGGCTCATTCTTCTTGTCTCCTCATGCCTTTTCATACAGTTCACATCCCATCCTGAGAGTCTTGGGTGCCCTGGGGGACCCACAATCAGAGTTGTAGGTGTGGCTAAGCAACAGCAACAGAGAAGACTACATTACTCTGGCTTTCTTCAGATTTGCTGCCTGTTTTACAGTTTCCATTTTACTTCTCTTCCTTATTCTATGCAGAGGCTTCCTCTCCTTGCTCTCCTTCCAGATTAACCATTCACCTGCCAGATAAGTACCTTTCTGGGCTTTTCTAAGGTGAATTATTAGCCTGGAGAACTTACTGGTATTTTATACTAGTTTAGATACTTCTTCTGTCAGGATATCGGATCCTAAAGGTCGTGGGGCTACACCTAAGGCTAAGGACTCAAGGGCTTCTTGACTCCTCTTGCTTACTGTTCCCTATGCCAAGTGGGGCTCACTAGAGCATATTCTGGATCTCTCTGCTCCTCCTGTGCTGTGGCCCCTACTATGCTGGGGCTCTCCAGCACTGAACAAGAGCCAGTTTGGGTTAAGAATTTGTTGTCCTGTATGGCATAAATTCCTCTCTCCATCCAAGGGGTCCTTCAGTCTTGGAAGCCCCCTACCACCTTCAGGTTTGTGGCCCCTAGGGCCCAGAGTGCCTGCACTCAAAGGCTCCTCTGAGGAGGTCTCTTCTGAGGTTGACCAAGAGGAGGGGAATATGAAGATATGGATTCTTCCTACTCTTATGAAGCTGACGCTCTTTTCTCTGCTGAGGGGTTCATCAGGGCTGTTTTACTGACCCTTCCAGAGCAATAGGAAATCCTCTACTGTATTTACCCCTAATGCCACTCTTGCTCTCATTCGTCTGGATGAGTGGAAGACACCTGATAAGGTCTATAGACCTCTTCTCTAAGCTGTACCCCTTTTTAGAGGCAGCTTTGGTGCAGTGGGCTTCTCCTCCTTCTGTGGCTCTCCCTATTTCCAGGCTAGTAAGTCTACTGCTCTGCTGTTGGCAGATGTAGCAGAAGTTAAGGATGTGGCAGATAAGAAGCTTTACGCTATCCTCCCGTCCAATTTTGCAGCCAGTGGAGCTGCATTGAGGCCTATATTTGCCTCTGCCTAGGTCAACAGAGCTGTTGCGGTCTGGGATGAACAACTTATGGAAGCTGTCTGTGCAGATGCTCCCAAGTAGGACCTATTAGCAATTTTAGCCAACATGACAGAGGCTAACATGTATATTTCAGATGCTCTGTTTGAGGCAGGCAGATTGTTGGCCAAGGCCTCAGCCCTCTCTGTTACTGCGTGGCACACCTTGTGGCTTAAGATTTGGTCTGTGAACCAATTGTCCAAAAAGTCACTGGTTTCCTTCCCCTTTCAGGGCAAATCTCTTTTTGCTCCTGAGCTAAAGCAGCTCATCCGTGATGCTACTGGGAACAAGAGTACCCTGTTACCTCAATAATGTAAATCAGGTGAGCACAAAAGTGTGCTATAATAGACAAATAGGATCTATGTAGTTAACAACTATTAACACTGTGTGTTTTTTATACAAATACAGAAAACCCAAGCAATCTTCAATACATAAATCATCAATATTATACTCAGACCAGAGTAATGAAAGTGAAACAAGGAATGTTCATTTGATTATTGAAAGGGCTTGTCTTCCAAAATAAATTTGATTACATGCAAATAATTTAAAATTAACACATAATGTGATGTGTTATGTACAAAACTGATATGACCACTAAAGTCCAATTGGATATCAATAGAAACTCTAAGTGCAGTTTTATAGGTCTTTTGATGAATATGAAGCTTAATTTCATATAACACTTTTGTTGTCACCTCTTGGCTGACATTTTGGTCAGAAAAGCTAAAGTCACCCGTCATGGATATATGAACTGCCCTCACTCAGCAACCACACATTCAAAGGACCTCCATTGAATAGATATCAGAGAATGGTACTCACATAATCTGTTTCCTCCAAAGGGTCGGCCACCACTCTTGGGATAAAGGCATTTGGAGATAATTCACCATACCATCCCCACTCCGGTCTATCTGGTCTTTGTTCCTCCGTTAGCAGTATAGCGAGGTTAAACCAGTGGAATTACTCCAATAGTATATTGTAGGAACTAAAAATACTGGATTGACTCCATTGGGGTTATATAATTAAAAACACATTTATTGTAAAAAAATAAATAAATATTAAAAAAAATAATAATACAAACTCACAGAAAGCTTGTACTAATAATATGTGTAGCTCAACTCGTTTCATAACCTTACTGGTTATATTTTCAGGAACAAAAATATATCTCTGTATGCACTACAAAGCTGTTGGTGAGGTGTGTAGACTCTTGAAAGATGCAAGACAACCAGGTCCACTGTTAGAACGTTGAATAGATAAGGCCATCCTATTTGATTGAATGCTTTTTCAGCATCTCTCGAGACCAGAAGAGAGAGGGATTTACTCTGAAAAGCAGAATGCATGAGTGCAATCGCCTTGGAGGTATTATCCATAGTCTCTATCTGCCTGGTACAAAACCCACCTGATCAGGGGGTATACTGGAATTTGCATGATCTCTTTTCCCCTATATACACATATTATAATAAATGTTCCATAAGGCCCATTCAGCAGCAGCTTAAATTGTCCCTCCTCCCCCTGCACTTACAATTCATACTGACTGTGGATTGAATTAGGCCATCACATCATACCATGCCTGCAAAGTTGTCACATGCATTTGCATGCAATGAGCAGTGACAAATGAACAGGTGTTGTATGAACCAAACCACACAAAAAATTAATAGGAATTATAAAGAGGAGGTGGAACTTCTTAAACCTTTGGGTGCCATTGAGATGTGTGAGGCATTACTTTGCAATGGGTTTCTCACCCTTCTGGCACTCAAAGAATTAAGATGCTGTCGAGCAGGCACTCTGGTAGATGGAAAGCACAAATATTGTATGGGCCCTCCAAATTGCCGAGCCCTAGTTAGAAGCCCATGATCAGGCTATGCCACTCTGTTCCAAGACGGACTCTGACTCACATCAATATAGATGTACCACAGCGCCATGCTGTAGTTCCAGCCATCTCTCACACTAGCCAGCCAATGTGAGAGAGAAGCAACATGACAAAACTGCTGGTTCATACTTTTGGGAAGGCACTGGAGTGGCAGAGATTGCTTAACCCATTGAGTGCACAGTGCATTGTGTACTCTCTCTGTCATTCAAAAGGTTAAGGCTTAAGGAATACGCTCTTTAGGTGGAGTCTTTCTGTAATCAGTTTTGTGTGTGGTATAACAGACTAGACAGTGGCAGACTGGCTTCAGTCCATTCGGCACTGCCCACCGATACACTCAGAGCTTTAGCCCCTTTAACCTCCCCCTAACGATTCCCCTGATTCACAGTTTCCTGAGAACCAAAAGCCGGTCCCTTGACTGGACGGATTACAAATCGGGTCAATATTGTGTGTGTGTCCGTATAAAGAAGGGGTCAAGGTTTTCCTTATACTGATACATTATTGACCCTCTTTGTGATCCATCCAGACCAGTTTTCGATTTCATTTGTGCTGTGAATTAGGGGAAAAACGTAACTCGATTTAAGAAAAATACAAAGAAACGGACATTGCATAAGATATTATGAATTATATAAAATTATATGTAAATGTAAATTTTGACATTACTATCCCTTTAAACAGATGCACTTATCTTGCAAAGACTTTATTTTATTTTGAGAATATAAGCTCTGTCCTTGAGCCTTATACTTTGTTGAATACGTTTATAGCTATTTGATTTGCAGGATATTTGTCTTACTTTTTTGGCTTAACTTAGATTCAGCTTATGATTGCATTTATATCTATGCTTTGTTTGCTCCTATAGGGCAGCAATTTGTTGCAAAAATCTTATGTATCTAACATCAAATGCATCTCCTATTTACATATATTCCTGTTTGTTGGAGGTTTTTATGCTCCTTTTAAGTAGTCTAGCTTTTTGTTAGTACAGTTGATCATGGTAATTTAAGAACAGTATTCTCATTTGTTCATTAGATATCATCAGTCATCTTCCCCTTCTTACTATATCAATTTATATTAACATAGTAAATTAGGTTGAAAAAAGACACAAGTCCATCAAGTTCAACCGTTACCTCATAACCCAGAGAAATGAGAAATATATTGCTTTCCTGCTACCAAATAAGTTGGTCTTCAACAGACCTTCCTGAATTGCACAGTATAACCCTGTATTAATCTCAATGACATCATCATTACATTGTGTATTGCTTTATAGACTCATACAGTTAGGGAAAAAATTATTTGATCCTCTGCTGATTTTGTACATTTGCCCACTGACAAAGAAATGATCAGTCTATAATTTTAATTGTAGGTTTATTTGAACAGTGAGAGACAGAATAAAAACCAAAAAATCCAGAAAAATGCATTTCAAAACCGTTATAAATTGATTTGCATTTTACTGAGTGAAATAAGTATTTGACCCCTTTGCAAAACATCACTTAGTATTTGGTGGCAAAACCCTTGTTAGCAATCACAGAGGTCAGACGTTTCTTGTAGATGGCCACCAGATTTGCACACGTCTCAGGAGGGATTTTGTCCTACTCCTCTTTGCAGATCCTCTCCAAGTCATTAAGGTTTCGAGGCTGACGTTTGGCAACTCGAACCTCCAGCTCCCTCCACAGATTTTCTATGGGATTAAGGTCTGGAGACTGGCTATGCCACTCCAGGACCTTAAAGGGATAGTAATACTATATTACTATTCCCCATGTTGTAGCCCTTAAAATTCTGAATTATGGTTTGAGAGATATCCGCTTTCAAAGTTCCCTCTCCTTCTCTCTCCCCTGACATCCGCGTTCTAGCTGAGATCAGGGTAATCCGGTCAGTGAGCAAGCGGCGGCTCTGCAGGAGTCCTGAGATCTCATAATAGAAACAGAAATCCTTCACTAAAATGGTTTGCAAGCACACATAGAAGACCATTTTAGGGAAGGATTTTTGTTTCAATAACGAAATCTCAGCACTGCTGCAGAGCTGCCGCCGGTCCTGGGATCAGATTCCCCTGCTGCCAGATAGAATGCTGACGTCGGGAGAGAGAAGGAGAGGAAACTTTGAAAGTGGTTATCTCTCAAACCACAAAGGTTTGAGAGATGCCACTGGTATCATTGAATTCAGAATTTTAAGGGCTACAACATGGGTGATAGTAATAATGAAGTATTACTATTCCCTTAATGTGCTTCTTCTTGAGCCACTCCTTTGTTGCCTTGGCCATTTGTTTTGGGTCATTGTCATGCTGGGATACCCATCCATGTCCCATTTTCAATGCCCTGGCTGAGGGGAGGAGGTTCTCACCCAAGATTTGACAGTACATGGCCCCGTCCATCGTCCCTTTGATGCGGTGAAGTTGTCCTGTCCCTTTAACAGAAAAACACCCCCAAAGCATAATGTTTCCACCTCCATGGTTGACGGTGGGGATGGTGTTCTTAGGGTCATAGGCAGCATTCCTCCTCCTCCAAACACGGAGAGTTGAGTTGATGCCAAAGAGCTTGATTTTGGTCTCATCTGACCACAGCACTTTCACCCAATTCTCCTCTGAATCATTCAGATGTTCACTGGCAAACTTCAAACGGTTCTGTACATATGCTTTCTTGAGCAGGGGGACCTTGCGGGCGCTGCAGGATTTCAGTCTTTCACGGCATAGTGTGTTACCAATTGTTTTCTTGGTGACTATGGTCTGGTCCCAGCTGCCTTGAGATCATTGACAAGATCCTCCCATGTAGTTCTGGGCTGATTCCTCACCGTTCTCATGATCATTAAAACTCCACTAGGTGAGATCGTACGGTGCAAAAGGGACTGACAGCGCAGGCGCACGGACGTCACTGTGAAGAGACGTCCGTGCTTCCTGCTCCTGTAAAACGCCGATATCTGAAGAACCGGGTAATATTGCTGGCGACTAGCGCTACTAAGCAGCTAGTCGCCAGGTGTGCAATAAGTTAGCCTTAAGTTATTGCGGGGTGAAAGTTCCCCTTTAAGTATTTTAAATCATATTTAAACGGAAAGGTGTGGGCTATTCCCATTGTGCATTGTTTTTGTGATGCACATACCACCTTGGTTAGGACATGTAACAGTGGGGATCGGTACATTTTTGTGAATGATTTACCATCGTTTGAGTGTGATTGGTTTATCCAATTACAAAATTGTTCAGGTGTAAAGGACAAACCAATCAAGGGGGTGGACTGAGTGTGAGGAACATAACCACATATCGAGCATTGACTCCTGACATTTAGGGCCTTATATACCTCTCGTAACATATTAATAAAGGTATTGTCCACTTCCCATGGTGTGAGGTGTAAGTCTCTCTCTCTATAAGTTGGCGCATTGGTTCAGTCTTATTGAGTGGATTAGGTGTGGTAGTGGGGAGGTGCATGTACAGTAACATTATTATCATTAAATCATTAAGCACGTGCCTATGACAAGTCCATGTATGAACTGGTACTTCTGGTACCATTCTATATATTTGCCTGCGCTTTTTCCGATATTGTCTGTCCATGGGAAGAGATAGGCCTTCTTTAGGCGGCTTGCGTGGATCCATGTTGGGCTGTCGGCAGTCAGTACTGCAGTGCGTGTGACGGCAAGGACGGTGGTTGGTTTGCTGTAAGGAGGGTCTAGAAGAACTGTTTCACCAGGACCTGATCCCCTGGCATGAATGGGTGTGTTGGTTTACCTGTGGGAAGAGGCATAGAGATACCATAAATGCCATTCAATTTATTAATCAATTGGGATACGTATTCTTGTTTGATACATTCCAGGTCACTTAGGGACTTGGGTGCACCGTGTGACTTGGCCCATGGGTTAGGAAATGGGCCCCCCATTAACACTTCAAATGGGGAAAGCCCAGTAGTTTTGCTGGTGTCATTCTGATCTCTGCCAGTATTGCAGATAGGCATATTGGGCAATTCACAAACGTGCCTCCAGTGCCTTTCCTCAATTTATCCTTAATTGTTCTATTGGTCTTTTCTACTTGATATGAGGACGTTGGGTGGTATTGTATGTGTAATTTCCATCCCACGCATAATTTTTAGCATACTTGTGCTGTGAAAGGTGTTCCTTTATCACTGTTGATCATCAGTGAACATCCAAATCTTGGGATGATTTCTTTGCACAAAATGCTAGCCACAGTTGCGACATTTTCCTTGGCCACAGTTAAAGCCTCAACCCATTTAGAGAACTGATCAGAGATGACGAACAGATACTGAAACCACCTTGACCTTGGCAGATGTGTAAAATCAATTTGTACATTTTGCATAGGCCCATCAGGAGGTGGCAAATGTTCATGTACACAAGTGTGGCACCATTTGGGTTATTTCTTGCACATGTCAGAGATCTGGACAATTGGTTTTCAACTAATTCTAACAGTTCTTGTATTACAGATTGCTTTTGTGTAGTATTGATTGTTTCTTACCTATGTGTCCAAAACATTCCTACCCTTCCCTCCTTATCTGACCATAACTCATTAGAGTCTAGGGTCAGATTTTTGTGTAGTCCAAAAGCTTTTTCAGGGTCAGAAGCCAATGCTTGCAGTACTGCTATATCCACATTAGGGGCGGAAGGTATTATCAGCATTACAAGCTGTGTATCAGTGATGGAATAATAATCAGTGTGAACGGTCCTGTGAAGGGCAGCCTCTTTTGTGGCCTTATCTGCCAGTTCCGTTGCCTTTAGCCTCATCTGAATCATCAGAGCTGTGACCCTTACACTTAACATTGGCCAGAGTTCAGGGTAGTAGAATTAGCATCAAGCAAATAATTAACTAATAGGGCATGTGAGATACCTTTGCCATCAGCTGTGACAAAAACCTCTATTTCTCCATATAACTCCAAAATCATGAACAACTCCATATAAATATCTAGAGTCAGTGTAAATAGTCGAGCTTAAACAACCTACAGGCTTGAGTGAGGGCAACAAGCTCTGCAGCGTGTGCAGACACAAATGGTAAAGAATTAGCCATTAAGTTAACATCAGGCAACTGTACAACAGAGGAACCAGTGTAATATACACCATCTACTGGCTTAGAACGAGATCCGTCAAAAAAGACCCCTTCCCTCGTGTTAAAGGGGTAGTGGATAAATCATTCCTGGGCAATGTGTCGGCTGTAATGGTATCTAAACAATCATGTGCCTCTTCATCTGTTTGCAAATGTGACATCAGCTTGTGTAATGTTAGAGATGGGCCCATATGTGATGGATAGTACTTGATAGATACGTTTTGTGTGGATATCAATATAGCCTCATCTTCTGATCTCCTTTGTGCAGTCATATGTTGGGTGGTAATGTTGTTGAGTATGTGCAAAACTTGGTGTGTAGTGTGCAATACCATTGGATGGGACAACACTATTGTCTGTGACTTTTCAACCATAATAGCACAAGCCACAACTGACCTTAAGCAGGCTGGCATCCCCTGCATCACAGTAGGAAAAATATGCCAGTGGTCTAACACCACAGCAATGTTCCTGCACCAAGACACCTGCAATTGTAGATCCTCCCGCCGTGCAATGCAGATGAAATGGAAGGGAATAATTAGGTAGTCCCAGAGCAGGAGCAGAGCACACAGCTGTTTTCAGTGCAATTTGGCATGATTGCTCATCAGGACTGCAGAGGAGCAAATCATCCACATATTGTAACAATGTGGAACCTTTCTGTGGGACCCAGTTCTCCAATGTCTTACTGACAACTGTGGAGTAGCAGTGGGGGAGTTGCAAAATCACTGCGGTAAAGGTGTCGTTTACTGACTCCCTCTAAAGTTGAAGGCAAAAAGTGGTTGTTTATTGGAGTGTACCGGTATGCTAAAGAAAGCACTGTTTAAATCTACAACAGTGAACCTGTTGCTAGAGGCAGGAATGGCAGACAATATAGAGCAAAGATTTTGCACTAGAGATGCTATGGTTTGGACAATATCATTAATTCCCCTCAAATCCTGTATCAATCTCCACGTCCTGGTCCCAGGCTTAGGGACCAGATTGTTGGGGGTATTGGAAGGTGATACTGTGGGAACTATAATAACCTTCTGTCTTAGTTCCTGTATGATAGGCATAAACCCATCTCCTTTTCCTATGAAAGAGGGTATTGCTTAATGAATGTGGGGGTACTATCTTGTTTGAGTGTTGCCTGATAAGGGGAAAAAGCAATGCACCCCGGGTCTGTGGCTGAAGTAGCCCATAAAGTGCAGGGTAAGTCAGTTAGCGCTTGGGGCAGGTCAGAGTCACAGTTTGTGTGTGTGTAAAAGACATAGTCATAACTGGGTCTAAAGGAATGTATCATTGCTTATTTACCAAACAGCTGCCCTCAAGCCACAAATAAGCTCCTTTAGTAGTGACAATGTACCCATACTGTTCACTAAACCATATTCCATTGATCCTTTCTGCACCAGAACCACAAGTTGTCCCTAGTACACACTCAGGTGCCTCATGCTGCAAGTCACCTTGGCATTGGGTGAACATACCCTTCCTTATATGTTTTTAAGCATACAGAGTATGTCACCTTCCACTAGCAATGATAAACTCTGAGCATTAACTACTTACATATAGGAGCATAAAGGGAAATTAATAAACTGAGGAACACACCATACCACCTTTCTCAGTAATTTGCAGTGGTAATTGTCATGTAGACATCAAATCCTTGCCCAACAAATTTACAGGACAATTTGGAATAATCAGAAAGGCACAAAACAATTCAGTGTTATCACTGACAGTAATGTTCAATTTTGGAGTTACTTTACACTCAGTTTGGACCCCTCCTACACCCAGAGAGGATTCACTTGCAGCAGTCAGTGGTCCCTTGTAGTATTTCACAGATGCAGAAGACCTAGTGTAATCCGAATCAGTCCTTGGACCCTGCCGGATGGACATTAGTTGTTTGGCAGCTGAAGTGGAGTGGGCCGGTACATCAGCTTGTTATCTAGTGTATCAACAAAGAATTTAAATGTTTTTCTTTTTGGAAAGCCAGTTTTGTTCCCCAGCAAATTGTTTATTCAATACTTTTATTTTTGGTTTAGGAACAATGCTTTTTCTTAGTACTGTTCTGAGGCTCATTTGCACAATTAATGTCTAAGAGTACTCATGGGATGGGGAGCATGGCCTGGCTGCAGAGGAGAATGAACCCACTGCAGAGAAGCTCCTGATCAGACAACTACATTTTCACCAATTCCTGCCTGTCTGGACCCAGTTTGGGAATCTTAAGCTGCTTCCCTCCCTTCAGTGCTATGTGGTGGGTCTTCCAACTTAAATGATCCGTAAGCTTCTTTCCTCTGTTCCAAGCAGATGGCTGTGTGGAGTACCAGGTGGCTTTCCTGAGGCCTCAGTGAGTCAGAGGACTAAGTGGAGACATTTGCCACTTGCTGCCGAGTCTTGTGGCAGCATCAGCCTCCCTACTGGGGTCATGCTTATGGAAGTGGCCCACTTGGATGCTGAGGGCTGCTGGCACTGTTGGCCTTGTTACGGTACTCGGATAGCAACACACTACAACAGAAAGTGGGCCACTCTGTTCATACACAAGTTCAGACTGTCCATGCAGAGTTAAACAGAGTATAAGTTTCTGCAATCATTTTTGTTTTCTTGCCTGCATTGCACACTGCAACACATACCTGTATTCCCCATTTCTGCCAGGGGACTGGGGATCCCCATGACTATGGCTGACTATCCTGCCAGCCTTCATCAGCTCTTTTAACTGAGAGTGCACCATGTTGATTGCCTCTTTTTTAGTTACTGATACCTGCTAAAACCATAAGAAGACAAAGGTCTCAAAAGAAAAGTTTCCTTGACCTAGAAGACTTCTTTCCTAGAGTTGAACAGGCCTCTCAGGGTCCACACTCTCCACCTGGAGACACTGACACTACCCTATCAGCTAACGTGGGTGGCAAACAGAGAGTCTCTCTCTCTCTCTCCCTAGGGCGCAGGGCTCCCTGCCCTCTCAACTACAGCAAGGTGACATGAGTTGTCCTAAGGCAGACATGGTGGATCTGAAGGAGTGCATGCTCTCCATGAAACATGATCTGCAGGCAGAGGTCAGGGAAGGGGTTTGGAGTTTACAGACCGATCTTCACAGGCTGTGTTAAAGCGTGAGTTCTCTTGAACGCAAGCAAGCTGAACTATCCAAGGCCCACAATAATGTTCACCTGAAAATGCAACATATTCACACAGAATACAAGTGCTAGCAGAGTACCTCAAAGAGGCTCAACAACATACAGCTTAGGGGGTTTCCAGAAGGTATAGTTCAGCTGGAGGATTTTGTGATGGGTTGTTTCAGTCACTGTTGCCAGATACCCTGGTCAATGAATTTCATCTGGAGAGAGAACATGGGGCACCGTGACCGAAGTCTTCACCAATTGAACAACCTCTTGAGACCCAGTTCTTCAAAACAAAGGAAGCACTGCAGATTTTGGCTCAATGCTTTAGACCAACCTGGCAGGGTATCCAACCTGAATTCTATGCCAACCATGTACCCAGCACATTCTCCAAGCATCGCAAGATGACAGGGAAGACGTATTCTCTACAAGTGGAGTTTCTCCTTCTGCCTCTCCTTCACATATAACAAAAGTCTGTAGCCAAACAAAGATCATGCAGGAGGACTTGACCTCTTTAGTCAACTGCATATACCTCTACCAGTGGGACCACCAGCTTCCATCCCACCGAGGCTTCTGGAGCAGGTTCCTGACCTTAGAGCTGCCCCAGTGGAGTGACTCTGAGGACATGCATAACACTTTTCTCTATCGTCCAATATGACATACAAGTAGCATGGTGAGGAGACATTCTTCCTAGTAGGCTGGAACATTTCAAAAGACGAGGTCTTGGAGGTGAAACCTTCCCTTCTCCTTATCAGGCTATCCTAGCCCCGCCCTTCCTAGACTGACCTGTTCCACCAACATCTCTGCTTAGTGTTTAGTTTACGTTTTCGATTTTATTCTTGGATATGGGTTGTCACAATACACCTATTAGGTGGGTTACTATTCCTGGCTTCACCTGGAGGATTTCCAGCTTTCAGGTGCTATTGTGGACCCTTGCAGCCCAATATTCTCTCTCCTAACTGGGTCTCTCTGATGCTGTGGTTTTTCACAATGGGAACCTGAAGACAGAAGATAAAGATTGGTGAGCAACCCTTTGTATGCCATGGTCCACTTTCTTCCCTACATACAGGGGTTATCTTGGAGTCCAGAGTCCTGCACTCATGTTGAGTATTTTATTCTGGTTTATCCCTGAGTGTTTCAGAGCTTGGATGGCTGCAATTGGGGTAGTTAACCCCTGCCCTGCTGGTTCAAATGGGTTTGGGGACTTTTTCCCTGGATTTTCTGTTAAGGGTTATGCATTTTTATTACCTCGACATATCCCCTTAGGTATTTAGGGTATTTTTGTTAAGTTTTGAAAAATGTGAATTTTTGGTGCTTGGTGATTTAAGGCATGCTTCACACAGCCTCACTTGCTCCATTGACTCCTATAGGACAAACTGTTTTGGGACATATCTCTGCAACAGTTTGTCATACAGAGCTGACAGAGGGCTCATTCTTGTCTCCTCATGCCCTACAATCCAGTTCACATCCCCATTGCCTTGGGGGCCCCACAAGTGCAAATTCAGGTATTGCTAGGATATATCATCCGGGAAAGATTGCAACTCCCAGAATGCCTGTTTCCCCGGGTTCCTTCCAATGATGGTTTTACAGACGCCATTTTCTTCTTGCTTGCTTATCCTACGCAGAGGTTGCCTTCTCCTTGCTCTCCTTCTCAGATTAACCATTCGCCTGTATAAGTACCTTTTTGGTCCTTTCTATGGTGAATTATTATTCTAGGATACAGTATTAAGTGTTTAATACCGTTTTAGACTCTACTCCTGTTAGGATGTCAGATCCAAAGGCACATGGGGCTATACCTAAGGCAAAGGACTCATCAGTGTCCCCACTTGTTTATTGTTCCTCATGACAAACGGGGCTCCCTAGAGAGTTTTCAGGACCTCTATGCCCCTCATGCACTTTGGCCCCCACTACACCACCAGGTCCCTCCAGCCTTGAACAAGAGCCAGTCTGGATGAAAGATTCAAAGTCTACTATGGCACAATTTTCCATATCCCTCCAAGGGGTTCTCCATTCTTGGAAGCCCCCTACCACCTTTAGGTTTGTGGCCTCTAACGCCCCATGTATACCTGCTCTCATGGAATCCTCTGATGAGCACTCCTTTGGGGAGGTGACATGGAGGAAGGGGGTGTAAAGAAGATGATTCTACCTGTAGTTTTGGAGACCCCTTTGAAGCTGAGCTTACTCCTCTGCAGAGGGACTCATTAAGGCTCGTCTTAGCGACCCTTCATCTGATGTGTTTCAGAGACGTAAAAAGTCTTAAACTGTCTTTCACCCAATGCCATTCTGAACCAGGTTATACTGGATGAGTGGAAAATGCCTGACAGACGCCTATAACTCTTTAAGAGATTCTCTAAGCTGTACGCCTTCTCAGAGGCAGCTTTGATGCAATGGACTTCTCCACCTGCTGTTGACCCCCCCCCCATATCCATGCTTTCTAAGTCCACAGATCTGCCCTTGGCAGATGCTATGTCCCTTAAGTATATGACAGATAGGAAGCTATCCTCAAGTCCAATTTTGTTTCCATTGAGGCCTATTCTGGCCTCCGACTGGGTCACCAGAGCTATTGTTATCTGGGGTGAACGGTTTACTGAGGCTGTCAGAGATGGCGCCCCTAAGGAGGATCTTTTTGCCTCTTAGCCAGCATGTCTGAGGCTCAGATGTATGTCACCAATGCTCTTTTTGATGCTGTCAAGCTGTCTGCCAAGGCCTCTTCCCTTTCTGTGACAGCACTAAGCACATTGTGGCTCAAGATCTTGTTGGCGGACTTCTCATCTAAGAAGTCACTGGTTTCTCTCCCATTTCAGGGCAAGTGTCTCTTTGGTCCTGAGCTAAAGCAGTATTGTGTATCTTCCTCAATGGAAGTAAGATTAAGCGCTTCGCTAAATAGTGGACCAAGTGTAATGCAATTCCTTGTTTGCTGAATACCTTCTTAAATGTTTGGTGCTGCTGATCAAAAACTGGATGTCACAAATCGCTATCCAAATCATAAAAAATAATCCAAAAAATATATACAAATGGTCAGCGCAACCACAACACCTATATTTGAACCATTACTTAAATCTCGCAATATAGTAAACTTGTCTCCAACAATTTCAGCTGATCGTTCTTATACTCGATCCAAAGATGGTAAAAATTATATTATAAGTATGTATATGTCACAAATGTGGCTACTACTGCTAAACCACACATGCAGAATATAATGTATGGATCACAGCAGGAGCTATAAATTGGTATGAGAGGACAATCTATAACCCCAAACAAATCAAAAATAGGGATCATAAAATATTGTGAACTCATAAAAATCAACCTAAAATAACAATCTTTATTACACAAAAACACATATATCTATGTTACATGATGAATCTCATGATATGTAAAGGCTAAAATAGTATATATATCCAATAGAGACAATACAAATAACTCAGCAAGCTGTATAAATAATACAATAAGCAAACAAAGTGAAACAAATAGCAGATTAAAAAAAAAGCGGAAATATTACCCTCAATGGGGAAAAATCGCTCTACGCGTTTTGTGACACTAAATGCCACTTCCTCAGGAAAGGTAATATTTCAGCTTTTTTTATCTGCTATTTGTTTCACTTTGTTTGCTTATTGTATTATTTATACAGCTTGCTGAGTTATTGCTATTGTCTCTATTGGATATATATACTATTTTAGCCTTTACATATCATGAGATTCTTCATGTAACATAGATATGTGTGTTTTTGTGTAATAAAGATTGTTATTTTAGGTTGATTTTTATGAGTTCACAATAATTTTATGATCCCTATTTTTTATTTGTTTGGGGTTATATATTGTACTCTCATACTAATTTATAACTCCTGCTGTGATCCATACATTATATTCTGTATGTGTGGTTTAGCAGTAGTAGCCACATTTGTGACATATACATACTTATAATTTTTAGCATCTTTGGAGCGAGTATAAGAACTATCAGCTGAAGTTGTTGGAGACAAGTTTACTATAGTGCAAGATTTAAATAATGGTTCAAATATAGGTGTTGTGGTTGCGCTTACCATTTGTATATATTTTTTAGATTATTTTTCCTGAGCTAAAGCAGACCATAAGTGATGCTACTGGGGGCAAGAACACCCTGTTACCTCTAACTTGGCGAGGAAACAGGGTCATTTTCATCCCTGCCAAGCAGAGGCGCAAAGGCAGAATCTGAGTGTGTCTTAGGCCTTCACCACATGCCCCTCCACCAAACCCAGGCGGCAATGGCACTTCAATCGCCTCGCTGCCAAACCCAAGTCTGGCAGGTCTCTTTCAGTATGATTTGCATAATCCTGGTCCTCAGATGCCTATGGGAGGGTGTCTGCGCCATTTTTACAAGCGTGGGCAGCTTCCTGTGTGGACCAATGAGTTTTGCAGGTGGTTTCAGAAGGGTACAGAATAGGATTCAATTCCCTTCCTCCTTTCAGGTTCTTCCAGCCCCTGAGTCAGAGAAAGATTAGACTTTTCATCAAGGCTGTTCAGTCTCTTCTGACCAAGGGAGTTCTTGTTCCAGTTCCACCCCAAGAGGTTCAAGTTTTTATTCAAACCTGTTTATGGTGTCCAAGAGGCACGGCAGCAGCCTCCCTGTTCTGGACCACAAGGACCTCAGTTCTTTTTTGGAGACTGCTCGCTTCAAGATGGAGTCCTTACGCTTTGTCACAGGAGAATTCCTAGCGTCTATGGATTTGCAGTTCACCGCTCTTCCCTTCGGGCTTACCTCCACTCCTTGGGTGATTGCCAGAGTTCTGGGGATCCTTATTGCCTTCATTCACACTCAGGGGATGCAGGGGATTCCTTACATGGACAACCTTATGCTAAAGGTCCACTACTGTGCTCAGATTCTGCTCCAGCATGGGAGGATTCTTAGTATGTCAAAGTCTTCTCCGGTTCCCTCTCAGGACTTGGTCTTCCTTGGTCACTGGTTCGACACCTGTCTGGGGAAGGTTTTTCTGATGGAGAACTCCATTCAGCAAACTATGTGTCTGGTGTCCCATGCTCTGGAGTGGCCCTCGGCTACAGTCCGAAAGTTTGATGCTTTCGGGCCGCGTGTTGTCCACCATGGAGGAGGTTCCTTACTCTGTGGCCCACACCAGGGAGTCCAGAGGTTCATCATCCATTCTTGGCACGGGAATACGGATCTCCTGGATCTGAGGGTCTCCCTGCCTCCAGAGATCCAACAGAATCTCCATTGGTGGTTGGACAGGAGCAATCTGGAGCAGGTAAAACTTTTTGTGATCCTGGAGTTGATCTTTGTCACCACTGATGCCAGCCTGAGAGACTGGGGTGCGGTTCTGGGTCAATTGGGGATCCAAGTCAGATGGACACTGTAGGAGCTCAGAACGATACGGCATGCTGTTGTGTACTGGTCCCTTCAGCTGAGGGGGTCATCCAGTACGAGTCCAGTCAGACAATGCCAAGAAACTGGGACTGGTGAGTGCCCTCACTGGAAGAGTTAGAGTGAGTGGGCACTGTAGTGGCCAGGTGCCCTTTTCAGTTGTGGGCTGTAAGTCAAGGCGGCTACAGCCACAGAAAGTACCCTGATATTCCCACCACAAGAATTGTGGCCAGGAATCTAAGCTTCGGTGGCTATGGCCCAAGACTAAAGAAAGTGTCAGGGGATAATCTCTTAGGATGCCGTTCCCAATTCCTCTGTCAGGACTAAAAGATACAAGGAACCTTCATGTAATCCAGCAGCATGTGTAGTGGGCAGGATGCCCACTCTTGCCTCTAGTGGGACTATGTGTAAGCTCCAGCATTAAGCTAAAATGGACTGTGAGTATTCTATGTAACCCCTGGCAATCTGTGCAACCAAGAAGAGAACCGCAGAAGTGTTTAGTTTTTATGTTTTACCCCTGTTTGTTTGCCTGTATTTGTTGTCCTATGTTTGTGTGCCGTGACCTCTCTAATAAATGCAATTTATTATCTTTTTGTCTGGCTGGATATATCTCTTAACCCTTGGTCTACCAAGCAGTAATTCCTATACCCCTGTCACAATTCTAAATAAAGGTGATTTTAAGTATACCATCTGACCCAAGGGCTTTGTGACTATGTGAAGGATGAGATTGCTGCCCGTGATTTACCTAAAATTTTGGATGATATGATACCTTTTATCATCCAGATTGACACTCTGGTCCGGGAGAGACCCTAGTTTAAGGAGCATCTGCGGAGGCATTCTGCCAGAATCTCCTCTTAACTTGCCCACCCAGTCCTCCCTCACCTCCCATGCCTCCTGGTTTCCGACTCAGTGGGTGGTGAACCAATGCAGGTTGGGGCCTCCCAGCTCTCTGTGGAGGAGAGGGCCTTTCGTAGGAGGGAGGGACTATGTCTCTACTGTGGTAGATCTGGACACTTATTAAAGTCATGCCCGGTACGTCCGGGAAACACTCGCACCTAAGATTCTGTTGGGGACAGATCTTAGGTGGCAGAGGAGGGCTACAAAACTAGTAAGGGGAATGGAAAGTTTTAGTTATGAAGAGAGGCTAGAAAAGTTAAACTTGTACACACCAGAGAAACGGCGTCTTAGAGGGGATATGATAACACTATATAAATATGTTCAGGGCCCGTACAAAGGGCTCTCCAAAGACCTGTTCATTAACAGAACAGTACACAGGACAAGGGGCCACCCGCTTAGACTTGAGGAAAGGAGATTTAATCTACAACAGCGGAAGGGTTTCTTTACAGTAAGGACAATAAAGGTATGGAATTCACTGCCTGAGGAGGTGGTGCTATGGAAAACATTAGATGCCTTTAAAAGGGGCCTGGATACTTATTTAAAAGAGCATAACATAGAGGGCTATGTACGTTCGTATTGGGATGAATAGTTGGGGCTTGTTGATCCTGGGAGAAATCTGATTGCCATTTGGACTCAAGAAGGAATCCCCCCCCCCCCCATTCAAGGCAGAATTTTAAATTGCTAATTGAGGGTTTTTGTTTTTTTTTGCCTTCTTTTGGATCAACGATGGTAAACAGGAATAGGAAAGGGTTGAACTAGATGGACGCAAGTCTTTTTTCGACCTAAATAACTATGTTACTATGTTACTATTTCTCAGTCTTCTGAAGCCACGCAGGATAAACCCATGCTTGAGGTGGTTCTTACATGGGCCAATGAGTCTATCTCAGTTTCTGCACTAATAGACTTTGGTGCGGCTGGTTATTTTATGGAAGCTGCTTTTTCTGACCTAAATTGTATCCCTTTGCAGATATGCACCTCTCACTTGCCATTTGAGACCATTGATGGCAGACCCTTGCTGCCATCACACATTACTCATGAGACGTCTCTGTTAACTCTGAAAGTGGGAGCCCTCCATAAAGAAACACTGACATTTTAGGTTATCAACTCTTCTCACTATGCCATCGTCCTAGGGTTTCCTTGGTTGCAGGCACATAACCCTAGGATTGATTGGAGTAGTTGTGAAATATTCTCTTGGGGTCCACACTGTGATGAGTCCTGTCTATCACTCCCCATTAGACTGGTGTGTGCCGAGTCTCCTGGCCTACCAGAGGCCTATTCACAGTTTATTAATGTGTTTAATAAGGTCCAGGCTGGAGCATTACCTCCTCATAGGCCTTATGATTGTTCGATAGACTTACTACCTGGTACTACCCCTCCTAGGGACCGTGTATACCCTCTGTCTGTGGAGGAAAACAAAGCTATGGAGGACTATGATGCTGATGCACTGGAGAGGGGCATCATTTGCAAATCCACATCCCTGCTGGTGCTGGATTTTTTTTTTGTCAAAAAGAAAGACGGAGCGTTGCGTTCATGTATTGATTTCAGTGGCTTGAATAAATTGATGGTTAAGAACGCTTATTCAATACCTCTGATTACGAAACTATTTGACCATCTCAAAGGTTCCAAAATATTTACAAAACTTGATTTGAGGGAGGCTTACAATTTGGCCAGAATGAAAGAGGGCCACTAATGGAAGACAGCCTTTAACACTCGGAGCTGGCATTATGAATACCTTGTAATGCCCTTTGATCTTTGCAATGCTCCTGCTGTCTTCCAGGAATTTATCAATGATGTGCTGAGAGACCTATTACAAAGTTGTGTTGTGGTCTATCTGGATGACATCCTCATTTATTCTCCTACATTGGAGACTGATCGTTCGGATGTATCCAAAGTCCTAACTTGTTTTACAAGTTGGAGGAATGCAAATTTTACAAACCTCAGGTGACCTTTCTGGGGTACATTATTTCCTCATCTGGGTTGGCCATGGACCCCCAGAAATTGTCCGCAGTATTACAGTGGCCTCGTCCTGAGGAACTTAAGTCTATACAAAGATTCCTGGGATTCGCTAATTACTATCGGACGTTTATTAAAAATGTTTTGACTATTGTCAAACCTATCACCGATATGACTTGTAAAGGTGCTAAGGTCACAGAATGGTCTCCCAGTCCATTGCTAGCCTTTGAAGACCTCAAGGCAGCATTCGCAGCAGCTCCTATTTTGGTGCATCCGAATCCCGCCCTGCTCTTTACTCTGGAAGTTGATGCGTCTGAGATTAGAGTAGGCGCCCTCCTTTCTCAATGCTCGGCCCCAGGGGAAGCCTTACGCACTTGTGGCTATTCTCAAAAAAACTGTCTAAGGTGGAGATGGTATATCAGATTGGGGACAGAGAATTATTGGCCATTATATTGGCATTGAAAGAATGGCTACACCTCTTGGAAAGTACCAGTTCCCCAATCTTGATTCTTACTGATCATTAGAATCTCACTTGTCCGATGCTGAACACTTGTCGTCCCGTCAAGCTAGATGGGCACTGTTCCTATCCAGGTTCAATTACGTGGTTTCGTATCTTCCGGGCTCTAAGAATGTGAAGGTGGATGTTCTATCACACCAGTTTTGCAAGTTATCCAAGGAGGAGGTTCCTCCCACACCGATTATTCTGACTGATCGAATTTTGGCCACGATACATACATGTATTACGTCTCCCCTGTGAGAACAAATATTGGCCGCTCAGAGATCCGCTTCGACGGAGAGACCTAGTGGGAAATGCTTTGTCCCCGCTCAGTTGCGCATCAAACTGCTTGAGACTTACCATGCCTCCAAAATTGCTGGCCACATTGGGCGACACCAATTGATTTGGTCATAGTAACATAGTAATTTAGGTCGAAAAAAGACTTGCGTCCATCCAATTCAACCCTTTTCCTATTCCTGTTTACCATCGCTGATCCAAAAGAAGGCAAAAAAAACCCCCCTCAATACAGTAATTTCAAATTCTGCTTTGAATGGGGGGAAAAATTCCTTCTTGATTCCAAATGGTAATCAGATTTCTCCTTGGATCAACAAGCACTAATTAAATATTAATCCCAATACTAACGTACATAGCCCTTTATGTTCTGCTCTTTTAAATAAGTATCCAGGCCCTTTTTAAAGGCATCTAATGTATTAGATAGCACCACCTCCTCAGGCAGTGAATTCCATACCTTTATTGTTCTTACTGTAAAGAAACCCTTCCACTGTTGTAGATGAAATCTCCTTTCCTCAAGTCTAAGCGGGTGGCCCCTTGTCCTTTGTACTGTTCTGTTAATGAGCAGGTCTTTGGAGAGCCCTTTGTATGGGCCCTGAACATATTTATATAGTGTTATCATATCCCCTCTAAGACGCAGTTTTTCTAGTGTGTACAAGATTAACTTTTCTAGCATTTCTTCATAACTAAAACTTTCCATTCCTCAGGGTAATTGTCTCGGACAGTTTGTGTCTCGGTTCTGTAGATGCTTTTGTGCCCAGATGGGGATCCAGCTAGCATTCTCCTCTGCCTACCATCTGCAGTCTAATGGTGCAGCTGAATGGTCTAAACAGGCCCTAGAACAATTTCTCCATTGCTATATCTCTGACCACCACGATAACTGGGCTATCCTGTTACCTTGGGCGGAGTTTGCCCGGAATTGTGCCATGAACTCTTCCTCACAGAGTTCCCCATTCCTGATTAATTATGGGTTTCAACCCTCTATCCTTCCCGAGGTCTTTCAGGCACAGGAGATTCCAGCTCTTGATGAGCATTTGAGGGCGCTCCGGGTACGGCATACCCTATGTGGTTCCATGCAGCGGCAGAAAATGCAGGCAGACAGTTAGTATTTGCTGGCACTGACCTTCCAGGTGGGGGAGAGGGTGTGGCTGTCATCCTGAAATCTTAACCTCCAGGTTCCTTGTAATAAGCTGGCTCCTCGATTTGTTGGTCCATACTGTGTGTTGAGCAGAATTAACCCTGTGGCGTATGCTCTGGAGCTTCCCTCTTCCTTGCGCATTCGCAATGTGTTCCACGTCTCATTGCTTAAACCTCTGGTTTGTAACACCTATACTACCAGTACGGTTCGGCCAGCTCTGGTCAAGGTTGGCAGTCATGAGGAATTTGTGGTACAGAGCATTCTGGATTCCAGATGGGTCAGAGGGCTCCTTCAGTATTTGATTCACTGGAAAGGTTATGGTCCAGAGGAGCGCTCCTGGATACCTGCCGATGATGTGCACGCTCCTGTGTTGGTGCGCAGATTTCATGCTCTATTTCCTACGAAGCCCCAACCCTGTCTGCAGAGGAGGGGTCCATGGGGGGGGGGTACTCTCACAATGCCTTACCTCGGCCTGCACAATTCGGCCGGGAGCAGGGTTCTGGACTGGCGCTCCAGCGACACTGGTCGTGTCCCTCTCTGCCTGCTCCTGGTCACGTCTGGTTCCTTGTTACTGGCATAATGAATCAGGCACTTGCCTGGATGCCTGTTATAGGCACATCCTGGGGGACCTAATTGGTCCCGCCTTCTCCTACTCCTTTATAAACCTCTCTGGGCCTGTGTATCATTACCCTTACATTGTTCTGAGCAGTTCTAGCTCCAGTTGTTCCTGTATCCTGTGTTTGACCCGGCTTGTTTGACCATCCATTCTGGTGCTGACCTGTGGCTCTGTCTGACCATTCTTCTGTGTGCTCCTTTTGTCTTTCAACATCCAATCTGGTGCTGACATGTGGCTCTGGTTGACTACCCACTCTGTGTATGACCCTGGCTTGTCTGACTGTCCAACCTGGTTCTGACCTCGGGCTCTGTCCAACTATCCTCCCATTGTTGCCTACTCTTATTGGACATCCTGTCTGGTGCAGACCTGTGGCATACCTATCTGGCAGCATGTTTGTTTCTACAGCCCAAATATATAACCTTACACTTATCTACATTAAATGTCACCTGCGACTTTTTGTCCCATTCACTCAGTTTATCTAAATCCTTCTGCAGAGAAAAAAACACCAAACCCTGTATTTTCCTACACAACTTAATGTAATCAACAAATTAAAAAGCACTGGGCCCAGGACAGAACCCTTTGGCACCCACTTACAATTTTAGACCAACTTGAAAAGGTTCCAGTTACAGCAAGAAGACCTGATGGAAAATGGACCAAATCAATATTAAATAGATGAATTTACCAAATGTGTACACAGTGGCAACAAAAGGCACAGGACTGAAGTTGTTGGAGGCTTGCCGAGGAGGCCTTCATCCTGCAGTGGATCAACAATGACTGAAGATCATGATAGAAATATATAATATTGGTAATTTCAAATTAGTTGGTCACAACAGATGTCATCCTCATTGGTTCTTGTGCCACACTGGGTTATCAGATAGCTCCGGGTCTTTGGATCATTGTCCATCAATGTTGTGGAACTTCAGGGATCCCCTGTTCGGGTCAAGTTGTTTGAGAATGTCATGGCAATGGCCTAAATCAACTATCAGGGAGCCTCATATGTAGCTGCATTAGAATAATAATCTTTTTTTTTTATATAACATGAAATGCTGTAAATGGGTATTAATTTTTTCTTTCATAGTTGGAGAATATATCATACACAAGTGCATGCTTGTGGATGTTGTATTCTGTAGGCTGTTTCTTTCGCAGGTGATACAGGGTTGTATGTCATAATTCATATTGTAGTCTATGGGGAAATTTGAAAACAAAATCGGTGATCCGTGTACAGTATAATCTGAAGTAGAATCCAGTGTCATACTTGACATGTTGAGCTTGTTGCAAGGCTTACAGTGAGGGAAAAAATTATTTAATCCCCTGCTGATTTTGTACGTTTGCCCACTGACAAAGAAATGATCAGTCTATAATTTTAATGGTAGGTTTATTTGAACAGTGAGAGACAGAAAAACAAAAAAAATCCTGAAAAACACATTTCAAAAAAGTTATAAGTTTTGCATTTTACTGAGTGAAATAAGTATTTGACCCCCTATCAGTCAGCAAGATTTCTGGCTTCAGCTTATGATTGCATTTATATCTATGCTTTGTTTGCTCCTATAGGGCAGCAATTTGTTGCAAAAATCTTATGTATCTAACATCAAATGCATCTCCTATTTACATATATTCCTGTTTGTTGGAGGTTTTTATGCTCCTTTTAAGTAGTCTAGCTTTTTGGTAGTACAGTTGATCATGGTAATTTAAGAACAGTATTGTCATTTGTTCATTAGATATCATCAGTCATCTTCCCCTTCTTACTATATCAATTTATATTAACATAGTAAATTAGGTTGAAAAAAGACACAAGTCCATCAAGTTCAACCGTTACCTCATAACCCAGAGAAATGAGAAATATATTGCTTTCCTGCTACCAAATAAGTTGGTCTTCAACAGACCTTCCTGAATTGCACAGTATAACCCTATATTAATCTGAATGACATCATCATTACATTGTGTATTGCTTTATAGACTCATATACAGTTAGGGAAAAAATTATTTGATCCCCTGCTGATTTTGTACGTTTGCCCACTGACAAAGAAATGATCAGTCTATAATTTTAATGGTAGGTTTATTTGAACAGTGAGAGACAGAAAAACAAAAAAAATCCTGAAAAACACATTTCAAAAAAGTTATAAGTTGATTTGCATTTTACTGAGTGAAATAAGTATTTGACCCCCTATCAGTCAGCAAGATTTCTGGCTCCCAGGTGTCTTTTATACAGGTAACAAGCTGAGATTAGGAGCACTCTCTTAAAGGGAGTGCTTCTAATCTCAACTTGTTACCTGTATAAAAGACACCTGTCCACAGAAGCAATCAATCAATCAGATTCCAAACTCTCCACCATGGCCAAGACCAAAGAGCTGTCCAAGGATGTCAGGGACAAGATTGTAGACCTACACAAGGCTGGAATGAGCTACAAGACCATCACTAAGCAGCTTGGTAAGAAGGTAACAACAGTTTGTGCGATTATTCACAAATGGAAGAAACACAAAATAACTGTCAATCTCCCTTGTTCTGGGGTTCCATGCAAGATCTCACCTCGTGGAGTTTCAATGATCATGAGAACAGTGAGGAATCAGCCCAGACCTACATGGAAGGATCTTGTCAATGATCTCAAGGCAGCTGGGACATCTCAAGGCAGCTGGGCCTAGCCAGTCTCCAGACCTAAATCCCATAGAAAATCTGTGGAGGGAGCTGAGGTTCGAGTTGCCAAACGTCAGCCTCGAAACCTTAATGACTTGGAGAGGATCTGCAAAGAGGAGTGGGGCAAAATCCCTCCTGAGATGTGTGCAAACCTGGTGGCCAACGACAAGAAACGTCTGACCTCTGTGATTGCCAACAAGGGTTTTGCCACCAAGTACTAAGTTATGGTTTTCAAAGGGGCCAAATACTTATTTCACTCAGTAAAATGCAAATCAATTTATAACTTTTTTGAAATGCGTTTTTAAGGATTTTTTGTTGTTTTTCTGTCTCTCACTGTTCAAATAAACCTACCATTAAAATTATAGACTGATCATTTCTTTGTCAGTGGGCAAACGTACAAAATCAGCAGGGGATCAAATCATTTTTTCCCTAACTGTATGTGGCATATGCAGTGATTGCATTTTTTGGCTGTGGCACCATGTGTTATGATGAGGTTGTTGCAGTGTGTTTCTGTGTTGTATTGAATGTTTGTTCCTTTTGCATGCAATTCATACTGAACTAAGTATTTATTTTCTCTTTCAGCTCAACTTCTTTACCAGAAATTAAAGTATATCAGGAGGTGATTCGATACGAAACAGCTCCTTTATCAGGTAACAACTACCACCAAGACAAACGGATAGACAGGCATGCACAGACTGAAGTACAGCAAGACCCACATACAAGACTAATATAAACACAGTACTTAAAGGAGCAGTAAACTTTTTTTTATGAAAAAATATATTGTGATGGGGGGGTACAGGGGTTACTTATTTGGTAGGCCGAGGGTTAAGCAATTTATCCAGCCAGACAAAAAGATAATAAATTGCATTTATTAGAGAGGTCACGGCACAAAACATAGGACAACAATTACAGGCAAACAAACAGGGGTAAAACATAAAAACCAAACACTTCTGCTGTTCTCTTCTTAGTTGCATAACTTGCCAGGGGTTACAAATAATACTCACAGTCCATTTTAGCTTAATGCTGGAACTTATTCATAGTCCCACTGGAGGCAAGAGTAGGCATCCTGCCCACTCCACATGCTGCTGGATTTACATGAAGGTTCCTTGTATCTTTTAGTCCTGGCAGAGGAGTTGGGGAAGACATCCTAAGATCCTTGTGGTAGGAACATCAGGGTACTCTCTCTGTGTCTGAAGCCGCCTTGACTTACAGCCCACAACTGAAAAGGGGACCTGGCCCTACAGTGCCCGCTCACTCTAACTTTTCCGGTGAGGGCACTCACCAGTCCCAGTTTCTCCAGTACGCCTTTAGAAAGCACCTGGACCAGTCCAACTCCAGACTGGCCCCAGGCTACCCCCCTCCATGCTGGGGAGAGGCTCTCTCCTGCTCCTACATTCTGCAACTCTCTCTCTATCTCACCTTCCCCCAGGTTTTCTCTACCCACCCCCTACAGGATGTGATGTCACAGGTACCATTTACCAGATCTGTTCAGCTTGGCCTGATGTAGAGGGGGAAGGTACACACTCTACACAGATTTGCCCTAACCCCTCTATGCAGGCCAACACTGGCTATCTCATAGCACAATCTCTGTGTTTAGCTAGACTGGATGGCACCATTCCTCTGTACATCCTACATACTAACCAACCCATTCACTGCTGGTAACTGTACAACCCTCACTAATGCATGCACACACAGGGGACATTAAGGTTTCAAGAATGGTAACATGTTAAGACAATGGCAATCACTGAAAACAGACACATATCTTTCTCTGGGTGACAACCATTTCGTCACATATATATTGTAGGGATTTTCCTATTGAGTAAAATAAGGGTACTCCCACTGCAGAGAGATTTATATTTCCAGAGTTATTACAGTTTAAACCCATGTTTTTTACATTAGCAGTGCCCTCTAGTGGTCAAATTCTAATTAGATTTCCTGTTAGATTAAATGGAGAAGAAAGTCAGAAAAGTCAGAGACATACAGTTCTCCATAGAATGTGATAGAAACTGTCTGTCACTTCCTGTCAGTTAGAACTTCCAGGAAATAAACACAGCAAATTCACTTCCTGATTATTTAAACTGCTATACGTTTTGAATAAAACATCTGACAGTGGTGGGAGTACCCTTGTTTTATTCAGCAGGAAATGCTCTATAAAATATGTGTTTTCATAAAAAAAGTTTACTGCTCCTTTAAATTCTGCTATTTTATTTTGCAAACATTTTCTTCTTTTTATCTTCTGTGGTTAATATCTCATTCAATTTTAGCAAGACATCATGATAGAGACACTACTGAACCGATCAGCTTCTTCCTTTCAAACCTGGAGGAACTCCTGTCTTGGAAACCAACTAACCATGATGTGTATAATACTGCTATGAATCCTCTTGCTAAAAGATATCCACCAATTAAGCATAAGAGGCCCAAAACCCTTGTTTGCCATGATCTGATGGGAGGCTATCTGGAGGACAGGTAGGTGAAGATGTCAAAAAGCTTATAGTGTCAATGTGTTGCACACCATTCTGGTATTCAAGGGGTTAATAGTTTACAACTGTATACTCACCTAGTGTTCGCCTTATGATAACTGTCTTGCTGCTTGTATTGTATCCCCTCTATACTAAATGTAACTGTAAATTGCTAAATCCATCCGTTTTAGCTGTATACATAAAAATTACATATATACATACTTTTCATTTTCCCGGCAGATTTATCCAGGGTTCAGGTGCTGAACATCCTTATGTGTTCTATCACTGGCAGCACATTGATATATTTGTGTACTTCAGTCATCGCATGTTAACTGTTCCTCCTGTATGCTGGACCAATGCGGCTCACAAACATGGGGTTTGTATCCTTGGTAAGTTTCACTGGTACCAGCCCTTAAACACTTGATCTACGAAACAATGCTCACCTTCCGTGCTTCCACCTGCATTTAACAATTGTATACTGGTTTTCCCTCTTCATATATTGTTACATTGTTAGTAATACATAGTAATATAGTTGATGAGGCTGGAAAAATGGCACATGTCCATCACGTCCAGCCCATGCCAAATCACAGCTGCTGATCCAGGGGAAGGCAAAAAAATAAAACAATACAAAAAACAGCACTGAAGCCATTTCCAATAAAGCTCCAAGTGGGTAAAAAAATTCCTTCATGACTCCAAATGGCAGTTATGTAGTTGATCCAAGGAATGATCTATCTGCATTGAAGCCATTTGTCATAATTCTCAATATTGTTCTGTGCTAGATAGGTAGCCATTACTTGTTTGAAAATAGCTACAGTATCTGCAAGCACAGCATCCTGAGGAAAATAATTCCATAGCTTTACCGCACTTACTGTTAAAAATCCCTGTCTTTGTTTTAGTCTAAAGCGCCTTTCCTCTATTCTTAATGGATGACCTATCATTCTTAGCTCAGCTCTTTGCGTAGGTAATTAAAGGGATAGTAATGTTTCACAAAAACAGCAGGTCCAATTAATCTTCATAGTATTTGATCCATAGAGAGTGTTATTTCACTACTGTCAGTGTTGTAGTTCAAGAGTAATTGAGTGATAAAGTATCCCCCTCCCTCCCCTTTTACCTAGTGTAGCACTGCTCACCTCAGATGTGGAAACTGGTTGCTTGACCAGACAGATAACAATGTGAGAACAATGAAAACCCTGCCCCCCTTGACAGGTTTTTCAGCTTTTTCCCTTATCTTAATTGAAGATTGGGTTTTTGGAACACTGGGCAGACTTCGCTCTTGGGTACAATCTATATGGAAGAGATGGATTGCACCTAAATGGTAGAGGAGCCTCTGTGTTAGGGGAGAGAATGCTAGGAAGCTTGGAGGAGCTTTTAAACTAGGAAAGGGGGGGTGGGTATAGATAGCAAACATGGGGTAGATAGAGCAGATAGGAACTGGGTCCAAGTAAATGACCAGGGGGGTGGAGAAAGGGTGGGGAGAAATTTAGTCAGTAGGGAGGAACTCCTAGTAAATGAAGGTGAAGAAAAAAGGCATGTAGGGATTAATATATGTAAAGACTTCAAAATCAATTGTATGCTAGCAAATGCAAGAAGTATGGTAGATAAAATAGGAGAACTAGAATTGCTGGCGGTTAATGAGCAATTGGACATAATTGGAATAACAGAAACATGGTGGAACGATGCACATGACTGGACTGTAAATATAGAGAGCTATTCCCTGTTTAGAAGAGACAGAATTAATAGAAAAGGTGGAGGTGTGTGCTTATATTTGCAAACAGAGCTAAATCCAGTTTTGCGAGGTGATATTAGTGAGGAAACTGGCCAAACTGTGGAGTCCATGTGGGTAGAAATCGAGACTAAATGTGGTGTGAAAGGTAAAAAAAAGTTGTTGGTGGGCATATGCTACAAACCACCAAATATCGATGACAATGATGAGGCCCAACTGCTATTGCAAATGAGGAAAGCTGCCCAGTTTGGGCATACTATAATTATGGGAGATTTTAATTATCCAGATATCAACTGGAAAAATGAGACCTGTCAGAGTGCTAAGGGTAGCAGGTTTTTGAACACGCTTCGTGAAAGCTACATGTCACAAATGGTGGGAGCGCCGACAAGAAATAACAATGTATTGGACCTAGTGATCACTAATAACACAGAAATGGTATCCAATATTAAGGTAAGAGAACATTTGGGAAACAGTGATCACAACATGGTTACATTTGAGATCTGTCTGGCAAAGCAAAAATGTATAGGTTCAACCAAAACTCTTAATTTTAAAAAAGCGAGCTTCAAATTGTTAAGGGCCTCAATGCAACACATAGACTGGGATATTTTATTTAAAGGCAAAAATACTGAGGAAAAATGGTCAGAATTCAAATTTAGGTTGCAGAAATGTACCCAACTGTATATACCAATGGGGAACAAGTGCAAAAGAAGTAAGTCACAGCCAATGTGGTTAACTGCACATGTAAAGAAGGAAATGGCAAGGAAAAAAAAAGCATTCAAATTATTTAAGTCAGAAGTAACTGAACAATCTTTCTTAAAATACAGAGAGTGCAACAAAGATTGCAAAAAGGCAATTAGGGTAGCAAAAATAGATAATGAAACTCGAATTGCAAGGGAAAGCAAAACTAATCCAAAAAAGTTTTTTAAATATATAAATAGCAAAAAACTTAAGAGGGAGTGCATTGGACCATTCAAAAATGAGATGGGTGAGTTGGTTAGTGAGGATAAGGAAAAGGCCGATGTTTTAAACACTTTCTTTGCATCAGTATATACAAGGGAGCAAGGAATGGTAGAAGAGCCTCCGCAAGTAACAAATAAAACAATACAATTAATAGATATTGGGTTAACTCAAGGAGATGTTATGGGAAGACTGAACAAAATTAAGACCGAGAAAGCACCGGGTCCTGATGGTATACATCCAAGGGTTCTTCAGGAACTCAGTGCTGTGTTAGCAAAACCCCTATATTTACTCTTTAAAGATTCTATTACCACAGGCTCTGTGCCACAGGATTGGCGAAGAGCTAACATAGTGCCTCTATTTAAGAAGGGAACTAAAACAGAACCTGGGAATTATAGACCAGTGAGTTTGACCTCTGTAGTGGGAAAACTATTAGAAGGCATAATAAGGGACTATATTCAGGATTACAACACAAAAAATAAGATCATTAGCATGAATCAACATGGTTTTATGAAGAATAGATCATGCCAAACTAATCTTTTCAGCTTCTATGAGGAGGTAAGCAGCAACCTTGACAATGGCAAGGCAGTAGATGTAGTATATCTAGACTTTGCAAAGGCATTTGATACAGTACCACACAGAAGGCTGGTGTATAAAATAAGGAAATTGGGGCTAGGAGATAACCTTTGCAATTGGATACAAAACTGGTTGAAGGATAGGGAACAGTGTGTGGTTGTAAATGGAAAATTCTCCAGTATAGTTAAAGTGGAGAGTGGAGTACCTCAGGGTTCAGTATTGGGTCCGCTGCTTTTTAACATGTTTATAAATGACCTGGAAATAGATATAGAAAGCAAAATATCAATATTTGCAGATGATACTAAATTATGCAAAGTCATTAATTCAGAACAGGATATTTTCTCTCTACAGAGGGACTTACATACAATGTCAGATTGGGCAAACATGTGGAATATGAAGTTTAATGTGGGGAAGTGTAAAGTCATGCATTTGGGAGGAAACAATCCCAAGTCTACTTATAAACTTAATGGAATAATTTTAGGTGACTCGTTGCTAGAAAAAGACCTGGGTATCCTTGTCAACTACAAACTTGGAAACAGTGACCAGTGTCAAACAGCAGTAGCAAAGGCAAACAAAGTCCTGTCTTCCATAAAAAGAGGTATTGAAGCAAGAGTGGATAACATTATTTTGCCATTATACAAATCATTGGTAAGACCTCACCTTGAGTATGCAGTGCAATTTTGGGCACCGGTTCTGAAAAAGGATATACTAGAACTAGAGAGGGTACAGCGGAGAGCAACAAAATTAATTAAGGGAATGGAGGACTTGACATATGAGGAACGACTAAACAAACTTGGTTTATTTACTCTAGAGAAAAGACGACTAAGAGGAGATCTTATCACATTGTACAAGTATATGAGAGGTCAATACAAGGATCTCTGCGGTGAGCTATTTATTCCAAGGCCTGATCAGGTGACCAGGGGACACCCCTTGAGATTAGAGGAAAGGAGGTTTAAACCTCAGCAGAGGAAGGGTTTTTTTACGGTAAGGTCTGTCAAATTGTGGAATTCATTGCCCAGGGAGGTAGTTATGGCAGATACAATAGATACATTTAAGAGAAGATTAGATACATTTCTTTCAAAAGGGAACATACAGAGTTATACTGTTTATCAGTAGGCTGATCAGGAAGGTCTGATAAAGACTAATTTAATTGGTAGCAGGAAAGCTATAAAATTCTCAGTTACTGAGGTATGAAGCGAAGGTTGAACTTGATGGACTTGTGTCTTTTTTCAACCTAATTTACTATGTTACCTGGGCACCTCCATGTTGCTCTGAGCTGAGCAGTGTTATATCAGTAAAAGGGGTGGGAGGGGAATGCTTTATCATTCAATTACTCTTGAACTACAACTCTGACATAATTGAAATAATACTCTCCAAGGCCCAAATACTATGATGATTAATTACAGCTCCTTGTAATATGAAACATTACTATCCCTTTAAAGTGCAACTACTACCCTTAACCCCTTCAGTGCCAGAGGCTTGGGCCATTTCCTGTACCCTGCAGGCCAGACACTTTCAGCATTTTTGCTATCCTTCCGTTTAGGCTTGATTTACTCTGGGAATTTCTAGTTACATGTGGAAAACTATATTGTTTTTTTCAGAATGAATTGAGCTTTCTCGTGGTACCTTACATGAAGAGAAATTTGCATTGTGCAAAAAAACTATGATGTCATAATGACAAAAAAAGTGACAATTTACTAATTTTGCTAAAATCACATACTATGTATCAAAAACATTTACCTTGATTGAAAAAGTTTCAATTATTTGAAAAAGCCCTGAGTCCCCCGAGTAAAAAGATACAAAATTTGTATAGTTTTACCTACATCCATGGCTAGCGTAGAGCCCTAATCACCAGCAGCGCAAAATGACATTTTCAGCTTTGAGCCAATATGCACGTTCTAGTGTTTTTGTGGTAAATCTACACTAAACAGTGGAATAACTATATAAAAACTATATATTTCTGGAAAGAGGACAATCTTCTGCATCTAATGAGGGGTGACTTGCCTTCTTACCTGAAGCCTGGTATGCACAAATGCCTCCAGATGGTGGCGCTAATGAAAAAAAAGGCATTTTCTTATATTTCTACCCCTTCAAATGTACTGAAATCTGTGAAAACCATGGCATTTCCAACTGTATTCATTAGCTAGTGCTCTTAAGAGAAAAATGACACCCCATTGGTATAAGTTGACCTACCTCAGGGGGTGCTAGAAGTGCAAAAGACACCTACTACAACCTCTAATTTTTCTAACATTTTCTCAAACATTACTTGTCTATACAAAACTGGTTATAACGAAGGGGCGTGGCCTGGACCTGCTTGATGACGGATGTGTAGGGTTTCGCTCTGGAGCCTTAGCCCTTAATAATAGCGACTAAAAGCTTGTTTTCCGCAGGAAAACGGTTTCATTTGATTCCCTTCTACTCTGAAGGGTGACTATGTCTGGGAAGAGGAAGAAATCACAACCGATTAAGGTGTTTTTTCCATCTAATACTTCCCGCGATGAAGGCACTTGTCGCACTCACATCTCACCGATGGCGGACCTGGACAAAGAAAACAGACCCGTGTCGCCTATCAGGCCTGCTACTTACCAAGATTTGCAGCCGCTCCCCACAAAGTCTGAATTAGAGACTATGTTATCCGCTGTACGTGACTCCATCAAGTCGGTTCTTAGGGCCGATGTCCATCAGATTGGATCCCGAGTCAAGGATCTGGAGGACTTTCAGGACTTGGTGACTAAACAGGATTGGTCCATCGCTTCCTGATGTATCAGGATGAGACAACAGAGTCGCTCCTTGCCCAGCTGGATGATTTGGAGAACAGGGGTCGACGTTCCAACATCAGGGTCAGAGGCCTTCCTAAATCGATCTCTCCAGCAAACCTGGTATCTGCTTTACAATCTATATTCAACTTTTTTTTTAATTTACCTTCTGCAACGGACACCCGTTTTGAACGAGCGCACCGGGCCCTCCAGCCGCGTTCCCAGCAGAACGATAGGGTCAGAGATGTGGTCTGTTGCCTTCACCTGTTCTCCAAAAAGACGCCATTATGAGGAAGGCACGTGAATCACCACTTCTTCGTTATGAAGGTGCAAAGATTTCCTTGTTCAATGATTTGTCCCTACGCACTCTTCAACTTCGTCGCTGATGCTCTACGCCAGAAGAACATTCCTTATCGTTGGGGCTTTCCTTTCTGCATGACTGTGACTTCTGACGGTCGCTCCCACACCATTCGGTGTGCAGAGGAGATCCAAGGCCTTTGCTAGGCGCTTCGCTTCCCTGTGGTCCAGCCGCTGGAGGTTGAAGGCTTTCACCGTCACCGCCTGTCTGCTCCTATGCAGCACCACCAGCAATGGAGTCCTGCTCCTGCAAGGAATAAGAGGCCTGCACCGGTCTCACCCTCTGGTTCACCGATTCTCAGAGAGGACTGATACCTGTAACGTTGATCTCACCCTGGGTTTTCTGCTACGCAGTCCTCTCCGTTGGATGAATGGGTCTGTTCTCTCTGGTATTGTACTGTTATGTGTCCTCTGGACCCTTTAACAGGATTTAGCACTTTGGTCTAAGTTTACTCCCTATGTGTGCCTTATTCTTACTCATGTATGCCCTCCTTTCCCAGGACTCCTTGATCCCCCATCTACACACCCTTCCCCCAGGCTCTGGTTATTGCTAGAGCCCCCCTTTTTGCTACCTAACCTTCCCTCATCCTTTTGATCATATGCTTCCCCAATTCTGCCCGTTTCTCTCCTTACGGCCATTATGTTACCTATTTAGTACTATTTTACTAATGTTGTGTCATTCAGATACGTATGTAATACAAGGCATTCTCATTTATTTGATTTTTTTGGGGTCTTATTTATGTATTTAATGTCAGTTTGGTTTGTGCTTCATCGCAGAGTTGGCTCTCCCCCCTTATCTTCACCTGGTCTTCTTGTTCCTTGCTTTCCCTCTCTTTGCTGTCCTCTTTCTTCGTCTCTGTCCTCTTCCTCTTCAGTCTCAGTCTTCTGGCCCTCTTTCTTCCATTGTTCCTCTTCTTTCCCTCTCTTGCCAGCGGGTAATGGGTTATTGGTCATAGTATTTTATGGGGAGGGGGGTGGGAGGGGAAATGGGAGGGGAGGGGAAATTTGTTATAGAAGTTTCTTCAGTGTAACTCTCTTCACCCCCCACAGGTACTATATTTTTGGATTTTCCTCATTCTCTTCCATATCTTTCCCATGTCCTGGGGACGTTGTACTAGTGCTATCTTTTCTATGGTAACATTCCACTGCAGGTGTCGCTGGTGTTCAGAGGCTCTGGTATGCGGACTATGAGACTTGCCAGTTCCACTTGTCCCGGATGTTTCTCCTACGTTTGGAGGACCTTATTGGCCTCCATGATATTTTGGTTCTCCTCAGCATCAAAGGTCTCTTGCCAGTTTGCTCTTCCTCTGCAGCTCATTGCTGGAGAGGAACCTAGCCTTTCTCCTATTACTCTGTGTGAAGTCCCCTTATTGTTTTGAATTATGGGCTCCCAATGATTCCGTTGATGCTGACTTTACCCACACCACCCACATCTGGCCGCACATTTTGGCCTTCCTTTGTTATTATTCAACTTGTTGCGGATACTGTATTGTTTACTTTGCCCTGTCATGTAGTCTTGCTACTTGTTTTTGGGCTGTCTCCCTTTTCTCTGCTTTCGTGTCTGGCTGTTTCCTTTTTCTGTTCTCACTCTGTCTTATTCTGCCCCCTCTCTCCTTTTACTGCCTCTCCTTCCCCCTTACCATTCGAACGGTGGGCATGTCTTCCGATTTTTTGCAGCCCTGGGTCGTCATATGTCTTGTACTCATATTACTCCTTTTTTTGATTTTTGCCCATGTCTCTAAAACCTACCGTCCTATCCCTTAACGTTAAGGGACTAAATTCCCCCCAGAAGCGATCTATGTTCTTTAGGGATTGCTCCCGCCTCAAGGATCATATATGTTTTGCTCAAGAGACGCACTTTCTTGCCCGCGGCATACCTTCCCACCGTAGTTGGTCTTATCCTCATGCATTTTACAGTTGCGCACCTACTAAGACCTGTGGTGTCGCTATCTACTTACATAAATCCTTCCTGTTCGAATGCATAGATACCCTTTCGGACCCTGCGGGACGTTATGTCTGTGTGAAAGATCGCCTGGGCTCCCTGACATTGACGCTAGCTAATCTTTCTGCTCCAAACTCCCAGCAATTATCTTTTCTCCGACAGTCGCTCCGCAATTTAGATTCTTTCCGTGAAGGTATGCTTACCTGTGGAGGCGATTTTTGGATTGTTCGACGGGTGTTTCCTCCTTACGACCGTCCCATTACTCGTCAGTGCATAAGCTGTTTGTTGATCGCTCTCTGTTAGATGTTTGGAGACTTTTGCACCCTGAATCTCATAGCTACTCATTTTATTCTCATCCTCACTCTTGTTATTCGAGGACTGATTTGTTATTTTTGTCGCAGGACAGTCTTTATCTTGTGTCGTATTCCTCTATCCATTCTATTTCCTGGTCTGACCATGCGATGGTAGATTTGGTGTTGGATGTACCGATGACGCTTCCTCCCTCTAGGGGCTGGCGTATGGATGCATCTCTGTTGAATGACCCTGAAACTGTGGTACTGATTGGCTCAGCCATCTCTGAATATCTTGAATTCAACCGATCCCGGGATATATCCCATGCTACACTATGGGAAGCTTTGAAATGTGTGATTCGGGGAGTTTGTATTGAACTTACTTCCAGACTGAGACAGAAGGCCAGGGAACAATTATCAACCCTACTAGCCGATCTTAAGTCCTTGGAAGAAGCCCATCAGTCTTCTGGATCTCCTTCTGCTTTTACCGCTGTTACGGAGTCACAGGACAGGGTTAAGTCCTTTTTGCTGTCTCAGGTTAATAAATCGTTTTTATGGGCAACGCAATTTCACTATGAACATAGTAACAAAGGAGGGAGGTGGATGTCAAGATTTACCAAGGGACCGAGCTCTTTTGCACCCATCAAGGGTATTCGGACATCCTTGGGTTCTATAGCACGGGATCTACCCACTATTGGCGGAGGAATTTCATAAGTTTTACGATGCTCTGTATAATCTAGACCCCCTGGCCTCAGCTGATCTTCCTGCTGCTCAACGACAGTATGTGTTGGAGGCGTCACTTCCAAAATTCTCGCCTTCGCAAGCGGATTCTCTCGAGGAGGAAATCACAGGCGATGAGGTTCGAAGGGCAGTGCGACAGATGGCTGTAGGGAGATCCCCAGGTCCTGATGGATTTCCACTGTTATTTTATCGTGCTTTCCTGGACCTTGTTGTTCCTACCCTTACTGATTTGTTCAATGATCTTCCTGATACGATTGCTTCTCATCCCTTATTGTCTGAGGCACACATCACCGTAATTGCTAAACCGGGCAAGGATCCATCCTCTTGTGCCAATTACCGGCCAATATCCCTCCTAGACATTGACTTAAAGATTTTTGCGAAGGTTCTTGCCAATCGACTCAATCCACTTCTACCCCGCATAGTACACAAGGATCAGGCTGGCTTCGTTCCTGGAAGAGAGGCTCGTGATAATGTACTGAAACTCATACACCTAGTTCATCAGGCAAAATCGCTTTCACTCCCTGCTATATTGGTGGCTGTAGATGCCGAGAAGGCTTTTGACAGGGTGGATTGGGGCTTCTTGAGGTCCGCCTTGGAGGGTTTCAGACTAGGTCCTCGCTTTCTGTCCTATATATCTGCTCTGTACTGCAATCCATCTGCTCGTGTCTGCGTTAATGGCTTCTTGTCGGATTGCTTTTTGATCCGTAATGGTACCAGGCAGGGTTGTCCCCTGTCTCCCCTTACCTTTATTCTACTTATGGAGACCCTTGCCTGCCATGTTCGAAACAACCCTTCCATTTCTGGGATACCTTTTGGTACTAGCGGTCACAAGTTGGCCCTTTTCGCTGATGATCTTATTTTTGCTCTTTCTTCTCTCTCTGTTTCATTGCCAACGGTCATTTCTGAGCTTACTTCTTTTGGTCTGGTCAGCAATTTCAAGGCTAATATGTCTAATTATGAAGTCCTTAATCTCACTGTCCCTCCTGCTGAGATCCGATCTCTTTGCTCCATTGCTCCCTTCTCTTGGGCTAAATTGTCAATTTCATACTTGGGGATACAACTTACCGCCTCGGTGACTACCCTCTTCTCTGCTAATTATGTGCCCCTTGCTAAGTCAATTGCTGCGGATCTTCATCGTCATGCTTCCTCTTACCTATCATGGTCTGGTAGGGTTAACCTTCTGAAGACAGTCTACTTACCTAAAATTCTCTACCTCTTCCAGACCCTACCGATCTTTCTCCCCCGGTCTTATATTAAATCATTACAATATTGTTTCAATTCTTTTATATGGATTGGGAAGCCTGCTCGTCTTCGCTTCTCTAACATATCCCTTCCCCGTTGTCTAGGGGGCTTGGGCGCTCCGGATCTGTGGACCTATTCTAAATCTGTTGTCCTCAGTTCTATACTACATTGGTTTCATTCACCCGAGGAGAAGATGTGGGTGTCCATGCAACAGTCTTTGTGTCATCCTGTATCTCTCACATCCCTCCCCTGGCGTTGTCCTGGGGACCGTCCTAGGTGCTTACAGGCACACCCTATCCTTTCCCCATTGTTTCGTATTTGGGATGCTGAGATTGGCTTACTGTCCTGTTCCCCCTCTCCCCTGATGTCCTTATTGAACGATACCGCGTTTCCACCGGGGTGTTCTGGTTCTCCCTTGTCTCTTTGGTCTGCTCGCTCGGAGCTCACGGTGTATGATGTGACAGAAGCGGGTCAGCTAGCTCCTTTTTCTACTCTGCAGGCCAAATGGGATCTGCAATCTAAGGATTACTGGTCATATGTGCAACTCCATAGTTATCTGTCCAGTCATCCCAAGCGACCCTCCTTGTTCCACTCGCTTACCCCTTTTGAATCTATGTTCTGTTCCCCCCGGCCTCCCCATCACGCTTCCCTTAGACCAGTATCGAAATTACACAAATTGCTTACTGATAGGCGATGTGACTGGAATCCCCAGCGTGCTCAGTGGGAAGGGGATTTCGGGGTGTAGATTTCTCGTGATGAATGGGATTTGTCGACTCGCCGAGCTCTCTTTTCTTCTAGAAACGTTTGGGCAGCCGAAACTAATTATAAGATCTTAACACGGTGGTATAGGGACCCAGTGACTGTGCACAGATTTTATCCAAATGTCTCTCCCACATGTTGGAGGTGCGGCAGGAGGTTCTCTGGGCCACATCTGGTGGTCCTATCCTCTGTTAAGGCCCTTCTGGACTGCGTTTCATACGGAGATTTCTTCTTCTCTTGGTCTTTCTATCCCCCTTTTCCCACATCTTTTCCTGTTCTCTATTGGCCTCTCTACTGTTACACGCTCCAAGTCCACTAGAATTCTCCTATCATTCCTTCTTACTGCGGCTCAAATGTGTGTTCCGCTATTATGGAAATCTGCGACTCCTCCATCTCTGGCATTGTGGCTTGGGAGGGTGGGCGACATATTGACCCTTGAGCGGTTCACTTCCTTACAATCCGGAGGTATGGCGACTTTCAATGAGATATGGGCTCCTTGGTGCCTGTCGCATAATTTATCGATTTTAATTATCTTCTGGGGGTCTGCTCACCGTTTGGTTATCCACTTCTCCCACTTCTTTCCCTCCCCCCTTTCCTGCTGCTCTCTATTTCGCTCTCTTCCCTCTTTTCTTTCTCTTCTCTGTCCTATACTCTTTTTCTCGTATACATTCTTTTATTGATGTTTTAATGGACGTTTTAATTGCTTATATGTATGTCCTTCTATTTTATGGGTGCATTATGCTCATTTCTTCAGTTCCATTGGCCTTATCGGCCATTATAGTTATATGTACTTGTAACAGATCTCTAAGTCCTGGGGTTGACTTAGTCTGCTATGCCGGGTCTCTCTCTCCTTAGGTCCGCCACAGATTGTTGTCAGCACCGGTGTAACAGCTCCCGTAGGCCTAGGATGGGGGTCAACAGAAGACCCTTGATACCACCCAAATAACGTGAGACAGGGTCAAAGTCCAACAGCAACACACTAAAAGAGCTGAATTCAGCTCTTTTATGAAGGGTTAGGACAATGAACAACAATGCTTAACAACATTAACTTGCAGAATACAATGAACCCCCTGGGGAAAAGGAACACACTGATACAATAGAGGGTCAGACTTCATGGAGCCTTGGGAATTCAATTGGGCCACCTTTAATATCTGGGCCAATAGGGAAGGGAGAGACTAACGGAGCGACCAATCCGGTGGCTGCCTACTTTTCCCCATGTTAGTCCATGGAGTCTCTTTAACTCGTAGCGGCCAATCAGGAACCGGCCGACCTTCCGGGTCCCACCCCCTTCAACCAATGGGAGAGGGGCCGACATTCTGCCATGTTAATCCAATGGCAGCCCTTTAATTCTCCTCAGCCAATCACAGGCCGGCCGACGTTCCAAGTCTGAACCGGCTCCTCTAGGAGGCAAAGATGCTGTGAATGCAGCTCTTCTGAATGATGTTTATACCCTGGCTGTCCAGTTCTTCCCCAAAGGGCCGGAGCATGTTGCTGGTATGGTTTAAGGCTCCAAGTAACGGCCTGTGGTCCGTTACAGTACTATTTCTTCCAGCTTGTGGAATCCTGTTATGATGAATGGTGCAATTTGATTGTAATCTGATCGCATTTTGCCATTTGTACTATTTATGATTCCTCAATAAAGCTTTTAAAAAAAATGGTTATAACAACTAGAGAAGTGAAGAAAGGGTACACAAACTATACCATTTTGGAAATAAGACAACCTGCCGCATCTAATGACGAGTGACTTGCCTTCTTACCTCAAGTCTGGTGTGCACAAATGCCTCCAGAAAGTGGCGCTATTGAAAAAAAAAAACAAGGAATTTTCTTACATTTCTGCCCCTTCAAATGTACTGAAATCTGTAAAAACCATGGAATTTCCAACTGCATTCATTAGCTAGTTCTCTTAGGAGAAAATGACACCCCATTGGTATGAGTTGACCTACCTCAGGGGGCGCTAGAAGTGTAAAACGACACCTACTTTAACCTCTAATTTTTCTAACATTTTCTCAAACATTACTTGTCTATACAAATATGGTTCTAACAACTAGAGAAGTGAAGAAAGGGTACACAAACCATATCATTCTGGATAGAAGACAACCTGCCGCATCTAATGAGGGGTGACTTGCCTTCTTACCAAGCCTGGTGTGTACAAATGCCTCCAGAAGGTGGCACTATAGGAAAAAAATGGCATTTTCTTACATTTCTGCCCCTTCAAATGTACTGAAATCTGTGAAAACCATAGCATTTCCAACTGTATTCATTATCTAGTGCACTTAGGAGAAAAATGGCACCCCATTGGTATGAGCTGACATACTGTAGGAGTGCCAGAAGCACATAACAACACCTACCTGTTTTCTTCTTTGGAAATGGCTGCTTGTACTAAAATGTTCATAACTTTTAGATACATGAAGGAAAGGTATAAAACGTATACCATTTTTGAAAGTAGAGATTCACCTGCATCAAATGAGGGGTCACTTACCTTTCTACCCCCGGGCTGAAGTGCACAATTATTTCCAAAAGCTACATTTCCACCACTTTAAGGATACTAAAATCTTTGAAAACCATAACATTTCCTACTGTATTCAGTACCTGCTACCAACATGAGAAAAATGGTACCCCATTTGTGTGGAACACTTACCTAAACCCGACACACTTGTTTTTGAAATTATCTGCCTGCACGAAAAGTGTCATAACCATTATAGATATGCAGGAAAGGTAGAGAAACCATACCATTTTGTAAAGAAGATAACCTGCCAAATCTAATGAAGGGTCACTTGCCTTCTTATCCCAAGCCTGGTGTGCACAAATGCCTCCAGAAGTTGGCGCTAATGGAAAAAAAAAAAAAGGCATTTTCTTACCTTTCTGCCCCTTCTAATGTATTGAAAACCATGGCATTTCCAATTCTATTCATTAGCTAGTGCTCTTAGGAGAAAAATGACACCTCACTGGTATGAGTTCACCTACCTCAGGGGGCGCTACAAGTACAAAACTACACCTATTGCAACCTCTAATGTTTCTAACATTTTCTCAAACATTACTTGTCTATACAAAAATGGTTATAACAACTACAGAAGTGAAGAAAGGGTACACAAACCATACCATTTTGGAAAGAAGACACCCTGCCACATCTAATGAGGGGTGACTTGCCTTTTTACCCCAAGCCTGGTGTGCACAAATGCCTCCAGAAGGTGTCGCTAATGAAAAAAAAAAAAAAAGGCATTTTCTTATATTTCTGCCCCTTCACACGTAAATCAGTGAAAACCATGGCATTTCCAACTATATTCATTAGCTAGTGCTCTTAGGAGAAAAATGACACCCCATCGGTATGAGTTGACCTACCTCAGGGGGTGCTAGAAGTGCAAAACGACACCTACTACAGCCTCTGATGTTTCTAACATTTTCTCAAACCTGACTTGCCTGTAGAAAAATGGCTATACCACCTACAGGAGTCAAGAAAAGGTAGATAAACCATACCATTTTGGAAAGAAGATAACCTGCCGCATCTAATGAGGGGTCATTTGCCTTCTTACCCCAATCCTGGTGTGCATAATTGTTTGGGGGATCTGTGACAACCAGTGTGCACTGTAAGTCCCCCACATACACTGTTTGATTCGCAGCCTGAATCCAGTGTGTACTGGCACTTGGGTGTACCAATAGGCAGTGGAACCAGGCTGGGGGAATGGGACTGCCAGTGGGCTGTGGAACTAGGCTGGTGGCTAGGGTATGTGTGTGTGTGTGTGGGGGGGGGGGATTGGAGGCATTTTGTGTGCATGCCACAGGGGTGTCCAATGCATTGCAAAGCAATGCATTGGACCTCCCGTGGCACACAGAGGGTTAATGTTTTTCATTTTACTAATTTTTATTCATACCTAGGGTATACCATAGGGCAGAATAAAAAATAAATGTGTGTACCACAGTTGGGGGACATCAGGACCCCTGATGCTACCCCAGTGAGGTCTAAATAAAATAAAATAAAAAAAATAATAATACTTTGTCTGCCACAGGGTGTCCAATGCATTGCAAATCAATGCATTGGACCTCCTGTGACACTCAAAGGGTTAATTTTTTTTTCTTCATTATTTTTTATTTATACCTTGTTGATGACTCCCCCAACAAGGGCAGAATAAAAAATAAATGTGTGTGCCACAGGAGGGTCCAACGCATTGCAAAGCACTGCATTGGACCTCCTATGGCACACAGAGGGTTAATTTTGTTTTTGCTTTTATTATTTTTTATCCATACCTTGTTGATGACCTCCCCAACAAGGGCAGAATAAAAAATATATAAATGTGTTTGCCACAGGGGAGTCCAACACATTGCAAAGTACTGCATTGGACCCCCTGTGGTGCACACATGGTTTTCCTTTTTCCTTTCCTTCTGATGTCCCCCCAGTTATTGATCTCCCAGCCGATCTGCTGGGAGATCAATATGGCGACCGCAGGAGAACAAAACCTCTCCTGCCCTTCTCTCCTATCACCGGTAGGAGTGAACGGGACCGGGGAAACTTCCCTAACGTCATCGGTGTTCATGTCACCGATGACGTTGGAAGGCTTCCCCCGGTCCTGCCCACTCCTACCCAGAAGTTCGGGTAGGAGAGAGGAGAAGCTGCGCTTCTCCTTTTGCATTATTGAACTCCCGGCTTGATCGGCTGGGAGATCAATAACTTGGGGGACATGAGGAGTGATCCTCATGTCCCCCCATGGATGCGAGGCATATTTTTTTTTTTAATGTGGCCACTTCATGTCGGTTATACCGGCTTATGCAGTGACCGCATTTAGTGGGTACATTGTACGAGCTTGGCACAGCGAGTACAGCTACCCAAACTCGTACAATGTACCCACCTGGCACTCTAGGGGTTAAAAAAAACATTGTCCCAAATAATTCCCCATCTTGCGAGTAGCTGCTCAGTAGCGCTAATCGCCAGAATTGTTACTGCGTTTATGAGACTGAGCCACTACTCTGGGACTGACAGGCAGGAAGGAGCGCAAACAGCTCCTATCAATGCCATCTAAAACCGTCTCGGACTGACAGCGCAGGCGCGCAGACGTCACTAGGGAAAGATGTCTGCACTCATTCCTTCCTGTCAGTCCCAGAGTAGTGGCTCAGTCTCATAAACGCAGTAATAATTCTGGCGACTAGCGCTACTTAGGAGCTAGTCGCCAGATGGGGAATTATTTGGGACAATGTTTTTTTAAGGGTGGTAGTTCCGCTTTCATTGGAGAATTCTTTGTATTGACCTTGAATATATTTGTAAATGGTAATCATATCACCCCTTAGATGTCTCTTCTCTAATGTAAACTAACCCAGTTTGGCTAATCTCTCTTTATATCTCATATCCTCCAATCCTCTTGTCAATTTTGCTGCACGTCTCTGCACTTTTTCCATTTCAATAATGTATTTTTTAAGAAGTGGTGCCCACAACTGCACTCCATCTTGTAGATGAGGCCTTACCAATGATTTATATAAAGGTAGAATTATATTAGCATCCCGTGCATCTGTGCCTCTTTTTATGCAGCATAGTATCCTATTTCCTCTTGCAGCAGCTGAATGACTCTGCACTCTGATGTGAAGTCTATCGTCTGTCAGTACTACTAAATCTTTTTCTAATGAGTATTCCCCAAGTTGTTTCCCGTTTAGTGTATATGTAGCATGTTTGTTTCTACAGCCCAAATGCATAACCTTATACTTCTGTCCGTTAAATGTCATCTGCCACTTTTCTGCCCATTCACTCAGTTTATCTAAATCCTTCTGCAGAGAAAAAAACATCAATTCCTGTATGTATTTCCTTACACACCTTAATGCAGTGGTTCACAATCTTTTTTTTTTTTGCTCGAGGCACCCCAACACACAATCTGGAACTTTTGGGGAACCCTAAAATATTTAATGTAATGCATAATGAAGGGTACAATACATACATATACTGTTATTATCAGGTCTTACAATCATAATAACAAAAATAAACCTACTGTGCATAACAATTTCCATAAATCTTCATTTAAAAATCAATATTAACATTTCCACCAAAGTCTTCATAGAAAACATGGGGCACCTATGTTGATGTCCACGGAACATGAAAGTGCCACTGCACCCTGGTTGAGAATCACTGCCTTAGTGTTATCAGTGATGATTGAGACACTACTTTCAATTGCTACTTCTATATCCTTAATAAACAAATTAAAAAGCATTGGGCCCAGGACTGAACCCTGTTGCACCCCACTTACAATTTTAGACCAACTTGAAAAGGCTCCATTTAAAACAACTCTCTGCCATGTATCATTGAACCAGTTCTAAAACCATTTACAGATATCACCTCCCAAATCAAAGCTTTTAATTTATCCAGTAACTTGTTGTGAGGCACTGTATCAAAGGTTTTTGCAAAATCCAAGTATAATACATGAACAGCAGTTCCCTTTTGTAAAATGCAAGTAAATTAGTCTGACGTGGGGCTTGATTCTATTACCAGCGGTAAAAAAAAAAAAACACAGGCGCTATGTTTTTTTAAGTCCGTTTTTCGTATCCTATTACCCGACTTGTGAAAACAAAACCAGCGACAATTATACTTACCGCCAGTCAAAAAAAACCCTTAGGAAACAACTAAAAAGAACGTGCAATTAGTATCCTATTACTCATGCTCAGTATTAGCGCCTGTTTTGTGGTTACATTTAAGTCAGAAATTCTGCGCCTCAGAGGTTGATGCGTAGAAGCCATAACGACAGTTTCAAAACCATCGTCGTTCGAACAAAAGCAGTGCAGAATACAGTATACAGCACAGAAAACCGACAAAGTGTCCCCCTTTGACATATTAACCCTCCCCTTTTAAAAGTCGACTTGCAGTACTTTCACCACTTTAATTCGACTAATATTGTTCACATTCCACATTTTAACCCTTCCCCTTCAAAATTCGACTTACAGTGCTTTCTTTCACCACTTTAATTCGACTAATATTGTTCACATTCCACATTTTAACCCTTCCCCTTCAAAATTCGACTTACATTGCTTTCTTTCACCACATTAATTTGACTAATATTGTTCACATTCCACATTTTATCCCCTCCCCCTTGAAAATTCGACTACAGTGCTCCCATGACTTTTTCACCATTTAAATTTAACATTTTTCTTCTCCTATTTTTTTTTTACAAGCCCTCGTATCTTGTATTGCAAGATTAACCCTATGGGTACCAGAGAGGTAGCAACACATTGCAATGTGTTTGCTACCCATCTGGCACTCAGAGGGTTAAAAGAATTAGTGGAAACCGTGTTCCTCAATATTACATAAACCTATATCTTGATTCTAATGAGTAGCCTAAACTCTATTTTACGAGATCAGCTCTTAGTAAATAATAGGGATCTAACTTCCATTGTCTTTAGGAGCCACCCTTACACTGCCGGTCGCTTGTGAGCCCTGGGCTGTAGAAACCTCAGAGTTCTCACAGCCAGCGTGTGTATGTATGGCTTGCTGCCAAAAGCCGACAATAAGTTCCAATCTACCCTTGCAACAAAGTATTCAAAGAAGTCAAGCTCACAGGTCTATAATTTCCTGGTTTGGATCTTGCCCCCTTTTTTTACAGGTTTCCTCCAGTTACAGGCCTGATGAAAGTTTAATGAATAAATAGTAAGTATAATGCTCTTGATATTACTGAACAAAGTTCCTTAACCCCTTAAGGACTCATAACGGTCCTGGACCATCATGGAATTCCGGGATCAGTTTCTAAAAAAAAAAGGTCCATGGTCCTTAAGTGACGGCTGTGTTCGTGTGCGGCCAGTCCTTGAGGGGTTAAGTACCCTTGGGTGTATTTCATCATGTCAACATAACATTTTCCAGTCTCTTTTGTACTTTGTCCTCAGTAAGGCGTGTACTTCATGATTGGAAGCATTTCTGTGGTTTTGTCTATTTGCCCATTTCCTGTCATTGTTGCTTCCTTCGTATATCCATAAGCAAAATATGTGTTTAAGGTGTCTGCCATAGCCTTATAATCACTAATCAATTCACCTGTCTCAGGCTTAAGAGGACTAATATCAATCTTCAATCTTTTTGTTATTAATATTCTTGTAGAATTGTTTAGGATTTTTCTTGCTCTCATTTGCCATACTTCTTTGCTTGTCTGCAGATTTTTTTTGCAGATTTTATTACATTCTTTATATTTTTTAAATGATGCATCTGACCTGTCTGACTTAAACACTTTAAAAGCCTGCTTCTTATTTCTCATTTCCCTGCAAGCTTCATTATTAAGCCACATTGGTTTGAATTGTCTCCTCTTGTGCTTATTCCTCTATATATTGACACATATATTTGTCTAAGAGCATTGAAATTCCATGATTCTTGTCCATTTTTTATCTTTGATTACATTCCACTGAATATCCTTTAATACTGCAGTTAGATTTGTAAAATTAAGCATTTTTATGATTGAATGTTTTGGTTAAACACTTGCTATTGGGTTTGTCATAACAAATTTCGAAGGTTACCATATTGTGGTCGCTGCTGCCTAAATGTTCCTTTACGTGTATACCATGTCAGAATTGTTTGAGAGCACTGGGTCATGCAAGGCCTCTTTTCTAGTTGGCTTCTCTACTAGTTGGGACTTACTTAATCATAATTAAAAAAAATAATTTCCCTTTGTTGTGCTGGAAGTCATAGTTCTCCAATCAATTTCAGAGTAGTTGAAATCTCCCATCATGATTACATTTCCTGACCAAGAAGCTTTTTCCATTTGTTGTAACAGTGGGGCTTCCTCAAAGACTTATATCATCCTTCATGTTTTTTTAATGCCTACAAAATAAAATAAAGTTAAAACGAAGTATTGCTATCCCTTTAAGGACCACTGACATGACAAGACCGTCACTCTGGTCCAGCACTTAAGGACCAGTGACGGTATTGGCACATCACATACTTTTACTCACCGAGCTCCTGTAGGAGTGTGGTGAGTAATACCGGGGACTGAAGTTGATCACTCCAAGAGCTGAGCAATCTCAGTCCCCCGTTCGGCGTGCCGCACCACGTGATCAGCCACATGGGACGGCACGTCAAAGTTTCCTATCTGGTGTCCTATCCACACACCCCGGGACCACTGGTCCTTAAGAGGTTAACATCCTTTTATTATGTGTTCCCCAAGGGTGTATTTCAACCCACATTCTCACTGGACCCTTCATTTATATCTTCCCTTATACTAGGTTATAACCTTTGAGTGCCAGAGGGGTACACAATGCTTTGCTTTGCAATGCGTTGCGTACCCCTCTGGCACTCAAAGGGTTAACCCCTAGAGTGCCAAGCACTTACAACGTACGAGTTTGGACAGCTGTACCTGCTGTGCCAAGCTCGTACGTTGTACATCTAAAATGTGGTCCCTGCATAAGCCGGTATAACCGGCTTGTAGTGGCCACATTTTAGATTAAATGTAGCCTGGCACTGATGGGGGGCATGAGGGTCAATCCTCATGCCCTCCCAGTTATTGATCTCCCAGCTGATCTCACTGGGAGATCAGTATGCACAAAGAACAAGCGGAGCGTCTCCTTTCCCCTCTCTCCTACTCGAACTTCTGGGTAGGAGTGGGCGGGACCGGGGGAAGCCTCCTAACGTCATCAGTGACATAGTCACCGGTGACCTTAGGTGACTTTACCCAATCGCAATCACTCCTGCCAATGGTAGGAGTGAAGGGCAGGAGAGCTGCGGCTGGGAGATCAATAACTGGGGGGACATCAAAAGGGGTCCTGATGTTCCCCCATGAGGTCTAAAACAAAATAAAATAAAAATATATAACCCTATGAGTGCCGCGGGGATGTCCACCGCATAGCTTTGCAATACGCTGGAGACTCCTTTGGCACTCACAGGGTCAAGTGTTTTGAGACAGTGTTTTGTTAACTAAGACCTCATTTGGGGAGGGTCTTACAGTGCACGCAGGTAACCACAGATCCTCCATATGCACTTACCTCCCCCACCACCGCCACACTTGCTCACTGGTATATATACCCACATATATAGCCTGACCCCTCGTCCTTCCCCCTACCTGGTTTTGTTGGCAGTCACAAGTCCTCACATACACTGACTGACCACTTATATCAATAGAATCATACATTGTTTGTTTCCCCATCCTTGTTCCACCGATAGCCATGCTCCTGGCACCCAATATGGCATGTCAGCACACAGTAGTGGGGTACCATTTTTTGTAGGTTGGCAGGAGGTCCTCCTAGGACATCCCATGGTGTTGAACCATTTTTGTTTCTTTGAAGTAACTGATTATTAAATAAAACAATTTTTTTTTTTTACTGTAGCACCACATTCTGTAAATAGTTGTGCACATTAACTTAGGGGTAGAAAGGCAAGTGACCCCTCATTAGATGCGGCAGGTTGTCTTCTTTACAAAATGGCATGGTTTCTGTACCCTTTATTCACTTCTGTAGTTGATGTAACCATTTTTGTACAGACAAGTAATGTTTGAGAAAATGTTAGAAAAATCAGAGGTTGTGGTAGGTGGGGTTTGGCACTACTAGCACCCCCTAAGGTATCTCAACTCATACCAGTGGGGTGCCATTCTTCTCCTAAGAACACTAGCTAACAAATACAGTTGGAAATCCCATATTTTTCACAGATTTCACTACATCTGAAGGCAGGGCCGGCCCAAGATATTGTGCCTCAGATTTCTTTGACACTTTCATTTTTTTCCCCAGGAGGACACATGGATTTTGTCCCCCACTCATTTGGGTGCATAGGGTTCAACTCCTTAGGCCTCCCAGGCCTGCTTTGCCCCAAAGCCTAAGCAGGCTTACCAGAACAAGAAGTCTACTCAGAAGCCTAAGGATGGCAAGTCCTTCCTGCATGACTTGTTGGGTTCTGGTCTGTCACTGCCTAGGGTGTCCTCTCTGTCTTTCTTTGGGAGTCTTCTGTGATGGACCAGTGGATTTTGTGGGTCATTTCGGAAGGGTAATACATATACCACTTATTTTTGTCCAGAGCGCCTCAGGATGCCGATCGGGAGCATCTCTGCATAGATACCATTTAATCTCTGTTGGACAAACAGGTTTTGGTTCCAGTTCCTGCCCAGGAATGCTTTTCAGGTTTTTACTCCAAACTTTTTGTTTACTTGAAATATCTCAATCATTACGTGTAAGCCACCCAAATCAAGATGGAATCTCTGTGGGCTGCTGTTGCAGCAATGTGCCCAGGTGAGTACTGATGCATCCTGAAGATCTAGAGTGCCTACCTCCACATCCTGATTTATCCACATCATCAGTGTAGTCACTACCAGATCACTGTCGTTCCTTTTGGCTTAAAGTCTTCTCCATGAATCTTCACTAAGATCATGGGAGCTTTCGCTGCCTATGTCCACTCTTAACCCTTATGTTAGATGACCTTTTGATCCAGGCTCTCTTCTGAGGCCACTCTGTCCTTACATATTTGAGTATGTGTTCACATCCCGGAGAACCATGGCTGACCAGTCAATCTGAAAAAGTCCTCTCTGGTGTCTCCTCTGACTTTGTATTCCTCTGTCGTCCAATACAGGTTACTGGTAACTTTGGGTAGGCGATCAGCCCCGTTAAGTAGGCAAGAACAGTTCTGAGAAGTGACTGCTGAGTGGAGCCTACCTCCTCTCCTTAGCTAGCAGCTAGCCAATCCCCATCCAGTAAGATTTGTTCCTTGGTCAAGACACAAGGCAAGAGAACAGTTCTGCTATAGTTTTAGCTTCTTTATTATTTTTGTTTTAGATATGGGATACCACCATTAGGCGGATTACCACTGACAATTCCCATCACCCAAATGTGGATAGCTCAGTTTACTAGGTGCTTTTGTAGACCTAAGCCCTGGGGAGAAAATCTTAGCTGCAGGTTCTTTCCCCAGGAGTTTCCCACTGAGGTTTCTTCTTGACATATGGTAATCTGAAGACAGAAGACCAGCTAAAAAGGTGAGCAACCCTTTGAGTGCTGAGATCCACATGTCCCATGCTTCCCCTCTGCACAGGGGTCTCCTTGGAGTTCCTATTACATACTCATGCACTCATTGGGTTTATCTGTATGTGTGTTGGGTGTTTGGAGCAAGTTTATGTGGTAACTTAACCCTTTGGCTGCTGGTTGGCATATTTTGGAGGGTTCTGGGCACTTTCCCTACTGGGATCTGTGTTATTGGGTCTGCTGACTTGTTCTAGTGGGTTTTTTGAGTGTTTTTACATTTTGTTCTAACTTGCCTAACATGCCTTTAAGGCATGCTTTTATCGCATAGATGCCATTGCTCCATTCACTTCTATGGGACTTTACAGTTTGGGACATAACTCTGCAACCGCTCCACGTAGCGAGGTCAGAGATGGCTCATTTTGTTGGTCTGCCCTTGCTCTGTTATCCAGTCAATGTTCTGGGCATGTTGGGGGACTCAGGGGGGCTTCTGGCACTGTTGGGGTACTTTTTTGAGAAACTACAATTCCCATGAGCGCATGCTTTGCACACTTGTTTCTGATTGGCTCCCGCCGCAGCAGCCATTTTGTGCCTTCTCTGAAAGACAGATGCCAGGCTTTCCGGATGGGGAGCAGTCTTGGGACACTTGAATGCTCAGGACCGGTGGTCCCAGGAGGAAGCTCTCCTTCCCATCAATGTATTGGAGCTTCGGGTGATATTTCATGCCCTGCACCACTGGACACACCAACTGGAGGATTGCCGGTCAGAATCCAGTTGAACAACGCCACAGCGGTAGCCTATATCAACAAGCAAGGAGGCACAAGAAATCTTGCAGCTTGGTTAGCAGTCAAGGCCATTTTGTTCTGGGCAGAGGAGCATGTCCCTGCCATTTCCACAGTCCATATTCCTGGCGTAGACCACGTTCTCGCAGACTTCCTCAGTCAACACACAGTGGGCAGCGGAGAGTGGAAACTACATCAAGAGGTGTTCTACCTCATTGTTCAGCGGTGGGTTCTTCCATGCATCGACCTGATGGCAACAAGACACAACAGGAAGGTCCCAACGTTCTGCTCTTGCTGGATGGACCCCCTGACTCTAGCAGTGCATGCCTTGTCGATCCCGTGGATTTTTCCTCTGGCATACCTCTTTCCTCCCATTCCCCTGTTGCACAAGGTGATAAGGAAACTGAGACTGGAGCACTGCCCAGTCATCCTGATTGCTCTGTACTGGCCTCCACAGGCTTGGTTTTCAGAGCTCCTGGATCTCTCAGTGGCGGAGCCTCTTCGGCTCCCCTCCCGTCCAGATCTTCTTCTACAAGGTTACCTGATGAAGGAGGATGTTCATCGTCTAGTTTTGACAGCATGGAGGTTGAATCCTCAATTTTGAAGAAGGGTTTTTCTTCTGGTGTGGTGGCTACTATGCTTAGTGCACATAAGCCTGTATCCTCTAAGGCCTACCATAGAGTTTGTTCTACCTTTCTATCTTGGTGTGCTGATAGGGACCTGTCTCAGGATTTTGATCTTCCTGTGTTCCTTTCCTTCCTCCAGGATGGTGTGGATAAGGGTCTCAGTTTGAGTTCTCTTAAGGTTCAAACTTCTGCTCTCTCTCTGTATTCTTTCAGAGATGCTTTGCTATTCTTCCTGATGTCAAGGTTTTCTTCCAGGGTGTTGCTCATACTTATCCCGTGTTTAAGGCTCCTGCTCCTCAATGGGACCTTAACTTGGTTTTGGGTGTCCTTCAGCGCCATCCTATTGTGTCCTAGGCCACTATTCCTCTACATCTGCTGACGTGGAAGATGTCCTTTCTCCTGGTGATCATGTCTGTTTGTCGTGTTGTGGAGCTGCATGCCCTGTCTTGTAGACCACCCTTTTTGATGTTTCACATAGACAAGGCGGTGCTTCGCACTTTGCAGGAGTTTCTCCCGAAGGTTGTGTCTGAGTTCCACATTAATCACAAGATTGTGGTTTCTTCTTTCTGCCCTAACCCCACTTCTGACAAGGAAAAGAATCTTCACTTGTTGGATGTTTTGCGTTGTCTCAAGTTCTACGTGCATCACATTGAGCCCTTGCGGCAGTCGGATGCTCTTTTTGTCATTCCTGAGGGTCCCAGGGTAGGGAAGCCTGCTTCCAAGGTAACCATTGCTTCATGGATCAAGTCCACTATTCGTAAGGCCTATGAACTTAGGACGAAGCCTGTCCCCTTTCAGATCACGGCTCATTCTACGAGGTCTATTGGGGCAACTTGGGCCTACAAAATCAGGCCTCAGCTGATCAGTTGTGCAAGGTGGCGACTAGGTCGTCGCCTTTTCAAAACACTACCATGTGGATGTGTTGGCATCGGCTGATGGCAGTTTTCGGAGGAAGATCCTGGAGGCAGCCTTGCCTGTCTAGGATCTCCTTCGTCTCTTCAGTACTCTTTTACTTTTGAGGCCCGTTGGCTCTAGTTCAGGTCCTGTGTAACGTTCCTGGGGTCTGTTTTACCCCTGTTCAGTGTCCGTTGCTATTGTTGAGCTCTTCATGATCTGTTGGTTAATTGGTGCTCTGGTGACTTTGGGGGGCCTGCGCCTCATCCTTGCCTTTCTTCCTGCCCTGGGGCAGTTGGACATCCCAAAGTTACCAGTAACCTGTATTAGACGGCAAAGAAAAGAGGATTTTAGTCTTACCTTTTAAATCCTTTTCTCTTAGTCCATACAGGTTACTGGTCTCCCACTCTGTCAGGGGACCATGCTTGGCTCTCCTGTGGCAGAACGTGGGGGTCCTTTCGGGATCATGCTCACAGGAGTCTTCCTTTACCTTCTTACTACCTAGTCCATAGTTAGTTTTCAAATCTTACTGGATGGGGATTGGCTAGCTGCTAGTTAAGGAGAGGATGGAGGCTCCACCCAGCAGTCACTGCCTACTTAAATGGGCTGAACACCTACCCAAAGTTACCAGTAACCTGTATGGACTAAGAGAAAAGGATTTAACAGGGAAGACTAAAATCCTCTTTTCTTGAGCAAGAGGTTTGACACCTTTCAAGGCATAGTGTTTCTGCCAGAAAACACGATCTAGGATACCTAGTGCCTATCCTGGAGCCGGTCTCTAATGCTTAGTTCCATATGAGGGAGCTTCAGCTGGGCATTCTAAGGACCATGCTAAGCTGTTCAGGGCAGTGTTCCCATCTGATTAATCCCAAGTCTCTGCCTCCTTGGACGAGGGGAGATTTGCAGTGGTGGCATCAACCCCTACATTTGACACAGGGATGCCCATTGTAGTATTGAGTTGGACATTGGTCAGTACAGAAGCCAGCCTGGGGTGCGACCCTGGGTCCCCTAACAGCTTAACTCCACTGGACCAGAAAGGAGAGTCTCTTTTCGATCAACAACCTTGACATTTGATCCATTCTCTTGGTACCTGTGTTCCATATGGTCTAAAGATAAAAGGATTTAACAGGTAAGAACTCTAAAATCCTATTTTTTGTTGTAACCAGAACAAAGTTGCATATCGTTTCTCCAGTATGATAACAACACTAGCCCCATCTCCCTGAACAATTACCCCAACTGGTGAATTAATTGATTGCCACAGTATCTACCGTATAACTGTTTAACAGTGCGGGCTTTTTGTAATAAGAAAAACAAAAATAAATTAGAATTTAGCGCATCTGACTGTATTAACAAAATTTAGAGGCTTTCCCTTAAAAATCAAAACTAAGGTCCTTTATTGTCTAGAACATCTAGATTGCCTGCAACAAACAATTATTTTAATTGTTTTCACTTCTCCCCAGATAGCTTCCATTTTGCTTCTATAAAACAAATTAGTATCTTGCATACTAAAACCTCTGCTTTTAGAAAGCCAATTTGTTCCAGAAATACACTTCTTTCACATTTCAGACTCAGGCTTTTCCTTTAGGTATTTCAATTAATAATGCTGCCCTGCTATCCAATCTGCTTCAAAATTCAGACAGTCTTTGCATTTTAATTTAGACAGCTTCTTTTGATAAATTGCCTTGGCCACATAATACTGAGCTTGGAATCATGGTTCTGAGGCCCCATCCATCCATTTAACAATATCTCCAGGATAAGAGACCTTAGAAATCTTTTTTTTTTCCCTTACATCCAGTATGGAAGACTGGTAGCATGGGGTTGAGTCCATCCTCCTGGAGGGCAGGACACATCTCAAAAGACAGTCTTATGGGTGGAGACTCCATCCTCCTCCTCCAATTCAACCTACATATGCCTACTAACTACCAGAATAAATTTGTCCTGCTTGAAGCTGGCAGGGCAAGACACAGTCTCTTAGTTCTTTATGTTTTTTATTGTTTTACACCTTAGATATGGTGCTGTATAATCTCACATTAGACGGGTTACCATTATTGGGCTTCCATGGAATGGATTGACCACTGTACAGGTGCTTTGTGAACCTTTTTATGCCCTGTGGAGGGAATCATGCTGCCAAGTTTTCTCTCCCAAAAGGGTCTTTTGTCTCTCTCTCTACAATGATAACCTGAAGACAGAAGACCGGTAAGTAACACTTGGTCTGCCATTGGTCCACTTATGTCGCAGTCATGTTGCCTCTCGATACAGGGGTATAGTGAGCCTTGGTAGGCTCTTTCACTTGCATCGAGTCTGTTTTTGTATTGTGTATTATCTCTGCAGGGGCTCTGGAGTAAGGATGGCTGCTTTTTTCTATTGGTTTAGCCTTTTTACTGCTGTTTTGGTTATTTTCGTATTTATGAGGCTTTGGGGGGTTTGTTTTACTTTCCCCATCACTTGTGCCTTAGTTTTATGTCCCCCTCAGATGTTCCCTGGTGTTGTTGGGTTACATTTTTAATTTTGATCAATTTAACTGTAGTGGCACCTTTAAGAACGAGAGCCCCCCCCCCCCCCCCCGCCATCTTTGCTCTATTGACTTCTATGGTAAACTCTTCTATGGGACATATCTCTGCAACCGTTTAAGATATAATGGTCAGAGAGGGCTCAATCTTTTCATCTCCTATTATATGGTCCACTTCCACAGTGTCCAAGGGGCTCGTGGCAATTCCACAGACAGAGTTGTAGGCATTGCTAGGCAACAGAGAAGACTGTTTTGCGTGCTTTCTTCTGATTGTCTTTCAGTTTTGCAGTGGCCAGTTTACTTCTCTCTTGATTATACTATGCAGAGGCAGACTCTCCTTACTCTCCTTTTTCAGATTAACTCTTCGATTGCCAGATAAGTGTTATTTCTTGGATTTTAATGGTGATATATTTCTAGTACTATTTTATTCTAGTGTTGGACACTTTATTGGGAAGTATGTCAGACTCTAAGGGGCATGGAAGTAAATCCAAGTAACATGTTTAAAGAAATGAGAGAAAGAAAAGATGTGGGATAAACTCAAAAAGGGAAGACCAGTTTGATACTGACTCTGGACCAAAATAGGTCTCTTATTCACTTAAACACTCCTAAAACACCAACATTTTATTAGTATTAATATTAAAAAGAACAATACAACATTAAAAACATAGTTAACTATACATGCTTTCCAAGTATTAGTTCTAAAATAACATCACTCCTACAGAGGTACAGGGATGGTGTTAATGTATATTGTTGGTTTATGCCCAATTCTATTGGTGATTGACTGTTATTATAATAGACCCTTACAGAGGTATTATAGTATATTAGCATTGGATATTAATAAACATGATTGTATATTTTAGGTATTCGTTGTGCCTTTTATTAGCTGTATACTTACCTTGTTCACAAAGTTTTATGTAATACTTATAAGTATACCTAATACGGAACTGATTTCAAATGTCGTGGATCATGTGATTGCAGTTAGATCTAACAGTGATTTGAGGGCAAAATAATCTGATAGACACAGATTCGCTGTTTCTAGACCAGAGGTTCTCAATCCGTACCCTCGATGGCCACTAACAGGGCAGGACTTAGGAATTTCCCTGCTAAAACACAAGAGTGTTCATCAGAGGCTCATTCACATTAATTAACTCACCTGTGCTCTTAAAAGGAAATTCTCAAATCCTGGCCTGTTAGTAGCTACTGAGGGCACGGGTTGAAAACCACTGCTCTAGACCATCTCAAAACAGTTTGAGACTGTGTCAAACATTATGTGTATAAGGCTGAGTTGACAGCACAGGGATTACTATGAAGGGGTACCTCTGATCCAGAGAAAGGGGGCCATGGAGCTAAAAATGTAGTTAGGGCAGCTGTTCCACTGTCTCACCATGTGGATCAACACTGGAAAGAGACAGTCTACCATTTACTCTCTGCATTCAAGAAAGGTGAGCGATGCAGTGCTCTGCAATGTGTTGTTCACCCCACTGGCGATCAAAGGGCTGTATTAACCTGTCACCAGGGAGACGCATCTAATACTTTAGATCTGAAAGTGCTTGGCCTCCAATAAATACTCCTCTCGGAAAACTGTGATATAATTAACATAGTTGTATGAAACAAGGCTCTGAAAACTTATATACTGTAATACCGATTGACCTTCTGACTGTGACACACCTAGTGAGTGTATATTCTAAACCCCCAGTACTGAATGCTTTCCTACATACTAACAAAGGCGACTTGCACCTACTGTGACACCCAAAGGCAGACTACTCCCATTTTACCTCAAGCATAATTACATTGTACATAGGATGTATAACTAGTGGATCTATCACTGCAGTTATAATACAAGTAACATCATCCTCAGCAATGCATGATGATGGGAATTGTAAACCAACATCAGGTTCTAATCAATAACAGGTTGTCATCCCTTTAAGGAAGTGTCTTTTGTAATTAGGAAAGCCAATAATAAGATGACTGCCATAACGAAAATATGAAGCTGTGGTGTTAGTTTTTGTGGAGACTAAACCTTCAATATTTTTCTCCACTATAGACCAGCTCTAAGCAAAATTACAACCACTATATGGCCCTCCATAGTAATGTTAAACACCCGGACTGGAACTGACTAAAAATGAGTGACATTTGTGGTCCTTGAACCCATCCATTCGCTCACTGATCTTCACTACCTGATTGGGGATCAGCAGCTGTTATCCAAGGATCGGTGCTTCAACAAGCTCCGCTCCAATCTCTTCCACTGCAGCTCTTCAACTAAGGAAAACAAGCTGCCGGGCTGCAGGGGGAAGTTACATAGTTACATAGTAATTTAGGTTGAAAAAAGACTTGCGTCCATCCAGTTCAACCCTTTTCCTATTCCTGTTTACCATCGCTGACCCAAAAGAAGGCATCCGACTCCAAAGTTCTCATCTCACTTCTTTTAACATCGCTTCAACCCAACCCCGCAGGTCAATGCACGTTACTTGCCGCGTACAGTAGTATAGATGTGTGCCTCTGCAGGGCTGGTGCAAGGATTTTTGTCTACATGGGCGAAGATCCATTTTGATGCCCCCCCCCATGCTGCCAATCCCACACACCTCTCCACACACTGTCCACCTCCACACGTTGTCCACCACCTCCACACACTGTCCACATTGTTGTCCACCACCTCCATATTGTTGTCCACCACTTCCGCACACAGTCCACGCTATTATTGTACACCTCCACACTGTACACATTGTTCTCCTCCACATTGCCCCCTCATTGTCCATTGCCACATTGGCCCCCAATTGTCCATCTTCCATCTCCACATTGGCCCCCCACTGTCCATCTCCAGATTGGCCACTTCCACATTGCCCATCTCCACATTGGCCCCTCCGTCCATTTCCACATTGGTCCCCCACTGTCCATTTCCACACTGGCCCCCCACTGTCCATCTCCAGATTGGCCACTTCCACATTTCCCATTTCCACATTGGTCCCCCACTGTCCATTTCCACACTGGCCCCCCACTGTCCATTTCCACACTGGCCCCCCACTGTCCATCTCCACATTGGCCCCCCACTGTCCATCTCCACATTGGCCACTTCCACATTGCCCATTGCCACATTGGCCCCCCCATCCATTTCCACACTGGCCCCCCACTGTCCATTTCCACACTGGCCCCCCAATGTCCATTTCCACACTGGCCCCCCACTGTCCATCTCCAGATTGGCCACTTCCACATTGCCCATCTCCACATTGCCCCCCCCCACTGTCCATCTCTACATTGGCCACTTCCACATTGCCCATCTCCACATTGGCCCCCCACTGTCCATCTCCACTGTCCCAAACTGTCCATCTCCTCAAATTGGCCCCCAATGTCCATCTCCACACTGACCAGGCCACTTCCACATTGTCTCCACATTGCCTATTGAGTCTCTATTGTCCAAGCGCAGATTATTCACCTTCACAACTTGTCCACCACAGTGCCCACCTCCACATGCAGCGGCTGTACTGCTGAGTTGTGCTTCTGGCTCAAGATGCTTCCGGCATGCTCTGCCACAGGCTCCCCATGTATTTTGTTTCCATCACACACAGCACGCATGCTCCGTTAGGAAATGGCTTCACTTCATTGAGTCCCAATACACTCAATGAAGAGAAACTTACTGTCAGTGCCATGGAGGGCACACGGGGGGGGGGAGGTGCAGGCATTCTCATGTCCCAGCCCCTCAACGTTACCGGAGCATAAATCAGCGCTCCCTCGTGGCATTGTGGCATAAAATATAAATGGGGGAAAAAAATTCTCAAAAAAAAAAAAAATCCCTCCGCTGTGGCACGCTTATGCTAGCGCCGGCCCTGTGCCTCTGTGTGTGTCATTCATTTAAACGAAAGCTGCCCGATAAAACAAATTTTGGCACAGAAAGGATTAATATGCATTTGTTTTATTGGACAGCTTTACTTTCAATGAATGACACACATCTGTACTTCTGTACACGGCAAATAACGTTGATTCTGCAGGCTTGGGTTGAATGCTGTGGGGCTGTCAAACTTCTCTCACGATAGGCCTGCCCTGCATCACGCCTGCTTTCCGCTTAACCACTCCCCCACCACCAACATCCATCAATTATGTCTGGCATTGTGTCTAACTCCCAAAACATTACCTATTTCTTTATCATCCCACCCTGTAATGACACTTCCTCCCCGTGCTCTCACCTCTCTCCAATCACCAGCTGTCCCTCTCCATCAGCTTCCTGTTCTGGTTAGGACTCTAACCAAGGTACCCGCAGCTTAAGAGTAGCCTGCTCCGGGCATAGGACAAGTGTCACTAACCACACACGCAGCCAATTGGTGGCACCGGCCTTGCATCCAGGGCTTCAATTTCCATTCTGAAAGACTGTACTGACAAGAAGCTTGAGGTTTCCCTAAAGTCCATTTTTGGCACTGTCATGCGTCCAGCATTTGCTGCGGCATGGGTTAACTGGGCCATTGCGGTCTGGACTGAACAGCTCACCCTGGCTGTACGTCAGGGTGCTCCTTCCTCGGATATGTTGCGGATTCTTGCCAACATCTCTGAGGCCCAGCACTATGTTTCTGTTGCCTTATTTGATGCCGTCCATTTGGTGGCACGGATTTCTAACATGTCTGTGGTTGCCAGACGAGCTCTTTGGCTCAAGATGTGGTCTGCTGCCACGCTTCCAAGAAAGCCTTGCTTTCCTTACCCTTTCAGGGTACATCCTTATTTGGGCCAGATCTTAAGGATCTGATTAGGGAAGCCACAGGGAGTAAGAGTACTCTTCTGCCCTTGGTCCCCAGGAAGAAAACTCATCTCAAGCTTACCAGGTTTTTTCGTCCCTTCCAGACTGAGACACGTCCTGCAAACCAGACGGTTCAATCAGCTCCACGTGCCTCCTCCAAGCCCAAACAGCAATGGAAGCCCAAGATCTCCGCCAAGCCTAAGGCTTCCAAGACTACTTCGGCATGACTCACTGAACCCGGGTTCCCACTCGGCTGTGGGTGGCCATCTGCTTCACTACCACAGCATCTGGGAGGGTTCAGTGGTGGACCTGTGGGTTTTACAGGTGGTGACAGAAGGGTACAGGATCCCTTTTGTCTCTATTCCTCCCTTTCACTTTTTTCCCTCTCATAAGCCCCAGGGTGCAGAGAAACGCTGTCTGTTCAATGAAGCTATCCAGGCCCTTCTGGACAAGGATGTTCTGGAGCCTGTTCTAGTTCAGGACAGAGGTATGGGTTTTTATTCAAACCTCTTTGTGGTCTCCAAGAAGGACGGCGGTTGTCATCCCATTCTGGATTTGAAAGATCTCAGTTCCTTTGTGATCAGGACTCATCACCAGGAGTCTTTAAGGAGGGTGTTTGCTGCTATGTCCCTGGTGGAATTTCTTGCTTCTCTGGATCTTCAGGACGCATATCTACACATCGCCATTCATCCAGCGAGCCGGCAGTATCTCAGATTTGCCTGCGACCATGGGCACTTTCAGTTTTCAGCTCTTCCCTTTGGTCTGACTACAGCTCCTCAAGTCTTCAACCGTGTCCTGGGAGATTTAGTATCCGTCCTCCACCGGGACGGCATCAGCGTTACTCCATACATGGACGACCTGCTTCTGAAAGCCCCCTCTGCTGAACTTCTTCATCAGCAGGTTCATTACTGCATTCATGCTTTCACCCATCATGGGTGGATCATCACCATGGACAAATCGGATTTTGTCCCATGCCAGCGTCTGGTCTTCCTGGGCCTTCTCTTCGACACTCAGCAGAGCATGGAGTTTCTCACGGACAAGGTAGCTCACCAAATCACCCACAGGGTTTCTGCGGTTCTCGCTCAAGATCCAGTTCCAGCCAAGAGGCTGTCCTCTCTAGCGGGGAAATTCATCTCCACCATAGAAGCGGTCCCATGTGCCATGGCTCACACCAGGGAACTCCAGAGGTTCGTGATCCAGGTTTACAGGGGTCAGCCGGAATTCTGAAGACGTCAGTGTCACTTCCTCTTCATGTGGATCTGAGTTTTCCAGGTGGCTCGACCTCTCCAATCTGCTGAAGGGCACGTCCTTCCTAGTATCCTTCTGGACCACGGTGACGACGGATGCCAGCCTCTCTGGATGGGGAGCGGTCCTGGGTCTCTTGAGTGCACAAGGTCGGTGGTCTCTGGAGGAATCTCCTTCCCATCAACGTGTTGGAGCTCCGGGCGATATTCCATGCCCTTCATCATTGGACTCCCCAGCTGAAAGAATGGCCAGTCCGGCTACAGTCCGACAACGCCATAGCCGTGGCCTACATCAACAAGCAGGGCGAAACAAGAAGTCTCACCACTTGGTTAGAGGTCAAGGCCATTTTGTCCTAGTCAGAAGAACACGTTCCTACCATATACGCAGTACACATTCCTGGTGTAGACAATGTCTTGGCAGACTTCCTCAGTCAACACACAGTTGAAATTGAGACTGGAGAGCTGTCCAGTCATTCTGATTGCTCCATACTGGCCTCGGCAGGCTTGGATTCCAGAGCTTCTGGATCTGTCAGTGGCGGAGCCGTTCCGGCTCCCTTGCCATCCGGATCTTCTTCCACAGGGTTACCTGTGGAAGGAAGATGTTCATTGTCTAGCTTGATGGCTTGGAAATTGAATCCTCAATACTGAAGAAGGGTTTTTCTTCTAGTGTGGTGGCTACTATGCTTAGTGCCCGTAAGCCGGATTTCTTGTAAGGCCTACCATCGTGTTTGGTTGACCTTCGTATCTTGGTGTACTGATAGGGACCTCCCTCAAGATTTTGATCTGCCTACGGTCCTGGCTTGGATAAGGGCCTCAGCTTGAGTTCCCTTAAGGTTCAGACTTGTGCTGTCTCTGTTTTCTTTCAGAGGCGCATTGCTGTTCTTCCTGATGTCAAGGTTTTCTTCCAGGGCATTGCTCATACTCGTCCTGTCTTTTAAGATTCCCGCTTCTGAGTGGGATCTTACTTTGGTCTTGGTTGTCCTTCAGCGCCCTCCCTTTGAGTCCTTGGCTACTATTCCTCCATGCCTGCTGACGTGGAAAATGGCCTTTCTCCTGGCAATCTTGTCTGTTTACCGTGTCACGGAGTTACATGCTCTGTCTTGTAAACCACCCTTTTTGGTGTTTCACAAAGACAAGGCGGTGCTTCGCATTTCTCAGGAGTTTCTTCCGAAGGTGGTCTCTGAGTTCCACATTAATCAGGAGATTGTGGTGCCTTCTTTCTGCCCTGACCCTACCTCTGACAAGAAGAGGGATCTCCACTTGTTAGATGTGGTGCGTTGTCTGAAGTTTTATGTACAAAGCACTGAGTCCATTAGACAATCTGACTCGCTGTTCGTCATTCCTGAGGGCCCCAGGGCAGGAAGATCTGCATCCAGAGTGACTATTGTGTCTTGGATCAAGTCCACTATTCGTAAGGCTTACAAGCTGAGGAAGAAGCTTGTTCTCTTTCGGGTTACAGCTCATTCCACCAGATCTATTGGGGCTTCTTGGGCTTACAAAAATCAGACCTCCGCTGATCAGTTGTGCAAGGCTGCCACTTGGTCGTCTGTGCACAACTTTTCGAAGCACTACCGTGTTGATGTGCTGGCATCTGCTGACGCCAGCTTTGGAAGGAAGATCCTGGAGGCAGTCTTGCCTGTCTAGGATTTTCTCTGGTTCTTGGTGCTTCCTTCACTTCTAAACCCTGTTGGCTCTAGTTTCCTGTGCTGTGTAACAGTTCTTGGGGTGTTGTTATCCCCTGTTCAGTATCCATTGACACTTCAGTTGTTTTGTTGGGCTATCTCTGATGGTTCATATCTGCTCTGGTGACTTTGGGGGCCTTGTGCATGGTCCTTGCCTTACTTCCCGCCTCTGGGAAACTCAATGGTTGGTCATCCCAAAGTTACCAGTAAACTGTATTGGACGACAGAGAAAAGAGGATTTTAATCTTACCTGTTAAATCCTTTTCTCTTAGTCCATACAGGTTACTGGTCTCACACCGTGTCAAGGGACTATGCTTGGCTCTCCTGTGGCAGATTGTGGGGGTCCTTTGGGGTCATGGTCACAGGAGTCTTCTTTCCCTTCCACTATCTAGTCATAGTTAGTGTCTCAAATCTTTCTGGAGCTGTTTGGCTAGCTGCAGCCAAGGAGGGAAGGTAGGCTTCACCCCCTGCAGTCAATTCTAGAATTGTTCCTGCCTGCTTAAAGGGGCGGATCGCCTACCCAAAGTTACCAGTAACCTGTATGGACTAAGAGAAAAGGATTTAACAGGTAAGACTAAACTCCTCTTTTCTTTGCTTTAGTCTAAACCTCCTTTCCTCTAATCTCTAGGGGTGTCCCCTGGTCACCTGATCAGGCCTTGGAATGAATAGCTCACCACAGAGATCCTTGTATTGACCTCTCATACACTTGTACAATGTGATAAGGTCTCCTCTTGGTCTTCTTATGTGGGCTAACATTACAGCAAGCTCCATTTACCATGCTACTGAGCTCATTATTTTAATAGTTTTAATGTATGTATAATAAAACTTTATTTTATATTTCTCGTTATTCTCTGGCCTTGATACAGCCAATTATGGATTCATGGGTTGGTTTTGTTGCTGTTATTATTGTTTTCTTTTCTTTTTCTTTTTTTGTTTAATTATTTAATGCACTACCGAGTCATATCTGTGACACCAACATTTTAATGGTTGGTGCGCGTACTTCTTTTTGCCACTTCTTTCTTTCTGTAGAGCCTTCTCTGACATTTTTCTTACTTTAATAAGGCAAGGGTTGGATTCATAACAAAAAATTTTAGACAATATTCCTGTTTGGTGAATTATCAAACTATTTTGGCATATTCTTAGTACAAGCAATACTTTTGGTCTCAGGCATTCATAAGGCAAATTATAAAGTAAAACATGTGGTACATGTAATAAATGCTGCTCCTACCAATTTCCAACTCCAGTTTTACTTTTATAACCCCTTAAGGACCAGGAAAATCTGAGGTGACTTGCACTTAAGACCCTAAGCAATTTTGACCTTTTTGACATTGTCTTTGTTCAACAGTATTTTCCCTCTAAGTCTTTTATCCCAGCCACAAAAGTTACACACTGTTTTTTTAAGCACAAGTAGGGGTTTCTTTTGATACCACAATTATATGGATAACCCATCATTTCCTTTATTTATATTAAAGTAAAAGATAAAAAAACAAAAATCAACTTTTTTTAGATTTTCCTGTGATAATTTGAGCCCAACTTAATTTTTTATTAATACTGGATAGGTTTGAATGGCTGTTCGTACCTTCCAAATACACAGTTGTTTGGGAGGACTGTCCCTCTGGGACAAAAAGCCCCATGTCCCTTTTTCCTTCCCTGATCTCACCTTTTTTTTAGAGGTTAAAGGGATAGTAATACTTCATTTTAACTTTATTTTATTTTGTAGGCATTAAAAAAACATGAAGAATGATATAAGTCTTATCTCTCAAACCTTTATGGTTTAAGAGCTATTCACAAGCAAAGTTTTCCCTCCCGCCCCTTTTACCTAGTGTAAGCCATCTCTTCTCAGATGTGAATTTAGTTGTAAGACCAGACAGATAACAGAAGGGGACAGTCTTCTTACAATGAAAACAATGAAAGCCCTTCCCCCCTTGACAGGTTTTTCAGCTTTTTCCCTTATCTTAATTGAAGATTGTCCCTCTCTGCAGTCTACCTGGGCACCTCCCTTCTGATCTGACTAAACAGGGGGGGATACTTTGCTTGTGAATATCTCTTAAACCATAAAGGTTTGAGAGATAAGACTTATATCGTTCTTCATGTTTTTTTAATGCCTACAAAATAAAATAAAGATAAAATGAAGTATTACTATCCCTTTAAAGACAGCTCAGGTATGTTTGTACTACTTAAAGTACTGCACTCAAAGCTTAATTTATGTTCAGCTCTGAGCTCTTGCACTGCTTCCTTTGCACACATTCCTCTTCCCATGATGCCATTTCCACAGTATAGTTCTGTATCCCCTGTGTATCCATATTACTGTTTTCTAGAATCTAGTGCTCTTACACTGCACTAGTTACTAAACGTAATGCTTGTTATTTCTGATTTTCCTATACCTCAACCTTAGGCACCTTTATCACAGAGTGGGATGAAGGAGCGATGACCTGTGAGTCTTTTTTGGGAGGAGAGGAATCTTCATTTCGCACTGTTGCAGATCAGATGGTTCGACTGGCTGAGTTCTACCAGTTTGATGGATGGTTAATTAACATTGAAAATGTGTTAAGTGTGAGTAAGACACAAAATTAACCCCACCTTATCTATGAAATAACCTCAATCTTATTGCTGTCTCTTACCCTACCTGCCCTGACATGTCAGTTAGCCACCATTTCTTAATGCATAATTTCATTTATTTTGTTTCTTCAAATTTTTAATAAATATTTTCCAACCACCAGCCTGTTGCAGTGTCCCATGTTCCTGCTTTTCTTTCCTATCTGACGGAACAGCTACATCTGCGTGTCCCTGGAGGACTAATTATGTGGTACGATAGTGTGGTCCAAGAAGGGAGTCTGCAGTGGCAGAATGAGCTTAATGAAAGGAACAGGTAAGTGCCAGCTACATACTTTGTTACCAAAAAATAAAGCGATTTAGCTTTAATTCAAGAGGTTGCACAAAAATATTATATGAAACATTTAGGAATTTTCATACACAGTCCCCTTATTTCAGGGGCTCAAATCTAATTGGACAAATTAACACAATCATAAGTAAAAAGTTCATTTTTAATACTTTGTTGAGGATCCTTTGCAGGTAATGACTGCTTGAAGTCTGGAACACATGGACATCACCAAATGCTGGGTTTCTTCCTTTGTGATGCTTTTCTAGGCCTGCAGCTGTCTTCAGTTGTTGTTTGTTCGTGGGTCTTTCTGCCTTAAATTTTGTCTTCAACAAGTGAAATCCATGCTTGATCAGGTTGAGATCAGGTGATTGACTCGGTCATTGTAGAATATTCCACTTCTTTCCCTTAAACTCCTGGGTTGCTTTCACAGTATGTTTTGGGTCATTGTCCATCTGTAAAGTGAAGCATCTTCCAATCAACTTGTCTGAATTTGGCTGAATCTTAGCAGACAATATATCCCTATACACTTCAGAATTCATCCGGCTGCTTCTGTCTTCTGTCATATCATCAATAAACACTAATGACCTAGTGCCACTGGAAACCAGGCATGCCCATGCCATCACACTGCCTCCACCGTGTTTTACAGATGATGTGGTATTGTTCGGATCATGAGCCGTTCCAATCCTCCATACTTCTTTCTTCCCATCATTCTGGTACAGGTTGATCTTAGTTTCATCTGTCCAAAGAATGCTGTTCCAGAACTGGGCTGGCTTTTTTATATGTTTTTTGGCAAAGTCTAATCTGGCTTTTCTATTCTTGAGGCTTATAAATGGTTTGCACATTGTGAAGTCTTCTGTTTATGGTAGACTTGGATACAGGGCCGACGCCACCTGTAGACGAGGTAGGCACTGGCCTAGGGCGCACATTCTCTGGGGGCACATCGCCTCCCCCCCCCGCTCACCACTTACTGCCCAAGTAAAAAAAAATATGTGTAGGTGCCCTCGCTTGGCTGGCTATTTTTTAAATGTAGCCAGTGATACCCGTTTCCGTCTCCCCCTCCACTCCTTCAGTCCTGGACCAGGATTGAAGGAACGGAGGGAGAGAGAGAAACGGGCATCTCTTTGCTACATTAAAAAAATAGCCAGCCAAGGGAGAGCACCAAAACGTACTCACTGGGAGAGAGGGGCGTGCACCGGGAAGAGTAAGTGGAAGGGGGGTCAAGAGGGGATAAAGAGTCAGATGGGGGAAGAAAGTGTCAAAGGGTGGAATAACAGTCAAGAGGGGATCGAGAGTCAGACGAGGGGGAGAGAGAGAGAGTCAAAGGGGGGATCAGCAGTCAAAAGGGGTATCAAGAGTCAGATGGGGGAGAGAGAGAGTCAAAGGGGGATCAACAGTCAAGAGGGAGAGAGAGTCAAAGGGGGGGGAGGGTCACATATAGAGAACATACACTCTGACACACTGATACACTTATAGAGAGGCACACACACATACTTACACACTGATATCCTTACAGAGACTCACACACACTGACACGCTTATATACATACAGGGAACACATACTGACACACATACACATATAGAGAACACACAAACACACTGACACTTAAACACATACAGGGTGGGGCATAGAGGGGTAGGACACAAGGGGTGGAGCCAAGGGGCGGCAAAATTAGGTTTTGCCTAGGGTGGCAAAAATCCTTGCACCAGCCCTGCATGGATAATGATATGCCTACATCCTGGAGAGTGTTCTTCACATGGCTGGATGTTGTAAAGGGGTTTTTCTTTACCGTGGAAAAAAATCCTGTGATCATCCACCACTGTTGTCTTCCGTGAACGTCCAGGCCTTTTGTGTTGCAGAGCTCACTAGTGCATTCTTTTTTTCTCAGAATGTACCAAACTCTTGATTTGACCACCCCTAATGTTCCTGCTATCTCTCTGATGCAGCCTAAGGGTGGCCTGTATCACTTGCATTGAGAGCGCATTTGACTGCATATTGTGGGTTCAAAGCAACAGCCTCCAAATGCAAATGCTACACTTGGAATCAACTCCAGACCTTTTACCTGCTTAACTGATGAAGAAATAACAAAGGAATAGCCCACACCTGTCCATGAAACAGCTTTTGAGTTAAAGGGGAACTTTCACCCCTTAATAACTAAATCTCCCTTTACTGCTGACCTGGCGACTAGCTGCTTAGTAGCGCTAGTCGCCAGAAAACTTACCCCGTTCTCAAGATTTCGCCGTTTGAAAGGATCAGGAAGCACGGACGTCTCTTCACAGTGACGTCCGTGCGCCTGTGCTGTCAGTCCCTTGTGCACCATACGGTGCACAAGGGACTGACAAGGGACTGAAAGCGCAGGCGCACGGACGTCACTGTGAAGAGACGTCCGTGCTTCCTGATCCTTTCAAACGGCGAAATCTTGAGAACGGGGTAAGTTTTCTGGCGACTAGCGCTACTAAGCAGCTAGTCGCCAGGTCAGCAGTAAAGGGAGATTTAGTTATTAAGGGGTGAAAGTTCCCCTTTAATTGTCCAATTGCTTTTGGTCCTTGAAAACAAATGGGGGCTACAAATTAAAGAGCTGTAATTCCTAACCCCTTCCTCCAATTTGGATGTGAATACCCTCAAATTAAAGCTGAGAGACTGCACTTTATGTCCATATTCATTATTTAACTGTAACTTGAATTTATTTTTGTAAACAGCCGAAATAACAAAACTTGTGTCAGTGTCCAAATATTTCTGAATCTAACTGTCTGTGTATGTGTGCGTGTGTGTATATATATATATATGTATGTATGTATGTATGTGTGTGCATATATACATATATATGTATATATATATAAAATAAAATTTGGTTCAAGACGCACTTTCAATAATAAATGTTAAAGCCTGGGTGCTCGTAACATAATTACAACGAAACGTTGATCCTTCAATAAAGTCTTTATGCCAGCAACAAGCAGACCTGAGAGTGCTGTTTAAGCTATGATCATATATATATATATATATATATATATATATATATATATATATATATATATATATATATATATATATATATATATAATATTTATAACCGAGAGAGACATTTGACTATTTCAGTGCCAGAGGCAATGCTTTGTGTACCCCGCTGGCATTCAAAGGGATAAAGGAATATACACACCAATCAACAGAGATATTAAGTTTGTGAGAAAAAAGTAAAAAGCAATGTATTGTTTATTCAGCGTTTTGGTTGCGTTGCACAACGTCCCTCAGGACAAAGAACCAACATAAAAGACCCCCTATAAATAACTTTGCATCAAAAAAAGCGCTAAAAAGGTGTCTGAACCCTGGTGATGATGTCAGCAAAACATTATTGATATCCATTTGCATACATGTGTAACAAGTGCGTACAACTATAATACAGACCATAATTAAGTATTTCCAATGCAGAGAATAATAATTAACCTACAGCGTCTAATTATTTAATAAGATTCTGAATTTTATCCGATTAGATAAATAATACAATATGTGCAGGTTGCATGTAAAGAGCAGAAAAAGGAGACTAGATGTATGATGTAGCATCTGTGGCAACTCGCATGTAAAAAGTGGCTAAAACATACTGATGTCAATTAGCAGACCATAAGAATGTATGGCGAATAAGAGATGATATAGTATAAGCCAGGGCCTTCTCTGTCACCCCTAGTGGATGCTGCTAATCTGGATACATTTCATTACCAAAACTGAAGTGACAAGTCGCACTGTGCAATGCTTATACTTCTGATTGGCCTGGAATTGAGGATCAATAAGTTAAAGTATATCGGTCCTTACACGGGTGATTCCAAATGAGTTCATTTGTACTTCCTTAGTGACAGTCACTAGAACTAAAAGATCAAAGGCATGTGAGCCAGTGGTTAGCACAACTTGAACTATAGTACCTGGCCAGATAGTGGACAAAAAGCGGAATGGCACATTACAACTCTAAGCTGGACAAACATCAGAGACGTGTATGTAACTACATAAGTGATGGAAAAAGAAAACTTAAAAAAACAGAAGAAAAGAAAATAGGATTTTAGTCTTACCTGTTAAATCCTTTTCTCTTTGTCCATACAGGTTACTGGTAACTTTGGGTAGGCGATAAGCTCCTTTAATAGGCAAGAACAATTCTGAGAAGTGACTGCTGGGTTTAGACTGCCTCCTCTCCTTAGCTTGCAGCTAGCCAGTCCCCAACCAGTAAGATTTGCAGACTAACTATTGACTAGGTAGTAAGAAGGTAAAGGAAGACTCCTGTGAGCATGAACCTGAAAGGACCCCCACGTTCTGCCGCAGGAGAGCCAAGCATGGTCCCTTGACAGGGTGGGAGACCAGTAACCTGTATGGACTAAGAGAAAAGGATTTAACAGGTAAGACTAAAATCCTATTTTCTCTGTCGTCCAATACAGGTTACTGGTAACTTTGGGATGTCCAACCATTAAGTTTCCCATGGTGGGAAGAAAGGCAAGGACCAGACGCAGGCCCCCAAACTCCCCAGAGCATCAGTGAACCTACAGATCATAAATAGCTCAACACTAACCGCAAAGTGTCAATGGACACTGAACAGGGATAAAAACAAACCCCATGAACTGTAGCACAGCACAGTGAACTAGAGCCAACAGGGCTCAAAAGTGAAAGAGTACTGAGAGACTAAGGAGGTCCTAGACAGGCAAGGCTGCCTTCAGGATCTTCCTTCCAAAACTGGCATCAGCCGATGCCAGCACATCCACACGATGGTGCTTAGAAAAAGTGTGCACAGATGACCGAGTGGCCTCCTTGCACAACTGATCAGCTGAGGCCTGGTTCTTGTAGGCCCAAGAAACCCCAATAGACCTCACAGAATGAGCCTTGACCCTGAAGGGAACAGGCGTCTTCTGAAGTTCGTAAGCCTTATGAATGGTGGACTTGATCCAAAAAGCGATGGTAACCTTGGAAGCAGTCTTCCCTGCCCTAGGACCCTCAGGAATGACAAAAAGAGTGTCCGACTGCCTCAGTGAGATGCACATAAAACTTGAGACAACGCACAACATCCAACAGTTGAAGATCCCTTTGTCAGAAGTAGTGTTAGGACAGAAGGAAGGGACCACAATCTCCTGATTAATGTGGAACTCAGACACCACCTTCGGGAGAAAATCTTGTGAGGTGCGAAGCACGGCCTTGTCCTTATGAAAGACCAAAAAGGGTGGTCTACAAGACGGGGCATGCAGCTCCGCAACTCGGCAAACAGAAACAATCGCCAGGTCAAGTCATCTTCCAGATCAGCAGACGTAGAGAAAAGGTAGCCAAAGACTCAAAGGGAGGACGCTGAAGGACTCCCAAGACCAGGTTAAGATCCCACTGAGGAGCAGGACTTAAACACCAGATGGGTATGAGCAATACCCTGGAAGAAAACCTTGACATCAGGAATGAGAGTAAGATGCCTCTGAAAGAAGGTAGACAGCGCAGAAGTCTGAGCCTTGAGAGAACTCAGACTGAGACCTTTATCCACACCATCCTGGAGGAAGGAGAGAACTGTAGGAAGGTCAAAATCCTGAGACAGGATTTTGTCAGCACACCAAGCCAGAAAAGTAGACCAAACTCGATGGTAGGCCTTAGAGGAAACAGGTTTATGGGCGCTAAGCATAGTAGCCACCACACCAGAAGAAAATCCATTCTTCCTCAAAATTGAGGATTCAATCTCCATGCCGTCAACGCCAGACGATGAATGTCTTCCTTCCAGAGGTAACCCGGTAGAAGAAAGTCCGGACGGGGGTGGGGGGAGTCGAAGAGGTTCCGCCACTGAGAGGTCCAGAAGCTCTAGGATCGCTTCTGTTTTCTCTTTACACAATAACACTTGGTGATCTTATTAACTTAGTTGGTCTCAAATATCACCTCTATACAGATGTCACCCAGATTTACTGGGTGACTGCACCTTGACTGACTTCTTATATCCAGGCTAAAGTCACAGATTGCCTCTCGGCTATCTCAGACTGGATGGCTCATAGGATGGCTCATAGGCACCTCAAACTCAATATGTCTAAAACTGAGCTACTCCTCATCCCACCTAGGCCTAGCCCTGTAGCGCCCTTCCAGGTGACTGTAAATGGCACTACCATAAATCCAGTATCAGAAGCGCGGTGTCTAGGGGTGATAATTGGCAACTCTCTCATTCTCCCCTCATATTAATGCCATTGCTAAATCCTTTCACTTTCTTTTGTGTAACATTGCTAAAGTCCATCCCTTCCTCTGCTCCTCCACAGCTAAAATTCTTATACACGCAATCATCCTCTCCTGCATGGACTATTGCAACATTCTTCTGTCTGGCATTCCTGCCTCCCATCTCCATCCACTTCAATCTATACAGAATGCTGCAGCACAAATCACTCTTCTGTCACCTAGGTTTGTCCCTGTCCCACTCCTCCTCAAAACTTTCCAGTGTCTGCCTATTAAACTCCGGATATCTTACAAAATCTTACTTCTCTCTTTCAAGTCACTTCTCTCCTCTACTCCTTCTTACATTTCCACTCTGATCTCCCATTATACCCCATCCCGCCACTTACGTTCGGCCAGTGATTGTCTTCTCTCTGCTCCTTTTGTGTCTACAGCCCTGTCACATATCAAACCTTTTTGTCTCATTGCTCCATATCTATGGAATGCTCTGCCATCCAACCTGCGCCACTGCACCTCTCTAATAATCTTCAAATCTCACTTAAAAACGCACCTCATGGATACAATCCCAACATGTTAGATGGCACTGATGTTGTACAATGAACGCTCTTATAAATTATTTACTTTACGGATGTCTTCTATCATCATCAGAACTAGAACTGCATTTAGCACTTGACCCTTATGTACTCTGTATGTCTCCCATTACCACTTTAGATTATAAGCTTTTGGGCAGGGACCTCCCACCCAATTTTTCACTCTGCAAAGCACCTGTAACCCTGTATTGTTTAAACCCTTAAATTGTAAAGTGCTGCGTACACTTGTGGCGCTATATAAATAAACATATTCATTAATTCAACTGCTTCTTTGAGGGCCTTTGAAGAATGACTTCAGTTAGAATACCTTTTGTAACCATGTAAAAGGAGCTTAGTAAAGCAATTTGAGGACAAGTTGTCTTCCTGAGTGCTGAAAAACATTCCCTGAGCCAAATTGAAGCTAAGCTAAATAGTTCTAAGGAGGCAGTACAACATACACTGAAGACATTTTTCTGAAACCAAATAATTTTTAGCCAAATCAAGACCAGGCAGACCTAAATTGATCACACTATCAGAAGACCAGTTGGTCTGTTGTGAAGTTGGTAACTTGCACTAGATCAACTATACTTTGACCAAAGTGAAGAACTAATCTATTGTTCAGAGACATTTCATCCCTACTGGCTTAGTTGTGTGGAACAGGATTCATTTAATCAGAACAGCAATCCTAAACACACACACAAAAGCTGTTCCAGGAGTATCTAAATCTAAAGTCAAAGGAAGATGAAGGAGTGCTAATTTGCATGGTTTTTCCCACCGCAATCCCTAGACCTCAACCCCATTGAACATATTTGGGAACATTTGAAAAAGGAAAATGTGAAACACTTTGCAACATCTCTAGATACTCTCTGGGATACTCTAAAGGAGTGCTGAAATAATGTGGATTGTAAAATTCTGCACAAACTTTAGGAATCAGTACTAGATAGAGTTAAATATGTCATTAAGGCAACTGGTAATCATACCAAATACTGAGAATTTTTTATTTTCAGTATTTACTAAGAAACACATTTTTTACTTTTATTAGAGACAATGAAGTATTTTTGTTTGTGAAATACTGAATAATTTGTAAAAAAAAAAAAAAAAATTGTTTTTTTTAGAAATATTGAATCAAACAGTGGGCTGTCTCATAACGCAATCTCTTTGGTTAGCTATACTGGATGGCACCATCCCTCGGTACATCAAGCATACATACTAACTAACCCATTCAATGCTGGTAAATGTCCAACACACTCTAATGCATGCACATAATGTTTTCAAGAATGGGAACACATGTGAAGATAATGGACATCATGAAAACAGACAAGTTTCATTGTCAGGGTGACACCCATTGCGTCACAGTCTGTCACCCATTTCAGATGGGAACCCCAGAGTTCAGTCCACATGGACAGATCACTGGGTCCCCACATATTAACTAATTTACTATACTTCTATCAATACAGATATCAAGCTTACAAAGTATTTTTATATACAGTACATATTTTGTATCTTTAGCGGCAATAGTTCCAAAACAAGGTCCAGTGATTCAGGATAATTTCCAGGGAAAGACATCAGATTTGAGTGCAGGAAAAAGCGGCCCAAAATATTTCAAATAGGCAGATCTTCTGGTTTGGCAAAGCATTTTCAAAGACAAGCAAAGGTTGCATGCCAGGTGTAAGTGCCACTTACCTTCCGACGCTCATGTAGCTGCCGGGTTGTGCGGCTCGCGGGGAAAGAGGACCGGTGTGCTCTGGCGTCCATCCAGGCGACCATCCTCCTCGTTGTGCCCTCTGGCGGCTCCTGCCACATCTGAACCAGGCACACGTCTCGGGATCCCTGATGATGTCGCGACCTGGTTCTTAAGGGGACAAGCACACGTTATGCTCCACCTCTAGGGGTGGAGCAATATGATTAAAAACTGCCTGGACACCACTTCAGTTGCCGTTCGTGGTGTTCCAGTGCAGTTGCTACTTTGGGCTCTGTGTGCGATTAGGTTTGGCTGACTATCCGTTCTGGTGTTGACCTATGGCTCTGTCCGACTACCCGCTCTGTGTATGACACCTTGGCCTGTCTGACATTCAATCTGGTGCAAACCTGTGGCTCTAGTTGACCAAGCCTTTCGTATTTGCTCCTTGTGTCTGACCACCTTGACATAGCCTGGGATTGTCAACTGTGCAACCAGCATACAAACACTCCAGGGGATAACCTAGGATTGTCTTTGGTGGCTTGACATACTTCCTCTAGCCGTTGAACCTCTGCGGCCTCCAGGTGCGGACCTGTGGCGCAGCTGGTTTTACTGGAACATGGTCTGTCCAGGTGCGACCCTGCTTATCCTCCATGTGCATTGGGTCGCTGGATTCGTTGTCTGTACAGGTTCATACCTGTAGTGTGGCCTCAGGTGCGGACCCGAGTCGCCCTTCCTCTGCTGCTGAATTCCATCAGTACCATAGTACCTGTTTGAACCATCCTGAAGTCCTCTCTTGACCTGTATGCTGTGCTGATTTCATTGTCCTGTCTTATCGCTAAATAAAGATTGTGTTACCTAAGTACTGGTCCATTCTCATTATTGAATCCGTGACAGTACGAACGGGCCATGTCTATGGACAGTACTGGTAACCCTTCTGTTCAGCACCTACTAAACAGGGTGGAGGCTCAGGAGCACGTATGGATCAGATCACTATGGCTTTGCAAGCACTGTTCAACCACACGGCTCATCTTGACCGTCCTGTTGGACAACCGGTGGCCTCCCCTGCTAGTATGGCACCGGCAGTGCATGCTTCCTCTGATGCAGGCGGGATCAGGGGCTTTTCCTGTCGAGGACCGCTTCCGGAGCGGTATGGAGGAGACCCAGCGCTGTGTCGCGGGTTCCTAAATCAGTTGGGCATCTATATGGAGATGGTTCCACAAGCGTTCCCTAATGAACCAGTAAAGTCGGATTATTGGTCTCACTGTTGTCAGGCAAGGCCTTGGCATGGGCTAATCTTCTTTGGGAGAACAATAATCCCATTATTCACGATTTTGCTGAGTTTGTGTCGGCATTCAAACGAGTGTTTGATGCACCTGCCTGCTCTGCCTCTGCTGCTAAAAATCTCATGACTATCCACCAGGGCAGTTTACGGTGGCAGAGTATGCGACCGAGTTTCGCACATTGGCAGCAAAGGTAGGTTGGAACAATGAGGCACTGGTAGCCTCCTTCTCACAGGGCTTGAGCGATATCATCAAGAATGAGATTACGGCCTAGAGAATTACCCTCGGACTTAGATCAATTGATCTCATTTACCATACTGATTGACACCCGTATCAGGGAGAGACCCTCCTTTAAGGAACGTACACGGAGGTCTCTGGCACGTTTGGCTCCGAATTTCAGTTGCCCACCCATTCCTCCCTCTCCTCCCATGCCTCCTGGGTCACAGCAAGGAGGGTGGAAACCCATGCAGTTGGGGTTCACCTGGCTTTCCGCTCAAGAAAGAGCGTATCGTAGAAGGGAGGGACTTTGCCTATATTGCGACAAAGCTGGACATTTGTTGCGTTCTTGTCCCACACGTCCGTGAAACAGGTGCACCTAGAGTCACATAGGGGACAGACTCTAGGTGAAGTTTCACAGTCCCCAGGAGATTTCCGGGAGAAGCCTACTCTGGAAGTCATCCTTTACTGGGCGAATCATTCTGTCTCTACCCCAGCTTTAATAGATACTGGAGCTGCGGGCCATTTCATTGATGCCAGTTTTGCGGAAAGACATGCGATTCCTTTAGTACCTCGGGCTTCTCCATTGTCCATTGAGGCTGTTGACGGGCGACCTCTACAACCACCTCAGGTTACTCATGAGACTGTTCCGGTAAACCTGATGGTTGGAGCCCTTCATCATGAGGTACTTCAATTCCAGGTCATAAGCTCTCCTCATTTTGCAGTCATCCTGGGTTTCCCGTGGCTTCAAAAACATAATCCCAGTATGGACTGGCACAGTTGTGACATTTTGTCCTGGTCTCCATATTGTACGGAGTCTTGCTTGACTCGTCCTATTAAAGTTTTGGGCATGACCTCCTCCTCTCCTCCCTCTGCCTTACCCGAGGAGTACCATGTATTCCATGACGTATTTAACAAGGTACAGGGTACCACCTTACCCCCTCATAGGCCGTACGATTGCTCAATTGATCTGGTGACAGGGGCTGTTCCTCCTAAGGGTTGTGTATACCCCCTCTCCATGGCAGAGAACCAGGCTATGGAGGAGTATGTGTCTGATGCTCTCACCAGAGGGATTATTCGGAGGTCTTCGTCCCCTGCGGGGGCAGGGTTCTTCTTTGTGAAAAAGGAGGATGGTGAATTGAGGCCATGTATTGATTTTCGAGGTCTTAACAAGCTCATGGTCAAGAACGCGTACCCAATACATTTGATCACGGAGCTGTTTGACCGATTAAGAGGCTCTACGGTCTTTACTAAGCTAGACCTGCGGGCAGCCTATAATTTGGTGCGTATCCGTGACGGCGATGAGTGGAAGACAGCATTCAACACCAGGAGTGGCCATTATGAATACTTGGTAATGCCCTTTGGCCTATGCAATGCTCCTGCTGTCTTCCAGGAGTTCATTAATGATGTTCTGAGGGACTTATTGTTGACTTGTGTGGTTGTATACTTGGATGATATCCTCATCCACTCCGCTACTTTGGAACAACACAGTCTTGCGAAGGTGTTGTGTCTTTTGAGGGCCAATAATCTTTTCTGTAAACTAGAAAAGTGCCAATTTCACCAGTCGCAAGTAACTTTTTTAGGCTATGTGATCGCCTCGTCTGGGTTGGCTATGGATCCTGAAAAGCTTTCGGCTGTACTACAGTGGTCCCTACCTTTGGGACTTAAGGCTATCCATCGTTTCCTGGGGTTTGCCAGTTACTACAGGAAATTTATAAGTCAGTTCTCTACGATTGTCAAACCCCTTACTGACATGACGCACAAGGGTGCTAACATTTCCGAATGGTCCCCGAAGGCTTTACAAGCTTTTGAACACATTAAGGCTGCTTTTGCCACTGCACCTTTGCTGCAGCATCCGAATCCGAAATTGCCATTTACTTTGGAGGTTGACTCGTCTGAGTTGGGAGTAGGCGCCCTCCTGTCTCAGTGGTCTTCTCCAGAAGCTCCACTAATACCTTGTGGCTTCTTTTCCCGCAAACTATCTAAGGCTGAGATTCTGTATGACATTGGGGATCGAGAGCTACTAGCCATTATCTTGGCCCTGCGTGAATGGCGGCATCTACTCGAGGGTACTTCGGTACCTATTCTTATTCTCACCGACCACAAGAACTTGACGTACCTTTCCGAGGCTAAACGCCTGTCTCCTAGACAGGCTAGGTGGGCTTTGTTTTTATCCCGCTTTAATTTCATAGTTTCGTATCTGCCAGGTACTAAGAATGTGAGGGCCGATACTTTGTCCCGTCAGTTTGGGGCCTTATCGAAAGAGGATTACGATCCTACACCCGTGATTCCTCCGGACCGCATCCTTGCTACGATTTGTACCAGCATTACATCCCCGTTGGGGACGGAGATATTGGCTGCTCAAGGGACTGCCCTAGTCGGAAAACCACAGGGGAGATGCTTTGTGCCTGAGGGCTTAAGGGCAAAATTACTAGAGACCTATCACTCCTCAAAGGCTGCTGGACACATTGGTAGAGATCAGTTGCTCTGGTCGATATCCAGAATATTTTGGTGGCCTAGTATCCGTACTGATGTCTCGGCTTTTGTAGCAGCGTGTCAGACTTGTGCTACTACCAAGACTCCTAGGCACCTTCCTGTGGGCCTCCTTCTTCCTGTACCTAATGGGGAACATCCATGGTCACACATTTCCTTTGATTTTAAGGTGGAATTACCTGTGTCCGAGGGCTGTACGGTTATTCTGATGATTGTAGACCGGTTTTCGAAATTAGCCCACTTTGTACCCCTCAAAGAATTGCCAACCGCTCAGCAAATGGCTAAGATATTCGCCAAGGAGGTATTTCGGCTCCATGGGGTGCCTAAAGTCATTGTGTGATAGAGGTAGCCAGTTTGTGTCTCCATTTTGGAGAGCATTTTGTGCACAATTGGGTATCCAGCTCTCCTTCTCCTCCGCTTATCACCCTCCGTCGAATGGTGCAGCCGAGAGAGCCAACCAGGCCTTGGAACAGTTTTTGCGTTGCTATATTTCGGACCATCATGATGACTGGGCGAGCCTGTTACCCTGGGCGGAATTTGCCCGGAATTGTTCCATGAACTCCTCTACGCAGACATCTCCGTTCATGATTAACTATGGCTTCCAGCCTTCTATGCTTCCCGAGTCATTTGTGGCACAGAACATTCCAGCTCTAGAGGAGCATTTAAGGGAACTCCGTTCTACATGGGTACAAGTTCGGAGAACGCTGCAACGGTCCACTCAGCAGCAAAAGAGGCAGGCTGATTGTAGATGACTTCCAGCACCAGTGTTTCAGGTGGGGGAGAGAGTCTTGTTATCCACACGAAACCTGAATCTACAAGTACCATGTAGAAAACTGGCTCCTCGATTTGTGGGCCCCTTCCGTGTCTTAAGACGGATTAATCCTGTCGCTTATGCCCTGGAACTACCGGCCAATATGAGAATTCATAATGTATTCCATGTCTCCGTATTGAAACCCTTGGTTTGCAACAGGTATACCTCTGTCCGGGCACGTCTGGCTCCCGTAAGAGTTGCAGATCACGAGGAATATGAAGTACAAAGCATTCTCGACTCTCGTTGGGTACGGGGTCGATTACAATATCTTGTACACTGGAAATGGTATGGACCCGAAGAACGTTTGTGGGTCTCATCCACTGATATGCATGCTTCTGTTCTCATAAGGAGATTTCACTCTCGTTTTCCTTCTAAACCTCGACCACCCCCACAGGGGAGGAGGCATTGAGGGGGAGGTACTGTAAGCACCACTCACCTTCCAACGCTCGTGTAGCTGCCGGGTTGTGCGGCTCGTGGGGAAAGAGGACCGGTGCGCTCTGGCGTCCATCCAGGCGACTGTCCTCTTCGTTGCTCCCTCTGGCGGCTCCTTCCACATCTGAACCAGGCGCGCGTCTCAGGGAATCCCTGATGATGTCGCAACCTGGTTCTTAAGGGGACAAGCCACATTATGCTCCACCTCTAGGGGTGGAGCAATATGATTAAAAACTGCCTGGACACCACTTCAGTTGCCGTTCGTGGTGTTCCAATGCAGTTGCTTCTTTGGGCTCTGTGTGCAATTAGGTTTGGCTGACTATCCGTTCCCTTTCTGAAGAAGGACATTATGGAACTAGAGAGAGTGCAGAGGAGGGCTACAAAACTAGTAAGGGGAATGGAATGTTTTAGTTATGAAGAGAGGCTAGAAAAGTTAAACTTGTACACACTAGAGAAACGGCGTCTTAGAGGGGATATGATAACACTATATAAATATGTTCAAGGCCCATATAAAGGGCTTTCAAAAGACCTGTTCATTAACAGAACAGTACACAGGACAAGGGGCCACCCGCTTAGACCTGAGGAAAGGAGATTTAGTCTACAACAGCGGAAGGGTTTCTTTACAGTAAGGACAATAAAGGTATGGAATGCGCTTCCGGAGGAGGTGGTGCTATCAAATACATTAGATGCCTTTAAAAGGGGCCTGGATACTTATTTAAAAGAGCATAATATAGAGGGCTATGCACGTTAGTATTGGGATTAATATTTAGTTAGGGCTTGTTGATCCAGGGTGAAGTCTGATTGCCATTTGGAGTCAGATGCCTTCTTTTGGGTCAGCGATGGTAAACAGGAATAGGAAAAGGGTTGAACTGGATGGACGCAAGTCTTTTTTCAACCTAAATTACTATGTAACTATGTGTTGACCTGTGGCTCTGTCCGACTACCCGCTCTGTGTATGACCCCTTGGCCTGTCTGAAATCCAATCTGGTGCAAACCTGCGGCTCTAGTTGGTGAACCTTACTGTGTATGACTCCTGGCTTGGCTGACTATCCGTTTATCACAGTGCCTGTGATCCTCCTGTCACTCTCATCTGTGGCATACTCTGATTTGCTGAGTTGGTTTGGCCCGCCCCCTGGTGACCTTTTTATACCTGACTATCACATCTGTCAGATGCCCTTTCGTGGTGTTTCTGAGCCAGTCTTGCTGTTGCTGTGTTCCTGTATCCGGATTCCTGTGTACCGACTTTGGCTAGTCCTGACTACGCTCCAGTGTTCCTGATCGTGTTTGAACCGGCTTGTCTGAGAACCTCCTACGTGCTACGACCTGACTTGTCTGAGAACCTCCTACGTGCTACGACCCGGCTTGTCTGAGAACCTCCTACGTGCTATGACCCGGCTGGCTGACTTCCTGCTTCGTGATCGACCACGGCCTGTTCCAGCAACCTGTGTTTGCCTGTTGTCGCCGCCGCGACATTCTGACTCCTGCTGTGCTAGTGCTGACGCAGTGTGACCATTACACTCCGGTGTAACCCTTCTCCAGTGCAGAGTTCCTTGCTGTCTTGCTTAGCTGTGCTTCTTGTACCGAGCCTCCATACGCTTGCAGAGCTTAGTTACCATACCGAGCCTGGGAGATTTAAACGTACCCTTTAACCCTTGCAGTGCCGCTTCTCTCTTGCCGAACCTCCATTCGTTCATAGAGCCTTTACCCTATTGGTCTACTTCTGCTGAGTTGGCAGCTAACGTGGACGGCGACTCCGATATACAACTGCAGAGCAGTCAAGTCCTGTTGGTCCGGTTGGGCGCCTTAGGCTCTCGGTATCACGTTAATTACCGGAGGTATACATTGCGGCTATTGGTTCTGAGTGGTAGCAAGGTTAGGCTCCAAGCTCTTGCAGGTTCCGAAGGTCTACGTCCGTGGGGGCTATTGGCTCGTGTAGTGCTCACTTTGGTCACCGGTTATACGCCCATGGGGGCTAAACGCCAGCTTTGCATCTCAGGCTATTCTCCGATTATGCCCGTGGGGCTACATACTCTCGCACTTGCAGTATCAGTGGTCTCTTTGGGAACGCCCGCGGGGGCTATGTTTGGGTCACTGTTCTGCTAAGCTTATGCTGGTCACTGAACACCTACTATCCACCATTGCGTGAACTCTGTGCTGTGCACATATGCTCAGTTTATCACTACACCATTCGGGCGTGCCAAACCCCACAACTGAGATGGACTGATTGTTCTCATTTACCCTTTAGTGACCAGTTCACTATTGTCTGTACCATTTTGTGTGTGCCTTCTATTCATTATAGTGAATCTGTGTGTACTGTGTATTCACTTGCAATTGCTGCTGTCACCTGTAGAGGGCAATCATTTGTACTTATTTTCATTCAATAAATGTTGTTTTATTTTACCTACTGGTCTGAGTGTCAAAACAAACCGTACGGTACACCTAGATAAGCCTAGTCCGAATCCGGTGGTCCCCCAGTCTTGACACCGGATAATCCGCCTCTAGCTCCTCCTACTTGTGCCAGAGGCTCAACAGCAGCGGCGCCTTTACCATTGAGATATGATGGCAAGCCTTCCCTATGCAGGGGCTTTATCAATCAGTTGGAGATCTATTTGGAATTAACGCCCCAGGCATTTCCTAACGACCGGAGCAAGGTCGGATTCATTATATCGCTACTAACAGGCAAAGCATTGGCTTGGGCGGAGCCATTGTGGGAGAGTGCCAAACCTTGCACGCTGAACTTTAATGAGTTTTTGAAAAAGTTCCGCCGTGTGTTTGAGGTTCCTGCCAGAGCTGCCTCCGCTGCTAAAAAACTAATGGAGATACAGCAGGGCGAACGTACACTGGGCGACTATGCGATAGAATTCCGTACCCTGGCAGCGGAGGTGGGCTGGAATGATGAGGCGTTATTGGCAGCATTTGCTAAGGGGCTCTCTGAACCAATTAAGGATGAAATAGCTGCCCGAGATGTACCTAGTGACCTGGACGAATTCATTGATTATGTAATGCTCATTGACTCTCGTATCCGTGAGAGACGGTTGGCAAAAAGGGCAAGTTCCAGAAACCATGGCAGGGCAGTTCCTTTGACCCACCCTCTCCACCCTCTCCTACTGAGCGTCCAGGAGAGGCAGCAGAGCCAATGCAGTTGGGTTTCACTAGACTCTCAAAAGAGGAGAGGTCTTTCCGTAAAAGGCAAGGTCTATGTTTATATTGTGGCAAACAGGGGCACCTTTTGCGCAATTGTCCGGTGAGGCCAGGAAACGCACGCACCTAGGGTACCTTGGGGGACAGGCCCTAGGTGGTGTACAACAGTCCCTAGATCCGAACACTGTTAAACCCACCATCCACATGGTATTCTTTTGGGCTGACAAGGGCGTAGAAACATTGGCACTGGTAGACTCTGGTGCAGCCGGGTACTTTATGGACCAATCTTTTGCTGTATTGCATAATATTCCTCTATGCAAAAAGGAGTCTCCTTTGGCAGTAGAGGCCATTGATGGCAGACCATTGGAACCCGCATTTATTACGATGGAAACCATTCCTATTTCTATGTCAGTAGGGGCACTCCACAAGGAGGAGGTACGGTTTCAAATTATTCGTTCACCTCACCATGCAGTCATTTTGGGGTTTCCATGGTTACTTCTGCACAATCCTCAATTTGATTGGCAAAAATTTGAGGTTAGTTCCTGGTCCGAATATTGTAAAAAGAACTGTCTATCTTTTCCTGTCAAGATTATGTGTACCTCTCCCTCTGTGCCAGTTGAATATGGGGAATTCAGTGACGTATTCAGCAAGGGGGAGGCTAGCGCATTGCCCGAACATAGACCCTATGATTGCGCTATTGATTTGCCTCCAGGTGCGGTTCCCCCGAGAGGACGCACTTACCCACTGTCATGTGAGGAGAGCAGGGCAATGGAGGAATACATTGAGGACACCCTTAGGAGGTGAATTATTCGCAAATCTACCTCCCCGGCTGGCGCCGGATTCTTCTTTGTTAAGAAGAAAAGTGGCGAACTAAGGCCATGTATTGATTATCGGGGGCTTAATAAGCTGATGCCCAAGAACGCATACCCTATTCCACTCATTACCGAGTTATTTGACAGATTGAAGGGCTCTTCCATCTTCACTAAACTTGATTTGTGGGCCGCCTACAATCTAATTAGAATCAGAGAAGGTGATGAGTGGAAAACGGCATTTAATACCAGAACTGGGCACTACGAATATCTGGTAATGCCTTTTGGCTTATGTAATGCACCTGCGGTATTCCAGGAGCTTATTAATGATATCTTGCGTGACATGCTTCAGTCCTGCGTGGTGGTATATCTGGACGATATATTGATTCATTCCGCCACCCTCTCCCAACATATTAAAGATGTCACGGAAGTCTTGCTGCGACTTCGTGAGAATAAACTGTTTTGTAAAGTAGAAAAATGCGAATTCCATGTGTTTCAAGTACCATTCTTGGGGTTCGTAATTTCTAAAGATGGAATCGCTATGGACCAGGATAAATTGGCAGCAGTATTACAATGGCCTCGCCCTAAAGGGTTAAAGGCGATTCAGCGCTTTCTAGGGTTTGCCAACTATTACACAAAATTCATACGTAGCTTTTCCACAATTGTGAAACCTTTGTCGGATTTGACACATAAGGGCGCTACTCCCTCTCAGTGGTCCGAGGCTGCTGAAAATGCGTTTGAGACCTTAAAATCTGCCTTTGCGTCTGCCCTAGTGCTGTCCCATCCCAATCCCTCCCTGCCATTTACCTTGGAAGTTGACACCTCTGAGGTTGGGGTTGGGGCAGTACTCTCCCAGCGTCCTGTGGGAGGTGGTACCTTGAAACCTTGTGGGTTTTTCTCTAAGAAGTTGTCCAGCGCACAGAGCCAGTATGAGATTGGCGACAGGGAGTTATTGGCCATTATTCTGGCACTGAAGGAGTGGCGTCACCTGTTGGAAGGTACCAAGAACCCAGTACTGATCCTTACCGATCACAAGAACTTGACATATCTCTCTGAGGCTAAGAGATTGTCTTCTCGACAGGCCAGATGGGCACTCTTTTTGTCCCGGTTTAACTTTGTAGTATCCTACCTCCCGGGTTCTAAGAACGTGAGGGCAGACGCCTTGTCACGACAGTTCGCGTCGGACATTGAGAGGGAGTAAGAACCAGTACCTATCATTCAGCCCGACCGTATTATGGCTACTATTCGCACTAGTATAACTTCGCCATTGGGAGAGGAGATTTTGGGGTCTCAGCCTAGGGCTCCACCTGAGACTCCAGTTGGTAAATGCTTTGTGGATGAGCCATTCCGTACCCGTCTATTGGAGACCTATCACTCGTCAAAAGCGGCTGGGCATATCGGCAGGGATCAACTGGTATGGTCTCTTTCACAATTATTCTGGTGGTCGACGCTCAGAGCCGATTGCTCCGCTTTTACTGCTTGTGCGACCTGTGCCCGTGCTAAGACCCCCAGGCATCTCACAGTGGGCCTGCTTCAACCTGTGCCTAATGGAGAATGGCCCTGGTCTCATATATCTATCGACTTTCTGGGAGAATTGCCAGTCTCTAGGGGGTATATGTTTATCCTTATGGTGGTTGATAGGTTCTCTAAGATGGCTCATTTTATGCCTCTCAAGGGGCTTCCATCGGCTCAGGAATTGGCAATAGTCTTTGCTAGAGAAGTGTTTCGCTTGCACGGGGTACCCAGAGCTGTGGTCTCCGACCGTGGGAGTCAATTCGTGTCCAGGTTCTGGAGGGCATTCTGTGGCATGATGGGCATTCAATTGTCCTTCTCTTCCGCCTACCATCCCCAGACCAACGGAGCCGCTGAGCGTGCCAATCAGGGACTGGAACAGTTCCTGCGCTGTTTTATTACTGATCATCACGACAATTGGGCCGACCTGTTGCCATGGGCGGAGTTTGCCAGGAATTGTGCAGTTAACTCATCGTCCAGGAGCTCCCAGTTCTTAATAAATTATGGGTTCCAGCCGTGTTTGCTCCCGGACTCGTTCCAGTCACAACAGATTCCTGCTTTGGATGAGAATATGGCGCAGCTCTGTTCCACTTGGGCACAGGTGTAAAGGACCCTCAGTCAGTCTTTCCAGCGTCATCAGCGATATGCCAATCGTAGACGGCTGCCAGCGGTCTCTTTCCAGGTTGGGGACAGGGTATGGCTCTCCTCCAGAAACCTCAATCTGCAGGTCCCCTCTAATAAGCTGGCTCCTCGGTTCATTGGTCCTTTTAAAATCATTCGCAAAATTAATCCTGTCTCCTATGCATTGGAACTTCCACCGTCTATGCATATTCATAATGTGTTCCATGTGTCTCTGTTAAAACCCCTGGTTTGCAATCGTTACACTACCACTCCGGTAATTCCTGGGCCGGTGGACATCCAGGGGCAAGAGGAATACGAGGTTCAGAGCATTGTAGATTCTAGGCGACTCAGAGGGAAGTTGCAATACTTGGTCCACTGGAAGGGTTATGGCCCGGAGGAGCGCTCTTGGGTTGACCAGAAGGACCTCCATGTGCCCAGACTTTTGCGCAACTTCCACTCTAAATACCCTCAGAAACCTAAGCCTCCAGCAGGGAGAGGGGGTCTTTGAGAGGGGGGTACTATCACAGTGCCTGTGATCCTCCTGTCACTCTCATCTGTGGCATACTCTGATTTGCTGTGTTGGTTTGGTCCGCCCCCTGGTGACCTTTTTATACCTAACTATCACATCTGTCAGATGCCCTTTCGTGGTGTTTCTGAGCCAGTCTTGCTGTTGCTGTGTTCCTGTATCCGGATTCCTGTGTACCGACTTTGGCTAGTCCTGACTACGCTCCAGTGTTCCTGATCGTGTTTGACCCGGCTTGTCTGAGAACCTCCTACGTGCTACGACCCCGCTTGTCTGAGAATCTCCTATGTGCTACGACCCGGCTGGCTGACTTCCTGCTTCGTGATCGACCAGGGCCTGTTCCAGCGACCTGTGTTTGCCTGTTGTCGCCGCCGCGACATTCTGACTCCTGCTGTGCTAGTGCTGACGCAGTGTGACCATTACACTCCGGTGTAACCCTTCTCCAGTGCAGAGTTCCTTGCTGTCTTGCTTAGCTGTGCTCCTTGTACCGAGCCTCCATACGCTTGCACAGCTTCGTTACCATACCGAGTAGAGATGCACCGATACCGATACCAGTATCGGTATCGGTACCGATACCCTTATTTGCGCGAGTACTCGTACTCGCGCAAATAGGGCCGATACCGGTGCCGATACCAGGGCAGGGCAACTCAACCTGCTGACCTTATTTTATCTGTAGCGGATCCTGCGGGGCGCGTCAGAAGTCACTGTGGAGGCCGGCCGGGACTGTGATGTAAGACGCAGGCTACGCAGCGGCGTGACTAAGAGCCCTGCGAGTCTGCGTCTGTTAAGTCACGAGTTGCTGAGCAGGAGGCGGAAGCAGAGGAGTCAACTCATCAATAAGGTAAGTGGGTGAAGGGAATTGGGGAAACAGCGCAATCATCAGATAAAATAAAATCAAATGTGGATCAGAGGCAAGAGCGGGTGAAAGAGGCAGAGAGGGGGGGTCAAGATTGAGAAAAATGGCAAGTGGCAGAATTAACTAAGAGAAAAAAAGGCAAGGAAGGATCAGGGGCCAAGAAGATGCAAAAGGAGAGAGACTCAGGAGGGGGGGAAAGAGGCAAAAGGGTGGGATCAAGAGTCAAGGGGGGGAGAGGCAAAAGTAAGGGGGATCAAGACTCAGAGTCAATGAGGGAGGGGGAGAAAGAGGCAAAGGGGGGATCAAGAGAGGGAAAAATGGGGGAGAGGAGAAAAAGGGAAAAGGACTGTGATCGAGATGAGTCCAGGGTGGATTAAGGCAAGAGGGGGAAAGAGGCAAAAGGGGAGAGTCAAGAGGTGGTGTGTGTGTGTGTATATATTAATTACACATCAAGAGTATTTTACTATTTTATTTTAAAAGCACTCAGCCACTCGCTCTGTAGTCCATTGATGCCCAGGTGCACAATCCTCAGAATTAAAATGAATAAAATATAGAGCTGCTGCCCTACTCTCTCTCTATATATATTATATTATTTATATATTTATAATATAACTATGTATTGTCTTATGGTGATGAGATCTAATTATGGTGACAAATTATCTAACCATATTGCTCTGGTGGTGGCATATAATACAACTGTGTTGCTCTGGTGGTGGTATATATTGTATTGCTGTGCTGGTGACATAACTGTATGTGTGACTGTGACATATAACTCTTTATTGCTCTGGCTCTGTTGGTGGCATATTACTGTGTTGCTCTGGTGGTGGCATATATGTATTGCTGTGCTGGTGACATATAACTGTATGTGTGACACATAACTCTTTATTGCTCTGGTGGTGGCATTCCAATGTGTTTTAAAATGCATGGTTTCCCTTTCCCCTTTTATGAGCAAGAAAAATTAAAATGCCATTATGCTATGGGGCTGGTATAATTACGCAGTGCTATGGGGCTGGAGAGCACGGGCAGCTCTCCGCATGCATTTCTCCGCAGTCCGCACGTGTTTCTTATCTCCTCCATGCATTTATTATTGTCTTCATTCATGCTCCTTATCTGCTCCTACGTGTGACTCGTGACAAGCCTCCACAAGCAGCAGGCTGGCGGCTCCCTCTATCTAAACAGTCAGCCAATGGGGAAACCTATGCTGTACACCCCACCAATCAACTCACCAGAAAGACGGACCAATCACATTGCAGGAAAAAGGGAGCACAGACTGCACTGGGATGGGACTAGTCTGAGAGCATCCAAAAGGTGAGCTGGCTGGGGGATAATTAAGTAATAATTCATTAGGGATGATGGGCTTATGCACTAATATAGTTAGTATACATTTGCCAGTCATCCCCATGTATATCCTTTTCAGTTTCATTGGGCTTATGCAGCAGTGTTGCACTAATATACGTATATAAAATAATACATTTTTTTTCCCAAATGTTTTTTTTTTCTCTTATAGAAAAGGATATATATGGGGATGATTGGCAAAAATGTGCCACCAACATGTGTAATATGCCACCAACATTTTTTTTACTACACGGTACACCCCACCTGTATGACCATTGACCAGTATGCAAAGTACCGTACCTTAAGTACCTTATTCAGAGAGCAGAGCAATCTAAGTAAGTATCACAATCTGGTCAGTGTTCAATAAAGAAACTATTTTTTGCTTACATGCACATTTTTATATAACCCTGCTTTTATACAATTTGCGTGACAATCCAGTTTGATATAGATTTTTAATTTTCTTTTTTTTTTCCCCACTACAGATACAAAACTTGTTCGGTACTGACACCAGCAGACAGCATGTCAGCAGTGTGGAACTATTTTAAAATCTGTGAGGACAACCCACGCATGGCTGCATGTAAAATCTGCTCAGCCAGAATTTCGAGAGGAGGTACCAAGGTTAGCGCTTATAACACAAGCAATCTTATAAAACATCTGCGATTAAAACACCAGAGCGAGCATGCTGAATTTGTCAAGGGTACAAGTGGAAGCTCCCAGCAGCAGCTAACCTTGCAGCAAACTCTTGCAAGACGAGAGAAGATGTCCAAGGAGAACCCAAGAGCCATCAAGATAACAGAGGCGCTGGTACATTTCATTGTTCTGGATCAGCCGCTGTCAGTAGTGGAAAACAAAGGTTTTCAACGACTTGTGAATGTGTTGGAGCCGAAATACGATATGCCCAGTCGCCGCTATGTCACAGACGTGGTCTTATCCCAGGTACATGACCAAGTGAAGAAGCACATTTCCAGCATTCTGCATGATGGCATAAAAGCGATTAGCTTCACCACGGACATTTGGAGCAGCAGTGTGAGCCCAGTGTCTTTAATCAGCTTAACGGCACAGTGGATTGATGACAATTTCGAACTTCAGCAAGTCATGCTCCACGCAAAAAAGTTCCAAGGCTCGCACACCGGTGAAGCAATAGCTGGAATGCTTGAAGGAATGCTGGAGACTTGGGGGATCCAGAAAAGCTCTGTCCATGTTGTGGTGCGTGACAGTGCAAGAAATATGATAAGAGGTATGGAAGATGCTGGAGTTCAGAGTATTTCTTGTGTGGCCCATACACTGCAGCTGGCTGTCTCGGAGGGTCTGCTATCACAGCGCAGCATTGCCGATGCTGTAGGAGTCGGGCGCAGAATAGTCGGCCACTTTAAACATTCTACCCTGGCTTACTCTCGCCTTCAGGACATCCAGCTAGAGCTCGGTCAGACGGTGAAGAGACTCCAGCAAGATGTGCCGACACACTGGAACAGCACCTTTTATATGCTGCAGTCTCTCCTTGAGCAGAAACAGGCGCTGGGATTGTATGCTTCGGAGTACGAGCTTCCAGCAACTCTTACTCCAAACCAGTGGAGTCTTATGGAGAAGACATTGAATATCTTGTCTCCCTTTGAAGAGCTGACTCGCCAAGTGAGTGCCTCAGATGCCCTTGCCTCAGATGTCATTCCAGCTGTCACTGTGCTGCTGCGCATGCTGTCAAGGGAGGTGGACGAGGACCATGGAGTGAAGACAATGAAAAGTACTCTGCTTGCTGCTGTGAGAAAACGCTTCTCCGACACAGAGGAAAACCCGCTTTACTGCCTTGCAACTTTGCTTGATCCAAGGTAATATACATTTAATTTCTGCTGTTAGAGTGATTATTTAATTCTGTATTGATTTTAGAGTTTCATTTTTTTTTTACTTGTTATTTTTAAAGTGCTCTGATTTATATATTTTTTTTTAGTTACAGCACAGAAAAAATAGTATACTGCTATATATATTCCCTAACTTTTGTGTTTGTTTTCTCGTAGGTACAAAGATCGATTTTTTAACAAGCCAGACACTGCCAGGCAAGTCAGAGAACTGTTCCCTCTGGAGCTGCAGAAGATGTCTGTAACACCTGAGGAGCATGAGGAACCAGCTCTCAAAAGGCCCCACAGTGAGCAGCCAGGTACCAGTCTGGACAGTCTGTTTGAGGAGATTGCAGGGGAGGGTTCCTCGTCTGAGAGCAGTGCTGCTCCAACAGCTGCTTCTATTCAACTAGAGACTTACCTTGGAGAGATCACTGTGTCTCGGTCAGACAAACCTCTAAAGTACTGGGCTGTTAATAAACTGCGTTTCCCAGCTTTGGCTCAAATGGCCCAAAAATATCTTTCAGCCCCATGCAGTAGTGTGGAAAGCGAAAGACTGTTTAGCTCAGTGTCAAATGTACTGAGTGAAAGTAGAAACAGGCTTCTAGCAGAACATGCAGAGGTGCTTCTGTTTCTTAAAAAAAACCTGCCTCTAACCTTTGAAAAATAATTTGAGACTTTATGAATTAGATTACATTTGATTTGTAAGCTAAGCTTTATCAGTGCTCTGTTTGTTTTACTTTTCCAAGTCCATAGGCTAGTGGAGTTGGAACTGTAATCAGAGCATTGGTAAAGCTTCATTACCAATCAAATGTAATCTAGCTCATACTGTTACTCCCCAGTCCCCATAATTGAACAGAACATTGTTGTTGTTATATTGCACTTTATTGCACTATTGGTTCTACACCATGTTATATTTATTGTTATTTAATATTTTGTTATTTATTGTGAAATTTGTTTGAGCTTGCTTACACAAACAAACTTTGTGACGACAAGCAAATAAAAATGTTTTTTTTGTTCCTAATGTGATGTCTTGCGTTACAGTTCTTCCTAATTAAGAAGCTGCCTTAAAAATCATTAGTCTGCTGTAGGTACTTGGAAAACTGGCAAATGACTGCAAAAAAAGTATCGGTAATTGGTATCGGTGAGTACTTGAAAAAAGTATCGGTACTTGTACTCGGTCTTAAAAAATTGGTATCGGTGTATCCCTAATACCGAGCCTGGGAGATTTAAACGTACCCTTTAACCCTTGCAGTGCCGCTTCTCTCTTGCCGAACCTCCATTCATTCATAGAGCCTTTACCCTATTGGTCTACTTCTGCTGAGTTGGCCGCTAACGTGGACGGCGACTCCGATATACAACTGCAGAGTAGTCAAGTCCTGTCTGTCCGGTTGGGCGCCTTAGGCTCTCGGTATCGCGTTAATTACCGGAGGTATACATTGCGGCTATTGGTTCTGAGTGGTAGCAAGGTTAGGCTCCAAGCTCTTGCAGGTTCCGAAGGTCTACGCCCGTGGGGGCTATTGGCTCGTGTTGTGCTCACTTTGGTCTCCAGTGATACACCCGTGGGGGCTAAACGCCAGCTTTGCATCTCAGGCTATTCTCCGATTATGCCCGTGGGGCTACATACTCTCGCACTTGCAGTATCAGTGGTCTCTTTGGGAACGCCCGCGGGGGCTATGTTTGGGTCACTGTTCTGCTAAGCTTATGCTGGTCACTGAACACCTACTATCCACCATTGCGTGAACTCTGTGCTGTGCACATAAGCTCATTTTATCACTACACCATTCGGGCGTGCCAAACCCCACAGCTGAGACGGACTGATTGTTCTCATTTACCCTTAGTGACCAGTTCACTATTGTCTGTACCATTTTGTGTGTGCCTTCTATTCATTATAGTGAATCTGTGTGTACTGTGTATTCAATTGCAATTGCTGCTGTCACCTGTAGAGGGCGATCATTTGTACTTATTTTCATTCAATAAACGTTGTTTTATTTTACCTACTGGTCTGAGTGTCAAAACAAACCGTTACACCGTTCTGGTGTTGACCTGTGGCTCTGTCAGATTACCCGCTCTGTGTATGACCCCTTGGCCTGTCTGACATCCAGTCTAGTGCAAACCTGTGGCTCTAGTTGACCAAGACTTCCGTATTTGCTCCTTGTGTCTGACCACCTTAACATAGCCTGGGATTGTCAACTGCGCAACCAGCATAAAACGCTCCAGGGGATAACCTAGGATTGTCTTTGGTGGCTTGACATACTTCCTCTAGCCGTTGAACCTCTGCGGCCTCCAGGTGCGGACCTGTGGCGCAGCTGGTTTTACTGGTACATGGTCTGTCCAGGTGCGACCCTGCTTATCCTCTGTGTGCATTGGGTTGCTGGATCCGTTGTCTGTACAGGTGCGTACCTGTAGTGTGGCCTCAGGTGTGGACCTGAGTCGCCCTTCCTCTGCTGCTGAATTCCATCAGTACCATTGTACTTGTTTGATCCATCCTGAAGTCCTCTCTTGACCTGTATGCTATGCTGATTTCATTGTCCAGTCTTATCACTAAATAAAGATTGTGTTACCTAAGTACTGGTCCATTTCATTATTGAATCCGTGACACCAGGAGTTGGATGGGGCCTGGAATCAAGCGTTACGGACAGACCAGGGTCGAAGACTGGAAGATAGATGAAGTCAGGAATCAAGCTGGAGATCTGGAACGAGCACGGTCAAACACGGATATCAGGAACTAACTACAACAGGGAAGAATTGATGGATGGATTGATGGATTCCGGGGCATCCCATGTATGGGGTGCAATGAGCCCATGAAGAATCTCTCTCTTGGGAATTATTTAGGAACAGACAATCAGATAACTGTCCTGACAAATACAGTCTTATGTAGGGTTGAACTGGAGAAACTGGCTATGAATCATAGGTTCGGACAAAAAGTCTGTGACGAGACATCCAATGTTCTTCAGACCTGGTTGGTAGGTTATGAAAAAATTTCACAAAACTTCTCAAAAAGGTTATTCTCTCGCAGCCTCTGTAGAATGTTCATGACTTCGGTCTGATGAAGTTCCAGGGTGAAAGAGAATACCAGGTTATCATCCAGATATACCACCACATAAGACAAGGGAAGGTCTCAGAAGATGTAATTAATGAAATACTGGAAGACTTCCAAGGAAATTACAAAGTCCAAAGGACATTACTAGGTAGAATACACATACATGCAAACAGACCTGCTCTCCTCTATACGTTGTGAATAATGTGTGCCCTGTAATGGGCATATATAATAATTCATAGTAATTCTTAGTGAAATAAGTGAGAGTTTAGTTCCACAAATTGGCCAATCCATGTGTAAGCTTACCACCACGCCAAGGCATCTCACTTTATGGTAAGTCCTACTCTGATCCATCTACAAATAATACCTAAAATGTATCTAAATTAAAATTCTCTGATGAAGGATGTTATTTTGAAACGCGTTAGAGGGGACCCTTTAAATAATATTATGATGTTTTTATTGTTATTTGTGGGTCCCAATGTGGTGCAATTAAAAACAACAGACATACAATAAAATAAAATAAAAAAGTGTGGATGAAGGGCTTACCTGGTGCAGGGCCCATATGGGCCTGCCTTACTAAAGTGATTACATAGAAAACTATGTTCCATTTATATCCTTCCCCACAAGTCATGTGAGTAATGGATAGGGGGCACATACAATGGAACTGGCCAAAAAGCCCATTTCTTAAAGGCAAAGTACTTGGTGTTGAATGCCGCCTTCTATTCATCACCTTGGCAGATTCTGATGAGATTGTATGCCCCACGCACATCTACTTTTGTAAAGAATGATGCGCTTCACAGCCTCTCAAATAATTCAGACATCATGGGCAACAGATGTCTGTTTTGATAGTTATCCAATTCAGCTCACGATAGTTGACAAAGGGTCGGAGGCCCAGTCCTACTTGCCCACTAAGAAGAACCCAGCTCCAGCAGGAGAGTTTGAGGGTCTGATGAACCCGTTGGACAAGTTTTCTTTGATGTACTTTAACAAGGTCTGATTTTCAGGTTGAGATAACAGGTACGTATTACCTCTAGGAGGCATAGTACCAGGCAGGAGTTTGATTGGACAATCATACTCCCTGTATGGTGGAAGAAGCTCAGCTTTACCTTTGAAGAACAAATCCAGATATTCCCAGTACACCGCTGGAACAAAGTAGCTACAAAGAGCAGTAGCTACTGTAATTTGTTTCCAAGAGATGCACCTATGATGACAGTGTGAACTCCAGGCAGCAATGTCTCTCAACCCACAGTCATTCCTTGGATTATATAACTGGAGCCAAGGTAGACTCAGTATGAGCAAAGCATTTGGAGATTCTGTGATGTCAATTTGGATCTCTTCCTTGTGTAGTAGCACTGTATGAAGGGATAACAGGGCAGTTTCTTGTGACACGAGACCCTTGCCCAAAGGCTGGCCATCAATAGCAGACAAGCTAGGGTACAGCGTTAACATTACATAGTAACATAGTTGATGAGGCTGAAAAAAGACATGCATCCATCAAGTCCAGCCCATGCCAAAAACACCCCTGTTGATCCAGAGGAAGGCACAAAACAAAAAAAAAAAAAAAAAAAAAGCCCTCTGAAGCCATTTATCAGAATGTGATGGAAAAAGGCAAAGGAACATAAACATATCCATGGCTTCTGAATCAACAAATACCAAGGAGCAGACCAATTTTCCCTCCCAAGACACGGTAACCAGTACCAATGTCTGGTGTCTGGTCTTCTCTCTATAAGAGACCCCTCCTGTCTCCATAGGTTCATCCTTGGTAGGGATGTGATCTGGCCCAGGGGCGAGGCCTGTTGAAGTCCCTCCTCTGGATCTACAGTAATGATGCCTCACTTAAGTGTCTTTTTCAGTGGTGTTCAGGTTTCAGCCTTCCTTACCGTGGCTATGTGTTACGGTTTTTGGACACTCAGACAGGGTTAGAGATAAAACACAGTTTTTTTTAAAATGAAATAAGGAACAGCGCCCCTGAGGGCCAGAATCAATAATACAGTACTGAGTGATATACAGGCTCTGTATAGCAAGAGCAAGTAAAATATAGCATAAACACAATAAAGGGTTAACACTCAAGCTGGTAGTCAGTCTCTGTGATGATGATTAGCCAACGCCTAGTATACAACAGTCCCAGTAGTAGTGGTGTAGCAGCTAGCTCAAGCAGAGCGACCAGATCTCGGTCTGGAAATGCCCAGGAGTATAGAGTAACCAACTGTAGCAAGAGCCAATGCCCCTACAGGGGTGAACAACAAGGAGAGATACTGCCTGAGCCAATGGAGCCAGAATAGGAAGCACCCCTGGTGCGGCAGAAGAGTGCACTGCGAGTGCCAATGGGACCTGAGCCTAGCACCCCTTAGGTGCTGTAACGGAGGAAGCACTGCCCAAGCTGAATACTAGAGCCAACGCGGATAGATGGAACCACACAGTGAGCGAGAAGGACCTGAGCCAAAGCACCCTTCCGGTGCTGACACGGAGCTTACACTGCCAGAGAATCGGAATGCCCTTTGCACCACGCGGCGCAACACACTGGAGAACGGCACCAAACAGGTGTACAACTCTGCAATGTAAAGCTAGGCTCGGTATGCAGACAATAGCTCAACAGGTGTAAAAGAGGCTCAGTAGCGAAGGCAACAAGCTTGGCAGGCATATGCAACGGCTCAGTATAACGGAGGCAACCGGCACAGCAAGTGTTAAGACAGGCACGAACACAACAGCCACAGCTCGGTAGTAATCTCTCACAGGCTCAGTAAACGGAGGTAACCAACAGGCTCAGAAACAGAGGCCACAGAGTAACGAAAGTGTGATCAGTTGGTGCTAGCTGCGAGCAGGCTCAGAATGTCGCCAGGCTGAAGCGGAACGCCGAACTGGAAGGATCACGGAGCAGGAACGTCAGCCAGAGTCGGTCGATCACGGAGCAGGAACGTCAGCCGGAACCGGGTCAATCACGGAGCAGGAACGTCAGCCAGAGCCGGGTCAATCACGGAGCAGGAACGTCAGCCAGAGCCGGGTCAATCACGGAGCAGTAACGTCAGCCAGAGCCGGGTCAATCACGGAGCAGGAAGTCAGCCAGAACTGGGTCAAACGGAGCAGGAAGTCGGCCAGAACTGGGTCAATCACAGAGCAGGAGCGTCAGCCAGAGCCAGGTCAGTCACGAAGCAGAAAGTCAGCCAGAACCGGGTCAATCACGGCGCAAGAACGTAGAGTAGTCAGACGAGCCGAGTCGGTACACAGGAATGCAGGATCACAGCAACAATAGCGCAGGCACAGGAACACCACGAAAGGGCACCTGACAGGTGCCATAAAGCCCAATATAAAGGAACACCCTGGGCGGGCCAATCAGCCTCCTCCAATGGACGAGCCCCAGCACACAGAGTGACAGGAAAGCACGGGCACTGTGATACTATCTCTGAGCACTGAACACCTAGTACTTCTGGACACTCCAGGTAGGTTGCAGTTCTGGAATATGACAGCACTGGAGGATAGTGGGTTCCTGGTAGCTTCATGTTTGATTCTTCTCAAATCTCTGGCAGTTAATTTGCATCTTTTTTTTTCTCAACACATTTCTTGCGACCCTGTTGACTATTTGCAACAAAACGTTTGATGGTTCTCTGATCACACCCCGATATCTTAGCAATTTCAAGTGTTTCATCCCTCTGAAAGACTTTTTACAATTTTTGACTTTTCAGAGTCTGTTATTTCTCTTTCTGCCCATTTTGCCTAAGGAAATGAAGCTGCCTAATAATTATGCACACCTTGACATAGGGTGTTCATCTCCTTAGGCCACACCCTCTCTCATTACACAAATACACATCACCTGATATGCTTAAATCCAATAAGCATTCAAGTTTATACTTGGAAAATATGCATAAAAATTATGATATGGCCAAAATACTCATTTGCCTAATAATTGTGCACACAGTGTATATATATATATATATATCGCATTCTTCCTGTAACACACGGACTGTGAAAAACAGAACGGGTAGAGGCCACCTGACTGATCTACCAGAAGATGGAGAGTATAGGATGGGGAGCATCACTAGAGAGAGATGGCAGTGAAGCATGTACCCTTGCTACACCTAATGCCAGAGTTAAAGATGCAAGCCAGGAAGCCTGATAGCGGGATGGATGAGTGCACCCAACACCATGTGATCAGATTTTAAATGGTAGAGGATAGAAAGCCAGCTGATCCCCTGCAGAAGTGGTTGTGAGTCAGGGGAGATGTTGTCAGGAACAAGCAATGTTCGAATACCAGGAATCAAATTAACAGAAAGGTCAAAGACTAGGCAAGGTCGAATGCTGGACGCCGGATGAACAGGAAGGTCGAAGACAAGACAAGCTTGTATGCCGGGAGTCAGATGAGGCAGGGAATCAAGTGGAGGGTCGCGTACAGGTTGAGGTCCTAGACTGGAAGATGGATGAAGTCCAGAATCAAGTGGGAGGTTGGGAATGGGTATCAGGAGCAGGAATTAACTTTAGCAAAGAAACAATTACAAATAGTAAAACTAGTGGAAGAATTATATTCAAATAGTTATACAAGTGAAAGCAATGCCAGAGGCTAAAGCTGTGCCATAAGTTTTAGTAGATAAGCAGAAGCTGCAATAAAATCAATAAAAATGTAACTGATAAAGTCACTATTGAAATGTTAAAAGCTGGAAGTCAGCCCTTATTCAGAGCCATAGTTAAACTATTTTTGACATTCCTACTACTCGGCATAGTGCCTGAAACATGGAAAAAAACAAGAGTCTTCCTACTGCACAAAAAAAGGCAGATCTAAAAAAACTACTGACCAATAAGCCTATTTCCAGTCATTTGCATGGTTTGCACTAGATACCTCTCTGGCACGCAAAAGGTTAAAGTGCTAGTGCATAAAGAAACAAACCGTAACAATACTTCAAACAAAAAAGCCATTTGTGGCGACACACGTTGGGTTGGACAGTTGATATGAGGGTTGATTCTTAAGGGGACTACTCCTTCTGCAAAGTATTTGTTTGATATTGCAAAAAAATGGTTTATTTGCAGTATTGTTACTGTGTTTTTTTATTTATGCACTAGCACTGTAATATTTTAATATTGTGTGGTTCACATTATACACTCTGAATTTTTCTTGGTACAGTAGGAGTGATGTATTTCTGAGTCAGCTATTACATCTAGCTCTGTATTTTTCTGCTGTACTCATGGCCAGTACCATCTCCCTCGTTGTGTTTTTTTAATCTCTATTGCTGGATTTATGTATGTTTTGTCTCAATAAAATGTAACTATTTGTATTGATATTCTTGGTATGCTGTGCATCATATGAGAGATTTGCTCTTTTTGAGGACTTCCATCTCCTGTGTGTTATAGTCTACAATAATTGGAACACAATCTGTCCAAATGGTCTGCAGACAGGGATCTCTTATCCTGTTGTAGCTCTTTCTCTCTCTCTAGCATCCTTTAGATAGATAGCTGTGGCTCATATATACGTATATCCAGTGAATCAGTCGAGGGAATCTGAAGTCCCGTAATCTGCAAAACTTCTTAACTCCACAGCAGAGATGAGCCAGGGGACAGCGATATCTTGAAGCAGTTAAGTGACATTATACTAAATGTACTGTCTTTCACGTCTTCAATAGCGACATATGTGGACAGTAACAAATGAAAAGGGGCTATTCAACCTGTATAAAGTTTGTATAGCAATAATAGTGGTTCTGACAGCAGGATTCAGATAAATAAAATAACTATCCTTTGTTTAGTATCAGAATGTTTTGTTTCATAAATTAACTAAATAAACTAATAAACACATATTAATATTGGTAAATATATTTTATTTGGAGTTATTTATTCATTATTTTATTGAGGTATTTGCATTTGGTGGAGGATGTACAAGGTTGGACTAAGTTTTACCCACACCAGGGGAGTATGATTGTGAACGTGTCCATCTATTTGAGATTTCACCTTACAGAACTATCAGAGATATTGTAGTAAATGGGGTTTCCCAATTAAATAATTGAGTTTGGACTGACTATCAACTTAAAGGTACTAAAATTGCAGTGCCAACTGGCAGCTGCAAAGGCCAGTAAGATATTGGCATGTATTAAAAGGGGCATTGACTCAAGGGAGGAAGATATTATTATGCTACCTCTTTACAGGTCCAAGGTAAGACCCCACCTAGAATATGCTGTTCAATTCTGGGCACCCATTCTGAAAAAGGATATGATGGAACTAGAGAAAGTGCAAAGGAGGGCTACAAAACTAGTAAGGGGAATGAAAAGTTTTAGTTATGAAGAAAGGCTAGAAAAGTTAAATTTGTACACACTAGAGAAACAGCGTCATAGAGGGGATATGATAACACTATATAAATATGTTCAGGACCCATACAAAGGGCTCTCCAAAGACCTGTTCATTAACAGAACAGTACAAATGACAAGGAGCCACCCGCTTAGACTTGAGAAAAGGAGATTTCATCTACAACAGTGGAAGGGTTTCTTTACAGTAAGGACAATAAAGGTATGGAATTCACTGCCTGGGGAGGTGGTGCTATCGAATACATTAGATGCCTTTAAAAAGGGCCTGGATACTTATTTAAAAGAGCATAACATAGAGGGCTATGTACATTAGTATTGGGATTAATAGTTAGTTAGTGCTTGTTGATCCAAGGAGAAATCTGATTTCCATTTGGAATCAAGAAGGAATTTTTCCCCCCATTCAAGGCAGAATTTGAAATTGCTGTATTGAGGGTTTTTTTTTGCCTTCTTTTGGATCAACGATGGTAAACAGGAATAGGAAAAGGGCTGAACTAGATGGATGCAAGTCTTCTTTCAACCTAAATTACTATGTTACTATGTAAAATTCAAAAGGATGCCAACCACAGTTCCATTCATTCCCTGAGGAATGATACAAAATGCATGTGATAGTTAATATATTTTATTTTTCTGAATCCAGCTGTCAGCACTAGCATTATTGCTACACAAACTTTATATAGGTGGCATAGCTGGTTCATCTCTGCTGAGGAGCCCGAGAAGTTTTGCAGACTACGGGAGAATAACTTGAGATTCCCTTTATTGATTCTGCTGTATATACTTCTATATACAAGCCCCAACTATCTACAGGACAGGAGAGCACAACTTACAACAGGGTACGAGATCCCTGATCCTACAGTTCCCATGAGCACTCGCTTCTGATTGGCATCCGCCGCGGCAGCCATTTTGTGCCTTCGCTGATCGAGTATCCTACGTAGGTCTTGGACTCTCCTTCTCTCCTCAACAGTTTAACCCTTCACCTACCAGATAAGTCTAATTTAGCGTTTCTGGGTTGATTTTATTTATCATACACACTATTTTGTGGATGTTTCTGATACTTTGACCGTTTGACTCTGTGAGAAAGTCTACTCCGTTAGACCTTGGGGCTAGGCCTAAGACTAAGGATACTGGGGCATCTGTGTCCCCCCTTTGCTCATTGCTCCTCATGTCACTCAGGGTTACCTAGAGAATACTCAGGTCATATTTGCCCAGCTGCCCCTGAATACCCTGCAGGGGCCTCCAGCCATGCACTAGAGCCAGTTTGGATGCAAGAGTTTAAGGCTACTACCAGGGACCTCCAGTCCACCTTACAACTCCTTCCATCCACCTTGCAGGGGGTCTTCCACTCGTGGCAGGCCCCCACCCCTATCAGATCTTCCCTGCCTAAACCACCAGGTGTACCTGATTCCTCTGAAGAGGAATTATTGGTGGATTCTGATGATGAAGACTGTTCTGCTGTCCCTTCCTCTCAGTGTTTTTGGGATCCCTTTGAGGCTGATCCTGTCCCCTCAGCTGAGGGCCTGATCAGGGCTGTGTTGAACACCCTGAACATTCCCTTGGTACAGGAGATTTCTACTAATCTATCCGATGTGTTTCAGGAGCCTGTTAGGCTCCATACTTGTTTTCCACCTAACCCCACTCTTGTTGTGTGAGGAGTGAAAGATTCCAGACAGGAAACCATCTGTCTCTAGGAAATTTGCTAAGCTTTATCCTTCCCTGAAACGACCCTTGCTCAGTGGGTTCATACCCCCAAAGTGGATGTCCCTGTCTCCAGGCTTTCTAAGTCCATTGCCTTGCCTGTGGCTGATGCATCTGCTATGAAAGACTGGACTGACAAAAAGCTTGAGACCTTTCTGAAGGCCATTTTTGCAATGGCTGGTTCTGCCCTGCACCCCACCGAGCCGTGGCTGTTTGGACTGAGCAGCTCACTTCTGCTGTCCTTCAGGGAGCTCCTACTACTGACATGTTGCGGCTTCTCGCCAACATCTCTGAGGCTCAGCATAATGTTTCTGCTGCCCTGTTTGACGCTGTGCGCACGGTAGCCAGGGCATCAACTATATCTGTGGTAGCCAGGCGTGCTCTTTGGCTCAAGGTCTGGTCTGCTGATATGGCCTCCAAGAGGGCTCTCCTGTCCATGCCCTGTCGGGGTACCTCACTGTTTGGGCCTGATCTCAAGGATCTGATCAGTGAAGCCACTGAAGGTGCCTGTCAAAAGGAATCGGCTTTTTCATCCATTTCAGGCTGACTCGCACCAGGTGACCCAAGCGGCGCCTCAGGCTCCACGCGCCTCATCCATGCCTAAGCAGCAATGGAGGTCCCAGTCCACTGCTAAGCCCAAACTGCATGACTCACTGAATCCGGGTCCCCACCTGCAGGTAGGTGGCCGCTTGGGAGGCCTCTGTGGCGGACCCATGGGTTTTGCAGGTGGTGGCTATGGGGTAAAGGATCCCCTTCACCTCCCTTCCTCCTTCATGGACCTTCTCTTCTCTCTCTCCTCTGGGAGCAGAAAAGGCCCTTTTGTACAAGGAGGTCTTGGAACCTGTTCCTCCTCAGGAACGGGAGTTGGGGTTCTACTACAATCTCTTTGTGGTTTCCAAGAAGGATGGTGGAGGCCGTCCCATTTTGGATTTGAAGGATCTAAACTCCTTAGTGGTCAGGTCCCAATTCTGCCAGGATTCACTCCGCATGGTGATAGCTGCCATGTCCCCTGGGGAATTTCTGGCCTCGCTGGATCTTCAGGATGCTTATTTGCACATCACCATACATTCAAAGGCTCGGCAGTTTCTTCGTTTTGCCTGCGACCGAGGGCATTTCCAGTTTTCAGCCCTCCCCTTTGGCCTGACCACGGCTCTTCAAGGCTTCAACAGAGTTCTGAAAGCATTGATTTCTGTCCTCCATGGGGACGGCATCAGAGTTACCCCGTACATGGACGACCTCCTTCTGAAGGCATCTTCTCTGTAACTTTCATCAGCAGGTGCAGGATTGCTTTCATGCTCTGTCCTGTCATGGGTGGATCATGAATCTGGACAAGTCGGATTTTGTTCCATCACAGAGGATGGTGTTTCTGGGCCTCCTTTTCGATACCCAGAGAGGGATGGTGTTTCTCACGGATGAAGTGGCTCATCAGATAGCACTGAAGTTCCAAGCTGTCCTGTCTCAGGATCCAGTTCCGGCCAAGAAGTTGTCATCCCTGGTGGGGAAGTTCATACCAGGGAACTTCAGAGGTTTCTAATTCTGGCACGCAGGGGTTGACCGGATCTCCTGGAGAGGTCCCTGTCTCTCCCTCTTCAAGTGGAGCAGAGCCTCTCATGGTGGTCCAACCTGAACAATCTCCTGAAAGGCAGGCCCTTCCTGGTGCCATTCTGGATAACAGTGATGACAGACACCAGCCACTCCGAATGGGGAGCTGTCCTGGGGTACTTGAATGATCAAGGTCTGTTGTCCCAGGAGGAATCTCTCCTTCCCATCAATGCCTTGGAGCTTCGGCAATTTTTCATGCCCTGCGACATTGGACAAGACAGCTGGAGGATTGCCCGGTCAGCGTACAGTCGGACAACGCCACAGCAGTAGCCTACATCAGCAAGCAAGGCGGCACAAGAAATCTCACAGCCTGGCTAGAGGTCAAGGCTATTTTGTCCTGGGCAGAGGAGCATGTCCCTGCCATTTCCACAGTTCATATTCCTGGGGTAGACAACATTCTGGCAGACTTCCTCAGTCGGCACACGGTGGACAGCGGAGAGTGGGAGCTGCATCCAGGGGTGTTCAACCTCATTGTCCAGTTGTGGGGTCTTCTGTGCATTGGCCTGATAGCAACAAGACACAACAGGAAGATTCCAGTGATTTGCTCTCGCTGGGCGGATACCCTGGCTCTAGCAGTGGATGCCTTGTCGATCCCATGCAATTTCCCTCTGGCATACATCTTTCCTCCCATTCCCATATTGCACAGGGTGATACGGATGCTACGACTGGATCGCTGCCCAGTCATTCTGATTGCTCCACACTAGCCTCAGCAGGCTTGGTTTCCAGAGCTTCTGGATCTCTCAGTGGCAGAACCTCTTCAGCTTCCCTCCCATCCGGATCTTTTTCTACAGGGTTACCTTTGGAAGGAGGATGTTAATCATCTGGCTTTGACGGCATGGAGACTGAATCCTCAATTTTGAAGAAGAAAGGATTTTCTTCTGGTGTGGTGGCTACTATGCTTAATGCCCGTAAACCGGTTTCCTCTAAGGCCTACCATCGAGTTTGGTCTACTTTTCTGGCTTGGTGTGCTGACAAAATCCTGTCTCAGGATTTCGATCTTCCTACGGTCCTTTCCTTTTTCCAGGATGGTGTGGATAAGGGTCTCAGTCTGAGTTCTCTTAAGGTTCAGACTTCTGCTCTCTCTCTTTTCTTTCAGCGGTGCCTTTCTATTCTTCCTGATGTCAAGGTTTTCTTCCAAGGCATTGCTCATACCTGTCCTGTGTTTAAGACTCCCACTTCTCAGTGGGGACCTTAACTTGGTCCCTTTGAGTTATTGGCCACTATTCCTCTCCGTCTGCTGACGTGGAAGATGGCCTTTCTCCTGGCGATCGTGTCTGTTTGCCATGTTGCGGAGCTGCATTCCCTATCCTGTAGGCCACCCTTTTTGGTGCTTCACAAGGACAAGGCAGTGCGTTGCACTTCTCAAGAGTTTCTCCTGAAGGTTGTGTCCAAGTTCCACATTAATCAGGAGATTGTGGTTCCTTCTTTCTGCCATAACCCTGCTTCTGACAAGGATAAGGATCTTCACCTGTTGGATGCGGTGCATTGTCTCAAGTTCTATGTGCATCACACTGAGCCATTGAGACAGTCTGACACTCTTTTTGTCATTCCTGAGGGCCCCAGGGCAGGGAAGCCTACTTCCAAGGTAAACGTTGCTTCTTGGATCAAGTCCACTATTCGTAAGGCTTAAGAACTTAGGATGAAGTCTGTTCCCTTTCGGGTCATGGCTCATTCTACAAGGTCTATTGGGGCATCTTGGGCCTACAAGAATCAGGCCTCAGCTGATCAGTTGTGCAAGGTGGCCACTTGGTCGTCTGTGAATACCTTCTTGAAACACTATCATCTGGATGTGCTGGTATCGGCTGATGCCAGTTTTGGTAGGAAGATCCTGGAGGCAGCCTTGCCTGTCTAGGATCTCCTTCGTCTCTTCAGTACACTTTTACTTTGTAACGTTCCTGGGGTCTGTTTTACCCCTGTTCAGTGTCCGTTGACACTTTGTTGCTATTGTTGAGCTCTTCATGATCTGTTGGTTAATTGGTGCTCTGGTGACTTTGGAGGGCCTGCGCCTGGTCCTTGCCTTTCTTCCTCCCTGGGAAACTTAATGGTTGGACATCCCAAAGTTACCAGTAACCTGTACTGGACGGCAGAGAAAATAGGATTTAGTCTTACCTTTTAAATCCTTTTCTCTTAGTCCATACAGGTTACTGGTTTCCCACCCTGTCAAGGGACCATGCTTGGCTCTCCTGCAGCAGAACGTGGGGATCCTTTCGGGTTCATGCTTACAGGAGTCTTCCTTTAACTTCTTACTACCTAGTCAATAGTTAGTTTTCAAATCTTACTGGATGGGGATTGGCTAGCTGCAAGCTAAGGAGAGGAGGTAGGCTCCACCCAGCAGTCACTTCTCAGAATTGTTCCTGCCTACTTAAAGGGGCTGATTGCCTACCCAAAGTTACTAATAACCTATATAGACTAAGAGAGAGGATTTAACAGGTAAGACTAAAATCCTCTTATCAAAGCAGACAAGCCAATCTCAAATGATGCAGAGTATAAAGAAACGTCCGCCAAAACACACTCACATAAATATGATTGGCTAAGGCTAATCATCATTTAAAAACACATATGGGATCCGAGATAGTTGTTCCACCGAAAGGCTCATGGTAGAAGTCTGCCGTTATGTGATAGATGCCAGCAGCTTATTACACTGGCTGGATGCATACCTGCGTACCCCCTATGAAAAAAATGTTAAGTACAATACTTGAAATAATATCACGGGTTTCATAGATGCATATATAAATAAAGAAAAAATGACAAAATCATTATATGTGACTATATTGATATAACACATCTTCTTAAGACTTTCAGATAGAATAAAAGAAAAAACTAACTCAAACTGATCTACTATAATAACAACATCTTAAATTGCTGGCATATATAGAAACCGTAATAACTTGTCCATCGAGAGGCTCATGGGAGTAGTTCATCATTGTATGAGGAACACTAATCACTTTCTAGAGCGGGCAGATGCATATCAAATACCACCCCTGATATTAGGAAGTGAAAACTTGGTGTCTGACATGATGTCACAAATTCCACAGGTCCTTATTTGATGGGATTCCTTCAAAATAATTTGACAATGCCATAACATATGACTAATTGTACTAATGTGACAGAATCTTTCAAACATTGTTAGTGGAACAGTGGGAGAACAAGACTCAGGTTAGTCTGCCATATGTCAACTATCTGGAAGAATAAAATAGAGTACTGTGATAAAAATGTTTGACCACTATGTCTAGCAGACATAAATATAATATAATTTTGTAGATCCATGCAGCTGGAACATTGGACGACCACGTTCTGCTCCTGTCAAAAATCCACAAATGCTTACAAAAATGTATGGGATCTGGATTGTGAGTAAATAATAAAAAAAATGTTAGAAACCCTTTGTGTATCTCTCACTTTAAATAAATATGGGTCTAGTGTTATCTTCTAATGTAAATAAGGGAATGCTGAAAGAATAAAGTCTAAAATAAAAAGAGAAAAAAATTGAGAAAAAAACAAAATTAAGCATAAAAATAAAAAATGTAATGTGACAGAGGTAAGAAAGGGGATGAAAATACAAAATTGTGAAAATAAATAAAAATGTAGATGTGAATAAATAAGAAAATAAAAGTAGCGATGAAAAGAAAATGAAATAAAAATGTCTATACTTAGAAAAAATTAAATTAGAAAATAGAATATGATGAGGTGTAAATAAGTGAAAACTGATGAATAATGGGACATGACTATTGAAATTAAAAGTGAAGTGTTAATATTGTGTGATAAATAGAGATAAGAAGTAAAATAAAGAAATTAATAATGAAATAATATGTTTAAACATAAAATTGAAGGACATTAAGTATAAAGAAAAATGTTGATATATATTTCCCATGATTTAGATGTGAATAGAATAATATTATGATTGTATCATCAATCAACGTGATACAAAATATGACATTCTTATGTGCTGCATAAACATTACAAAAACGTATTTTATTTGTTTAGTCAAAATGAAATGATCCTAAATAGAATATGTTGATTGGTCGCTTTATGGAGCTCCACATCAACATAGTCAAAATAAAAAATTACTAATCTATTTACATGGAACTTTCATGATCCATTGAAACATGAATATAATTAAGATATAGGTGTCTCAAGTGATTCATTTAAACCTAACTGAGAGAGAGTGGATAGTCTAAAAAATCCAAAATGCCTCTCTGTTATTGAGGCGTTGATCTCTATCATACATGGAGGAGTGGGGGGGATATACTCAATTGGCATAATGGTTAGATCTGAAATATTTATGTTATGATGGGTCAAAAAATGTTTGGAGATGCTACGTTGTATAAAACCACTATTGATATTTCGCCTGTGTTGACCAATCCTAGTTCTAAACTTCTGGGTGGTCCTACCTATATGCTGTAAATCAGATATTTAACAGCTTTAATAAGCATCAGGGTATCCTGTTGAGAGATCCTCTCTTAAAGAAGGATATTGATAGTAAACCTTGTATAGTGTATAGAAGAGTGAGAACTTTAAAACAATTGTATAGCTCCCAGCCTATTTAGGAATCCAAATAAAAAGAGATCATCTATAAGAAGAATTTTTGGTGCATATAAATGTTGCATAAGTAGAGTAGATGCTTAACCTGTCCCTTGATGATTGATAAGGTTAGGTATTTTATCTCTACTGTAACATCTGAAAGCTTTCAGTTGGAAAGTTTAAAGGAATAGTAATGTTTCAAAATAAAAGAGAGTTGTAGTTCAAGAGTAATCGATAATGATAAAGTATCCCCCTCCCGCCCCTTTTGCTGATGTAACACTACTCACCTCAGAACAGAAAGGTGGTGTCCAGATGGCTTGCAGAGAGGGACAATCTTCAATTAGCATATGGGAAAAACCTGTCAAGGGGGACAGGGTTTTCATTGTTCTCACAGTAAGAAGATTGTCCCTTGCTGTGAACTGTCTGGTCTTAAGACCAGATTCCACATTTGAGGGGAGGTGGCTTACACTATGTAAAAGGAGCAGGAGGGGGATATTTTATCATTCAATTACTCTTGAACTACAACTCTGACAGTATTGAAATACCACTCTCCCTGGCCCAAATACTATTAAGATTAATTGTAGCCGCTTTTATTTTGAAACATTACTATTCCTTTAATGAATTGTGAAAGTAGCTATGTTGTATATTTATTGACAAACACCTGTGGTTTACATTATATAGGTAGGACCACCCAGAAGTTTAGAATCCGGATTGGTCAACACAGGAGAAACATCAATATACAACGTAGCATCACCAAACATTTTTTGACCCATCATGACAGAAATATTTCAGATCTAACCGTGATGCCAATTGAGTATATTCCCACCATGTATGATAGAGATCAACACCTCAATAATAGAGAAGCATTTTGGATTTTTAGATTATCCACTCTTTAGGTTTAAATTAATCAACTGAGATACCTAGATCTTAATTACATTCATGTTTCAATGGATCATGAAAGAGATTCATGTTACAAATAGATTAGTAATTTTTTATTTTGAACTAGTGTAAAAGCCAATATAAACAGGCCAAAGTGTGATCAAGGATATCAATTATGACTAAAAATCCCCACAGCATGTCTGCGGAATGCCATTAATTAGTGCATTTTCCTAAATGGTTTGCGGAGAAGAGAGCATCAGTTCCGTGACTCCAAACGCTGAAGGAGAGAGCAGCCCTGTCACACCGGAGCAATGGTTCAGGTCAGGAGAAGAGGAGAGAGGGGCATAAGGGCTGGGTGGGAGAGACCATCTGTGGTTCCGGAGCAGAAAGCACCTGTGGCACAGTGCTGGAAGGGGTCAGCTCAGGAGAAGAGGAGTGAGGGGGCATAAGGGTGGGAAGGAACCCAATATGAAAGTTACCATAGTCAGGGTCAGGAGTGTTTAGAAATTGTTATTTTTCAACAGTGATTAGGTGATAGCGTATCTTTCTGTGTAATGGCAGGTACCAATTGCTATTTAAACGGCTATGTAATGGCAGGTGTAGTACCGCAGAACTACACCTCCCAGCATTCTGTGCCTTTGGGCAGTCTCTGCTGCGCATGACTGCATCAGACAAACATACATATGGCCTTTTATATTATAGGATATGTTAATGTGGCATTCCGTAAAGCGACCAATCAACATATTCTGTTTAGGGTAATTTTATTTTGACTAAACAAATAAAATAAGTTTTTGTAATGTTTATGCAGCACAAGAGAATTTTGTATTTATCACATTGATTAATGGTACAATCATAATGTTATTCTATTAACATCTAAATCACAGCAATATATATCAACATTTTTGTTTTTCTTTTTTACTTAATGTCCTTCAGTTTTTTATTTTAACTTATTATTTCATTATTGATTATTTATTTTACTTCCTATCTCTATCACAGAATATTAGCACATCACTTTTAATTTCAGTACAGTACTTTCCCAATATTCATCGGTTTTCACTTATTTACACCACATCATATTCCATTTTCTAATTTCATTTTTTCTAAGTATAGGCATTTTTTATTTCACTTTCTCTTCATCACTATTTTTATTTTCTTTATTTATTTATTTATTCACATCTTAATTTTTATTTATTTTCATTTTTTTTTTATTTTTATCCCCTTTCTTACCTCAGTCACATTTTTATTTCTATATTCATTTTTTATTGTTTATTTTCTTTTTATTTTCTTTTTATGCTTAATTTTGTTTTTTCTCATTTTTTGTATTTAGATTTTATTCTTTCGGCATTCCTTTATTTACATTATCAAATAACACTAGTGACATTTTTATTAAAATTGAGAAATGCACAAAGGGTTTCTAACATGATTTTTATTATTAACTCACAATCCAAATCACATACATTTTTGTAAGCATATTATTATATGCTAAATTTCTGTCTTTGGGGAGTGGGACTGGATATAGTCAATTGTCGTTCTAATTTTGTATATTCATATGACATTTTGTTTGTTGGGATTTTTGAGGGGAGCAGGATCGAACGCAATCAGCCAATGATCCCACTGCATGAATCTACAAAATTATATTTATGTCTGCTAGACATAGTGGTCGAACAGCTTTATCATACTACTCCATTTTTTTCTTCCAGATAGTTGACATATGGCAGACAAGCCCGAGTCTTGTTCTCTCACATTAGTATAATTAGTCATATGTTGTAACATTGTCGCATTATATTGAAGGAATTGCATCAAATTAGCACCTGTGGAATCCGTGATGTCATGTCAGACATAAAGTTTTCACTTGATTTGAGATGCATCTGGCTGCCATAGACAACAATTAGTGTTCCTCATATAATGGTGAACTACTCCCATGTTATTACAGTTTCTATATATGCTATAATGCCAGCAATACAAGATGTTGTTATTATAGTAGATCAGTTTGAGTTAATTTTATTCTGTCTGAAAGTCTTAAGAAGATGTGTTATATCAATATAGTCACATATAATGATTTTGTTATTTTTTAATTTATATATATGCACCTATGGAACCCGTGATATTATTTCAAGTGTTATACTTAACTTGTTTTTAATAGGGGGTAAGCCAGTATGCATCCTGCCAGTGCAATAAGCTGCTGGTGTTTGTCACATAACGGCAGACTTCTCCCACGAGCCTTTTGGTGGAACAACTATCGCAGATCCCATATGTGTTTTTAATTGATGATTAGGTTTAGCCAATTGTTATGCTTATAGTAAGTATTTATGTGAGTGTGTTTTGGTGGAGGTTTCTTTGTACTCTGTATCATTTGAGATTGGCTTGTTTGCTTTGATAAAGTGGCGCTACAGCCATGAAACACATGAGCGTTTAAGCCTTTTAATAATTTTTTAAATCTTTCTGCAAGTGAAACCTCAGCCTAGTCCATCTGAAGACCCTGGAAGTATTCAAGGAGACACAACACTGGTATCATTTAGAATGCTCCAGGTTTATTGAACAAAGGACAGACATTATATAGTTCTCAAAACGGGAGGGGAAAAAAGTAGAAAACATGTTTGTTCATATTACAGAAAATGTGTAAGTGCAGAATAACAACTGCAAAGTTCAAACTGTTATCTCTAAAGTCTAAAGTATTTTATGCCATCAGCAATTTCTGTTCTCCCCCCCAAAAAGTCCCTGGCATGAGTCCAAAGACTAATGGTGTTGTTTACCTTTAAATAAACAGTTACACTAGCAATAAATTGCAAGCTAAAATTCATTAACCCTTCCAGCTCCCTCCTTTTGTGCTGAAAGAACAACTCAGCAAACAAAAAGCCCTGGCCATACAGTGCACAAAGTCTCAGGCTAACCGGATGCAGCCAGACCATGTGGGAGAGCTAGATAGCATCAGGGAACATGGCTCTGTCACAGTTCCCAGGAATAAACCAGGAGTCAGTATGGTAAAGTAAAACAATCTTTTATTAGAATAATACCAGTAATGCACATAAACAGATAACACACAGAGGGTGATCAAAGAGGCAAGCACTGTATCAGAAATAGCAGTCCGCCAATAGATCCACCACACTGTCCGAGACTAGGCCTCAGCCCACTGGAGCCTCGAGGTCGGTGGAACCTCCTTTCTGGAAAGACTGCAGAACTGGAGGGACAACACGTCTGCCTTCACATTTTTGGAACCCGGGAGGTAGGAGACTACGAAATTAAATCAAGACAAGAATAGAACCCATCTGGCTTGCCTGGAAGACAAGCGTTTCACCTTTGATAAATAAATCAGATTTTTGTGATCCCTAAGGATCAGGATCGGAGAGGTAGTGCCCTCTAGGAGATGCCGCCACTCCTTCAGAGCCAAAAAATGGCCAACAATTCTCTGACCCCGATTTGGTACACTATCTCAGCTTTGGACAAGCTTTTTCGAGAAATTGCCACATGGGAGTAAACTTCACCAGGAGCTGAGCGTTGAGACAAAAGAGCGCCCACTCCAATCTCGGAAGAGTCCACCTGCAGGGTAAAGGGCAGTGAGGGATTCAGGTGTACCGGAATTGAGGCTGAAGCAGATGCTGCCTTCAGTCTTTTGAATGACTGAGGTTTCACAATAGTGGAGAAATCTTTAATAAATTTCCGATAATAATTTGCGAACCCCAGAAATCTCTGGATCGCTTTGAGTCCCATAGGAAGAGGCCACTCCACTACTGCAGACAATTTCTGGGGATCCATAGCGAACCCAGATGCAGAGATAATATACCCTAGAAATGTCACCTGTGGTTTGTGGAACTCACACTTTGTTTACAATACTGGTTGTTTTTGCTTAATAGGCTCAAGACCTTGGATACATCCAACCGAAGGGTCTCCAAGGATGAGGAGTGACTCAAGATGTCATCCAAGTACACCACCACACAACTCTGTAAGAGTTCTCTTAGCATGTCAGTTTTGAACTCTTGAAAGACAGCGTGGGCGTTGCAGAGGCCAAATGGCATCACCAAATATTCATAATGCCAATTACGTGTATTAAAAGCTGTCATCCACTCATGACCCTGCTTTATCCGAACCTAATTATAGGCAGCTCTTAGGTCGAGTTTTGTAAAATACTTAGTTCCTTTGACACGGTCAAAGAGTTCGGTAATAAGGAGAATCAGGTATGCATTTTTAACCAATATTTTGTTAAGCCCGCCGAAATCAATACATGGACGTAGCTCGCCGTCCTTCTTTTTAACAAAAAAAAAAAATCCGACCCCTGCTGGAGATGAGTACTTCTGCTGGCCAGAGGCATCATCCATATTAGGAACATACTCCTCCATGACTGTTTTCCTCTACCGACAAGGGATAGACACGGCCCCTAGGAGGTGATGTGCCAGGCACAAGCTCCAGCGCACAATTGTATGGCCTGTGTGGTGGTAAGGCCCCGGACTGGCTTTCATTGAACACCTCCTTAAATGGTAAGTACTCCTCAGGTAATGCTGGAGAGGTAGCATTAGTCAGTCTCACAGGACAGGGGAGACATGATTCATAGCACTGTGGAGACCATACAAAGGAAGCAACAATGACAGGATCTGGGCAAATAGACAAAACCACAGAATTTCCTCCATATTATACATGATTTACTGAGTACAAAAGAGACTGGAAAAGGTTATGGTGAATAAAGCACCTGGACCTGATGGTATACACCCAAAGGTACTTTAAGGAATTTAGTTCAGTAATAGCAAGACCATTATACTTAATAATTGTTGCAGGAAAACTATATAATTCTCATGCCACTGGGTTATAAGGTAAGGGTTGAAGTGATGGATATGTCTTTTTTCAACCTAACTTACTATGTTACTAATGATTCACTTTCATCAGGCTTAGTGCCCTTTGTTAAAAAGGGGACAAGATTCAAACCAGGAAATTATAGACCTGTGAGCTTTACTTCCATAGTGGGTAAGATTCTAGAAGGGTTACTAACTGACAGTATTCAGAACTATGTGAATTATCAACAAAATTATTAGCAGCATCCAGTACAGTTTTATGAAGAACAGATCAGGTCAAACTAATTTACTTGCATTTTACTAAAGGGTAAGTAATCATTTGGACAAGGGAATTATTGTTGATGTAGTATATATGGATTTTGCAAAATCCTTTTATACAGTGCCTCACAACAGATTACTGCATACTTTAAAAGGCTATGGTCTGCGGGGGGGGGGGTAATATTTGTGCATGGATAGAGAACTGGTTAAATGATAGATGGCAGACAGTTGTAAATGGAATCTTTTCAAGTTGGTCTAAATTTGGGTTTACTGTCAAAGTATCGCATGTAAATTTTCACGTCATAAAATGTTGCAAGTCTTTGGCTGCGTCATTTGAAGTGTCGCAATTAAAGTTTCGCGTCTTAAAGTATCGCAAATTCTACATTTGTGTCGTTCCGAATGGCGCATTCACCATATCATGCATTAACATGTCACAGCAATATGGGTGCCATAATGACGCTATATGGGTGCATTAAGGATGCAATATGGGTGCATTAAGGATGCAGTATGGGTGCAATAATTATGCTATATGGGTGCAATAATAAAACCCAACCCAAAACCAAACCCACCAAAAACCAACCCAAAACTCACCAAAACCAACTCAAAACCCACCAAAATCAACCCAAAACCCACAAAACCCAACCCAAAACCAACTCAAAAATCACCAATAATGCACCCAGATTGCACCCATATTGCATCCTTAATGTGTCCTTATTGCACCCAAATTGCGTCATTAATGCACCCATATTGCATCCTTAATGTGTCCTTATTGCACCAATATTGCACCCAAATTGGGTCATTAATGCACCCATATTGCATGCTTAATGCGCCAGTATTGCACCCATATTGCATCCTTAATGTGTCCTTATTGCACCAATATTGCATCCATATTGCATCCTTAATGCTTCCTTATTGCGTCCATATTGTACTCAAATTGCGTCATTAATGCACCCATATTGCGTCCTTAATGCTGCACCCAAATTGCATCATTAATGCTGCGACATGTTAACACGCGATTTGGTGAATGCGCCATTCGGAACGACGCGAAATGTAGAGTTTGCGACACTTTAAGATGCATAACTTTTAATTGTGACACTTCAAATGACGCGGCCAAAGATATGCAACATTTTATGACGCAAAACTTTACATGCAACACTTCAAATGGATACCCTAAAGTTGTAAGTGGGGCACCTCAGGGTTTAGTTCTGGGCACAATGCTTTTGTTTATGAATGATCTAGAAGTGGGAATTGAAATGAATGTATCATTCTTTATTGATGACAGTAAGTTGTGCAAGGAAATGCATACAGAGCAGCATGTTTTTACTCTGCAGAAGTATTTAGATAAACTGAGAGAATAGGCAAAAAAGTGGCAAATGACATTTAATGTAGATAAATGTAAGGATATGCATTTGGGCTGTTGAAACACACATGCTACATATACAATAAATGGAAAACTACTTGGGAATCCTCATAGAGATAGATTTAGGAGTACTGATAGATGAGACTTTACATCCCTGTGCAGCATCATTCAGCTGCTGCGTTAGCAAATAGGGTACTATCCTGCATAAAAAGGAGTATAGATGCATATATAATTCTACATCTGTATAAATCCTTGGTAAGGCCTCATCTAGAATATGGAATACAGTTTTGGACACCACTTCTAAAAAATACATTAGTGAACTGGAAAAACTGCAGAGATGTGCAGCAAAACTGATAAAGGGATTGAAAGAGAGACTAGCAAAACTGAGTTTGTTTACATTAGAGAAGAGACATCTAAGCGGTAATATAATTACCATTTACAGATATATTCAAGGTCAATGCAAAGAACTCACCAGTGTACTATTTACTCAAATAACTAAACTAAGAAAGAGAGGTCATCCATTAAGTCTAGAGGGACATGGCTTTAGACTAAGAAAAAGTCAAGGATTTTTTTACAGTAAGGACAGTAAAGTTATGAAATTTGTTGAATCAGGATGCTGTACTTGCAGATACTGTAACTGATTCAAAAAGTAATGGATACCTATCTAGCTCAGAACAATATTAAGAATTATGATAGTTGGCAGATAGGATGTTGATCCAGGGAAATATCTGTCTGCCATTTGGAGTCAGGAGTAATTTTCTGTCATCCACTTGGGGCTTAATTGGAAATAGCTTATTTGCCTTCCTCTAGATCAACAGGGGTGATTTAGTGTGGGCTGAACTTGATTGACACATGTCTTTTTATAGCCTCATCAACTATGTTATGTACTATGTCATTAACCAATAGGTGCCAGGAAGAGTAAAAGGACAATACTGCTTCAAACAGCCTGCAGATTAAAGGTTATCTGCTGGCAAAGGTGGAAGTTGGAAGACCCATATCCCAAAGGTCGCCAGTTAAAGCTCAGTGTGAGGCAATGACAGAGGATAGATAGGCCCTTGGTGCAGACTTCCAGGGAAAGTTCTAGGTCATAAAATAAACAGTGCAACAAGAGATCTAAGTGTAGCAACATAATAAAAAGTATGGTAACAAATAAGAGAGAAATAGAAACACATTTACTACAAGACCAAATGTAAAAAAAACATTAAAAAAGTCCACTAAATGGACTAAAAACACAATATAAGGAGACTATAAAACAATGATAAAACATAAAAAATGACTGTCATACAAAGTGGAGCACAGGAACTATGGGGTAAAGTTTCCTCCTCCTGAAAGACAGTAAAATTCAAACAAGGTAAGGTCCCTGAGATGGAAACTCCTCTCTTCCCTCCACCTTTTCTCCACTTACTATATCTCAGGTGACCTACCTAAAGAAAGTACTTGAGTACTGTTCTCTTAGTTACTTTTTTCTACCTTAGTGGTATGGGGCTGTATAATCTCCCATTAGGTGGACTCCCATCCCCTGGCTTCCTTTGTTATGGATTGTCAGGTTCACAGGTATATTTTCTGATCTTTGCCTGTGGAGGTTGACTTGTTCTATAAGTCTGTGCCTCACTGTTGAGCTTTTTTTTAATCTTTGCTATATTATTCAGTGTGAGTCTGAAGACTAGAGCTGAAATATAATATATGGTAACCCTATACAGCAATAGATTTGGGCAGTGGCTAGGGATGGGTGAAAACTCCCATTATTTTCCTATGATAATTTTGTGAGAAAAAACAGCAATTTTTTTTTTTTTTTAAGAAAATGTCAATGCCTAGAAACCACCCAAAATGTCCCTGTTTTTCTGCCAGTCAGTATGTGTTGTTTTGTGGCTAACAGTGCCGTGGGACAAAACTTTGGGAGTCAGCTTGTGTGGGTCTTTGGCTACCAGTGCAGTGGGGCAAGGTTGGGAGTTGCTTCTGAAAAAAGAGGAAAAACTGCAGTTTTCAGAAGAATTCCTGCAGGCATTTTCTGACATTTTTCACAATTGTCTTTTTTTACTGTGAAAATTGATGCCAATTCCTTGCTATGGCACTATGCCCTTATGGCCAGCATGTTGCTACCACAAAATGGGTAGTTTCATTCTTTGAGAGTGCTACTGTGTTATATATGAGTGATATTGCTATAATTTATATGTACTGGTCACTTTCCATGTCAGCTGCAAGATCTGTGGACCAATATTGTACGTAATTAATTTCCATTAATTACATACTCTGATATCCATACTATATATAGATCAGTACCGGTGCCATCTTCATTACTTAGTCTATAATCTGGTCTTCTACGGATTGCAAAATACCTAATCCTATATAATAATTCGCTAAATAGTTTGTAACGACACAGTCATGCTCAGTAGAGACTGCCCGTGACAAGGCTGGTACAGAGCGGGGAGCTCCGAAGTCAGTCCAGAGGTCTGACTTTGGAACGTCCAGCTCTGTATAAAAGAGAGGACCATCATGTAGCAAAAATTCTTCATCCTTGCTGGCCACAGCCTGGGGAAGCAGTAAGGAGGAGATCTGCTAATCTACTCCATATTGCCTCTTCAAAGGATATGGATGTCGGAGTGATTTTGCCATCCCTTCTGTTCAGACCATCACCTTCTCTCTTCTTTGCTCTCCCTCCCATTTGCATCATTGCCTTATTCACTCTCCCTCTGAGTGCCAGAGGGGTACCCAACACATTGTTAGTCAATAAGTTGGATACCCTTCTGCCAGTCTGTGGGTTACACTGCATGGACAAGACAGTGGCACTATTGATAATAACATAATTTCTGTTTGTCCTATGTAGAATACAAGAACCATGGGTTGAAGTTTCCACCTCAGGAGGGCAGGCACTTGCAAAAGGAGCTCTCTTGAGGCAGAAACTCCCATTCCATTCCACTTCATCCTGCCCAGACAAGTATAGTTTATAAAGTCCTTCCAGAAGTAGACTGCAAGAGAAAAGTTCTCTTAGACTTCTTGTTTTATTTTACTGCTGTATGATATGTGTCTGTATAAACCCCCATTAGATGAACTCCTATTCCTGTCCTCTGTAAGGATTAATCATTGCACAGAATTTTCAGGACAGATTCTTTGGATTAGGGCTTATGTTCATAGCCAATTTTCCTCTTAGCTTTTGTGAAGCTTCTATATTCAAAATAGAAGTCTGAAGAGAGAATCCTTCTAAGTGCATTTCCCTGTTTCTTTATCTGGCAGCAACGTTTTGATATGGCTTAACAGCCTGCAGTGTACTACATTGGTGACTTGCTTAAAAGCAGCACTTCAATATCTTAGGTAGCAATTTTAATTTCCTGTTCTACCACTAATGGGTTCTTAACCCATGCACTGCCTTTTTATGGTCATTCCTTGCTCTAGGGGACCTCTGTCCTCTTTAGGGAACAATCTCCTATTGGCAGTGGTGCTTGATTTCTTATTTCAAGCATTTTAGCAATGTTTGTTTACTTTTATCACATTTATTCAACTTTTAACTTTTTTGAGGAAACTGTATCTTTAAGAATGGGCTTTTTTGGCCAGGGAAGAAGTGGTCCCTGTCAGTCCATATTCATTTTTGGACTTTGTTGGCTATTATGAGGCTGGTTTCTCCCTCCTGCTTACCACACTAACCCCTTAAAGTCATGTAAGTCCTTTTGAAGCTCTGTCATTGCTGCTTTGTGCCTAAGTGAGTTTATGCTTCCCTAGACATAAAAAGCCTATCTGCACATTCCTATCTATTCAGATCATCAACATTTTCTGCAGTTTGCCTTCCAAGATAATCATTTTCATGATTGGTTTTCAGATCTTATCCATCTATCTGTGGCAGAGCCATTACTTCTCCTTCTGAGTAATCAGACAATGGTATAAAATCATTAATTTATTTATCCATGTTTAAAAATAAGTAATAAACATCATACCTGTATGTTGCAGGAGAGAGGCAGAGAGAGGGAGACTTTCAGAGTGGGTATCAAACTTGATTAAAAATGATCAACTTGTTTCATGCCGAAAAGGCACTTACTCCAACCATAGGCAGACAATTTATATTGTGGTCAATAGCTGCAAGCAGGCTGGGGATCAACCAAACTTGAAACAAACAACAAATAACAGTGCACACCATATACCATAAACAACTTAAATCAATGTCCAAATGTCTATGTGCTAGATCCACAATACAGCCCTTTTTTCCTCTCCGGGCTGCAGCTCTTTCACGCGTGTCCTCAGTCGCACTCAATTAACGTCTACACGAAAAAAAAAAGAAAGAGCGCAAGGCTATCTGAGAGTAGCATCTGTGATAGCAGGGCAAAAGATATATGTAAATCAATCTACTTACAAGATGTATTCTTGTAAGGTATGCCCAAACTATAAAGCCTGAAAGATCTGGTGTGTGGTCTTCAGACACCTCTCCTGGGTCAGTCCCGTCCTTATGTACCAAGCACCCTCACAATGATCCGCTAGGTAACGGAGAGATGTGTCTTGAGGGTAAACAAGATACAATACTATTCTAAGTGCAACTCTGTATCAGTGAGAAATAAAACCCCCCAAATCAGAATCACTCACCAGAGATCTACTGTAAATTATACACAGTGAGCCCGACAGGGCTTGTGTCAACAGAAGACGCCACTCCAATATGTTAAGATAGCGGTGTAACGGAGACAATTTATTTAATATATATAAAATATAATATGTCTGTCCCTATGGGACTGACCCAGGAGAGGTGTCTGAAGATGACACACCAGAGGATTCAGGCTTCATTGTTTGGGCATACCTTACACGAATACATCTTGTAAGTAGATTGATTTACATATATCTTTTGCACTGCTATCACAGATGCTACTCTCAGATAACCTTGTGCTCTACCTTTATGTTGTTTTCGTGTAGATCAAGCAAACTTGTCTCAGTCAGACATAGTATCAGGCTTGCTGGCAGACAGGTAAGTCACTGGTGTACACTCTGTGTAGAATCACTATGATTGACAGCTCTGAATGCTTTCTACTGTGCATATGCACTAATTACCTTACATTCATGTTTTATTTCAGCTTTCTCTGTCGTCCAGTACAGGTTATTGGTAACTTTGGGTAGGCGATCAGCCCCTTTAAGTAGGCAGGAACAACTCTGAGAAGTGACTGCTAGGTGGAGCCTACCTCCTCTCCTTAGCTAGCTAATCCCCATCCAGTAAGATTTTTTCCTTGGTGAAGACACAAGGCAAGAAAACAGTTCTGCTATAGTTTTAGCGTCTTTATTATTTTTCTGTTACATATGGGATACCACCATTAGGCAGATTACCATCACTGACAATTCCCATCCCTCAAATGTGGATAGCTCAGTTTACCAGGTGCTTTTGTGGACCTAAGCCCTGGGAGAAAAATGTTGGCTGCAAGTTCTTTCCCCAGGAGTTGCCCACTGAGGCTTCTTCTTGACATATGGTAATCTGAAAACAGAAGACTGGCTTAAAAGGTGAGCAACCCTTTGAGTGCTGAGGTCCACATGTCCCATGCTTCCTCTCTGCACAGGGGTCTCCTTGAAGTTCCTATTACGTACTCATGCACTCACTGGGTTTATCTGTATGTCTGTTGGGTGTTTGGAGCAAGTTTATGTGGTAATTTAACCCTTTTGGCTACTGGTTGGCATCTTTTGGAGGGTTCTGGGCACTTTCCCTACTGGGATCTCTGTTTATTGGGTCTGCTGACTTGTTTTAGTGGGCTTTTTGAGTGTTTTTACATTTTGTTCTAACTTGGCAAAATTTATGTTCTGCGCCTTTAATGCATGCTTTTACCGCATAGATGCCATTGCTCCATTTACTTCTATGAGACTTTACAGTTTGGGACATATTTCTGCAACCGCTCCACGTAGTGAGGTCAGATATGGCTCATTTTGTTGGTCTGCCCTTGCTCTGTTATCCGGTCAACGTTCTGGGCATGTTGGGGGCCTCAGGGGGCTTTGGGCACTGTTGGGGTACTTCTCTTGAAAAACTACAATTCCCATGAGCGCTTACTTCGTGTGCTCGTTTCTGATTGGCTCCCGCCACGGCAGCCATTTTGTGCCTACGCAGGGCTTGGACTCTCTTCCTCTCCTCAGCAGCTTAACCCTTCTCCTGCCAGATATGTCTATTTTAGCATTTTCTGAGGTGAAAAGTTAATCATGCACAATATTTTTTAGGTGTTTCTGATACGTTGACAATTTGACTCTGTGAGAATGTCTATTCAATTAGACCTTGGGGCTAGACCTAAGACTAAGGACACTGGGGCGTCTGTATCCCCCATTGCTCATTGTTCCTCATGTCACTCAGGGTTACCTAGAGAATACTCAGGTCATGTTTGCCCAGCATGCTCTGCTGCCCCTGAGTCCCCTGCAGGGACCTCCAGCCATGCACTAGAGCCACTTTGAATGCAAGAGTTTAAGGCTACTACCAGGGATCTCCGGTCTACCTTACAACTCCTTTCATCCACTTTGCAGGGGGTCTACCATTCATGGCAGGTCCCCACCTCTATCAGGTCTTCCCTGCCTAAACCGCCGGGCGTACTTGATGTGTCTGATTCGTATGAGGAGGAATTATTGGTGGATTCTGATGATGAAGACTGTTCTACTGTCTCTTCCTCTCAGTTTTTGGGGACCCCTTTGAGGCTGATCCTGTTCCCTCAGCTGAGGGCCTGATCAGTGTTGTGTTGAACACCCTGAAGATTCCCTTGTTACAAGAAGTTTCCTCTGACCCCTCTGATGTGTTTCAGGAGCCTGTCCAACCCCATACTTGTTTTCCCCCTAACCCCACTCTTGACTGCTTGGTGTCTGAGGTGTGGAAGTTTCCAGACAGGAAGCCTTCTGTCTCTAGGAAATTTGCTAAGCTTTACCCGTTCTCTGAAGTGGCCCTAGCTCAGTGGGTTCATCCTCCAAAGGTGGATGCCCCTGTTTCCAGGCTTTCTAAGTCCACTGCCTTGCCTGTGCTCAGTAGCGCTAGTCACCAGAATTATTACCGCGTTAACAAGAATTATCCATTGTTTCCGGACAGACAGGCAGGAAGGAGAGCAGACATCTTTCCATAGTGACATCTCCACACCTGCGCTGTCAGTCCCAGCCAGCTCTAGGAGGTGTTGCTAGGAGCCGTTCGGCTCCAAAAGGGACTGACAGCGCAGTCACACAGACGTCACTATGGAAAGATGTCTGCGCGACTAGCGCTACTGAGCAGCTAGTCACTAGATGAGGAATTATTGGGGGACAAGTTTTTTAGTGGTGGTAGTTCTGCTTTAAAGAAAAAAAACATGCATTACTCACCTGGGGCTAAATTCTATTGCAAGAGGTAAATGTTAACGCCCATTTTTTCAAACGTTTTCATATTGAAGTCTATGGAGAAAACTGGAGATAAAAGCAGAGATAAAATTAGCACCTGTAATAGAATCTAGCCCCAGGTCCTTTCTCTCTACCAGTTCTGGAAATTACCCCTGTTACTACCCATTAACAATTAAACCTCTGAATACTAGAAGTGTGTCCAATGCCTTACAGAGAAATGTGCTGGACATTTTTCTGGCATTCAAAGGGTTAGTCCACTTTTGTAAATAAATAGTGTTTGATTTTAATACAAATTCTATAGCAATAATTATTTTATTTGAAAAGGGAGCAAAAGGCAGTGTGCTTATTAGTTTTCTTTAGGGATGCACCGATACCAATTTTTTAAGACCGAGTACAAGTACCGATACTTTTTTCAAGTACTCACCGATACCAATTACCGATACTTTTTTTGCAGTCATTTGCCAGTTTTCCAAGTACCTACAGCAGACTAATGATTTTTAAGGCAGCTTCTTAATTAGGAAGAACTGTAACGCAAGACATCACATTAGGAACAAAAAAAACATTTTTATTTGCTTGTCGTCACAAAGTTTGTTTGTGTAAGCAAGCTCAAACAAATTTCACAATAAATAACAAAATATTAAATAACAATAAATATAACATGGTGTAGAACCAATAGTGCAATAAAGTGCAATATAACAACAACAATGTTCTGTTCAATTATGGGGACTGGGGAGTAACAGTATGAGCTAGATTACATTTGATTGGTAATGAAGCTTTACCAATGCTCTGATTACAGTTCCAACTCCACTAGCCTATGGACTTGGAAAAGTAAAACAAACAGAGCATTGATAAAGCTTAGCTTACCAATCAAATGTAATCTAATTCATAAAGTCTCAAATTATTTTTCAAAGGTTAGAGGCAGGTTTTTTTTAAGAAACAGAAGCACCTCTGCATGTTCTGCTAGAAGCCTGTTTCTACTTTCACTCAGTACATTTGACACTGAGCTAAACAGTCTTTCGCTTTCCACACTACTGCATGGGGCTGAAAGATATTTTTGGGCCATTTGAGCCAAAGCTGGGAAACGCAGCTTATTAACAGCCCAGTACTTTAGAGGTTTGTCTGACCGAGACACAGTGATCTCTCCAAGGTAAGTCTCTAGTTGAATAGAAGCAGCTGTTGGAGCAGCACTGCTCTCAGACGAGGAACCCTCCCCTGCAATCTCCTCAAACAGACTGTCCAGACTGGTACCTGGCTGCTCACTGTGGGGCCTTTTGAGAGCTGGTTCCTCATGCTCCTCAGGTGTTACAGACATATTCTGCAGCTCCAGAGGGAACAGTTCTCTGACTTGCCTGGCAGTGTCTGGCTTGTTAAAAAATCGATCTTTGTACCTACGAGAAAACAAACACAAAAGTTAGGGAATATATATAGCAGTATACTATTTTTTCTGTGCTGTAACTAAAAAAAAATATATAAATCAGAGCACTTTAAAAATAACAAGTAAAAAAAAAATGAAACTGTAAAATCAATACAGAATTAAATAATCACTCTAACAGCAGAAATTAAATGTATATTACCTTGGATCAAGCAAAGTTGCAAGGCAGTAAAGCGGGTTTTCCTCTGTGTCGGAGAAGCGTTTTCTCACAGCAGCAAGCAGAGTACTTTTCATTGTCTTCACTCCATGGTCCTCGTCCACCTCCCTTGACAGCATGCGCAGCAGCACAGTGACAGCTGGAATGACATCTGAGGCAAGGGCATCTGAGGCACTCACTTGGCGAGTCAGCTCTTCAAAGGGAGACAAGATATTCAATGTCTTCTCCATAAGACTCCACTGGTTTGGAGTAAGAGTTGCTGGAAGCTCGTACTCCGAAGCATACAATCCCAGCGCCTGTTTCTGCTCAAGGAGAGACTGCAGCATATAAAAGGTGCTGTTCCAGTGTGTCGGCACATCTTGCTGGAGTCTCTTCACCTTCTGACCGAGCTCTAGCTGGATGTCCTGAAGGCGAGAGTAAGCCAGGGTAGAATGTTTAAAGTGGCCGACTATTCTGCGCCCGACTCCTACAGCATCGGCAATGCTGCGCTGTGATAGCAGACCCTCCGAGACAGCCAGCTGCAGTGTATGGGCCACACAAGAAATACTCTGAACTCCAGCATCTTCCATACCTCTTATCATATTTCTTGCACTGTCACGCACCACAACATGGACAGAGCTTTTCTGGATCCCCCAAGTCTCCAGCATTCCTTCAAGCATTCCAGCTATTGCTTCACCGGTGTGCGAGCCTTGGAACTTTTTTGCGTGGAGCATGACTTGCTGAAGTTCGAAATTGTCATCAATCCACTGTGCCGTTAAGCTGATTAAAGACACTGGGCTCACACTGCTGCTCCAAATGTCCATGGTGAAGCTAATCGCTTTTATGCCATCATGCAGAATGCTGGAAATGTGCTTCTTCACTTGGTCATGTACCTGGGATAAGACCACGTCTGTGACATAGCGGCGACTGGGCATATCGTATTTCGGCTCCAACACATTCACAAGTCGTTGAAAACCTTTGTTTTCCACTACTGACAGCGGCTGATCATCCAGAACAATGAAATGTACCAGCGCCTCTGTTATCTTGATGGCTCTTGGGTTCTCCTTGGACATCTTCTCTCGTCTTGCAAGAGTTTGCTGCAAGGTTAGCTGCTGCTGGGAGCTTCCACTTGTACCCTTGACAAATTCAGCATGCTCGCTCTGGTGTTTTAATCGCAGATGTTTTATAAGATTGCTTGTGTTATAAGCGCTAACCTTGGTACCTCCTCTCGAAATTCTGGCTGAGCAGATTTTACATGCAGCCATGCGTGGGTTGTCCTCACAGATTTTAAAATAGTTCCACACTGCTGACATGCTGTCTGCTGGTGTCAGTACCGAACAAGTTTTGTATCTGTAGTGGGGAAAAAAAAAAAGAAAATTAAAAATCTATATCAAACTGGATTGTCACGCAAATTGTATAAAAGCAGGGTTATATAAAAATGTGCATGTAAGCAAAAAATAGTTTCTTTATTGAACACTGACCAGATTGTGATACTTACTTAGATTGCTCTGCTCTCTGAATAAGGTACTTAAGGTACGGTACTTTGCATACTGGTCAATGGTCATACAGGTGGGGTGTACCGTGTAGTAAAAAAAATGTTGGTGGCATATTACACATGTTGGTGGCACATTTTTGCCAATCATCCCCATATATATCCTTTTCTATAAGAGAAAAAAAAAACATTTGGGAAAAAAAATGTATTATTTTATATACGTATATTAGTGCAACACTGCTGCATAAGCCCAATGAAACTGAAAAGGATATACATGGGGATGACTGGCAAATGTATACTAACTATATTAGTGCATAAGCCCATCATCCCTAATGAATTATTACTTAATTATCCCCCAGCCAGCTCACCTTTTGGATGCTCTCAGACTAGTCCCATCCCAGTGCAGTCTGTGCTCCCTTTTTCCTGCAATGTGATTGGTCCGTCTTTCTGGTGAGTTAATTGGTGGGGTGTACAGCATAGGTTTCCCCATTGGCTGACTGTTTAGATAGAGGGAGCCGCCAGCCTGCTGCTTGTGGAGGCTTGTCACGAGTCACACGTAGGAGCAGATAAGGAGCATGAATGAAGGCAATAATAAATGCATGGAGGAGATAAGAAACACGTGCGGACTGCGGAGAAATGCATGCGGAGAGCTGCCTGTGCTCTCCAGCCCCATAGCACTGCGTAATTATACCAGCCCCATAGCATAATGGCATTTTAATTTTTCTTGCTCATAAAAGGGGAAAGGGAAACCATGCATTTTAAAACACATTGGAATGCCACCACCAGAGCAATAAAGAGTTATGTGTCACACATACAGTTATATGTCACCAGCACAGCAATACATATATGCCACCACCAGAGCAACACAGTAATATGCCACCAACAGAGCCAGAGCAATAAAGAGTTATATGTCACAGTCACACATACAGTTATGTCACCAGCACAGCAATACAATATATACCACCACCAGAGCAACACAGTTGTATTATATGCCACCACCAGAGCAATATGGTTAGATAATTTGTCACCATAATTAGATCTCATCACCATAAGACAATACATAGTTATATTATAAATATATAAATAATATAATATATATATAGAGAGAGGAGGGCAGCAGCTCTATATTTTATTCATTTTAATTCTGAGGATTGTGCACCTGGGCATCAATGGACTACAGAGCGAGTGGCTGAGTGCTTTTAAAATAAAATAGTAAAATACTCTTGATGTGTAATTAATATATACACACACACACACCACCTCTTGACTCTCCCCTTTTGCCTCTTTCCCCCTCTTGCCTTAATCCACCCTGGACTCATCTCGATCACAGTCCTTTTCCCTTTTTCTCCTCTCCCCCATTTTTCCCTCTCTTGATCCCCCCTTTGCCTCTTTCTCCCCCTCCCTCATTGACTCTGAGTCTTGATCCCCCTTACTTTTGCCTCTCCCCCCCCTCTTTGACTGAGTCTTGATTCTCCCCTTTTGCCTCTCTCCCCTCATGATCCCCTCTCCTTTTGCCTCCCTCATGATACCCCCACCATCATTTGCTTCTTTTTCCCCCTCTTGACCCCCCTCTTCACCCACTCTTGATCTTCCTGTTAACATTCTCTTTGCCTCTTTCTCCCCCTCCCTCATTGACTCTGAGTCTTGATCCCCCTTACTTTTGCCTCTCCCCCCCCTCTTTGACTGAGTCTTGATTCTCCCCTTTTGCCTCTCTCCCCTCATGATCCCCTCTCCTTTTGCCTCCCTCATGATACCCCCACCATCATTTGCTTCTTTTTCCCCCTCTTGACCCCCCTCTTCACCCACTCTTGATCTTCCTGTTAACATTCTCTTTGCCTCTTTCTCCCCCTCCCTCATTGACTCTGAGTCTTGATCCCCCTTACTTTTGCCTCTCCCCCCCCTCTTTGACTGAGTCTTGATTCTCCCCTTTTGCCTCTCTCCCCTCATGATCCCCTCTCCTTTTGCCTCCCTCATGATACCCCCACCATCATTTGCTTCTTTTTCCCCCTCTTGACCCCCCTCTTCACCCACTCTTGATCTTCCTGTTAACATTCTCTTTGCCTCTTTCTCCCCCTCCCTCATTGACTCTGAGTCTTGATCCCCCTTACTTTTGCCTCTCCCCCCCTTGACTCTTGATCCCACCCTTTTGCCTCTTTCCCCCCCTCCTGAGTCTCTCTCCTTTTGCATCTTCTTGGCCCCTGATCCTTCCTTGCCTTTTTTTCTCTTAGTTAATTCTGCCACTTGCCATTTTTCTCAATCTTGACCCCCCCTCTCTGCCTCTTTCACCCGCTCTTGCCTCTGATCCACATTTGATTTTATTTTATCTGATGATTGCGCTGTTTCCCCAATTCCCTTCACCCACTTACCTTATTGATGAGTTGACTCCTCTGCTTCCGCCTCCTGCTCAGCAACTCGTGACTTAACAGACGCAGACTCGCAGGGCTCTTAGTCACGCCGCTGCGTAGCCTGCGTCTTACATCACAGTCCCGGCCGGCCTCCACAGTGACTTCTGACGCGCCCCGCAGGATCCGCTACAGATAAAATAAGGTCAGCAGGTTGAGTTGCCCTGCCCTGGTATCGGCACCGGTATCAGCCCTGTTTGCGCGAGTACGAGTACTCGCGCAAATAAGGGTATCGGTACTGATACCGATACTGGTATCGGTATCGGTGCATCTCTAGTTTTCTTTGTAGTTGCATTGGCCCTCATGTTAACTATTAGCAGATCTTACAGATCAGATCACTTGTCTCTTTTTTTACTCTCTTCCTTTCTTGCTTCTCTTTGTTTTTCTTTACTTCAGAATACTTTTCATATCTCAGGTCTTTCCCCGTCTCCTTATTTTGGTTAACTTCTGTCATATTGTGAAACTGACAATAAACTTTTGTATAATTATGCAATATGTTTTTCTCTGTCATCCAATATAACTCATAGGTACCATGGGGAGGCGACAGCTCCTCCCAGTGGGCTGGAACAATTCTAGAAGAAGTGCAGGGGTTGAGCCTCCCCCTCCTCCATATCAAGCTACCTTACTAGCCCCCGGCCAGAGAGACTTGTTCCATGTTCCTGATTAGATGGCTGAGAAAAGTTCTGGTTAGTTTTTAATACTTTTATTATTTTTTGCTAGATATGGGGTGTCTGAATTCCCCCATTATGCAGATTACCATTACTGGCTTCCCCTGGAGGATTGCCCAGTTCTCAGGTGCTGTTGTGGACCCTTTGCAGCCCTGGGAGAGAATCATGCAACCCATTTCTATCTGTCTCCTGAAGGTGTCTCTCTAAGGCTTTTTCCTTCTCATTGGTAATCTGAAGAAAGAAGACCAGCTAAAAAGGTGTGCAAGCTTTTGAGTGCCATGGTCCACCTGTCCCACAGTTCCCCTCCGCACAGGGGTCTTACTGGAGTTCTTTATAAGTCCTGCACTCATGTTGGGTATTTACTTGTTTGTTCCCTGGGTCACTGGAGCTTGGTTGGCTGCCTTTGTGGTGTTTAACCCCTTCCCTGCTGTTTTCATGGGGCTTATTTTTCACTTTTCCTTTCAAATTTGTGAGTTTTTATTGGTCCCTACATGTTCTATATGTGTTCGGGGTACTTTTATTTATTTTTCAAAACTTTGCAATTTTTTGTAATTCTGTCACGCTTTACCGAGCGACCACACTTGCTCCATTGATTTCTATGGGACAGACTGTTTTGGGACATATCTCTGCAACCATTCCACTTACAGAGTTGAGAGAGGGATCATTCTTCTTGTCTCCCCTTGCCCTACATTCCAGTTCATATCCTCAGTGTCTTGGGAGTCCATGGGGTCCCCCGAGCTCAGGTTCTAGCATTGCTTAGGAAACTACAAAGAGATAAACTACAATTCCTAGAATGCCGTTTCGCTGGCTTTTCTCTGATTGGCTGTGAGTTCGGATACAATTTTCTCTCTCTCTTTGGCTGAGTATTCTGTGCAGAGGATTGGATTCCCTTACTCTCCTCCTCAGGTTAACCATTCGCCTGCCAGATAAGTACTCTTTTGGGCTTTCTGAGGTGATTTATTAATCTGGGTGACTGTACCCTGATGCCACGGTACTTAAAGATTTGACGGACAGGAAGCTTGAGGCTATCCTGAAGCCTGCCTTTGCTGCCATAGGTGCTGCCTTGAGGCCTACCTTGGCTTCTGTCTGTGTTATCAGAGCCATTCCTGTTTGAACTGAGCAGCTTACTGACGCTGCCCCGTTAGCCAACATGTGGCTCAGAACTATGTTACTGATGCTCTTTTTGATGCTGCCTGGCTTGAGGCAAAGGCTTCTGCCTTTTCTGTTGCTGCTAGACACACTTTGTGGCTTAAGATTTGGTCTGCTGATCTTTTATATAAGAAATCACTGATTTCTCTCCCCTTTCAGGGCACGTCTCTCTTTGGGCCTGATTTGAAGCAAATCATCAGTGAGACCACCAGGGGCAAGAGAACTCTGTTGCCTCAGGTCTCCACATGCCCTAATCTGGCTAGGAAGCAGCTTCTTTTTCCATCCCTGCCAAATCGAAGCACAAAGGCAGAATCTGAGTGGGATTCAGGCCAGCACCCCGCACTTCACCCCCAAGCCCAGACAGCAGTGGAGGTCAAAACACTCCTCCACCAAACCAAATCCACCAAACCTTCTACAGCATCACTTACTGAACCCTGGTCCACACCTACCTGTGGGTGGTCGCCTGCAGCATTTTTCAAGCATTTGGGCAGGTTCTGTTGCAGATCATTGGGTATTGCAGGTGGTTTCAGGAGGCTACAGGATTTCCTTCATATCTCTGCCTCCCTTCAGATTCTTTCATTCTCTGTTTCCTCTAGTCCAAGAAATGTTCCGTCTCTTCAACGGGGCAGTGCAGGCTCTGTTAGACAAGGGAGTCTTGGCTCCAGTGCCTCCACAAGAGAGAGGTTTAGGTTTTTATTCAAACCTCTTTGTGGTTCCCAAGGAGGGCAGTGGCAGTTGCCCTGTCTTGGACCTCAAGGACCTCAACTCCTTTGTGGTCCATACTCACTACAAGATGGAGTCATTGCACATTGTCATCACAGAGATGTGTCCAGGGGAATTTCTGGCCTCTCTGGCTCTGCAGGATGCTTACTTGCACTTTCCAGTTCATCCGGACAGTCATAAGTACCTCAGATTCGCTTGCTCTTTGCCCTTTGGGCTTACCACTGCTCCTCAGGTGTTCATATGGGTCTTAGGAGCATTGATTGACACCTGCCAGGGTATGGTCTTCCTGACAGAGGATTCTGTTCAGCAGATCATGCATCAGGTGTCCCGGGCCTTGGAGTGGACCTCAGCTCCAGTGTGAAAGTTCTCGTCTCTGATGGGCCGCTTGATAGCCACCATGGAGGTGGTTCAGTACTCCATGTCTCACACCAGGGAGCTCCAGAGGTTCACCATCCAGGCTTGCCGTGGAAATCCAGATCTATTGGACCGTCTGGTCTCTCTTTCTTAGGAAGTGAGACAGGACCTCCTTTGGTGGTTGGACAGATCCAACCTGGAGAAGGGGAAACCCTTCATTGTCCAGAAATGGACTCGAGTGACAACAGATGCCAGCCTCTATGGTTGGGAAGCTGTCTTGGGTCACCTGGGGGTTCAGGGCTGATAGACTGTGGAGGAGAACCTCCAGCCCATCAGTATCCTCAGTGTACTGGTCCTCTTCACTGAGGGGCTGTTCAGTCCACGTACAGTTGGACAATGCCACGGTTGTGGCGTACATCAACAATCAAGGAGGTACAAGAAGGAGCTTCTGCTTAGTCTGAGGTTAAGGCTATTTTAGCCTGGGTGGAAGAACACGTCTGCTGGAGGGACCATCTGGCATTCGTAGTGGACGCTCTGTCAATTCCATGGCAGTTTTATCTGGCCTACATTTTTCCTCCATTCCCTCTCATTCCCTGGGTGCTGAGGAAGATTCAGATGGATGGTGAAGCGGTCATCCTGATTGCCCACTACTGGACCAGGCAGCCTTGGTTCCCAGAACTGGTGGCTTTATCGGTTCAGCATCCATTTCCTCTGCCACTCAGACTTGATCTCCTCCTTCTGGGTTACCTCTGGAGAGAGGACGGGGAGTGCCTGGCTTTGGCGACATGGCTTTTGAAGCCTCCATCCTGAGGAGGAAAGGATATTCTCCAAAGGTGGTTTCCACCATGATCCAGGCTAGGAAAACACAGTCTCTTTTAAGACCTACCGCAGGGTTTGGTCTATTTTCCATTCTTGGTGTGTGGACAGGGATTTGTCCTCACAGAAGTTTGATCTCCCGGTGATCCTGTCTTTTTTGCAGGATGGCGTGAACAAGGGTCTCAGCCTTAGTTCCTTGAAGGTGCATATCTCAGCGCTCTCTGTTTTCTACCAAAGACACATTGCTATCTTGCCAGATGTCAAAGTCTTCTTCCAGGGTGTTGCTCATGCTTTCCCTTCCTTTAAGGCTCCCACTTCTCAGTGGGACCTTAATCTGGTTTTGGGAGTCTTGCAGTGGCCTCCCTTTGAGTCTATGGCTACCATTCCTCTATGTCTTTTGACGTGGAAGATGGCTTTTCTTTTGGCTGTGGTCTCAGTCCGCAGAGTTGCTGAATTGCAGGCCTTGTCCTGCAAACTGCCTTTCCTGGCACAAGGATAAGGATGTTCTCCGTACCTCTCAGGAATTCCTTCCTAAGGCGATCTCTGAGTTCTCCATCAATCAGGAGATTGTTGTGCCTTCCTTTTGTCCTGACCCTAAATCTGACAAGGAGAGGGATTGCCACTTGTTGGATTGCCACAAGTTCTATGTGCACCGTACTGAGTCCTTCCATAAGACTGATGCATTATTTGTCATCCCTGAGTGTCCCAGGGATGGTTTGGCTGCGTCCAAGGTGACTATTGAAGCATGGATTAAGTCTACCATCCGTAGGGCTTATGAGCTCAGAGGGAAACCTGTTCCCTTCCGCTTTACAGCATACTCCACCAGCTCTGTTGGGGCCTCCTGAGCCTATAAGAATCAGGCCTCTGATGATCAGCTGTGCAAGGCGGCCGCTTGGTCTTCTGTTCACACGTTTGCCAAACACTACCATGCTGAAGGTAGGAAAGTCCTGGAGACAGTTTTTCCTTATAGCATTCTGTGCCTTATAGCTCTTTAACTGTTTCAGCCCTGTTGGCTCTTGTTCATGTGTGCTGTGTTATGTTATTCAGAGTTCGTTGACACTTTGTTAGTTTGGGCTTTTCCATGTCCTGGATCGTCCATGGGAACTCTGGTATCATTGGGACCGGAGCTTGGTCCTTTCCTTCTTCTTCCCACCCTGGGAGCTCAATGTTGATACATCCCCATGGTACCTGTGAGTTACACTGGATGACCGAGAGAAGAGGATTTTAGTCTTACCTGTTAAATCCTTTTCTCTTAGTCCTTATAACTCACAGGTCTCCCACCCAGTGAAAGGGACCATGCTGGGTCTCCTGTGGCTGGACGTGAGAGACCTCTTGGGTTCAGTGCTCACAGGAGTTTTCATCTTTTCCTTCTTGCTGTCTTACTTAGAAGGCTTTTTCACAAGTTTATCAGGGCAAGGGCTAGTGTGGTAGCCTGACATGGAGGAGGGGGAGGCCCCATCCCTGCACTTCTTCTTGAATTGTTCCAGCCCACTGGGAGGAGCTGTCTCCTCCCCATGGTACCTGTGAGTTATATAGATTAAGAGAGGATTTAACAGGTAAGACTAAAATCCTCTTTTTGTTTAACTATGTCAAAATACTCTGTTACCAAGTCAGCACTGGGGGTAACCTCCTTTTCCCAACTCTACAGACAGTTTTTTGACTCTTGTGATGGAATTTTCACAAATTATAACTGGCGGGAGGAACATTTGCAGCGAATGGCACTAGAACAAAGGAAGACAGATGTATTCGTTGGTGTGGACATCTTCGCCCGGGGGGAAGTTGTGGGAGGAAAGTTTGACACATTTAAGGTAGGATGTATTAATTATCAGAGCTGTGCATCCAATCTGTAAAGCTTTGGTGCCTTTGTTCCTTTGAATACCTTCCTTTGTTATATTTCCCTTATTCTCCTATCACACACACTCTCTCTCCCCCTCGTATCTCTTCCTAACACATAAACATATATCCATCTTACGGCAGTGTCTATTGTTTTGTTTTTAGTCCCTTCAGATGATCCGGCAGTATGGCTTTTCAGTTGCTCTCTTTGCTCCTGGCTGGGTGTATGAATGTTTGGCGAAGGAACAATTTCTGCAGAACCAGCACAAGTGAGAATACATATTGATTGTGCTAGGCTAGTGATTCTCAACCACTGGGTGTCCTTTTTTCTTATAAAAACAATGTTAAAAAAGGGAATCAACAATGTTAAAAAAAAAGTTTCAAAGGTTTAACCCTTTGAGTGCCAGAGGGGTTTGCAACACATTGCTTTGCAATGTGTTGCGTACCCCTCTGGCACTCAAAAGGATATAAATATTGATGATGTGAAAAATTTATTATTCTAATTCTGAGACCTGCATTTTGTAGTTGTCTGCTTCATTATGTGTCTGACAATTTACATAAAAATGAGAATTTCAGATTGCATGTTTAGGGCACCATGAGAAACAAAGATTGAAAACCACTGTGCTAAGCAGACATGAGACGTGAGATCATGTTTGTATCTATTTAGCATCAGCATTAGTTGTTTATTTTCTTGCATTTCCTCTGTCTGCATTTCTTCTAGTTCTTCATTCTGTTCCTCCCCCTGCCTTGTTCTGTTAAGCTTATAAATGACAATGACATGTCAATCAAGTTAACCCTTTTAATGCTAGAGGGGTATCCAGTGCATTGCGTTAGATACCCCTCTGCCACAGTAATATATATAAGTAATTGAAATTAACTAATCCATCCCAACTTCAAGATGGTCAACCCATTCAAAGTAGAACTGTCAGTTTAAAACATCATAGAGCATTTTTACTAATTTTGCAAAATTACCTATATGATGTATTAGGTGTGTTTTATGAATTAACCCTCTGAGGTCCAGGGGTCTGGGACATTTCCTAGACCCTGTAGGCCAGGCACATTTTCAGCATTTTTGCTGTCCATCTATTTACATAGGATTCCCACTGATAACTTTCTAGTTACTTCCGGAAACTATATGTATATATGTGTATGTGTGTGTATATATATTTATGTATTTATTGTTTGTTTTTTGTTGTTTTTTTTGTTTACTTTTCATAAATAATTGGACTTTTGAACCTCACTTGAAGTAATTTTTTCATCAGGCAACAAGCTATGATGTCATAAGTACAAAAAAGTTTGAAAAAAATATGTATTTTCCTAAAATCACATACCATATACCAAACACATTTTATGTACGTTATGACATTTTCAATTATTTTTAAAAGCACTGAAACTCCTGAGTGCAAAAATACCAAATATGTGTAATTTTACTTTCATGCATTGCCTGCACGAATCCCTAATTATCAGGAGAGCAAAAGGGTGTTTTCAACTTTATGAACTAAAGTTAAAATCTGATAATGTTGGGTCTTTGTTATCTGAAACAGGTGAGATGGTCAGTGGGGACAGAGTGAAAGCAGATATTTTAAATAATTTCTTGTCTTATGTTTTTACCAAGGAAGACCCAATGAACAAACTACTTTTACAAAACAATCACAGAAAGCATGGGATTGATTAACTCAATAAAAAGTGTTAAAACAATTAAATGATATTAAGGTCGACAAAGCCCCGGGGCTGGATGGTATACACCCACAGGCCTTAGCCACCCTGTTATTTTTTGATTTTCAGGGATTCTTTTATTTCAGTTATGGTGCCCATGGATTGGCATAAAGCAGATGTGGTGCCCATACTTAAAAATGGATCAAAATCCCAGCCGGGAAATTACAGACCTGTAAGCTTGACATCTGTGGTGAGGAAACTGTTTGAAGGGTTGCTATGGGAATATATTCAAGAATTCATCTTGAAGAGGAATATCATTAGCAGGAGCTAACATGGCTTTGTGAAAGACAGGTTTTGTCAAACTAACTTGAGTGCATTTTATGAAAAAGTGAGTAAAAATATAGATTTGGGTGCGGCGGTGGATGTGATCTATTTAGACTTTGCCAAGACATTTGATACGGTTCCACACAAAAGGTTACTGTACAAATTGAATGTAATAGTGTCACGGGTACCCAGGAATGCTCAGAACTCAGTACGGTAATATAATGCAAAATATTTATTAGAATAAATCACAGCAATAAATAAGTAGTACAACACGCAAAGGGTTACTAGCTGGCAACAGTATTACCAGAAATAGTAGGCCTCTCGCTAGACCACAATGCTAGAGACTGGGCCGAAGCCCCTGTTAGTCTCAGCAGGAAACAGGAAAGCCAGCTCTTTGTCCTTCGACTGGAACACTGGAACAGGCGACCACTGTGGACAGTGGCTCAGCAATCTTGATCCGATGAACAGGAACACAGGGACTGCTGGACTGGAGAACTGACCCACGCCTGCAATCAATCAAACCCGCAACACCACACCTTTGCAGCAACCCGGTGACCCAGGCCTGCAGTCACTGCTAAGAGACCCTATGACTCTACCTGCAGTCACTATATCGGACCCCTGTGACTCATACCTGCAGTCACATATCAAGACCCTGTGGCTCATGCCTGCAGCCACCACACGAGACCCTGTGACTCACGCCTGCAGTCACTACACCAGTCCCTGTGACTCTGCCTGCAGTCACTATATCGAGACCCTGTGATTCACACCTGCAGTCACCAATCAGACCCTCTGACCACAACAGTGGTCAGTCTTAAGCCAATAGCACAAATTGATCATGGTAAGGGGTACTCGTGATCACTGGGTCATACACAGAGAGGGTTCTCGTACTTAGCTAGGTCATACACAGAGAGGGTTCTCGTACTTAGCTAGGTCATACACAGAGAGGGTTCTCGTACTTAGCTGGGTCATACACAGAGAGTGTTCTCGTACTTATCTGGGTCGTACACAGTGCGGGTTCTCATAAACAGCCAGGTCATACACAGAGTGGGTTTTCATAGATAACCAAGTCACACACAGAGCCCAAGTAACTCCACCTAATAACAACAACTCAAGGGCATCTGAGTCAGGACTCCATCTGCCTTTTAAACCCCTCCACAGGAAGTAGGAGGAGCAGCTCAGAGGGAGGAAGTAGGTAGGAGGAGACTACAGGAAACAAACACATAAAACAGAGGCCTGCTGCATGCTTGAAGCCTTGCGCCTGTAGATGATGCTGCAAACAAGGTAAGCTGTAAACTGTAACAAATAGGCTTAGGGACAAACATTTGTATGTGATTTGGAAATTGGCTGAAAGAGTGGTGGTAAATGGAAAGGTTTCAAACTGGACAAACCTCAGGGATCTGTCCTGGGACCTCTTCTTTTTCATTTGTTTTATTAATCATCTCCCAGTGGGCATAGGGAGCCATGTATCAGTGTTTGCCGATGACACAAAATGAAGTAGGGTAATAAAGTCTGAACTGGGTGTGTCTTCATTTCAAGAGGATCTGGACAAATTCGGTAACAAGGCAGGCAAATGAGATTCAATACAGACAATTGTAAAGCTATGGTAATAATAAAAATGCAACATATTGTTTAAATGTTGTTTCTTTGGGGAAATTTACTAATGAAAAGGATTTGGGAATACTGGTAGATACTGTGCACTACTGCTAAGTCTATTTCCAGCTGGCGGATGCAAAGGCCAATAAGATATTGGCATATATTAAAATGGCAAAATCCTATATACTTGGTCTGGTGCTATAGTGGTGGATTTGGACTTAACCCTTTCACATTCCAAAAAATGACAATTTTTGTGTAAGAAAATCAGCGTAATGTCAATTATTGCAAACAATAAACCCACAATAACCATCCGAATATAAATCTTAAAATACAAAGATGTAAAATATGCACCAACAAGTGCACCACAAAAGGACAAAATGTGTTCAATTAATATCTTAATGTGCTGGGATATAAAATATGCTACAACAAGTCTATCACAAAAGGATGAGATGTATGCAATTTAACCCTTTTGGTCTCCTGAACTGCCAGTAGCAGTATTAATTCTTCAGCGTCTCACACCATATATTCCCGCCTTTCCCTTGAAGCTATTGTTCTCCGTTCATAGAATTCCACTGCGGTGTATCGCTGTATCCACTTCCTGGTTTCACTGGTACGATATGCGTGTCCATTTCTGAAGACCAGGTAGCGTTTAACCATGAGTTAGGACACCATGAAATATATATGAGTTGGTAAATACATCTTGCCACTATAGGTGTCAAATTTGTTACAATCTTTAAGCCTTCCTTGCCACTATAGGTGTTAATTTATGTTAGACCTTTAATGCCTTTTTGTTGCCCAGTAAAAATATGATGACTGGACAGGGTTAAACTGAGAGTCACGTATTTGTGTGTTACATCAAATATACACAAGTTGGCTAAATATATCTTGCCATAACATCGGTACTTTGTGTTATTTTCAAGTACCTGCAAAGAATATCTCAAATAATTTAGAGCATGTTTTTTAGACAAGTATATAAAAACAAAAGTATATTAGACCCTAGACTAAGGGTATACATGTCAAGAGAACTTATTCATGCAAATTGATCATCATTGGTGACTATGTATATGAGGTTTACGAATACAGATATATTTTGTGATGTTATGAGGAAGTCTACACCAGCCATGATGTTATACGGTGATCTCTGGACACTAGTTCAACAAGGGGACCGCCATGAAATTTTTTATATTGTGAACGCCAATGAAATATATGTACATTATGATATTTACACATATTTTTTTACATACCTGTATGTTAGGTAGGTGTTTTGTAGGAGTGTTAATGTAGATTAATTTGTATTTTTTCACATTATTTGTGTGCACTGTGGGTGGAGAGCCTTATATCTTCCTCTATAGCATTTATTTGGAGAGGTGGTTTGTCAAGCCCATCATGTACAGTGCACAGATTTTTTTAGATATTGACTCTTCTGAATCTTTTCATCTAATTGTTGTCAGTGGCTACTGGCAGTTTAAGAGAGCAAAAGAGTTAAATTGCATACATTTCGTCCTTTTGTGGTAGACTTATTGGTGCATATTTTACATCTTTGTATTTTAACCCCTTCAGTGCCAGAGGCTTGGGCCATTGCCTGTACCCTGCAGGCCAGACACTTTTTCAGCATTTTTGCTATCCTTCCGTTTAGGCTTGATTTCCTCTGGGGATTTTTAGTTAAATATGGAAAACTATATATTGTTTTTTTCAGAACGAATTGAGCTTTCTTGTGGTACCTTACATGAAGAGAATTTTACATCATGCAAAAAGTTATGATGTCATAATGACAAAAAAAAGTGAAAATTTACTCATTTTGCTAAAATCACATAATATGTATCAAAAACATTTACCTTGATTGAAAAAGTTTCAATTATTTGAAAAAGCCCCGAGTCCCCCGAGTAAAAAAATACCAAATTTGTATAGTTTTACCTACGTCCATGGCTAGCGTAGAGCCCTAATCACCAGCAGCGCAAAATGACATTTTCAACTTTATAAACTAAAATGCGCATTCTAGGGTTTTTGTGGTAAATCTACCCTAAAACAGTGGAATAACTATATAAAACTATATATTTCTGGAACGTAGACAACCTACTGCATCTAATGAGGGGTGACTTTCCTTGTTACCCAAAGCCTGGAGTGCACAAATGCCTCCAGAAGGTGGCTCTAATGAAAAAAAAGGCATTTTCTTACATTTCTGCCCCTTCAAATGTACTGAAATTTGTGAAAGCCATGGCATTTCCAACTGTATTCATTAGCTAGTGCTCTTAGGAGAAAAATGACACCCGATTGGTATGAGTTCACCTATCTCAGGGGGCGCTGCAAGTACAAAACTACACCTATTGCAACCTCTAATTTTTCTAACATTTTCTCAAACATTACTTGTCTGTACAAAAATGGTTATAACAACTACAGAAGTGAAGAAAGGTTACACAAACCATAGCATTTTGGAAAGAAGACACCCTGCTGCATCTAATGATGGGTGACTTGCCTTGTTACCCCAAGCCTGGAGTACACAATTGCTTCCAGAAGGTGAAGCTAATGAAAAAAAAAAAGGCATTTTCTTACATTTCTGCCCCTTCAAATGTACTGAAATTTGTGAAAACCATGGCATTTTCAAATGTATGCATTAGCTAGTGCTCTTAGGAGACAAATGACACCCCATTGGTATGAGTTGACATACCTTAGGCGGTACTAAAAGCACAAAACAACACCTGCTTCAACATCTGATTTTTCTAACACTTTCTCAAACAGGACTTGCCTGTACAAAAATGGTTATAACAGCTACAGAAGTGAAGAAAGTGTAGACAACCCGTACCATTTTGGAAAGAAGATAACCTGCCGCATCTAATGAGGGGTCACTTGCCTTCTTACCCCAATACTGGCGTGCATAAATGTTTCCAGAAGGAGGCGATATTGTACAAAATTGCATTTTTTTTACATTTCTGCCCCTTCAAATGTATGGAACTCTGTGAAAACCATGGAATTTTCAACTGCATTCATTAGCTAGTGCTCTTAGGAGTCAAATGACACCCCATTGGTATGAGTTGACCTACCTTAGGGGGTGCTAGCAGTAGAAAACTACACCTATTGCAACCTCTAATTTTTCTAACATTTTCTCAAACATTACTTGTCTGTACAAAAATGGTTATAACAACTAGAGAAGTGAAGAAAGGCTACACAAACTATACCATTTTGGAAAGAAGACAACCTGCTGCATCTAATGAGGGGTTGAATTTCCTTATTACCCCAAGCCTGTTGTGCCCAAATGCTTCCAGAAGTTGGCACTTTAGGAAAAAATGGCATTTTCTTACATTTCTGCTCCTTCATCTGTATGGAAATCTGTGAAAACCATGGAATTTCCAACTGTATTCATTAGCTAGTGCCCTTAGGAGAAAAATGACACCCAATTGGAATGAGTCGACCTACCATAGGGGTGCCAGAAGCACATAACTACACCTCCCTGTTTGCTTCTTCGAAAATGGCTGCTTGTACTAAAATGTTCATAACTGTTAGAGACATGAAGGAAAGGTATAAAAGGTATACCATTTTGGAAAGTAGACATTCTCCCGCATCAAATGAGGGGTCACTTGCCTTTCTACCCCCTGGGCTGAAGTGCACAAATATTTCCAAAATGTGGCGCTATGGGAATAAATGCATGTTTTTTTTTACATTTCCACCACTTCAAAGATACTAAAATCTTTGAAAACCATAACATAACTGCTGTATTCAGTACCTGCTACCAACATGAGAAAAATGGTAGCCCATTTGTGTGGGTTAACATACAATATGTGGGTGCTAGGAACACGTACGTAAACCTGACACTTTTGTTTTTTAAATTATCTGCTTGCACTAAAATGGTTATAACCATAATAGATATGCAGGAAAGATAGAGAAACAATGCCATTTTGGAAAGAAAACAACCTGCCGCATCTAATGAGGGGTCACTTGCCTTCTTACCCAAAGGCTGGTATGCACAAATGCTTCCAGGAGGTGGCGCTAATGAGAAAAAAGGCATTTTCTTACATTTCTGCCCCTTCAAATGTATGGCGCTCTGTAAAAACCTTGGAATTTTCAACTGCATTCCTTAGCTAGTGCTCTTAGGAGTCAAACGACACCCCATTGGTATGAGTTGACCTACCTTAGGGGGTGCTAGAAGTAGAAAACTACGCCTTCTACAACCTCTGATGTTTCTAACATTTTCTCAAACATGACTTGCCTGTACGAAAATGGCTATAACGCCTTCAGAATTGAAGAAAAGGTAGATAAACCATACCATTTTGGAAAGAAGACATCCTGCCGCATCTAATAAGGGGTCACTTGCCTTCTTACCCCAATACTGGTGTGCATAAATGTTTCCAGAAAGAGGCGCTAATGAAAAAAAAAGGCATTTTTTTACATTTCTGCCCCTTCAAATGTATGGAGCTCTGTGAAAACCATGGAATTTTCAACTGCATTTGTTTGCTAGTGCTCTTAGGAGTCAAACGACACCACATTGGTATGGGTGAACTACCTTAGGGGGTGCTAGAAGTAGAAAACTACACCTACTACAAACTCTGATGTTTCAAACATTTTCTCAAACCTGACTTGCCTGTACGAAAATGGCTATAACACCTTCAGAATTGAAGAAAAGGTAGATAAACCATACCATTTTGGAAAGAAGACAACCTGCCGCATCTAATGAGGGGTCACTTGCCTTTTTACCCCTAAGTTAGTTGGCACAACTTCCAGAATGTGGTGCTACAGGAAAGAAAAACAAACATTTGTTTTACACATCAGTCACTTCAAAGATACTAAAATGGTTCAATGGCGTGGGATTTCCTAGGAGGACTTCTTGCCAGCCAAAAAAAATGGTACCCCACTGCTCTGGGTTGACATACCAATTTACGTTACAGGAGCGTAGCTACCAGTGAAACAGAAATGGGAAAGCAAACAGTGTATTTGTGATTTTATGGCTAACAGATGAAAGAAGCTAGGACGTCAGCCGGTGTACGTGCGGACGTGTGACTAGAAGTATAACAAAATGTGTGAGAAGGTGAGGGATTAGGCAGTGTGTGGGTATGAGCAGAGGAGCAAGGATGGTGGTGATGGTGGGGCAGTGTCTGATAGTGTGTATGGGAGATCTGACTACCATTGTGCACTGTATGTCCCCTCATACAAAGCACTGCGTTGGACCCCCTTCCTGTTGCACGTGCATTCTTGGGGGCTTTTCCCCCAATATTTTTGTTTAGACCTCGTTGGGGGCATCAGAACTCATACAATGAGGTCTAAATAAAAAATAAAGGGGGAAAAAATCCTTTATGTGCCACAGGGGTGTCCAGCACACAAAGGGTTAATTTTTTTTTATCATTGCTTTGTATTCAGATGGCCACCAAACAAGCTCTGATCACAAAGTAATGATAAAAAGTCCTGTGTGTACCACAGGAAGGGGGTCTGCATTGAACCCCCCTCCCAGTGGCACACACAGGGTTAATTTTTGATTTAATTTTTTTTTATTATATACCTCATTGAGGGGCATCAGGACCCCCTGATCCCTCCCCAATGAGGTCTTAGTAAAAAAAAAAAATATATGTCCACAAACAGAGTGACCCTGTGAGTGCCACAGGGGTCTCCAGCGCATTTCAAAGCAATGCATTGGATCCTTGTGGCACTCAGAGGGTTAATTTTTTTTTTTTTTATCATTACTTTGTAATCAGAGCTTGTTGGGGGGCCATTAGGACCAATCCTGATGACCCCCCAACAATCTCTGTTAACAAAGTAATGATAAAAGCCCTGTGTGTGCCGCAGAAGGGGGGCTGCATTGGCCCCCCCTGTGGCACACACAGGGTTAATTTTTTTTTTTTATTATTTACTTTTTTTTTATTATAGACCTCATTGAGGGGTATCAGTACCCCCCTGATCCCCCCCAATGAGGTCTTACCAAATAAAAAAAAAGATATCAAAATAAATGTCCCTGTGAGTGCCACAGGGGTATCCAGCGCATTGCAAAGCAATGCATTGGACCCTTGTGGCACTCAGAGGGTTAATTTTTTTTGTCATCATTACTTTGTAATCAGAGCTTGTTGGGGGGCCAACAGGACCAATCCTGATGGCCCCCCAACAATCTCTGGTAACAAAGTAATGATAAAAGCCCTGTGTGTGCCACAGGAGGGGGGGTCTGCATTGGACCCCCCCTGTGGCACACACAGGGTTACATTTTTTTTATTTTTTTTTTTAATTATAGACCTCATTAAGGGCATCAGGACCCCCCCTGATCCCCCCAATGAGGTCTTTAGAACAAAAAAAAATACCCCCAAAGGAAGTGACCCTGTGAGTGCCACAGGGGTCTCCAGCACATTGCAAAGCAATGTGCTGGGGACCCTGTGGCACTCACAGGGTTACTTTTATTATTTTTATTTATTTATTTATTATTATTTTTTTTTAAAACTCTTCAGACCTCGTGGGGGACATCAGGACCCCTCCTACTGTCCCCTCAGTCATTGATCTCCCAGCCGATAGGCTGGGAGATCAATGAGGCGACCGCAGGAGAGCAAAAGCTCTCCTGCCCTTCTCTCCTACCACCGGTAGGAGTGAACAGGACCGGGGAAACTTCCCTAACGTCATCGGTGACCATGTCACCGATGACGTTGGGAGGCTTCCCCCGGTCCCGCCCACTCCTACCCGGAAGTTCGAGTAGGAGAGAGGGGGAAGGAGAAACTCTGTTTCTCCTTTGTGTTTATTGATCTCGCAGCACAATCGGCTGGGAGATCAATAACTGGGGAGGCATGAGGAGTGCCACGCTTTTTTTTTTTTTTTTTTGAAATGCGGCCACTGCATGCCGGTTATACCGGCTCATGCAGTGACCACATTTCACTCTTACGCCGTACGAGCGTGGCACAGCAGGTACAGCTGTGTCCACTCGTACGGCGTAAGTAGCTGGCACTCTAGGGGTTAAGATTTATATTCGGATGGTTATTGTGGGTTTATTGTTTGCAGTAATTGACATTAAATTGATTTTATTACACAAAAATTAATTAATGGCATTTTTTTGGAACGTGAAAGGGTTAAGTCCAAATCCATCACTATAGCATCAGACCAGGTAGATGTGATTTTGCATGATTTGGACCTTTTGTGTCAGACAGCTCAGTGTGTGGGTATCTTCTCCTATTCCCAGGTAATAGCGCCACCTTGGTGTATTTTATGTATTAAAAGGGGCATTGACTCATGGGATGAAGATATTATTCTGCCTCTTTTGAGGTCCATGATAAGACCCCACCTTGAGTATGCAATTCAGTTCTGGGCGCCTTTTCTGAAAAAGGACATTATGGAACTGGAGAGAGTGCAGATCATGGCTATAGAGCTAATAAGGGGAATGGAAAGTTTTAGTTATGAAGAAACGCTAGAAAAGATAAATGTTTACACACTAGAGAAATGGCGTCTTAGAGGGGATATGATAACATTATAGAAATATGTTCAGGGTCCAAACAAAGGGCTCTCTAAAGACTTGTTTATTAACAGAACAGTACAAAAAGAAAAGGGGTCACCCGCTTAGACTCGAGGAAAGGAGATTTTGTCTACAACACAGGAAGGGATTCTTTATGGTATTGGACGTAAGAGAAAATAGGATTTTAGTGTTCTTACCTGTTAAATCCTTTTTCCTTTAGTTCATATGGAACACAGGTCTCCCACCCAGAGAGAAACCTTCATAATGTGAATTTACTTCTTCCCCCCCCCCCCGATTACTGTTTTTGTGTGTGGCTTCAGTCACATGAATTCTGGGAGTTGGTGGACAGGGAGTTTAGCTGGAGGAGGAGGAGGGAGTCTCCACCCCCAAAGACCCTGTCTATGCCCTGCCCTCCAGGAGGAAGGAATCAACCCCCATGGTACCTGTGTTCCATATGGACTAAAGTGAAAAGTATTTAACAGGTGAGAGCTCTAAAATACTATTATCTTGGCAATGTGCCCAGGGGCAGTCTCTAGCCTCTAGATATTCAGGATGCATACCTGCATGTCATGTTTCATCCAGACCACCAATGTTTCCTTCACTTTGCTTTTGTGTGTAGTCACTACCAGCTAACTGCCCTACCTTTTCGCCTAGCATGAACTTAAAGAATCTTCAAGAAGATCATGGCAACTCTGGCAGCATATGTCCATCCACAAGGAATTTGTCTGACTCCATATCTTGACAATCTTCTGATCAAGACTCCCTCTGAGGATATTCTGTCCTCCCATATACAGGAATGCCTTGCATCCTGGTATGTCATGGTTGGGTTAACAACCTCAAGAAGTCTTCTCCCGTTCCCTTGCAGATCCTGTATTTTCTGGGCATGAGATAAAACATTCTTTAAAGGGATAGTAATACTTCATTTTAACTTTATTTTATTTTGTAGGCATTAAAAAAACATGAAGAATGATATAAGTCTTATCTCTGAAACCTTTATGGTTTAAGAGATATTCACAAACAAAGTATCCCCCCCCTGTTCAACCAGATCAGAAGGGAGATGCCCAGGTAGACTGCAGAGAAGGACAATCTTCAATTAAGATAATGGAAAAAGCTGAAAAACTTGTCAAGGGGGGAAGGGCTTTCATTGTTTTCATACAAAGAAAATTGTCCCCTTCTGTTATCTGTACTGTCATACAACCAGACTCACATCTGAGAAGAGATTGTTTACACTAGGTAAAAGGGGCGGGGAGGGGAACTTTGCTTGTGAATATCTCATAAACCATAAAGGTTTGAGAGATAAGACTTATATCATTCTTCATGTTTTTTTAATGCCTACAAAATAAAATAAAGTTAAAACGAAGTATTACTATCCCTTTAAGGGAGAGTGTTTTTTGCCTGAAGACAAGATTGAGATCTTGTTTCAAGGTGAGCTTTGACATGGCCTTCAGCAGCAATCAGGTATTACATGAGAGTCCTGGGATGTCTTGTGCCTACCCTGGAAGTGGTTTCTAATGCTCAGATGCACTTGAATCAGCTTCAACTGGTTATCCCCAGAAGTTGGTTCCAAACTGCTTCCATCTGTCTTACCGCATGACTTTGTTCATGCTCCCTACGTTGGTGGCTCCATCGACCTCATCTGACACACGGATGCCCTTTTGTAATACCAGATTGGAGCTTGGTCACAACACATGCCAGTCTGAGGGGCTGGGGTGCAACCCTAGGTACCCTGAGAGCTCAGGTATCACGGTGCCCGTGATCTGTATGCTGGTGACATTACTATTTCCTGTGTTAACCTTGCTGGGTTCTTATTGGCTGCTGGCATATGTCCCGCCCAGTACTAGCCTTTTTAAGCTCAGTCCTGTCATTCCGTGGTCGGCCTTTCATGGTGTTCCTGTACCTGGCGTTTGTTCTGCTGTTGGTTTCCTGCTCCGTGTATGACTCTGTTTTGCCTGACCTCGCCTCTGTCTCTGACTTCGTGACCGTTGCTGACTAGGACTGGCTGACTACCTGCTTCGTTGCTGACTAGGATTGGCTGGCTACCGCTCTGTGTACTGACTTCGGTTGTGGCTGACTACCCGCTTGTTGCTGATTAGGATTGGCTGACTACCACTCTATGTACTGGCTGTGGCTGACTACCGCTCTGTGTACCGACTCCGGTTGTGGCTGACTACCCGCTTGTTGCTGACTAAGACTGGCTGACTAACCGATCTGTGTGCCGACTCTGGCTGTGGCCGACTATCCTCTCCGGTTCTGACCTAGGTTTGGCTGACTCTGCTCTTGTCTTATTATCTGTGGCAGACTACCTGACCTATTACTTATTGGTCCGGTTATTACCACTCCTTGCACCATTTCCGGCAGGGGCTGTCCTCGATCCGTAGTTGCCTTTGCCCTGCCGGTATCTGCCACTGTTTCGTTACTTGAGTCTGTCACCGTTGCCTATATACCTGTCAGTATTGCCGCACAGTCCCTGCTTGCGCTGCTTCCCATGAGCCTGTCTGTGCTGCCTCCGATACTTTAGTTCTCTGAGACTATACCTTGCCAGTGCCTGTCGTGTTGCCTCCAGTTACGCTATCTCCTATCACTGTGCATCATCAGTGTGTGCATTTGTTGCCTATGGTTGCGCTCTTCCCAGACACTAGTGCTCTACCGGTGCCTGTATTCTGTTGGCTCCGGTTATGCTACCCTTGAGACTAGTGTTCTACTAGCGCCTGTACCTGTGGTCTCCGCTTGTGCTCACCTCCAGACACTAGTGCTCTACCGATGCCTGTATTCTGTTGCCTCTGGTTTTCGCTCCTCCTGAGAATAGTGCTCTACCTGGGCCTATACGCTGTTGCCTCCAGTTGCGTTCCCTCTGCGACTAATGCTCTACCTGTGCCTGTTTTCTGTTGCATCCGGTACTCTGCTCTCTGAGACTAGCACCTTGCACTAGCAAGGCTGTATTTCCTCCTGCTACCCTAGCGTGCTAGGGATTCTGCCCTGCAGTTACCTTCAGCCTTGCCGGTCATGTCATCTGAGGCTTGTTACCTCTCCGAGGCTAAGAGATTGTCCCTGAGATAAGCCAGATGGGCCTTGTTCTTGTCACTTTTTAACTTCATTGTTTCGTACCTACCCGGGACCAAGAACGTGAGAGCCGATGCACTGTCCAGACAGTTTGGTTCAGATCCAGAAGCTGACAGTGGACCAGTTCCGATTATACCTCCAGATTGTATACTTGCCACCTTGTGCACCAGCATCACATCTCCTTTGGGTGAGGAGATCTTGGCATCGCAGGCCAACACACCCCCGGAGAAACCCATGGGCAAGTGTTTTGTGGTGGAGCCATTCAGAACCAGATTAATGGAGATATATATCACGGTCCCCGTGATCCTGTGTGTCACTCTCACTGTGTTGCTCCCTGATTGGTTGAGCTGTGTTGGCCCGCCCCTGGTTACCTGTTTCATTCTGACCGCTGGCACCTGACAGGTGCCCTTTCGTGGTGTTCCTGAGCCTTGCTGCTGTTCGCTGTGTTTCTGATTTCTGGTGTACCGATTTGGCCTGCTTGACGACTCTCCTGTGTTCCTGCCCGTTGCTGATGCGGCTTGTCTGCGAACCCGCTCTGTTATCCGACCCGGCCTGGCTGACGTTCCTGCTTGTTGCTGATCCTGCTTGTCTACGATTCTCCACAGTTCCTGGTTCCAGTCTGACTACGCCCAGTACTAGCCTTTTTAACCTCAGTCCTATCATTCCGTGAGCGCCTTTTCGTGGTGTTCCTGTACCTGGCGTTTGTTCTGCTGTTGGTTTCCTGCTTCGTGTATGACCCGGTTTTGCTTGACCTCGCCTCTGTCTCTGACTCAGTGACCGTTCCTGACTAGGACTGGCTGCTTCTTTGCTGACCAGGATTGGCTGACTACTGCTCTGTGTACCGACTCTGGCTGTGGCTGACTACCACTCTGTGTACCGACTCCGGCTGTGGCTGACTACCGCTCTGTGTACCAATTCCGGTTGTGGCTGACTACCCGCTTGTTGCTGACTAGGACTGGCTGACTACCGCTCTGTGTACCGACTCCGGCTGTGGCTGACTACCGCTCTGTGTACCGACTCCGGTTGCAGCTGACTAGTCGCTTGTTGCTGACTAGGACTGGCTGACTAACCGATACGTGTGCCGACTCTGGCTGTGGCCGACTACCCGCTCCAGTTCTGACTAAGGTTTGGCTGACTCTGCTCTTGCCTTATTATCTGTGGCAGACTACCTGACCTATTACTTATTGGTCCGGTTATTACCACTCCTTGCACCATCTCTGGCAGGGGCAGTCCTCGATCCGTTGTTGCCTTTGCCCTGCCAGTATCTGCCACTGTTGCATTACTTGAGTGTGTCAGCATTGCCTGTATACCTGTCAGTATTGCCGCGCAATCCCTGCTTGCGCTGCATCCCTTGAGCCTGTCTGTGCTGCCTCCAATACCCTAGTCTTCTGAGACTATACCTTGCCAGTGCCTGTCATGTTGCCTTCGATTACGCTATCTCCTATCACTGTGCATCATCAGTGTGTGCATTTGTTGCCTACAGTTGCGCTCTTCACAGACACTAGTGCTCTACCGGTACCTGTATTCTGTTGCCTCTGGTTACACTACCCTTGAGACTAGTGTTCTACTAGCGCCTGTACCTGTGGTCTCTGCTTGTGCTCACCTCCAGACACTAGTGCTCTACCTATGCCTGTATTCTGTTGCCTCTGGTTTTGCTCCTCCTGAGAATAGTGCTCTACCTGGGCCTATACGCTGTTGCCTCCACTTGCGTTCCATCTGCGACTTGTGATTTACCTGTGCTTGTTCTCTGTTGCCTCTGGTACTCTGCTCTCTGAGACTGGCACCTTGCACTAGCAAGGCTGCATTTCCTCCTGCTACCCTAGCATGCTAGGGATTCTGCCCTGCAGAGCTGGATGTTTTTTCCCTACAGAAGGATTTAGATAAACTAAGTGAATGGGCAGAAAAGTGGCAGATGACATTTAATGTAGATAAATGTAAGGTTATGCATTTGGGTTGTAGAAACAAACTTGCTACATATACTCTAAATGGGAAACAACTTGGGAAATCCTCATTAGAGAAAGATTTAGGAGTACTGATAGACAATAGACTTCACAGCAGTGTGCAGAGTCACTCAGCTGCTGCAAGAGCAAACTAGAGTACTAGCCTGCATAAAAAGAAGTGTAGAAGCAAGGGATGCTAATATTATCCTACCTCTATAAATGCTTGGTTAGGCCTCCTCTAAAATATGGAGTACAATTTGGGGCGCCTGTTCTAAAAAAAACACATTACTGAACTGGAAAAGGTGCAGAGTCGTGCAACAAAACTGATAAAGGGATTGGAGGATCTGAGTTACAAAGAGAGACTAGCCAAACTGGGTTTGTTTACATTAGAGAAGAGACGTCTAAGGGGTGATATGATTACCATTTACAAATACATTCAAGGTCAATACAAAGAACTATCCAATGAATTATTTATGCAAAGAGCTGAGCTAAGAACAAGAGGTCATCCATTAAGACTTGAGGAAAGGCACTTTCGACTAAAACATAGGTAAAGATTCTTTACAGTAAGGGCGGTAAGGCTATGGAATTCTTTGCCACGGGATGTTGTGCTTGCAGATAATGCAACTGCATTCAAAAAAGCAATGGATACCTATCTAGCGCAGAACAATATTGACAATTATGACAGATGGCTTCAAAGCAAATAGGATATTGATCCGGGGAACTATTTGACTACCAGTTGGAGTCAGGAAGGAATAGTTTCCCCCCCCACACACACACACACTTGGGACTACATTGGAAATTGCTCCAGAGGGCTTTTCTGTTGCCTTCCTCTGGATCAACAGGGGTGTTATTGGCATGGGCTGGACTTGATGGATGCATGTCTTTTTTCAGCCTTTTCTACTATGTTACTATCTTACTATGTTATGTAGTTACCTTCAGCCTTGCTGGTCATATCATCTGAGGCTTGGTACTGATGAGGTTTGTTCCTGGTTCCTGACTCCTGTTCCAGTCTACTGTATTATTGTTTTGCTTTGCATCCTGACCTGTGCCAGATTTGGAAGTATCACGATACTGTCTGAATCTGGGCCTGTGAAGGGTGACCTATGTGTTTATTTAATAAAGCTGATTTCTCTGTCGTCCAATGCAGGTTACTGGTAACTCTGGGAGGCGATCCGCCCCTTTAAGTAGGCAGGAACATTTCTCTAAATGTATGCGGGGGGTGGAGCCTCCCTTCCCTCCTAGGCTGCAGCTTAGCCAGCTATCTCCAGAATGATTTGTTCCTGGGTGTGACAACACCAGGTGGAGAACATTTTTCGTTCGTTTAGTTTCTTTTTTATTTTCTGTCAGATATGGAATACCACCATTAGGTGGATTACCATGACTGACAAATGCCCTCCAATGTGGCTAGCTCAGTATCTAGGTGCTTTTTGGTGGACCTTAAGCCCTCAGGGGGAAAATCTTGGGTACAAGTGTTTTCCCAGGAATTACCCACTGCATTGTAATCTGAAGACAGAAGATCTGCAAGAAAGGTGAGCTACCCCTTGAGTGCTGCAGGTCCACTTGTTCCACAGAGCCCCTTTGCTGAGTTCTCATTGTGCACTCCTGCACTCATTGGGTATATATGTGTATGTCTGTTGGGTTTTTGGAGCAGGTTTATGTAGTAACTTAACCCTTTGTCTGCTGGTTTGACATGTTTTGGGGGGTGGTTTCTGACACTCTCCTTACTGGGTTAGTGTTTTCTCAGTATGCACACAAGTTTCCTGTGTGTTTTTCATGTTTTTAACTTGTAGTTTAACTTTTGTTAAAATTGTGTAATGCGCCTTTAAGGCGCGCTTTACCGCATAGACGCCATTGCTCCATTTACTTTCTATGGGACAACACTGTTTGGGACGTATCTCTGCAACCGCGTCACACAGCAACTTCAGAGTGGGCTCATTTTAATTGTGTACCCTTGCTATATTATCCGGTTTATATTTCAAGTGTGTTGAGGGGCTTGGGGGCTTCGAGCACTGCTTTGGGGTACTTTTGGGGAAAAACTACATTTCCCATGAGCGCTTTGTTCGCGCCTTTTTTCTGATTGGTTCCCGTTGCAGCAGCCATTTTGTGAGCTTTTCTCAGCGAGTATCCTATGCAGGGCTTGGACGCTCCTTCTCTCCTCTGCAGATTAACCCTTTGCTTGCCAGATAAGTCTATATTTAGTTTTTCTGGGGTGAAATATTAATCTTTCACACTGTAACTGGGTGATTTACTGTACAGTTGGTTATTTTGACAGTGTGAGAATGTCTATATTGCTGAAGCTTGGGGCTAGACCTAAGACTAAAGAGGCTGGGGTCTACATTGCGCATTGCTCTTCCTGTCACGCAGGGCTACCTAGGGAGTTCTCTGGTCATTTATGCCCAGCATGTTCTGAGGTTCCTGACAGCAACCCAGGGACTTCCAGCCATGCTATTGAACCAGCTTGGGTGCAAGAGTTTAAGGCTGCGACTAGGAACCTTAGGTCCACATTACAACTCTTTCCCTCCCAGATACAGGGGGCACTTCAAATGTGGCAGACCCCCTCTACTATCAGGTCTTCCCTGCCCAAACCCACAGGGAGCACCTGATGTGTCAGATTCTTCTGAGGAAGAAGTGTTGTTAGATTCAGTTGTTGAGGATGGTACTGTTTTGGAATCTTCTAGGTCCCTTGGGGACCCCTTTGAAGCTGATCCTGAACCCTCCGCTGAAGGCCTGATCAGGGCTGTGTTAACCACACTCAACATCCCCTTGGTCCAGGAGGTTCCTTCTGATCCTTCTGATGTTTTCCAGGAGCCCGCTAAGCCACTGACTTATTTTCCTCCTAACCCCACTCTTGACCTTTTGGTTTCTGAGGCGTGGAAATCACCGGACAAGTCTGCTTCGGTGTCCAGGAAGTTTGCTAAGCTTTACCCCTTCTCTGAAGCTGAGCTGGCTGAATGGGTTCATCCCCCTAAAGTGGATGCTCCCATTTCCAGACTATCTAAATCTACTGCTTTACCTGTCTCTGACGCCTCTGCGCTGCATGACTGGACTGACAAGAAACTTGAGGTTTCTCTCAAGTCCATCTTTGCTTCTATTGGTACCGCTATGCGTCCAGCGTTTGCTGTTGCATGGGTGAACCAGGCTATTGCAGTTTGGACTGAACAACTCACTACGGCTGTCCGCCAGGATGCGCCTACTTTGGAGAAATTGCGTCTTCTTAACAATATCTCTGAAGCGCAACACTATGTATCTGCTGCTGCCTTTGATGCCGTCTGCATGATGGCGAGGGCCTCTATTACTTCTGTGGTAGCCAGGTGTGCTCTTTGGCTCAAGATCTGGTGTGCTGACACTGCTTCCAAGAAAGTATTACTTTCTTTGCCTTTTCAAGGTACCTCCTTGTTTGGGCCTGATCTTAAGGCCACGGGGGGTAAAAGTACTCTCTTGCCTTTGGTCCCTAAGAAAAAAAGTTGCCGTTTAAATGCAACCGGTCCTTTCGTTCCTTTCAAACTTTCGTTCCTTTCAAACAAATCAGGTGGTTCCGTCAGCTCCACGTTCCTCCTCCAAGCCCAAACAGCAATGGAAGCCCAAGGCTGCCTCAAAGCCCAAGGCTCCCAAGACTGCTTCGGCATGAATCGCTGAACCCTGGTCCACATCCCGCTGTGGGTAGTCGCCTGCAACTCTTTTGCTGGATTTGCGACGCTTCTGTGTCGGACCCGTGGGTTTTATAGGTGGTGACAAAGGGATACAAGATCCCTTACTATTCTCTTCTTCCTTTTCGCTTTCGTCTTTCTCGTACTCCGCAAGACGCCATTGTCTATTCAATGGTGCTGTTCAGGCTCTTCTGGACAAGGATGTCCTGGAGTCAGTGCCTCTTTCAGACAGGAGTTCGGGGTTTTACTCGAACCTCTTTGTGGTAGCCAAAAAGGGCAGCGGATGTCGCCCTATTTTGGATTTGAAAGATCTAAACTCCTTTGTGAACAAGACTCACTATCGCCAGGAGTCTCTGCACACAGTGATTGCTGCCATGTCTCCAGGGGAGTTTCTTGTTTCCCTGGACCTTCAGGATGCGTATCTACACATCCCAATCCATCAGGAGAGCAGGTGGTACCTGTGCTTTGCGTGCGACAGGGGACATTTTCAGTTCTCAGCCCTGCCATTTGGTCTGACAACGGCTCCTCAGGTCTTCCAACAAGTTCTGAGGGCCTTGATATCCATTCTCCATCGAGAAGGCATCAAAGTGACTCCTTACATGGACGACTTGCTATTGAAGGCCTCATCGGCGGATCTTCTTCACCAGCAAGTTCAGACCTGCATCCAATTCCTCACCCATCATGGTTGGATTGTAAACTTGGACAAGTCGGATCTTGTTCCATCCCAGCAACTCATATTCCTGGATCTTCTGTTCGATACTCAGCAGAGCATGGTGTTTCTACTGGATGCAGTAGGGTGTCAGCAATTTTGTCTCAGGATCTGGTCCCAGTTCAGAGGTTGTCTTCTCTGGTGGGGAAGTTCATCTCCATGATAGAGGCGGTTACATTCGCCATGGCGCACACCAGGGAGCTTCAGTGGTTTGTGATTCAGGTGTGCAGGGATCAACTAGATCATCAGAGATTATCAGTGTACCTTCCCCCTCATGTGGAATTAAGCTTGGATTGGTGGCAGAATCTTTCCAATCTGCTGAAAGGGAGGTCCTTTCTGATTCCCTACTGGACCACGGTCACAACGGATGCCAGCCTCTCGGGCTGGGGAGCTGTTCTGGGTCGCTTCAGTGCTCAGGGGAAGTGGTCCATGGAGGAGTCCCTTCTTCCGATCAACATCCTGGAACTTCGAGCGATATTTCATGCTCTCCGTCATTGGGTGTCTGAACTGGAGGACTGTCCAATCTGAGTGAAGTCCGACAACGCCACAGCAGTGGCCTACATCAACAGACAAGGTGGAACAAGAAGTCTCGCCGCCTGGTTAGAGGTCAAAGCCATTCTGTCCTGGGCAGAGGTTCATGTTACTGTCATTTCCGCAGTACACATTCCAGGTGTAGACAACATCATGGCAGACTTCCTCAGTCATCACACAGTAGACAGTGGAGAGTGGGAGTTACACCCCGAAGTGTTTCAACTCCTTGTTCAGAAATGGGGGCTGCCCCATGTGGATCTGATGGCGACACAGGAAGGTTCCATTGTTCTGCTGTCGGTGGAGAGACTCTCTAGCTCTAGTGGTCGATGTCATGTCCATTCCTTGGACATTTCCTCTGGCCTATATCTTTCCTCCCCTTCCAATGCTGATAAGTGTGTTTTGCGAAAGCTAAAGATGGACCGTTGCCCAGTCATTCTGATTGCACCAGACTGGCCTCATCAGTCTTGGTACCTGGAGTTTCTGACTCTATCTGTGGTGGAGCCCTTTCCGCTCCCATCCCGTCCGGATCTTCTTCTGCAGGGTTACCTGTGGAAGGAAGATGTTCATCGGCTCAATTTGACAGCCTGGAGGTTGAATCCTCGATTTTAAGAAAGAAAGGGTTTTCTTCTGCTGTGGTGACTACTATGCTTAGTGCCCGTATGTAACGGTTTTCAGACACTCAAACAGCGGGTTTGAATAAAACAGTTTTATTAAAACAAAAAATAATGAACAAGGTCGCCCTCAATAGGCCACACAGTATATAGCAAGAGATAGACACAGAGACCTTTACAGGACCAGTATACAGGGTACAAATAATACATATACTGTCACAGGACAGGCTCAGAATAATGACTGGCAATCAATAGTTAAATACATAGAACTCGTCAGTCTCTGTTGTGGTGTTTGGCACGCCCAAGGTGAATGAGAGGCAGCAATAGGTGCTAGATAGCACAGCACCTTAAGTCCACAGATGTTGTTAGCTGCTTGGATAATGCAGAGACTGTCACAATATCCCACAATGTAAGCATAGACCCTGTTTTTTGCGGTGCACCCTCTCCTCCTTAGTAAGTCTGGTAAACCCGAGCTGCATTGGTTCCCCAGCCACGGGTGAACGTTCAGACGAAAAGGGTGGCGAGGGAGGGTTTAAAAGACTGTCACCCATGATTTCTGGATCTCGCCCTTTTAGCCAACCTTCTCTCATGAATGCGGGAGTCAATAAGCATGACATAGTCAACATACTCGTCCAGATCACTGGGCACCTCTCTGGCAGCAATCTCATCTTTAATAGATTTGGATAGACCCTGAGCAAAGGCTGCCACTAACGCCTTGTTGTTTCAGCCCACCTCGGCTGCCAAGGTTCGAAGCTCAATGGCATAGTCGCCCAAGGTACGATCGGCCTGTTGTATCTCCATTAACCTTTTGGCAGCTGAGACAGCTCTACCAAGCACCTCAAACACTCTGCGGAATTTTCTTACGAACTCCTAAAAGTTTAGGGTGCAGGGCTTGGCATTCTCCCACAGAGGATTAGCCCATGCCAGGGCTCTGCCAGTCAATAGTGATATCATAAATCCGACCTTGCTCCGGTCATTTGGAAATGCCTGGGGCGTTAGTTCCAGGAATATCTCCAATTGATTGATAAAGCCTCTGCATTGAGAAGGTTCGCCATCATATCTTAATGGTAACGACGCCGCTAGGCCTCTGGTATGTGTAGTAGGAACTACAGACTGATTATCCGGTGTCGAGACTGGGGAGACCACCGGATTCTGGTTTGGTTTGTCAAGGTGTACCGTACGTTCAAGTAAGGTCTGTAAGGCCAGTGCCAACTGGTCTAGGCGCTGCTCATGAACATCCATTCTCCAGTGGATGTTTTGTTTGCTACTTTCCCCTTTGCTGTCTGAAGTCATGGCCCTTTCGTACTGTAATGGTTTTCAGACACTCAGACAGCAGGTTTGAATAAAACAGTTTTATTAAAACAAAAAATAATGAACAAGGTCGCCCTCAATAGGCCACACAGTATATAGCAAGAGATAGACACAGAGACCTTCACAGGACCAGTATACAGGGTACAAATAATACATATACTGTCATATATGTATAACTGTATCGCCCTGCAAGTGCCACGGAAGACTCAGCTTTGGGTAGTACAGCTCTGCAAGCGTAAACGGAGACTCAGCTTAGTAGTACAGCTCTGCAAGCGTAACCGGAGACTCAGCTTAATAGTACAGCACTGCAAGCGTAACTGGCAAGTCAGCTGAACAGGAGTTAATGGATACAGTCTCGATCAAACAGACGCAAACTCAGCAGGAATCAGAATGTCGCCCAAGCGACAACAGCAGCAGGAACGTCAGCCGGGCCGGGTCAGATCACAGAGGAGATTCTCAGACAAGCCAGATCAGCAACAAGCAGGAACGTCAGCCAGGCCGGGTCAGATCACGGAGGAGATTCTCAGACAAGCCAGGTCAGCAATGAGCAGGAACGTCAGCCAGGCCGGGTCAGATCACGGAGGAGATTCTCAGACAAGCCAGATCAGCAACGAGCAGGAACGTCAGCCAGGCTGGGTCAGAACACGGAGCAGGAAGACAGGAGAATCGTCAGTACAGGCCAAATCGGTACACCGGAAATCAGAAACACAGGAACTCAGCAACAACAACACTGGCTCTGGAACACCACGAAAGGGCACCTGACAGGTGCCACTAGTCTGGTATAAAAAGGGTCACCAGGGGCAGGCCAAACTGGCTCAGCCAATAAGGGAGCAGCACAAGAGAGAGTGACAGAGGGAGATCACAGGAACCGTGATACCGTAAGCCAGTTTCTTACTAGATCTATCACCGTGTCTGGTCGACTTTTGTGTCTTGGTGTGCTGACAGGGATCTGTGTTTGATTTTGATCTACCTAATGTTCTGGCTTCTTTGCAGGATGGTGTGGATAAGGGACTCAGTTTGTGTTCTCTTAAGGTTCAGACTTCTGCGCTTTCTGTCTTCTTTCAAAAGTGCATTGCTGTCCTTCCTGATGTCAAGGTTTTCTTCCAGGGTGTTGCTCATGTTCGCCCTGCCTTCCGGAGTCCCGCTCCTCAGTGGGAGCTTAATTTGGTTTTGGGCGTTCTTCACCGTCCTCCTTTTGAGTCTTTGGCTACTATTCCTCTACGTGTCTTGATGTGGAAAATGGCCTTTCTACTGGCGATCGTGTCCATTCGCTGGGTTGCGGAATTGCAAGCTCTGTCCTGTAAACCACCAAATCTGGTGTTTCACAAGGATAAGGCGGTGCTTCGCACCTCCAAGGAGTTTTTACCTAAAGTTGTCTCCGCGTTTCACATCAATCAGGAGATTGTGGTGCCCTCTTTCGCCCTAACCCCTCTTCTGACAAGGAGACAGATCTCCACTTGTTGGATGTGGTGCGTTGTCTAAAGTTTTATGTCCCTCGCACTGACTCTGTCAGGAAATCAGACACTCTGTTCGTCATTCCTGAGGGTCCTAGGGCAGGAAGACCAGCGTCCAAAGTGAATATTGCATCATGGATCAAGTCCACTATTCGTAGGGTCTATGAGTTGAGGAATAAGCATGTTCCCTTTCGGGTCACGGCTCATTCCACCAGGTCTATTGGGGCCTCTTGGGCCTATAAGAATCAGGCTTCTGCTGATCAGCTGTGCAGGGCGGCCACTTGGTCCTCTGTGCACACCTTTTTGAAGCACTGCCGTGTGGATGTGTTGGCTTCGGCTGATGCCAGCTTTGGAAGGAAGGTCCTGGAGGCAGTCTTGCCTGTCTAGGATCTTCTTCTCAGGTTTTTCGTGCTTCCTTTGCTGTTGAGCCCTGTTTGCTCTAGTTCAGTGTGCTGTGTAACAGTTCCTGGGGTGTTTTTCCCCGGTTTGGTGTCTGTTGACACTTTAGTTTTGTTGGGCTTCTTTGACCAGTTGGTTCATAGAGGTTCTGATGACTTTGGGCTCCTTGCGCCTTGTCCTTTTCCCGCCTCTGGGAAACTCAGTGGTTGGACATCCCAGAGTTACGAGTAAACTGTATTGGATGAAAGAGAAAAGAGGATTTTAGTCTTACTTGTTAAATCCTTTTCTCTTAGTCCATACAGGTTACTGGTCTCCCACCCTGTCAAGGGACCATGCTTGGCTCTCCTGTGGCAGTATGTGGGAGTCCTTCGGGGCATGCTCACAGGAGTCTTCTTCTCTTCTATTTTCTAGTTAGTAGTTAGTGTCTCAAATCATTCTGGAGATAGCTGGCTAAGCTGCAGCCTAGGAGGGAAGGGAGGCTCCACCCCCCTGCATATATTTAGAGAAATGTTCCTGCCTACTTAAAGGGGTGAATCGCCTCCCAGAGTTACCAGTAACCTGTATGGACTAAGAGAAAAGGATTTAACAGGTGAGACTAAAATCCCCTTTTTACCTTACTAACTTGTTTGAGTGTTCTTACAAAACCATGACATCATAGCTTCAAGAGTTTAATATAATATCAACAATGTGGAGATTTAGGCTATTTGTTTAGCACTTCTTCACTGGCCCCAAGTACTGACGGGAACTACAGTGCGCCTACAGTCTGACAATTCGACAGTGGTCACATACATCAGCAGGAGGAATGCTAAGTGAATCAGCGTGGACAAAGGTCCTAGCCATCCAGGATAGGAAAATGTGGCTGTAGGCTTTCTCAGCTGTCAGGATCTGGATTCAGAAAACTGGGAACTCAACTACGAGCTGTCCAGATGGTTCACACTGTGGCCTTCCATCTGTGGACTTGACTGCAATCTAAAAAAACAGGAAGGTTCCAGTATTCTGCACCAAGGCAAAGTTTGCTTTGCCCTTTGTGATGGATGCAATGTCCATTCCATGGAACTTTCTTCTGGCCTACATGTTTGTTCTACTGCCACTGGTTCCCATGGTGATTGCTACGTCTGGGGCATCTGGTTTTCCCTTGCAAAGGAGACTTGCCTTTCATTTTGGAACTGGACTGCCTTTTTGGCAGGTTTAGTCTAATATGTACGTGGAAAAGTATCGTCTGTAATGGCACTAGAGAGCTAAAACATGATGCTGCTAAGTGATAACTAGCCGTAGAACAAGTAATTGTGCTTTCTGTTCGTCCTCAGAACCTCTCACATTCTTTGTTTGTATTTTGAATACTTTTAGGGGGTCTCACTAAGAGTGAATGGTAATCCAGACATGAACCCCTTGCTCTCAATGCCTAGGAAATACAGCTGCGCTGATGAGGCCCATCGAGGCTGAAACGTGCATCTGGGGGTAAATGGTGTTCCCTTGCAGAGGGAACTTACTGTCATTTTGGAACTGGACCGCCCTTTTTTGTGGGATTAGTCTAATACGTACGTGGAAATTTCTCCTCTGTAATTGCACTAGAGAGCTAAAACATGATGCTACTGAGTGGCGACAATCCTTAAAACAAGCCATTGTGCTTTCTGTTTGTCCTCAGAGCCTCTCCCATTCTTTGTATGGTCAGGAAGATCAAGATGGACAATGCTCTAGTCATCCTAAATGCACCTTTTTGGCCTAGTCGGTCTTGGTACTCAAGGAACTGGTTCACCTTCCCTTGAGACTGGATCTTCTAACATATGGCCTCCTCTGTTACCAACAGGTGGAAAGGCTGGCCTTGAAGGCATGTCTCTTGAAGCCAGCATCTCAAAGAAAAAGGGTTTCTCGGATTACGTAAACTCCACTTTGATCTAAGTGAGGAAGCCCATTTCTTCCAAGACAAATCAAACGATGTGTCCTTTCAGACCTTCAGTTTTCCTATTATTTTGGCTTTCTTACAAGATGGCATGAACAAAGGTCTCAGCCTGAGTGCTATCAAAGTACTGATCTCAGCTTTTTCAGCCCTCTTCCAGAAGTGTATTGCTCTCTTACCAGATGTTAAGATTTACTCAAGCCTTCCTTTCCTCTAGGGATCCCATTCCTTGTGGGACCTTAACTTGGTCTTGGGCATTCTTCAGAGACCTCGTTTTGAACTTCTTTCATTGGTTCCCTTGCATTTTTTAAAAAAGGCTTTTCTTTTAGCCATTGTTTCCATATGAAGAGTTGCTGCATTACAAGCCTTGTCTTGTAAACCTCCCTTATTGTTTTCCACCAGGACAAGGTGGTACTTCATAGATCTAAAAGTTTCTTACCTAAAGTCGTTTCTGATTTTCACATCAATGCGGCAATTGTCCTTCCTTGCTTTTGTCCTGGTCTTTCCCCCAAACTAGAACACTCCTTTCATCTGTTGGATGAATTATTATGTGCATCGCACACAGCCATTTGGAAAGGCAGATTATATCTTTGTAATTTCTGAAGAGTGGGTCAGGCTGCATTGAAACTCACTATTACTTCTTGGATCAAGGCTACCATACACCAAATATAAGTCATCAGAAAAAAAACCTGTTCCTTTCGTGGTCATAGCACACTCCACCAGATCTACAAGAATCAGGCCTCTACCCGAACAGCTGTGCAAGGCTGCAATGCGGGCATCTTTGCACACTTTCAACAAGCACTACAGTGCCAGTGTCCTGGTCCTTCAAGCATCTGAGCTTGTTTAAGGATTTTTTTCCATATTTCTAAATTCTATTCAGTATTTTTGAGCCCTGTTATTTGAGCTCTTGTTTGTTTGCTGTGTAGTGTTGCTATCCATTGACACATGATGTTACATAATACCATTTAGTCCTATGGAATACTGTTGTTCTGTGAGGAGAGTTTTTTTCTTTTCAATCACCAGAAAATTTATGAAGGCTTTGGTATTTCCCCATGGTTTCTGTTGCATATTGCATGTAAGAGAAAACAGGAATAATATGTTTAGGATGAACATCTTGTATATTGTTGGAGTCGGGCAAAATAGAAGGAGGATAATGGCGAAAAATGGCACTTTCCGCTTGGCGAAAAATGTCCTGAGAAAAGTGCAGATTTTCTGCTTTTTTCACTTCTTCATTCCATTGAAATCAATGGGAACATAGAAGTTACACATAGCAAATATTATTTTATTTCCCAAAGGCATAGTATAAAAGAGGCATGAGGGTGCCTGTGTTGGTGGGGTGTTGGGAAAGAATCAGTTGAACAGGGGATGATTTTTGGGAGGTTGTTTACTGGGATTGGGGGCAGTTAAAAAAAAAAAAAAAATCCTAAATAAAATAAAATAAAATAGAAACCATAAGACATGGTATAAAGGGTTCTGAGGAGGGTGCTTGTGTTGGTGAATGAATGAATCATTTGACCAGGGAATTTGTTTTTGGGGGGGGGGTTCTTGACTGCTATTGGGGGGACAGTTAATAAAGAAAATAAATCAATAACATAAAATAAGACATTTTTATGTAAAATGATAGAGGCAGGAACACCCTGACATAAGCTGCCACTGGGGTGGACTGATACTTGACTTGATAGAGTATTTTGTACAGGATGATTTGTTTGATTTGTTGTTAGAGGCCTTTGTAGGACTTAGACTTATTTGAGGCCCAAGCCCTGAAGAAACCTTGATTTGTAGGACTTAGGCTTGTTAGAAACAAAGCCCCCAAAAATTATTTATTTTTTTGAAGAACTTGTTTTTTATTTGTTTGTTTTTTTCATTTTTTATTTATTTATTTTTTTCAAAACGCAAGCCCTGAGAACAAAATAAAAATGCCCTACTGGCCTAATGCCAGCAGGTCATGTTGGCAGTGGCCACTGTCAGATGTCCTCCTGAGTTGCAACTGCTGTTCTTACTGCTGCTGCTGAGTTGTTTAAGCAGCAGGATGATTAGGCAGCTGAAAGGGAATGGGATCAACAAGATGGATGATGAAGGTTCCACTTGCCATGACTATCTACAGTGATGCGCCTGAGGCAGTAGCAGCAAAATAAGTAGCCCCCAGTATATGTGGAGAAAAGAATAAGTTGGCCAATAATTCTTCTCCGCCTGCCCCTCCTCCATAATCATGGTTGTGTTCTTATTAGAATAGAAATTTTCTCTTGAGAGCAGGAACTGTGGCTCTCATCAGCAACTGCAATGTGCACAGTGTGTGTGGTAAATAACACTTGGGGGCACCACTGTATCCAAACACCATGACACCAGAACCCAAGTACTGCCGCTGTCACTATGTGGATTGTCAGAAGATGTACTTGTTACCCTAGAGGAAGAAGGTGATGTTCATGGTGAGCTAGTTGTATCTCTTCTCATGGAACTTCCAGTGTCTTTCTGGGTTTCTTTATTCTTCATCCTTTTTGATCTCCACCTCGCCTCTTGGTTCCTTTCTGGAGAGTCAGGGGGTACAGTAACAGTGGTGCTTGATTTCTGTAATGGGTGTTTGGCTTTAACATGTTTGACATAAATGTCATGGTGTCTGTGTTTCATGTGTGTTATCAGGGAGGTTGTGCCAAGGTGTGTTCCCTCCTTTCCCCTTTTTACTAACTTGTCACAAATTTTGCACTGTACAGTTGTTGATGATGACTGCACTGTGCCTGCCAGAAGAGAATAATAGTCCCACACCCATGACTTCTGGGGGGAGGGATAGTGAACCGGTGGAGAAGAATGGCCTCTTTCTTCTTGTCCTCCACATTCCCCTTCACTTTTTGTGACAGCGGATAATGTTGCTGCTACTGCCTCAGATTTAGCACTGCAACTAGGACCAGGAGTGTTGCTGGCGCTGGCAAGTGGAACCTGTCCTAGTCCTGCATCACTTGTTGACCCCATTCCCACTGTGTCCACGGTGGTTTGTGTCACACTAGCTTGCTTCTCAGCATCCAACTGCCCTTGCATCTCAGCAGCAGCAGGAATTAGAGCAGTTGCAAATTCCAAAAGCTGATTGCTAGTGGTGGTGGTGAAGCCCATCCTCATCCCTGTCTCTCATTCCTTCTCACTTTCTGATAAAAAGGCCATCAATGTCTCTTCCACCCCAGCTTCTCCAACACCACCACCACCACCACTAGTCCCTACGTGCTGCTGCTCTATTACAGGCATCTCACTGATGCTTGGAGGAGGTGATGAGCAATGTGACAGAGGGTCCCCTGCTGTCACACTTGGCATCATTTTCTCCTTCCCCTCCAAGTACTACAAGAAACACAAGCAGCAGGCACAACACTAGTGGCAGCACATTTGGCAGCAGGTACAACACTAGTGGATGCAGGTACAGTAATGGTGGCACTGGCAGCAGGGGCAGCACATCTTGCAGCAGTCTCAGGCAGCTGACCTGTCCTGCTCTCACTAGTACTACCCTTTCCTCCCTCCCTTCCAAATCACTTTTCCCCCTCCCTTCCAATTAAATTTGTGGTTTTCGCAAAATTTCTCGTGGGAACACGGCGACCACTTTCGCCCATCCCTAGTGTTGATTCAAGATAGAGGATATTGCACTAGAAAGCGCCCCTTTCTTTTTCTTTTTTCTACAGTCTCACTAGAAAACATCTTGTAAGCACAATACCGGGAGGAGGGCATCTCTGGGTTTACATATCTGCACATTTCACATCTGTCTTTGTGCAGATTCTGTGTACATACTGATTGTTGGGACTTCTGTTTTGGTATCAGCTCACTCTACCCCTGAAGTCATTCACTGATCCATGGTACCACATTATTCTCTAACTTCCATTCACTTACTAATAGATATACTGTCCCTATCATCTGGTTTATTCCATTGAAGCACTCCATCTCACTTTTGTTCTATCATCTACCTTAATCTTTTTCATTTCTAATTATTTCTGTGTTGTTCTAATATCTTTATACTCAGGAGACAAAAATAAAGCTCCATTGGACAACTACAGGACAGGTTTCACTACTGAGTAGCATTCCTCCCTATACTACAATGAGAGAGAGTGCGATACTGTATCTTTCTTTCTTAATACCATTCTTGTACCAGGTTTCCTTCTCCTCCACACGAAACAAGATTTTACATTTGAGTTTACCACTTATCCAAGCACACATCCTTTTCCTCACAATAACAAAGTAGCCATTATCTAGCTCCTTCGGAGCAGAGCCTGTCATTATTTTAAGCAGTGAAATTAGTCTCCATACGAGCTCCACTGGAGCAGGGCATTATTTCAGTCAAGTGAAATATGTCTCCATACCTTATGTACTAGCTCCATTGGACAGGTATTTGACATATTATTCCTTTAACATACGGACAAGCCAAGGGAGGCACATTGAGACATTCTAGCTCCATAGTAGTCTTACATTAGTCCATTTGGGACAAGTCTGATTAAATTATGTTTTTCAGAAAAAGTAATCACTATGACAGATCCGAGGGAGGAGAATAAACTAAGGACAATAAAAGCCCTTCTTCCACATGCAAGACTTGTAGTGCTAAAGTCTCAAACAATGCAACATTGTGTTCTAAATATCTGGAGTCTGAGTCAGATAGAGCTACCACATCTAATGAATTGCTCCCAAATCTTAAACCAGAGTGGGCTAAGGCTTTATCTGTTTCAATAGCCTGTTAAAAGGCCTCTACCTAAGAATTCATCAAAAAGATTAACACAGTCTCCCTTAGAGGCTAGGTGTTCCTGTTAGTTACTCTTGTGCTCAGTTCTGACTTGTGCTTATCTGAGAATCTGCTCCATGTATGACCCTGGCTTGCCTGACTACCCACATCGGTTCTGACCTGTGGTTCTGGCTGACTAACTCATTCCTTGTTAACCCCGGCTTGTCTGACGACCCACATCGGTTCTGACCTGTGACTCTGACTGACTCACTTGCTCCGTGTAGTCCCTGGTTTGTCTTTCATCCGGCTCCAGCTCATATCTTGCTCAGTGTATCCCCGGCTTGTCTGACCTGTGGCTCTGGCTGACTATTCGCTCCGTACGCTCCTAGCCTGCCTGACAGTTATCCTCTGTGTCCCGCGGCTCTGTCCAGCTCTCGCTCCCTGTTGCCTTTAGTCTCCAGTACCTTGCAGTAGTGCAGTGCGTAGCACAATGTGTAGCTCCAGGTAGGAGCTTGGGTCCTATCATCCGGTGGTCTGGGGTTGTGTGGGATATTATCATAGCTATATCTCATATATTATCACTGTATATTCTAATAATGGTGGTTATATTTTATTACTGTGTCTGTCCTCCTTTGCCTGATTACAGTGACAGTACATAAGGGCCGTGCCTAATGAAGGTACAGGCACTCCACCTAACCAGAGCATTCTGTCCAGGATGGATTCTCAAGACCAGAGAATCGACCAATTTGTCTTTTGCTATTCAGACACTGTTAAATCACACGGCTCACCTAGAACGCTTTTCTCCACAACCGGTGGCGTCCCCAGCACTTGCACCGGTTGTCGCTACTACCTCTGAAGCTGGCATAAGTAGAGGGTTGTCTGCCTCCGCTCCTCTACCCCAAAGATACGATGGGAACCTACGATGTGTAGGGAGTTCCTCAATCAGCTGGGAATTTTTTTGGAGATGGTACCACACGCATTCCATACTGAGCAAAGAAAGGTGGGATTCCTGATCTCCCTCCTATCCGGCAAGGCATTGTCCTGGGCCAATCCACTGGGCCATAGTCCATGATTTCACGGAATTTGTGGCCTTCTTTCAGAGAGTTTTTGATGTTCCTGGGCATGGAACCTCCACTACCAAATGACTTATGACAATACGGCAGGGCGCACGTATAGTAGTAGACTACACTATTGAGTTCCGTACTCTGGCAGCGGAGGTAGGATGAAACAATGAAGCCTTAGTTGCCGCTTTCTCCCAGGGCTTGTGTGACGCAATTAAAGATGAGACTGCAGCCCGAGACCTACCTAGTGATCTGGAGGAGCTAATCTCAGTCACCATCTTGATTGATATACGAATCCATGAAAAGCCTTCATTTAAGGAACAAGGCCGTACAACCTTGCCTCAGCTGGCACCCATTTTCTTACACCCACCCTGTCCCTCCCTGACCCTCCCTCACCTCCCATGCCTCCTAATTCTGACCCTGCCAGGGTGGAACCTATGCAGCTAGGCTTCACGTGCCTTTCAGAGGAGGACGGGCATTTGCTTATACTGTGGAGAGCCAGGTGCTGCGTGCTTGCCCTGTACAGCCGGGAAAACACGCACACATAGGGTCAAGTGGGGGACAGACCCTGGGTGGCATTTCACAGTCCCCAAAGAGAATTCTGGGCAAACCTATTCTCAAATTTGTACTATCTTGGACAGAGTCTTCAGTGGTGGCTCCGGCACTACTGGACTCGTGGGCCTCTGTTTTTTTATTGATGCGGACTTCTCGGTCAAACACGCTATTCCTTTGCTGCCTCGCTCCATTCCGTTGGCTATTGAAGCTATTGATGGCAGGCCCCTACTGCCAGCACACATTACTCATGAGACTCACCCCTTGTCAGTGGAAGAGAAGCATGGAGGATTATGTGGAGGATGCTCTAGCCAGGGGCATTATCCAGAAGTCTTCCTCCCCTGTGGGCGCAGGCTTCTTTTTCATTAAGAAAAAGGCTAGGGAGCTTAGACCATGTATTGATTTCAGGGGCCTAAATAAGCTGATGGTAAAGAACGCTTATCCCATTCTGTTGATCACGGAGCTATTCGATCGTATCAAAGGCTCAACTGTTTTCACGAAACTGGACTTGAGGGCCGCATACAATTTGGTGCGAATAAGAGAGGGCGATGAATGGAAGACAGCGTTTAACACCATATCATGGTACCTGTGATTGCCTCCAGTGTTGAATTGCTGTAACAGCGACATTGTTACTTCCTGGCTGTCACTCTATGCAAGTCACTGTTCTTATAGGTCATTGGTTTAATGATGTCATCTCTCCGTCTATCTGCTAGGCCTTTATAAGCCTCAGGATTTCCAGTTACCAGTGCCCTTTCATGGTGTACCTGAGCCTAGTGCTATGTTGGTCCATTTCTGTTCTCGCGTATTACTCCTGCTACATCTGACTACCCGTTCCGGCTTTGACTACTGGATACGTCTGACTACCCGATCCAGCTCTGACCCCTGGCTTCCTCTGGCTACTCTCCCTCTGTTGCGTTCTGGTTGCGATTACCAGCCTCAGCTACCCAGCCCCGGCTATTGAGATCCTTACTGCCTGGGCCTACCTATTACCGCACTTGCTACCTGTAGCGGTGCTTGTCGGTCAGTTTGTGTTACTGACCTCCCGTGGTCTGTACGGTTTGGGTGCTGCCTCTGTCAGTCCGTGTCACTGACCTCCTGCGGTCTGTCCGGTTTCAGTGTTGCCTCACTTAGCCTTCTAGGTGCCGTTATACCTTGCCTTTGGTATACCCTAGCGGTAGGGTATAGTTGCGCTATATTCATCTGCCGGGTGTGACTGAGGAAGTCCCATCTAGTCTGTGAAGATTCCGAGGTCCATTCGGTTACTAGCTACACCTGCCTAGTGAAGGGTTGAGGAAGTGTCTTGCACTGTCCTCATACCTGGTCTCGTGAAGGTGGTGGAGTTAGAGTCGCTACTGTGTGCGCCAGTGTTCTGGAGCTACTCGCTCCTGTTGCCTGGGTTTACTCTAACATTTGGATATAGATGTGGGTCTATCGCACTAGTCTAGTGAAGGGTGAAGAAAGTGTGTGCACTGTTCTTCCCTGGCCTCGTGAAAGTGTGTTATTCATTGCTGCTACTATTGTGTTTAAAATAAAGTTTATTTTATGTTCATCTGTACTTGTCAAGTGTCGTTATTTCCTAATCACTCCGTGACAGTACGAAAGGGCCATGAACACTGACAGAACAGATACCAGTAGTGGGCAGCCGCTGAATATCATGCCCAGGATGGACATGCAGGAACGTTGTCTTGATCAATTGTCAGTAGTGTTGCAGACACTCCTAGAGCGAACTGTGCATCTTGACAAAGTTGGGCAACCACTGATGGCCTCCTCAGTATGGGCATCAGTAACAACCACTCAGGTGGAGAATGCGTGCTATAAAGGGTTGTCTGGTACCTCTCCACTTCCCCTAAGATACTATGGGGATCCCATGTTGTGTCGTAGGTTAATTTTTTTGGAACTGGTACCCCATGCGTCTCAAACCAAGAGAAGCAAAGTAGGCTTCATGATTTCCTTGTTGACCGGCAAAGCTTTGGCATGGGCCAATCCGTTGTGGTAGACGGCTAAACCCATAACTTCTAACTTCACTCAATTCGTTGAGGCCTTCCGCAGGGTTTTTGATGTTCCAGGCCGGTCAATCTCTGCCACAAAAAAACTGATGAGATTCAACAGGGCACCCGTACAGTAGCAGAATATGCTATAGAATTTCGCACACTAGCGGCAGAGGTAGGCTGGAACAATGAAGCTCTGGTGGCAGCTTACTCGCAAGGGCTGAATGATGCGATTAAGTATGAAATATCAGCCCGTGAGCTGCCAGTTAATTTGGATCAGTTGATCTCCTTCATTATACTAATTGACACCTGTATAAGAGAAAGGTCCACATATAAGAACCACATACGAAGGCATGAGTCACGATTGGTACCTAACGGGGAGTTCCCACCCATGCCTCCCTCGCCTCCTTTGCCACCTAGCGCAGAGATTAGTAAGGTTGAGCATATGCAGGTTGGCTTTACACGTTTGTCCAGGGAGGAGCGGTCCTTCCGCCGTAGAGAAGGTTAAGACATTTAGATAGTATATGTAACGGGCCAGATTTCAGTTCACAATAATACAAGCAGTGTATATGCTATTAATGCGATTGTTATAAATGAAGCAAGCGATCTGTAACGATAATACAAGCGGTGTGCATGCTATTAGTACAGTTATTACAGATGAAACAAGTTTTTTGTAAAGTCCAATAATGAAGAGTCGCTTAATGAAGCAAATAGATGTGCATTAAGCAAAAAGATATGTGCATAGCTGAACTTCAAAAACATTTATAAAAATATCTAATAGACATAGGAGATTTCTTTTGTTACATCAAAACATCAGACAAAGTGCACACTGAAATAAAGTTATTCAAAACCACATATTGATAGTAAAATTATACATTAAACTATTTCCTACTCATAGGTGTATACATGCTTCACCGTAATTATATATATTGGAGCGAGGTAGAGTTCTTTTGTGGTAACAATTACTTCTGTGTAGGTCACGTCCACTATATGGACAAATATTGATGGTCAAACCCACAAATTCAGTTGAATGATGTCATGCAATGAATGGTACGTACAGTACTCTGTATTCAAGTGTTCACCCCTTTGTATTAGGGATTTTACTTTGTAGGGTCCTGATTGGGTTAACTCGCTCCGAACAAGGTCCCTTAAAATTAGGTATCTTATACACCTTAAATAATCGCCATTTCTGACTCAGTCTTATATCTGATGGAAGTCACGATCTTGCTGTGATTAATTCTTAGAAGTAATGCTGCGGCTGCTATTAATTGTCCCGAAGTCCTCTCGGATTGGTGCAATGCATATGTGAAAAAAATAGCACACAGGAGCCTTCTAAGTGTAGTAATTCAGAAAAAAATATGAATGTACGCAAAAATATTTATTTAAAAAGCAAATTCCATTTTCATTAATACAACTTTAAAAAGCATCAAAAAATTAAAAAAATTGTTTTAAATTGTCAATAAAAACAACCAAAATATCCACATAAATACACCATATACTAATAGTGTGAATTAGAGATTCCTGTATGATGTAAATGGCCAAAAGAGAGTGCTGGGGACAGGACCTATTAGGGGGATGTAATAGAAGTATGTCAGTACACTGTGAACTAAAATCTCACTGCACTATAGAGAATAGATGGTATATTCTCGGAGTCAAAGAGTATGTTGAAAAGAATGCTTCCAAAAAAAAACCCACTTTGTTTATAGAAAATCTGAAAACCTAAAATCCAAATTGGCACCCTCTCTGATAACTTCAATGAAAGAATCTACAACACCATCCTCAAATGCACTATGAACACCTCTAATTGGTACTTTTAGATGTGGACATACCCGATGCTTGACATGCACTCATATTCAGAATAAGCTAACCTCTTTTAGTTCTAAGAGCACAGGAGAGGAATTCCGCATTCAACATTTAATTAATTGCACATCAAATTTCGTTATATATATGTTGGAATGCGCTGTGGATCACAATTTATTGGACGCACAACAAGATCATTGAAAAGGAGATTCTTGGAGCATAGAAGGAATATTCTTAAGAACAACAGACAACATTCAGTGTCTAAACACTGTAACAATTGCTCGATATTCAAAAACATCTCAGATATAAAAATCACAGGAATTGAACACATAAAACCCACAATCAGGGGAGGAAATCAATTCAAAAAGCTCTGTAAACAAGAGAGCTATTGGATATTTAAACTCCAAACTTTGGATCCTATGGGTATGAATGAGGAGTTGGACCTATGGTGCTTATGAGGATAAAAGGGACCACATTCTATGAATTAAAAGCAAGGAGTTATATATCCCTCTATATAAAGGACTTCCTAAGCCTAAACAGGAACATACACAGAAAATAGTTCCTATTAAGATAACGAAACCGCTCCACAAAAAATTCGGATAATCAAAAGACCCATATGAAAATCCAAGTTTTATAACATCTATATTAAATTAAGATCAATAAATTTATATATAATAATGTGATTAAATTATGAATCCCAAGGGAAATATGGGGTTTAGTTTGGAAATAAACCAGCAATCCATTGTAATGGACAACACCCTGACATACAAATCAAACAGACATACAAAACATCCAGGATCTCCACCACATCGTAAAGCATTGGAGCTTATGGAACATTTGATATATTTCAATTAGAAAAGGATGACTACAGCACCCCAAATGCCTCTTCTTGAAATGGATGAAAAAAGAAGTAATGAATGAGCAATTGTCATTTATAAATAACATCAAATTATAAAAAGAAAAAAAGAATTTTGACATTGTAAAAAGTATTTTTTATATAAGGACCTGGCATCTCTTATAATCATAGTAACAATTTATTATATATATTTTTGAATTATATCTAACATCAATCTTTATATCACTTGATACAGGTCAGAACTTGACCTTATCATAGATTGCGATTGGCTGGGGAGTCTTTTAAACTCTCGTGCCAAAATGGAAAGATCTTTATAGCCAATACTCTAACTTGAGAAAGGGGTCCAGTTCCCCGAAACGCGTTGATCAGAGTAATATTAAATATTACATCCACTACTTACCTGTGAATAAATCAAAGGCTACAATAAGAGGGAAACAGAATATCCTTTATTTACGGTGGATCATCCAGTTGGGGGACAGAGAACCGGGGAAATAGAAGATTGACCAGAACGAGTAGAAGGTAGCTGCCGATGAGGAGACTTGCTATGGGCCCTTGAGCAATAATTAATCTGGTGAGCAGCTAGCACGACTATATTTTTTCTGTGAACAAGGTTCTATCTACTCACGCACCGCTAAGAACAAAGAATCCATCTCTCATAGTGTAACTAAGTTACCGAGCATAGAGGGTTGATACACTTCAACATACTCTTTGACTCCGAGAATATACCATCTATTCTCTATAGTGCAGTGAGATTTTAGTTCACAGTGTACTGACATACTTCTATTACATCCCCCTAATAGGTCCTGTCCCCAGCACTCTCTTTTGGCCATTTACATCATACAGGAATCTCTAATTCACACTATTAGTATATGGTGTATTTATGTGGATATTTTGGTTGTTTTAATTGACAATTTAAAAAATTTTTAAATTTTTTGATGCTTTTTAAAGTTTTATTAATGAAAATGGAATTTGCTTTTTAAATAAATATTTTTGTGTACATTCTACACTTAGAAGGCCCCTGTGTGCTATTTTTTTCTTTTTTTTTTACATATGCTCTGTGTTTATGAAACTTGATTTGAGGGCGGCATATGACTTGTTTAGAATCAAGGAGGGTGATGAGTGGAAGACCGCTTTTAACACTCATAGTGGCCATTATGAGTATTTGGTCATGCCATTTAGGCTATGCAATGCCCCAGCGGTCTTTCAGGAGTTCATAAACGATGTCTTGAGAAGTCTACTACAGTCCTGTGTAGTGGTTTACTGGACGATATCTTGATACACTCTCCTGATATCAAGACTCATAGAAGAGATGTTGCTACAGTGTTGCAAAAACTGAGAGAAAATAAACTGTATTGCAAACTTGAGAAGTGTGATTTTCATAAAGACCAGGTGCCCTTCTTGGGTTATGTTATATCTGTTGGAGGTATTGCTATGGATACAGAAAAACTCTCTGCAGTTCTGCAATGGCCACGTCCATGGGTCTGAAGGCCATATAAAGATTCCTCGGATTTGCGAATTATTATAGAAAATTCATTCGAAATTTCTCTACCTTGGTCAAACCCTTCACTGATTTAACTCATAAGGGACGCTAACCCATTGGTTTGGTCCCCTGAGGCCAACAATGCTTTTGAAGCCTTGAAATCTGCCTTTTTAATGGCCCCAATATTGGTACATCCTAATACCGCATTGCCTTTTACCCTGGAGGTGGATGCATCTGAGACAGGTGTAGAGGCAGTTGTTACGGTTTTCTGACACTCAGACCAGGTTGTAAAGTAAAAACACAGTTTATTGAATCAGAATGATAAACATTGCCCCTAGGGGCCAGTATAGGTAAGAACAATACTGACAAATACAGACAAGGTATGGGTAATATAAACAGAGGAATAAATACAGCTAAAGGCTGTAGCAACCCCAAAGGGTTAATAGGAGCAACTGGTGAGGTTCAGGCTAGATTGGCCAACGCCCATGATAGATATCAGTCTCTGGAGAACAGTCTCTAGATGTAGAACAAGGAACACAGGATCAGCACTGTATCACTCTCTAAGCAGAAGCGGGATGCGCCCCTGTTGCTCTGAGCTGAGCCAGTACCACCACCGTGGGCTAGGAGGAATGCTACTGCCAAACCTGAAGTAACCAGAATAGGAATCGCCCAGAATGTGAGTAGTGAGTAACCCTGCGTGTGCCAAATGGATTGTGTTATGAAGCCCTTGGGATGCCACAGTAGATGATAGTTGCCCAAGCTACGGAGAGCCGATGCACAGAGCAGAGCAGATGGAACTGTACACTTTGAGAGAATGAGAAACGGAGCCAGGACACACTTACGGTGTCGTACCGAATCCTATAGCAAGAGCGAACAGGCTACCGGTGCCAACCGGCGTGGTCACGGTGCACCCCGAACACCGGACAAGCGGAGCTCTACGAGGACTGGTATAGCGTCAAAAGGAGACTCAAAGTGTAACGGCTCAATGAACCAACAGAGGCTTGGCAAGCTAAACAAGTGGCACGTAACCGGAGACTACAGGCACTGAACGGGTTAATCTGGTACATTCAGAAGAGCAATGCTCAGCAAGTAAATGGCAGGCAACCTCGGGCTACATCTGAATGAGCGAGAGAGGAACAGAGAAACAGTTCAGAATGTCGCCAGCGCGACCGGAGGACACTGGAGCAGCAACCGGACAGGAGCGATAACCGGAACCGGATGGAAACAGCCGCAGGAACACCACCGGAGAGCGGATCAATCACGGAGCAGGATCAGTAGCCAGAACCTGGTCGAATCACGGAGCAGGGTCGTCAGTCAGAGCCGGGTCAGATCACGGAGCAGGGTCTTCAGCCAGAGCCGGGTCAGATCATGGAGCAGGGTCTTCAGCCAGAGCCGGGTCAGATCACAGTGCAGGGTCGTCAGCCAGAGCCGGGTCAGATCACGAAGCAGGGTCGTCAGCCAGAACCGGGTCAAATCACGGAGCAGGAACAGGAGAAGAATCAGACTAGCTGGGTCGGTACACAGGAGACACTGGAATTCAGCAACAAGGCGCAGCAACAGGAACACCACGAAAGGGCAACTGACAAGTGCCCAAACCCCAGCATATAAAGGCACATCCTGGGCGGGCCAATCAGACTCCTCCAATGCAAAGGTACACAGTCATAGATTGACAGGGAATCACGGGGACCGTGATAGCAGTACTGTCTCAAAGATCTGAGCCTGGAAAGACTGATGTTTTGTGGATTTTTCTAAAAAAAAAATGACTAAGGCTCAAAGCCTATATGATATAGGGGACCGTGAACTGCTAGCCATTATCCTCGCTCTTCGTGAATGGTGTCACCTCCTGGAGGGGACTAAGGCTCCTGTTCTGATCTTAACAGATCATAAAATCTTGACATACTTGTCGGAGGCCAAGAGACTGTAACCAAGGCAAGCCAGATGGGCGTCGTTCTTGTCTAGATTCAATTTTGTGGTTTCGTACCTCCCTGGTTCCAAGAATACTCTTGCAGACGCCCTATCTAGACAGTTTGGCCCAGAGCGTGAGACAGAGAGTGAACCCGTTCCGATCATTCCCCCAGATCACATTTTGGCCACTGTACACACTAGCATTACTTCTCCCTTGGCGAGGAGATTCTGGCCTCACAAGGTAATGCTCCAGTTGAGAAACCCAGTGACAAATGTTTTGTAGCTGGCAATCTCCACACTAAGCTGCTCGAAACCTATCATTCGTCCAAGGCAGCTGGACACATTGGTCGGGACCAATTAATCACAGCTGTTCTGATGGCCTATTTTAAGGGCGGATTGTGTAGCCTTTGTGGATGCTTGTTCCGTATGTGCCTGTGCCAAAGCTCCCAGGCATCTTCCTCTAGGACTGCTCCAGACAGTTCCGAATGGCGAGCGCCCATGGTCACTCATTTCCATAGATTTTATGGTGGCGGTGCCTAGATCCAAGGGCTGTACAGTCATATTAATGATAGTGGATCAGTTCTCCAAAATGGCACATTTCGTCCCGCTCCAGGGACTACCTTCCTCTAAGGAATTGGCTGTTGTATTTGCCAGGGAAGTATTCAGGCTCTACGGAGTACCCCGGGTTGTGGTTTCTGATTGTGGAAGTCAGTTTGTATCAAGGTTTTGGAGGGCCTTCTGTGACCATATGGGCATCAAACTGTCATTCTCTTCTGCCTACCACCCCCAGACTAATGTGCTGTGGAAAGAGCCAATCAGGGGCTGGAACAATTCTTGCACTGCTTTACTTCTGGCCATCATGATAATTGGGTTGACCTGTTGCCGTGGGCTGAGTTTGCCAGAAATTGTGCCATAAACTCCTCATCCGGGAGATCTCCCTTACTGATTAGCTATGTGTTCCAACCATCTATGCTCCCGGATTCATTTCAGGCACAGGATAATCCGGCTCTAGATGAGCATATGCGGCATCTCCGCTCCACATGGGCACAGGTGGGGGATAGAGTCTGTTTGGCCTCCAAAAATCTGCACATGCAAGTGTCCTGTCATAAGATGGTTCCACATTTCATAGGACCCTTCCGGGTGCTCCGTAGAATAAACCCTGTGTCTTTTGCCTTAGACCTTCCTAGGAACATGCGCATTCACAACATCTTTCATGTCTCACTGCTGAAGCCGTTGGTCTGCAACCGCTACTCATCCGCTCCTGTAGTGCCAGGTCCAGTGCACATTTGGAATCAGGATGAGTATGAGATTCAAAGCATTCTGGACTCCCGCAAGGTCCGGGGGCGCATCCAATATTTTGTCCATTGGAAGGGTTATGGTCCGGAGGAGCGTTCCTGGGTAAATCAGAATGATATTCACGCTCCTAGATTGCTGCGCAGATTTCATACGAAATTCCCCAATAAGGTATGGTCTCCTCCGCGGGGGGGGAGATCATTGAGTGGGGGGTACTATCACGGTGCCCATGATTGCCTCCAGTGTTGAATTGCTGTAACAGTGACATTGTTACTTCCTGGCTGTCGCTCTATGCAAGTTGCTGTTCTTATAGGTCACTGGTTTAGTGATGTCATCTCTCCGCCTATCTGCTAGGCCTTCTAAACCTCAGCATTTCCAGTTACCAGTGCCCTTCCGTGGTGTACCTGAGCCTAGTGCTTTGTTGGTCCATTTCTGTTCCTGTGTATTACTCCTGCTCCGTTTGACTACCCGTTCCGGCTCTGACTCCTGGCTACATCTGATTACCCGATCCGGCTCTGACTACTGGCTTCGTCTGACTACCCGATCCGGCTCTGACTACTGGCTTCGTCTGACTACCCGATCCGGCTCTGACTACTGGCTTCATCTGACTACACGATCTGGCTCTGACCCCTGGCTTCCTCTGGCTACTCTCCCTCTGTTGCGTTCCAGTTGCAATTACCAGCCTCGGCTACCCAGCCCTGGCTATTGAGATCCTTGCTGCCTGGGCCTACCTATTACCGCACTTGCTACCTTTAGCGGTGCTTGTCGGTCAGTCCGTGTTACTGACATCCCGTGGTCTGTCTGGTTTGGGTGCTGCCTCAGTCAGTCCGTATCACTGACCTCCTGTGGTCTGTCCGGTTTGAGTGTTGCCTCACCTAGCCTTCTAGGTGCCGTTTGACCTTGCCTTTGGTATACCCTAGCAGTAGGGTATAGTTGCACTATATTCACCTGCCGGGTGTGACTGAGGAAATGCCATGCACTGTCCTCCCATCTAGTCTGTGAAGGTTCCGAGGGCCATTCGGATACTAGCTACACCTGCCTAGTGAAGGGTTGAGGAAATGTCTTGCACTGTCCTTACAACTGGTCTCGTGAAGGTGGTGGAGTTAGTCGCTACTGTGTGCTCCAGAGTTCTGGAGCTACTCACTCCTGTTGCCTGGGTTTACTCTAACATTTGGATACAGACGTGGGTCTATCGCACTAGCCTAGTGAAGGGTGAAGAAAGTGTGTGCACTGTTCTTCCCTGGCCTCGTGAAAGTGTGTTATTCATTGCTGCTACTATTGTGTTTAAAATAAAGTTTATTTTATGTTCATCTGTACTTGTCAAGCGTTATTTCCTAGTCACTCTGTGACACACCCGGAGCGAGCACTATGAGTATTTGGTAATGCCTTTTGGATTGTGCAACACCCCCGCTGTCTTCTAGGAATTCATTAATGACATTTTAAGAGACCTACTTCAGAACTGCTTTCTAGTATATTTGGATGATATACTCATCCATTCTCCCACCTTGGAGGCACATAGAGCAGATGTAGCACGGGTTCTACAACTGCTAAGAAAGAACAAGTTGTTCTGCAAACTTGAAAAGTTTGAATTCCACAAATCCCAGGTGACTTTCTTGGGATACGTGATTTCATCCACTCGCCTGGCCATGGATCCGCAAAAACTGTCTGCTGTCTTGCAGTGGCCACTTCCCGTAGGGCTATGATCCATACAGAGGTTCCTGGGCTTCACTAATTGTTACAGAAAGTTCATACAAAACTTTTCCTCAGTCGTGAAACCACTCACAGATATGACTCAGAAGGGCGCTGATCCTTCAGTCTGGATACCTGAAGCACTTTAGGCCTTCGAGGACTTGAAGTTCGCCTCTGTGAAGGTCCCAATACTGTCCCACCCCAATCCCACCCTACCGTTTACCCTGGAGGTGGATGCCTCGGAATCTGGTGTAGGCACTTTGCTGTCCCAGCGTGCAGGCCCTGGGAGACCGTTGCTGTCTTGCGTTTTTTTCTTGAAGAAACTGTCAAAGGCTGAGAGTGTATATGATGTGGGTGATCGTGAATTACTCGCAATCATCCTGGCCTTGAAAGAATGGTGTTATCTGTTGGAGGGCACGACTGTTCCGATCCTGATACTGACCGATCACAAAAACCTTACATATTTTTCGGAGCCTAAGAGGTTGTCTTCACGTCAGGCCAGATGGGCCTTTCTCCTTTTGAGGTTTAATTTTGTGGTTTCTTACCTGCCTGGCACCAAAAATATTACAGCAGATACTCTATCGACAATTTGGGGCTGAGTCCCGGAAGGAGTCTACTCCGGTGCCTATTATTCCTCCTAACCGCATCCTGGGTACGGTACGTACCAGTATTATATCTCTGCTGGGCGAGAAAATTTTGGCTGTTCAAGCTTCCGCCCCAGCGGAGAAGCCTAATGGGAAATGCCCGAATCCCTCCATACCAGATTACTAGAGACGTACCATTCCTAAGGCTGCAGGACATGTTGGTAGAGACCAGCTAATATGGTCTATGATCAGACTCTTTTGGTGGCCTAGCTTGAGGGTAGATTGTTCCGCATTTGTTGCCACATGTTCCTCTTGTGTGCGGACCAAGGTTCCTAGACACCTGCCGGTTGGCCTCCTGCAGCCCATCCCTAATGGGAGTGTCTTTGGTCTCATTTGTTGATAGACTTTATGGTAGAGTTGCCTGTCTCGGAGGGTTACATGGTCATCTTGATGACTGTGGGCAGATTTTCCAAAATGGCCCATTTTGTGCCACGGAAGGGACTCTCCTCCTCCAAGGAGTGGGCCAAGATGTTTGCGAATAAGGTGGTTCGTCTCCATGGTATAACCAAAGTGGTGGTCTCAGATCGTGGGAGCCAGTTTGTGTCATGTTCCTGGAGAGCCTTTTGCGGTCAGATGGGGATCCAGCTCTCGTTCTCCTCCGCTTATCATCCACAGTCTAACGTTGTCTAATCAAGTGCTGGAACAGTTTCTCCATTGTTTCATTTCTGACCATCAAGACAAGTGGGCGAACCTGTTACCGTGGGCAGAGCTGGCCAGAAATAGTGCAGTCAATTCCTCCTCTCGGAACTCACCCTTTCTGATTAAAGGGATAGTAATACTTCGTTTTAACTTTATTTTGTAGGCATTAAAAAAACATGAAGAATGATATAAGTCTTATCTCTCAAACCTTTATGGTTTAAGATATATTCACAGGCAAAGTTTTCCCCCTCCCGCCCCTTTTACCTAGTGTAAGCCATCTCTTCTCAGATGTGGAATGCAGTCCATAGACTGGACAGATAACAGAAGGGGACACACTTATTCCTATGAAAACAATGAAATCCATGCCCCCCTTGACAAGCTTTTCAGGTTTTTCCCTTATCTTAATTGAAGATTGTCCCTCTCTGCAATCTACCTGGGCACCTCCCTTCTGCTCTAGCTGAACAGTGTGACATCAGTAAAAGGGGCGGGAGGGGGATACTTTATCATTGAATTACTCTGGAACTACAACTCTGACAGAATTGAAATAACACTCTCCAAAGTCTAAATACTATGATGATTAATTAGAGCTGCTTTTATTATGAAACACTATCCCTTTAACTATGGGTTCCAACCTTCTCTGCTGCCAGAGTTTTTCGAGGCTCAGAATATTCCTGCACTGGAGGAGCACTTGAGGGTGCTCCACTCCACATGGGTATGGGTTCAGAGATCTCTGCAGAGGTCCACCTTGCTCTATAAGAGACAAGCTTACTGTAGATGGCTACTAGCTCCAGTTTTCCAGGTGGGAGAGAGAGAGAGAGTATGGCTGTCCTCACTCAATCTCCATCTCCAGTTCCCTTGTAAAAAGCTGGCTCCCCAATTTGTGGGTCCCTTTCGGGTTCTTCGCAGAATTAACCCCGTAACCTATGCCCTTGAACTCCCTGGTAATATGACTGTTAGCCTCTGTGTCCCGCGACTCTGTCCGACTGTAGCACCCTGTTGCCTTTAGTCTCCGGTACTTCACAGTAGTGCAGTGCATAGCACAGTGTGCAGCTCTGGGTAGGTCTTGGGTTGTGTAAGATATTATTATAACTATATCTCATATATTATTATCACTGTATCTTTTTTATTACCGTGTCTGTCCTTCTTTGCCTGATTACAGTATTTTTCAGATTCTTCAGTGTCAATGCCAGAGGGGTCCATGCATGATGACAATGACAGACAATCCATAAATTCTCTCATTAAAGCAGTTCTAGAAGTTTTCCAAGTATCAGATTAATAAGCCTGTAATACCTCATCTAAATCCCTCTTTAAGTGTTAAAATAAATCCTCTATCTCTTTTCCTGCTTATGAGGAACTTGACCAGATAGTCACAGATGAGTGTGATAAACCAGATAAATCCTTGGTCATGTACAAGAAATTTGGAGATACTTATCCATTTCCCAAAGAGAAGGTAGACCTTTTGGTCTAAGCCACCAGCAGTGGATCCTGCAGTATCCAGACTGTGTAAACATACTACTATTCCAATTTAAAATGCAGCAGCCCTTAAGGAATCAGAGTGGCAGAGGCTTGGCAAACACAAATTATACAAGCCATACAAGACAACATACCACATGAGGAATTTCTTCCTCTAATGGGTTACCTATAAGAAGCCACCACCTATATAGCTGAAGCGTCCTTGGAGCTAGCCAAAATAGCAGCCAAATGTTCATCTACTACTGTTACAGCAAGATATACCTTGTGGCTAAAGATATGGAATGCAGATTCTGCATCCAAAAAACCTTTGGTAGCTTTACCATTTAAAGACTCATTAATATTCTGTTCATAACTGGAAAAAGTGTCAGTCAAGCCAATGGAGGGGAAAAGCACATTTTGACCTCAAAATAAAGCTATAAGCTTTGATTTCAAGAAGATATCCTTCACATATCACAGTAAAACCTCTTCCAGACAAGCCTTACCTAACACATTAAGTGATTCATTTCTTTATGGTAAAATGAAACCTGCTTGGGTTCAAAAGAAAATTTGCTGAAGACAGCTGAATCTAAAACCACCACAGCATGAAATCGGAAGTCCAGAGACTCCCAGAGATCCTCCACTGGGGGGCAGACTCTGGAATTACATTCAACAATGGAGGATGTCAGTCTCAGACGAATGGGTACTTCTATTGATACAGCGACACAACCACCACCTCCATTCTTCATGTTCAGAGTAACCAAAGAAAATACTCCAGAAGGCATTTTATGAAGCGATCCAACAATTCCTAGAGAATGGGGTGATAATCCCAGTAACAAAAGAACAGAAGTTCAAAGGTATTTATTCCAATATATTTATGGTACAAAAAAACAAGATGAAGGATTCCGTGCAATTTTGGATTTAAAAACGTTGAAACAATTCTTCAGAGTACCCAAGTTCAAGATGGAATCTATCAAGTCAGTGATAGCAGCCATGGAACCAGAAGAATTCTTGACATCATTAGACATCAAAGATGTGTACCTATACATCCCAATATGGCCCAAAACTGGCAGTACCTCATTTTTGCCTTTCGAAACCAACACTTTCATTTTGTGGCACTTCCTTTGGACTAGCCATAGCACCAAGAGTGTTTACCAAGGTGATGGCTTCTCTTATGGGGCACCTCCGATCCAAAGGAAAAAACTTGATTCCATACCTAGATGATCTGTTACTAAAAGCTCTGTCTCAGGAGCTAATTCTATAACTCTTCATATAACTCTGCTAACAATGAAGAGTCCTAAACCTAAACAAATTCCAAATGATTATATTCCAAGGACTGATATTGGATACCGACAAACAGAAGGTGAACTTACCTCAAAAGTAAATTTTAGATCTGTAGGAGAAAATCCAGGAATTTCTCTCCCAACTAGTAATCTCAATCAGGCACTGTATAAAGATTGTGGAAAAAATAGTAGCCACAAGAGAGGAAGTTTCCTTTGCTCAGTTTCACATGAGACCACTACAATTGGAAGTACTCCACAGTTGGTCCAAAACTCCAAACCATCTTCACCACATGATGATGATATGACAGACCACCTGTCACGGTTATCAAGAATACACCAGCAGTCAGTACTGTAATTGTAAAACCACCTTGACTGAGAGTAATAAATGCAGATAGTAAGCTAGTAGCAATCACAGAGGGTACAGAGGAAGCTAGCAATTCATACCAGAAATAGGATGCCGGTTAGAGTAACCTCTCTGCTATAGACTAGGCAGACGCCAATGGTAGTCTCAGAATGGTAAGCCCAGAAACCAGAGAGGAAAATCTGCCAGAGCCCCAGGTCCACACCAGATTGGGTGTCTACTATGTAGAAGGGTAAGGCAGGAAGAGTAGTCAGACAGAGCCACAAGTCAGCACCAGGATGGATGGTCAGACAAGCCTAGGTCATACACGGAGCAGGTAGTCAGCCAGAGCCACAGGTCTGCACCAGATTGGGTGTCTGCTAAGCCAAAGGGTAACACAGGAAGAGTAATCAGACAGAGCCACAGGTCAGCACCAGGATGGATGGTCAGACAAGCCTAGGTCATACACGGAGCGGGTAGTCAGCCAGAGCCACAGGTCTGCACCAGATTGGGTGTCTGCTAAGCTAAAGGGTAATGCAGGAAGAGTAGTCAGACAGAGCCACAGGTCAGCACCAGGATGGATGGTCAGACAAGCCTAGGTCATACATGGAGTTCTACAATGAAAATAACTTCTACAGACACCAACGTCAGGGCGACTGGACTAGCAGTCCATCGCCCTTTTAACCTCTACAAGAAGTAGCAGGTAGGAGTCTCAAGTTGCCCAAGGTTTTAAAAGGTACTTGCATCATACATACAAACGTGCACCTGCAAGTGATGCCACTGACTGAGGAGATGTGTCTCCTCCATCGACATACTGCACTACCCCGTCAATTGGGGAAAGGACATGGCCAGCCGAGGGAGGCACAAGACGCGGCCAAGCCGCAGGCACAGAGAGACGTGGGTAGTGACATCAGAGTGCCACTCCAGCAGCTAGTATCCCAGCAACGTCCAGCCAGACAGTACCCCGTCCCCTTAAAAGCCCCTCTCCCACAGGCTGGGTCGGGGTTTACTAGGGAAACGAGCATGGAACCTGCGTACCAAGATTGGAGAATGAACATCATTCAAGGGTATCCAGAAGCGTTCCTCTGGAGCGTAGCCCTTCCAGTGCACCAGATACTGTAACAGTCCTCGGACCCAACGTGAGTCCATTGTGCTCTGTACCATATACTCCTCATGATTACCAACCCTAACGGGTGCTGGTTGAACTACAGCCTAGGTGTACCAGTTGCAAATCAGAGGTTTGTGTAAAGAGACATGGAATACATTATGAATGCGCATCGAGGCCGGAAGATTCAGAGCATAAGCCACAGGGTTAATTCTCCGCAGCACACGGAAGGGGCCATTGAATCTAGGAGCAAATTTCTTACAAGGCACCTGGAGATTCAGATTGAGAGATGACAGCCAAACCTTCTCCCCCAACTGAAAGGTAGGAGCCGGTAACCATCTACAGTCAACCTGTCTCTTCTTCTGTTGCGCGGAACCACGTAGGGTTTTCTGAACCCGTACCCAAGAGGAACAGAGCTCCCTCAAATGCTTGTCAAGAGCCGGAATTTCCTGTGCTTCGAAATTCTCAGGAAGAACAGAGGGTTGGAACCCATAATTGATTAAGAACGGAGAATTCTGTGAAGATGTGTTCATGGCTCAATTCCAGGCAAACTCCGCCCAAGGTAGCAGGGTAGCCCAATGTAACGGTTTTTAGGACACTCAGACCAGTATGTGAAATAAAACACAATTTTATTAGAATAACAATAATGCAAACAATCGCCCTCTAGTGGCGGTTGAAATAGACACACAGTGAAGACTGATATGTTACAAAGAGATAATGCACAATTTAGTTGACATGCACAATTACTATGCAGAGAATGGTGTTCTCTACCCCAAAGGGTTAAGAGCATAAATCAGTCAGTCTCAGATGTGGTGGTTTGGCACGCCCTGGATGTTAAAAGGAGGTGCTGATAGAGACAGTCCACAATGTACTGGAAACGTAAATGCCTAGCCAAAGTGACCGAGTAGTAAACAGAACAGAGATCCAAATAGCCCCCGCGGGCGTACCTACTGGAAGACTGCTTCTGCGAGTGCAAGTGTGTGTAGCCCCCACGGGCGTAACGGAATCCGTCTATAGCCTCCTTAGACTTTAACCGGATACCAGCAATAATAGTGCTAGAGCCAATAGCCCCCACGGGCGTATACAACGGAGTCTGCCAGAGCTGAAGCCTTCCCTCTATCGCCTCTCTGCTTCAATAGATATCGCCCAGTAAACAACGAGAAGGGAGAGCCAATGGCGCCCAACTGGCCCACAATAAGTGACTACTCTGCAATAGGATGGATAGAGTCGCCGTCGGTAAGCGGCCAACTCAGCAGACGTAGCACCACGGAAGAGGCTCTATTCTGGGAATCGAGATAGCGAGAGCAAGGCAGCACTGCTAGGGTTAATATGCACATTTACACGAGGCTCTGCAAGACAACGAGGCTCTGCAAGTATAGTGAGGCTCACTGAGGCACGCACAGCTCTGCAAGTATAGTGGTACACTGCACTGATCAATGGCAACACCAGGCAAGGCGGTCACACGATGGCTGGCAACAGCGGGTGAAAATGTCACGGCGGCGACAACGGGAACGGAGGTCACTGGAACAGGCTGGAAGTCGATCTTGGAGCAGGAAGTCAGCCGGGTCGGGTCGGAGCATGCAGGAGGTAGTCATACAAGCCGGGTCATACATGAACAGGAACGTCAGCCAGGCCAGGTCAGGATACAGAGGTGGTTTGCAGACAAGCCGGGTCATACACAAACAGGAACAGCCAGCACTACTGGCTCAGAAACACCACGAAAGGGCATCAGACAGGTGTCTGGGCCAGGCATAAGAAGGTCACCAGGGGCGGGCCAAACTGGCTCAGCAAATCAGAGCGAACCACAAGTAAGAGTGACAGAGAATCACAGGCACTGTAATACCCAATTACCGTGGTGGTCAAATGGAGGAATTGTTCCAAGGCTCGGTTAGACCTCTCTGCCGCCCCATTAGACTGCGGGTGGTATGCAGAGGAGAAGGCTAGCTGAATCCCCATCTGTGCACAAAAGCATGTCCAGAAAGCGAGACACGAACTGGCTCCCCCTGTCAGAGACAATCACTCTGGCTATGCTGTGGAGCCGAAAGACCTCTCTAGCGAACACCATTGCCAATTCTTGAGTGGATGGTAAGCCTTTAAGTGTTACAAAGTGAGCCATCTTAAAGAATGTATCCACGAGCATGAGGATGACAGTGAAACCCTTGAATGCCGTAAGATCAGCCATAAAGTCAGTGGACAAATGCGACCAAGGACATTCCCGTTGGCCACTGGTTGGAGGAGACCAACAGGCAAATGTCGAGGCAATTTGTTTTGAGCGCATGTCGTACATGCAGCTGTAAAAGCAGTAAAGTCGGATCTGAGACTTGGCCACCAGAATAATCTAGAGATAGACCAAATCAACTGGTCTCGCCCAATGTGGCCAGTTATTTTGGAAGTATGGTAAGTTTCCAACACTTTAGTGCGTAATTGGACAGCTACAATGCACCTCCCACAGGGTTTTTCCGCCAGAGCAGATGTTTGGGCGGCCAAAATTTCCTCTCCCAGAGGAGAGGTGATACAGGTTTGTATCGTAGCGAGTACCCGGTCAGCCGGAATTATAGGTGTAGGAGGAGACTCCTCTTTAGATTGATTACAAAATTGGCGAGATAGGGGAGCTGCCTTAACATCCTTAGAGCGAGGAAGGTAAGAGACTACAAAATTTAACCTAGAAAGGAACAAAGCCCATCTAGCCTGCTGAGATGACAGACGTTTAGCCTCGGGCAAATACGTGAGGTTCTTGTGATCAGTCAAGATCAAGATAGTGGAGCTGGTACCGTCCAGGAGATGTTGCCATTCCTTTAGAGCCAGGATGATAGCCAGTAACTCTCTGTCCCCAATCTGATATACCCTCTCAGTCTTGGACAGTTTTCTTTAGAAATAGCCACATGGACGTAAGGTCTCTCCTGGAGCCGAGTGTTGAGAAAGAAGGGTACCAACTCCTACTTCAGACGCGTCAACCTCCAGGGTAAAGTGTAGGGTGGGATTCGGGTGAACCAAAATGGGAGCACTGCAAATGTAACCTTGTTCTGAAAGGGGAGCAGGGCACTCTGTGACCATTCCGAGACCTTCGCACCCTTACAGGTCATATCAGTCAGCGGTTTGAGCAAAGTAGAGAAATTCTTGATGAACTTATGGTAGTAATTGGAGAACCCCAAAAATCTTTAAAGTGCTTTGAGTCCTACTGGACGAGGACACTGTAATATAGATGACAACTTCTGAGGGCCCATGGCCAACCCAGAAGTGGAAATGACATACCCCAGAAATGTTACTTGAGGTCTGTGAAATTCACATTTATCCAACTTGCAAAAAAGGTTATTCTCCCTTAGTAAGCGTAATACTGTGGAGATATGCAACCAGTGATGTTGAAGTGTAGGAGAGTGAATAAGAATGTTGTCCAGATAGACCACCACACAACTTTGCAACAATTCCCTTAAAACGTCATTGATACATTCCTGGAAGACAGCAGGAGCGTTACAAAGACCAAAGGGCATAACCAAATACTCATAATGCCCGCTCCGGGTGTTGAATGCTGTCTTCCATTCGTGGCCCTCCTTAATTCGGTTGTATGCTGCCCTTAGATCGAGTTTCGTAAATATTTTGGAACCCTTCAATCGGTCAAACAATTCAGTAATCAGGGGTATCGGATAAGCGTTCTTTACCATTAATTTGTTTAGTCCACGGAAATAAATACACGGATGTAATTCTCCGTCCTTTTTTTTTTTGACAAAAGAAAAATACTGCGCCAGCAGGGAAAGTGGACTTTTGAATAATGCACCTAGCAAGGGCATCGGAAACATATTCCTCCATAGCCTTATTCTCCTCCACAGACAGAGGGTAAATGTGACCCTTAGGAGGTGTGGTACAAGGCATCAGCTCCACGGAGCAATCATAAGGCGTATGTGGAGGTAACGCCCCTGCCTGAACTTTGTTGAATACATCACTAAACATTGAGTATTCCTCAGGCAGGACTGAGGTATTGGCACAAGCCAGTCTCACAGGACGAGAGAGACAGGAATCTAAACACTGTGGAGCCCAGGCCACAGTGTAACAAGTGCACCAATCAGTCCTGGGGTTGTGAGTCTGCAACCACAGAAACCCCAGGACGATGGCATAATGAGGAGAATTGATCACCTGGAATTTCAGAACCTCCTTATGAAGTGTCCCCACCTTTAAGGTTAGCAGGGATGTTTCCTGCATAATGTGCTCTTGTAAAAGGGGTCTACCATCAATGGCCTCCACTGCCAAAGGAGAGGAATGAGACTGCAACGGAATAGCATGTTTGGCCGCAAATTCTGCCTTAATAAAATAGCCAGTGGCACCCGAATCCAGCAACCCTGGGGTAGAGACAAACAAATTGGACCAAGATAGAATCACCTCCAGAATAGGTTTGTCCGAGGTGATTTCTGGGGACTGAGAAATTCCACCCAAGACCAGTCTCCAACAGGATCTTAAGTGCGAGCGTTTCCCGGACGCACCGGGCATGACTTCAGCATGTGACCCGGTTTCCCACAGTACAAACACAGTCCCTCCCTCCTTCTGAAAGCCCTCCCCTCCACTGAAAGGCAGGTAGTACCAACTTGCATAGGTTCGCTACCACCTAAATCGGAACTAGATGGCCTGGGAGGTGAGGGAGGACAGGGGTGGGCGAGAAAAGTGAGGAGCCAGTCTGGATGAAGGCCTCCGCAGGCGCTCCTTGTATGAGGGTCACTCCCTGACCCTGGTATCGATTAGAATAGTGAATGAGATTAGATCATCCAGACCTTTAGGGAATTCACGGGCAGCAATTTCATTCTTAATCGTATCGCACAGTCCCTGGGTAAAAGCTGCTACCAGGGTCTCATTATTCCAGCCTACTTCGGCTGCTAAGGTACGGAATTCAACAGCGTTTTCTGCCACAGTTCGAACCCCCTGGAGGATGGTCATCGAGTGTTTGGAAGCCGAGGTCACGTGACCTGGTACGTCAAAAACTCGCTTAAACGAGGCTACAAATTCCGTAAAATTATGCACAGTAGGTTTATCTGTCTCCCATAAGGGATTAGCCCAAGCCAAAGCTTTGCCAGAAAGGTGCAATATCATAAACCCAACCTTACTGCGTTCAATCGGAAATACATGTGGTACCATATAGAGGAATATGTCCAGCTGGTTAAGGAACCCTTGACATAACTCAGGATCCTCCCCATAACACTGGGGAAGTAGACTGGAGCCTGACAACCCTCATGCCTACCTCTGGAGTAGCAGGGACTGCCGGTGCCTGGGATGGAGTGAGAGTGGCCACCAGTTGGGGGCTGAGCCGTTCCAAGTATACAGTTCGGTTGAGCAAGGTCTGCATCGCCGATGATAATTGATCAATGCGTTGATACAATAAACAGAACTAGTACACCAAGCACTTCACAATGTCCCCCCCTTTGACATTCCCCTCCCCCCTTAGTATGTCGACATATATTGCATAAATTCAACATACTAACTCCATTTGACTTCCCCTCTTCATTGGACAGGAACTGCCATTTATTCAACAGAACCTGTCCTTCATTTGAAACGTAACCCTTTGAGTACCAGAGAGATAGGAAGGCATTGCTTAGCGCTGCATACCTTGCCAGTATATGTGTAAAAAAAAAAAAAAAAAAAAAAGGCTTTTTATTAATATATGTGTTTAAATGTATCAAACCAAACATCAGACCTCTAGGGGGTATCATGACCCCTCCTGACATCCCCCTATCATGGGGGCGACAATTGCTCGTTTATTAAATTAAGGGCACATGACCTATGTTTCTCATAGGTTATATGCGGCCTTTATAGTTAAATAAAACCTTCAGACCTCCATAGGGGAACCAGGATCCCTCCTGATAGCCCCCCTATCATGGATCATCTATTCAAAAGGATAGATGATCCATGGGGCGACCCCAATGGCATTTTCTGCCTTCTTGATGCTGCCAGCGGCTGTATAAGCTGCTTGTAGCATCAAGCACTTGTGTAGAATGAATGAACCCTGTCACTGGGTTCATTCTTGGAAAGCGCCGCACTGCACTCTAATCATTGAATCAGTCACCCGGTCTGGGATTCTTTTACTTCGGGTAATTACAGCCGGGAAATTACAGACCTGTAAACTTCACATCGTTGGTGGGGAAACTGTTTGAAGGGTTGCTAACGGAATATATTCATGAATTAATCTTGAACAGGAATATCATTAGCAGAAGCCAATATGGCTTTGTGAAAAACAGGTCTTGTCAAACTTACTTGATTACATTTTTTGAAAAGCTGATTAAAAATATAGATTTTGGTGCTGCGGTTGATGTGATCTTACATAGTTACATAATAGTTTCCTATTCATATTTACCCCTGTTGATCCAAAAGGAGGCAAAAAAACATCAATACATCAATTTCAAATTCTGCTTTGGATGGGGAGAAAAAATTCCTTCTTGATTCCAAGTGGCAATCAGATTTCTCCTTGGATAAACAAGCACTAAATAAATATTAATCCCAATACTAACATACATAGCCCTATATGTTCTGCTCTTTTGAAAAAGTATCCAGACCCTTCTTAAAGGCATCTACTGTATTCGATAGCACCACCTCCTCAGGCAGTGAATTCCATACCTTTATTGTCCTTACCATAAAGAATTCCTTCCTCTGTTGTAGATGAAATCTCCTTTCCTCAAGTCTAAGCAGGGGACCCTTCATCCTTTGTACTGTTCTGTTAATGAACAGGTCTTTTGAGAGCCTTTTCTATGGGCCCCAAAAATATTTATATAATGTTATCATATCCTTCTAACACACCGTTTTTCTAGTGTGTACAAGTTTAACTTTTCTAGCCTTTCTTCATAAATAAAACTTTCCATTCCCCTTATTACTTTTAAGCCCTCCTCTGCACTCTCTCTACCTCCATAATATCCTTTTTCAGAAAAGGAACCCAGAACTGAACAGCATATTCAAGGTGGGGTCTTACCATGGGCCTGTAAAGAGGGAGAATAATATCTTCCTCCCTTAAGTCAATACCCCTTTTAATACATGCCAATATCTTACTGGGCTTTGCACCTGCCAGCTGGCACTGCACACTTACTGCTAAGTCTGCTGTCTACCATTACTCCCAAATCCTTTTCATTGTAGATTTCACCAAAGAAACACCATTTAACCCCATCGCAACAATTGACTTACCAGGTACGTCCCGCAAACAGTGTCACTTAGTGACAGAGGACATACCTGATATGTCCCGGAAGTCCGGGTCTCCGTGCGGCTGCACGCCGTTTGGAGACTCCGGAATCGTTTAAAAAAAAAAAAGTACCACAGGCGTTAAGGTGACAGCCGCGTATGCACACTGCTGTCACTAAGGGGTTAAACTATGTGTTGCATTTTCATTATTATACCCAAAATGCATAACTTTACACTTGTTTATATTGAATCTCATTTGCCATTTGCCTGCCCAGTTACCCAATTTGTCCAAATCCTCTTGAAATGAAGAAACATCCAGTGCAGACTTTATTATCCTACTTAATTTTGTGTCATCGGAAATCACTGATGCATGGCTCCCTATGCCTACTGGGAGATCATTAATAAACAAATGAAAAAGAAGAGGTCCCAGGACAGATCCCTGAGGTACTCCACTTATCACGTTTGTCCAAATGGAGAAATTCCCATTTACTACTACTCTTTGCATTCTATGTTTCAGCCAATTTCCAATCCACTCACAAACGTTTGCCCCTAAGCCTATTTCATTCAATTTGTACAGTAACCTTTTGTGTGGAACTGTATCAGATGCCTTGGCAAAGTCTAAATAGATCACATCAACCGCCACACCCAAATCTATATTTCTGCTCACTTTTTCAAAAAATGCAATCAAGTTAGTTTGACAAGACCTGTCTTTCACAAAGCCATGTTGGCTCCTGCTAATGATATTCCTGTTCAAGATGAATTCCTGAATATATTCCCTTAGCAACCCTTCAAACAGTTTCTCTACCACAGATGTCAAGCTTACAGGTCTGTAATTTCCTGGCTGGGATTTTGATACCTTTTTAAATATGGGCACCACATCTGTTTTACACCAATCCATGGGCACCATACCTGAAATAAAACAATCCCTAAAATAACAGTCTGGCCAGGGCCTGGCTAAGTGCCCGTGGGTTTATACCATCTGGCCCCGGGGCTTTGCTTACCTTAACACCATTTCATTGTTTTTTCTTGTGTCAGCCAATCTCATGCTTGCGGTGACTGTTCTGTAAAAGTAGTTTGCATGTTATTGTCCATCAGGTTTTCCTTTGTAAAAACTGAAGAAAATAAATTATTTAAAATATCTGCGTTCTCTCTGTCCCCACAGACCAGCTCACCTGTTTTAGATAACAAAGAGCCAACATTTTCAGACTTCAATATTTTGCCATTAATGTATTTAAATAATTTTTGGGGTTGCTCTTGCTCTCCTTAGCAAGTATTTTTTCATTCTCCAAATTAGCTAATTTAATCTCCTTTTTACAGGTTTTGTTGACATCTTTGTATTTTGCAAATGCCTCTGCTGATCCCTAAGCTTTATAATGTTTAAATGCTGCTTTCTTGTTGTTTATTTCATGAATTACTTTATTGGTTAGCCACACTGGTTTTAGTTAGCTTCTTTTGTATTTGTTTCCAAAGGGTATACATTTATATGTATATTTTTTAATGTTATTTTGAAGGCATTCCATATACCTTCTGTGTTTTACCAGGAAATACTCCATCCCAGTCAATGAGACCAAGGGATGCATTAAACCTGCTAAAGTTGGCCTTTTTACTGTGTATGGTCAGTATTCCCCAAGTGCTCCCTTACTTGGATGTTAGAGATGAGCCCTTCATTGTTAGTTATTACCAAATCCAGACATCCCCTCTGGTTGATGTCTGTACTGAGACGAAAAATTGTCATTCAACAAGTTCAGAAACTTACTGCTTTTAGCAGAATTAGTTGTTCCATTTTTCCAATCAATTTCCAGATAATTAAAATCCCCCATAATTATAGTTTTCCTATTTGAGAAGCCTTTTCTATTTGCATTAATAGCTGTGATTCTTCAAGGTCACCAATGTTTGGTGGTGTGTAACAAATACCCACTAATAATTTCTGTGCAGTTTTACCCCATTGACTATTTCAACACACAAGGATTCCACATGTTCACTACTGTCATCGCATATATCTTCCCGCAAATGAGGCTAGAATACTGGTTTGACATACACTCACATTGTATTGATCACACATTTTTTCAGGTTGTTGTTTGTTGTGATATTGATATATATGTTTGTTTTGATTTTAAAATAAAAAACGGCTGAATATATCCATGTATTAGTGTTTGAATATAATATTCTACTTTCTATATAGGAAAGTGTAGAGCTTGTTTTATTTATTTTTTAGATAGCACGTGTCAGATGTGTTGTCTTTTTTCCTCCTATTTCTGAAATACCAAACCATAATAGGTTTCCCCTTCTGATACAGAAGGAAGTGGCTTTTACTTCCTGCAAGAAACTGAGCAAAAAAACATCTCTTCTATTCAGTAAATTTCCCACTGGAAGCAAATGACACACTTCATCCATCTGTATTCAAGCTAAAAGGGAACAATTCTGGGAAAAGTAAAACATTCCCCAAATTCCCACTGATTTAAATGGGGCATTTAAACCCTTGAATGCTAGAGAAGGTTTCAGTGCATTAATTTTCAGTGTATTGCAGACCTCTCTGGCACTCAGGGTGTTAAAAAACCCTATTTAAATTAATGGACATTTTTGGAATTCTTATTGTTTCCCCTATGCTGGTACAGTTGGTTTGCCCCAGGGGTACTCCAGTTTTTATTTTGTGTGTAAAGTATATAGGAAAGATGGGATTGAGAAATCTGTTTGGAGATAATTTCTCTTTTGCTACTGTGGATTAGTGGCCAAGTTATGACTTTCACTGCTCAGTGAGTGATTTTAAGGTATATTTTGCATATGTGGGCAGAATAAAGCAAGTCTGCTATGTCATCTTGAAGCCTCTATCTACAGAGATTTAAAATGAGACAGAGTGTAGGAGAGGGAGAGGAATAGGAAGAGGAAAGGGTAAAAGTTTGAGATAGTGTAGAAGTTAATGGATAGGGGAAACTGTATCTGCCTCCACCCAAACCCTTATCATCCTTGTCTAAGACTACAAACAAGGGGTGATGACCTGGCTGTGCTATGTGCAGGCCAAGCTGCCCAGATGTATGTGATCCACTGATCCTGTGCTATCCTTTCACATGGGGGGGCATGGAGGATTGGCGGTAGTGTACATGGGTTAAATAAATATGTAGTGATTATGAATGCTGGCCATCCTCAAGTAATGTAACGTAAGTTTTGATGCAAATTGAAACCTCCACTAACTTCTTACCCACGTGGGTGTCACTGTCAGGTAATCATAACATAGAGTGATCTCCCAGGGATCATCATATATGTTATTATTGCCTGACAGTAACACCCACGTGGGTCGGCAGTTAGTGGAGGTTTCAATTTGCATCAAAACCTCCAATGTTAATTTTTTGGATGCAGCATTCTTCCTCTGGCAAATTGAGGTAAAAATAAAGAACAGTGCCCCTGGAGGCCAGAATAGGTAATAGCAGTAAGGCAAGTAATGGATAAAATACAGGCCCAATATAGCAGGAGCAGGTAGCATACAGCAGAATCAAAAGATAAAGGGTTAATGCCCAATACAAGTATTCAGTCTCTGTTGTGGTGATTAAGCCAACGCCCTGTGCTATAAACAGTCCCAGTAGTAGTGAAGAAAGCAAGCTCAAGCAGTGCGAATGAACTGAATCACAACCAGACAGCTGTATCGTAATGCCCAATAGTATAGTAAGGACTGACTGGATCTGGAGCCAATACCCCCACTTGGGTGTGATAATGGAGGAGAGACACTGCCAGAGCCAATGGAGCCAGAGCCAGGAGCACCTCTAGGTGCGGTAACAGAGGAGACACTGCATATGCAAATGGGACCGGAGCCAAGAGCACCCCTTAGGTGCGGTAACGGAGGAGACACTGCACAAGCCAATATACCCTGAGCTAAACGCACTTCCTGGTGCGATCTGATGGAACAACACTGTGAGCAATAGGAGACCAGAGCCAAGGCACCCTTCCGGTGCCGGAATGGAGCAACACACTGCAAGAGCTAACGGAATGCCCAATAGCACCACGCGGTGCGACAACTCTAAGGGAACGAGCACCTAGTTAGAGGTACTGCTCTGCAGTGTAAACGGATAGGCTCGGTGATGGAGGCAACAAGCTCAACAAGTGTTAAACGGCTCAGGATCGAAGGCAGCAAGCTCGGCAAGTGTATACAGACAGGCTCGGTAACAGAGGCGACAAGCACAGCAAGTGTTCTCTGACAGACTCGGTATCAGAGGCAAGAGCTCGGCAAGTACTCTCTGATGGGCTCGGTAACGGAAGCAACAGACAGGCTCAAAAATGGAGGCCACAGTAAACAAAGGAGGCGTGACCAGTCAGTGCAACACAAACAAGTTCAGAATGTCGCCAGGCAAGAGCTCAAAGTTTGCAGGAATACTGGAAGCAACACAGAGCAGGAACATCAGCCAGAGCCGGGTCAATCACGGAACAGGAATGTCAGCCAGAACCGGGTCAATCACGGAGCAGGAATATCAGCCAGAGCCGGGTCAATCACGGAGCAGGAATGTCAGCCAGAGCCGGGTCAATCACGGAGCAGGAACGTCAGCCAGAACCGGGTCAGTCACGGAGCAGGAACATCAGCCAGAACTGGGTCAATCACGGAGCAGGAACAGCAGAGTAGTCAGACGAACTGAGTTGGTACACAGGAACACAGCAACAAAGGCGCAGGAACACCACGAAAGGGCACCTGACAGGTGCCATAGGCCCAGTATATAAAGGGACACCCTGGGCGGGCCAATCACGCTCCGCCAATTGAAGAGCACCACAACAGAGAGTGACAAGGAATCACGGGAACCGTGATAACTGTACAGTAAATGCAATTTATTAACAATTCGATAGAAAGAACAATACATATACAGGAACAATCAGAGGCTTACCAGCCAGCAAGCACTATTATCAGGAATAATAGGCTGCAAAGCTAGACTACACTGCTGGAGACTAGGCCTTAGCCACTGGTAGTCTCAACAGGAACCAGGAGCAGGAACCAGAACTCAGGATCTTGATCCGACGTAACGAGAGAACTGACTCACGCCTGCAGTCAGTAGGGAGCTTAGTCTACCAGAGCCTCAGATCCGCACTAGGTTGGGTGTCTGCTAGGTAGAAGGAACAAACATAAGGGTAGTCAGACAGAGCCACAAGTCAGCACCAGAGGGGGTAGTCAGACAAGCCGGGTCATACACAGTTCATGTAGTCAGCCAGAGCCACAAGTCTGCACCAGATTGGATGTTCACTATTAGGGGTTAGGCAAAAGAAAAGTCAGACAGAGCCACAGGTCAGCACTAGAATGGATGGAAGACTAGCCAGGTCATACACAGAGCCCAAGGTAACAAAACTGCTATGAACAACAACGCAAGGGCATCTGAGTCAGGCCTCAGTCTGCCCTTTAAACCCCACCACAGGAAGTAGGAGGAGCAGCTCAGAGGGAGGAAGTAGGAAGTTGGTAAGAGAAGACTACAGAAAGCAAACAGATAAAACAGAGGCCTGCAGCATGCTTGAAGCCTCACGCCTGCAGATAATGCTGAAGTCAAGGTAAGCTGTAACAGTACCCCCCAAAGCCCCCCCCCCCTCCGTGAAGCTGGCCGGGGTTTTTCAGGGAATCTAGCATGAAACCTGCGTACCAGTAAAGGAGTGTGGACATCACTGGCAGGTATCCAGGAGCGCTCCTCAGGACCATAGCGTACATGCAGCTGTGAAAGCGGTACAGTCGGCCTGAAGACTAGGCCACCAAAATACTCGAGACACAGACCATATCTGCTCTTCCTGATAAACCTGATGGTCTTTGCTTTGTTCCTGCACAGTTGTGCATCAAGTTGTTGGAGACATATCATGCCTCTAATGTTGCGTCGAGATCCAATGTGACCCGCAACTTTAGAGGCATGATACGTCTCCAACAACTGGATGCGCAACTGTGCAGGAACAAAGCAACAACCATCAGGTTTATCAGGAGGAGCAGAGTCTTGGGCTGCTAGAATCTCCTCTCCAAGAGGAGAAGTAATACAGGTACGAATTGTAGTGAGAATACGATCAGCCGAAATGAGAAGGTGGAACCTCTTTTCTGGATGGGCTACAAAACTGGCGGGATAATGCATCTGCCCGTACATTTTTAGAGCCAGGAAGATAGAATACCGCTCAATTAAAGCGGGACAGAAACAGTGCCCATCTGGCCTGCCTGGAAGACGAGCGTTTGGCTTCAGAGAGGTAAATTAGGTTTTTGTGGTCCGTTAAAATCAAGATAGGAACTTTAGTACCTTCAAGCAGATGCCTCCATTCTTTCAAGGCCAGGACAATAGCCAGTAATTCTCTGTCCCCAATCTGGTAAAGCATTTCAGCTTTGGACAGTTTCTTAGAAAAGAACCCAAATGGACGTAGAGCCTCACCAGGAGCTGAGCTCTGGGACAACAAGGCTCCCACTCCGACCTCCGATGCATCCACCTCCAGGGTAAAAGGCAGGGAGGGATTGGGATGCGCCAATATGGGATCTGCCACAAAGGCTGCCTTGAGCTTTTCAAAAGCCAGAATAGCTGGTTCTGACCGCTCCAAGGTTTTTGCCCCTTTACAAGTCATGTCTGTCGGGGGTTTTACAATGGTAGAGAAATTCTTAATGAAGTTTTGGTAATAATTTGCAAAACCCAGAAACCTTTGGATCGCTTTGAGTCTCTTAGGACGTGGCCAATTCACAAAAGCGGACAATTTCTGAGGGTCCATGGTGAACCCAGCAGAGGAAAGTATATAGCCCAGGAATGTGACTTGAGGTCTGTGGAATTCACATTTTTCAAGTTTACAAAACAACTTGTTCTCACGTAATAGGCTTAGGACTCTGGATACATCAGACTGATGAGTCTCCAATGTAGGAGACTGAATTAAGATGTCATCCAAATATACAACCATGCAACTTTGAAGGAGTTCTCGTAACACAGCATTTATGAACTCCTGGAAGACAGCTGGGGCATTACACAAGCCGAAGGGCATGACCAAGTACTCATAGTGTCAACTCTGGGTATTGAATGCTGTCTTCCATTCAAGCCCTTCTTTAATTCGTACCAAGTTGTATGTGGCTCTCAGATCAAGTTTCGTAAATATCTTTGACCATTTGACCCAGTCAAAGAGTTCAGTGATCAGGGGAATAGGATATGCATTCTTTACAAATATCTTGTTTAGATCATGAAAGTCAATGCATGGACATAATTCTCCATCCTTCTTTTTGACAAAGAAAAATCTAGCACCAGCAGGAGATGTGGATTTACGAATGATGCCTCTGGCCAGCACATCAGACACATATTCCTCCATGACCTTATTCTCCTCCACAGAAAAGGGGTAAGTACGGCCCCTTGGAGGTATAGTACCAGGCAACAATTCCAACGTGCAATCATAAAAGTTTTTTAAATATATAAACAGCAAAAAACTTAAGAGGGAATGCATTGGACCATTCAAAAATGAGATGGGTGAGTTGGTTAGTGAGGATAAGGAAAAGGCCGATGTTTTAAACACTTTCTTTGCATCAGTATATACAAGGGAGCAAGGAATGGTAGAAGAGCCTCCGCAAGTAACAAATAAAACAATACAATTAATAGATATTGGGTTAACTCAAGGAGATGTCATGGGAAGACTGAACAAAATTAAGACCGACAAAGCACCGGGTCCTGATGGTATACATCCAAGGGTTCTTCAGGAACTCAGTGCAGTGTTAGCAAAACCCCTATATTTACTCTTTAAAGATTCTATTACCACAGGCTCAGTGCCACAGGACTGGTGAAGAGCTAACATAGTGCCTCTATTTAAGAAGGGAACTAAAACAGAACCTGGGAATTATAGACCAGTGAGTTTGACCTCTGTAGTGGGAAAACTATTAGAAGGCATAATAAGGGACTATATTCAGGATTACAACACAAAAAATAAGAGCATTAGCACGAATCAACATGGTTTTATGAAGAATAGATCATGCCAAACTAATCTTTTCAGCTTCTATGAGGAGGTAAGCAGCAACCTTGACAATGGCAAGGCAGTAGATGTAGTATATCTAGACTTTGCAAAGGCATTTGATACAGTGCCACACAGAAGGCTGGTGTATAAAATAAGGAAATTGGGGCTAGGAGATAACCTTTGCAATTGGATACAAAACTGGCTGAAGGATAGGGAACAGAGTGTGGTTGTAAATGGAAAATTCTCCAGTACAGTTAAAGTGGAGAGTGGAGTACCTCAGGGTTCAGTATTGGGTCCGCTGCTTTTTAACATGTTTATAAATGACCTGGAAATAGATATAGAAAGCAAAATATCAATATTTGCAGATGATACTAAATTATGCAAAGTCATTAATTCAGAACAGGATATTTTCTCTCTACAGAGGGACTTACATACAATGTCAGACTGGGCAAACATGTGGAATATGAAGTTTAATGTGGGGAAGTGTAAAGTCATGCATTTGGGAGGAAACAATCCCAAGGCTACTTATAAGCTTAATGGAATAATTTTAGGTGACTCGTTGCTAGAAAAAGACCTGGGTATTCTTGTCAACTACAAACTTGGAAACAGTGACCAGTGTCAAACAGCAGTAGCAAAGGCAAACAAAGTCCTGTCTTGCATAAAAAGAGGTATTGAAGCAAGAGTGGATAACATTATTTTGCCATTATACCAATCATTGGTAAGACCTCACCTTGAGTATGCAGTGCAATTTTGGGCACCGGTTCTGAAAAAGGATATACTAGAACTAGAGGGTACAGCGGAGAGCAACAAAATTAATTAAGGGAATGGAAGACTTGACATATGAGGAACGACTAAACAAACTTGGTTTATTTACTCTAGAGAAAAGACGACTAAGAGAAGACCTTATCACATTGTACAAGTATATGAGAGGTCAATACAAGGATCTCTGCGGTGAGCTATTTATTCCAAGGCCTGATCAGGTGACCAGGGGACACCCCTTGAGATTAGAGGAAAGGAGGTTTAAACTTCAGCAGAGGAAGGCTTTTTTTACGGTAAGGTCTGTTAAATTGTGGAATTCATTGCCCAGGGAGGTAGTTATGGCAGATACAATGGATACATTTAAGAGAAGATTAGATACATTTCTTTCAAAAGGGAACATACAGAGTTATACTGTTTATCAGTAGGCTGATCAGGAAGGTCTGATAAAGACTAATTTAATTGGTAGCAGGAAAGCTATAAAATTCTCAGTTACTGAGGTATGAGGTGAAGGTTGAACTTGATGGACTTGTGTCTTTTTTCAACCTAATTTACTATGTTACTATGTTACTATATGGTCTGTGAGGAGGAAGGACCTCAGCCTGACTTTCGCTGAAAACGTCTATAAATGATGTATTCTCCTCCGGAAGGAGTAGAGTCAAGGATTGAGTAGCTCTCATGGGGCAAGACAAACAAGACTGAGCATTTTGGGGACCAGCCCAAGACATCACAAGTGTGCCAATTTATCCTGGGGTTATGTTTTTGTACCCATGGGAACCCCAGGACCATGGCATGATGCAGAGAGTTAATAATCTGAAATTTCAGGGTTAACCTCAAGTTTAACAAGGCAGTCTCATGAGTAATGTGTGCAGGTTGTAGAGGTCTACCATCAATAGCCTCTACTGCCAAAGGAGACTCGAGTGGTACCAATGGAATACATTTGCTGGCTGCAAACTCCACATCCATAAAGCAGCCTGCGGCCCCCATGTCCAGAGACGCTGGAACTGACGCAGATTTATTTATCCAGTAAATACAGGCCCTCAGTACTGGTTTATCCGAAAAATTTACTTGGGACAGTGAAATACTAACAATCTCTTGTCCTCCTCCGGTTCTAAAGTTTGAGCGTCGCTCGGAACGGACTGGACAGGATCGCAGCAGATGTCCAGATTTACCACAATAGAGACAGAGTCCCTGCCTCCTCAGAAAGGCTCTCTCCTCCCTAGACAAACGAGTGGCCCCCACCATTCTAGGGTCACCACTTTCCGAGGCAAGATCAGGAGGTATGGGAGGCGAGGGAGGATAGGGTGGGTCAGAAACATTTGGAGGGACCTCCTCAAGCTGTCTGCATCCCTGCTCTACAATTGCCGGCCTCCTTCTGACCATAGCATCAACCTGCATGGGCTCAGCATCATCTGAGACAAATCTAGGAGGCCTGGTAGGCAAGGGAGGATAGGGAGGGTTAGCATAACGAGAAGACCCCTTGCCAGTGAACCTCTGCAGGTACTCTTTAAACAAGGGTCTATCCCTTATTCTGGCATCCATCAGAAAACAGAACTCAATTAACAATCTCCCATAACGGGTTGGCCCATGCCAATGCCCGACCAATGAGAAGAGAGATCAGGAAGCCCACCTTGCTGCGTTCATTCGGAAACGCATATGGTACCAACTCAAAATATATTCCCAATTGATTTAGGAAACCATGGTAACCATCTGGATCCCCACCATACCTCTGTGGGAGCGGAGCGGAACTCGTTAGCCTCTTGACCGTGCCTGCATCAACCGAGGCGGGTTGAACTGGTGCCCGTGAGGGGCCACCAGTTGTGTACAAATTTGTTCAAGGTTTGCAGTATGCTGCGAAACTGTCTGTATGGCTAAAGACAGCTGGTCTAGTCTTTGACCCAGTGTCTCCATCCTGTCCAGGATGCTTTGGAAAACTACATTACCATCACTGTCTGAACTCATGGCCCTTGCGTACTGTCACGGTTACCAAGAGAAGTTCAGGAGTCAGTACGGTACAGTAAATGCAATTTATTAACAATTAGATAGAAAGAACAATACATATACAGGAACATGCAGAGGGTTACCAGCCAGCAAGCACTATTATCAGGAATTATAGGCTGCAAAGCTAGACCACACTGCTGGAGACTAGGCCTTATCCACAGCTTGTACAAACAACTGCACAACTACAATGTATAGACTCAATCAGCAGGATACTCCTGTCTCCTCTAAAAACCAATCTTTATTTATAATTTTAAAATCATACCTGCACATGTAGATGTCTCCAAAAGGACACAGCAGGACTTACAGAGTGGGTAAACAGCAGGTTATATATCGAGATGATAATCAATGCGTTTAGCGCCGATACTGCTCTTACTCATGATTAAACAAATCTTATTACAATCTACCTGACCAGTTGCTTTTAAATCTACCTTCCCCAATCCACACTCACCTTCATCAAGCCACTAATGAACCACAGCTGTGCTTATCCAATAGTGTTCCAAAGTGTATCATCACGTCATCATGAAACTATTCAAGTGTTAAAAAACTGACTCTTTCTATCCAATAGCGCAACCCACGATGAAGCCAGCCATAAACATTATTAACCCATCTCATTTCAAAAATGTAAACTTAGGCTGCTTACATCATGTCTGCACTAATCAAAGACAGACGAGCAAGCTTTCCCTCACTTAATCTTTCACACAACATGTGTTATAGTAAACTCGCTCAGTAGTACAACAACTAAGAAACCACACGATGACGCATAGAAACACCTCCTACTGAACAGCACATCTGAAACTCCAAAAGCGCCCACCCAAAAGGGAAGTGCGGACAGACGAAGGCACATTGCTCAGCTTCACATTATCATATATCAAAATGCACAGCGTCGCCAAAGGGACACCTTCGAACAAAACCTAGTGGATAACTGAAATCCAAATCTCAATTCAATGATTAATCAAGTAAACCACCAAGTAATACAGAAATAACAGATAACCTCTGAGATCCTCAATAGACTTCCATTCAGGCAATACCTAAGTTATAGTTACAAAGTTACTACAAAATCAACCATTATATAGTTACAAAAGTATCCCTGGCAGGACAAATATCTTCGAATCCAAGAGCAATACACCATAGTAAATCAAATACAGCATAAAACATCATATTCTCTATTGAACCCACTAGGGTATCTAGTGTCCAGTGTAAACATCCAATACACTTCTCACTTCAATAACTGGGCATCTAGATCTCCTCCCCTTCTACCTATTCTTACTCTATCAATACTTTGTACTTTTAAGGTGTCTACCTTCCCTTCATGTATATCTTTAAAGTGAGCCTATAGACAAGACTTGAACTCATGACTCCGTATATTACTTAGATGTTCATTCAGTCTCTCCCGTAGCGTTCTTAGTCTTGCCTATATATTGTAGCTTACACTCAGTATAGCTAATCATATAAACAATGCCCTTGCTTGCGCAATTGATGTAACTTTGCATATTATATATTTGATTAGTATTGAATTAAAAATATGTACTCAACACATTTACATATTTACAACAACCACATCGTGAACTTCCACATTTAAAAGAACCCTTGGTAATTAACCAAGTTTTCAATTGATTTTCTTTTCTAGAGAACATGCTTGGTGATATTTGACTTGATATACTTGATGCTCTTTTAGGAACAAATTTAATCCCCTTTGAAACTACTTCTTCTAGTTTATCATCCCCATACAGTATTGGTATACGTTTTTTAATGATCTTAATAATTTGTTTATATTCTTTACTGTAAGGGGTCGAAAAAACTATTTTACTCTCCACATCAGGTTGTTTTTCTTACTACTTATAATCCTTTTGAATATTTAAGCAAATCCTGTCGATTTTTACTTTTAGCTATCTGATATGCACTTTCTATCATCCAATTGGGATATCCCCTTTCAAGAAACCTATTTTTCAAGGCTATTGATTGTTGTTCAAATCTATCTCCAGTAGAGCAACTTCTCTTTAACCTAATAAACTGGCTAACCGGAATTCCTTTATTAGTGAGGAGAGGATGACAACTATCAGCACTTAAAATCGTATTCCTTGCTGTGCTCTTTCTATAGATGTCTGTCACTATCTTTCCATCAACCGGATCACCTATAAGGTTTAAATCCAAAAAACAAAAATTCTCTCTATTGCATTCCATAGTGAAAACTAAATTGAGATCATTGTAATTCAAATAGGACTTAAATGACTCTATTCCTATTTGACACCCCTCCACACTATAAGAAGATCATCTATATAGCGACCAAAAAATAAAATCTCTTCTCTAAATGGGTTCACATCTCCAAAGACACAGGACTCCTCCTACCAACCCATATATAAGTTGGCATAAGAGGGTGCAAATTTTGCTCCCATCGAAGTCCTGTATCTTTGGAGATAAAAAACCTCATCAAACAAGAAAAAATTATGAGAAAGTAAAAAAAATCTACAACCTCTATCAAAAACCTTCTCAACTCTACAGAATAGGCGCTATATCTATTCAAATGATATTCCAGAGCTTTGATACCCAAATGATGAGGTATTCACGAATATAGAGACTTGATGTCGCAAGAGATCCAAGTATATTCTGAGGACCATGTGATATCTTCAAGTTTCTGCATCATGTGTACTCTCTCTCAAATAGCTAAATAACCTTAATACTAATGGTTGGAGATAGTGGTCAACCCATTCACCCACTGGCTCATTTAAAGATCCTATACCCAACACTATTGGCCTGCCCTCTGGGCTCTCCAGTGACTTATGAATTTTGGGAAGATGATGAAAAATTGGCACAACTGGGTGCTCCACCAAGACTGCTTCCGCTTCTCTCTGGCGAAGCACACCAAGCGATGTCCCTCTTGCCATTAGAGAGCCCAGAAGACAGGCAAACCTCTTAGTAGGTCTGACGCTAATATAGTGTATGACCCTTGATCTGTCAACTGACGCAGTGCCTCTCTGTGGTAGTCTATAACATTTAAAACCACCACTGCCCCCCCCCCCCCCTTATCCGCTTTTTTAATCAATATATCCTTATTATTCTTGAGGGACAAAAGAGCTTTCTTTTCCATTGGTGAAAAATTGGAGGCTCTAGAACTCACATTTTCTTTGAGTACTCTAAGATCTTTCTCAATTAATTTTTGAAAATTATCCAGGACAACTCCTTCTGCAACCAATGGGATAAAAATCTGATTTTTTTTAACACTTTTGAAGTTATATCCATATTGAACCGAAACCAAATCGGAGGACTCAAGAATATTCTCGTTTGATGTTTACCAAATCCATTAAAGAACAGCAATCTCTAAAAGACATAAGGGTATCCTCAATTGATCTATATTCATTAGAGACATCTGTTATAGAGGCATTAACAGTATTCACATCCATAGAATCATAAAAAAACTTTTTGAGAGTTAATTTTCTTGCAAATCTGTTGACATCCACTATAGTCTCAAAAAGGTCAAAATGTCTTGATGGCACAAAATTCAGCCCTTTTCCCAGGACTCTAAGTTCTTCATCTTTCAAAATATATGAAGATAAATTAATCACTGTGTGGACTTCTTCTTTTCTTTCTTCTTTATCATACTCTTCCTTCTTCCATGTTTTACTTCTGTTTGTCCCTCCCCTCCGTATTTGTTTTGTTGCTTTTTTGGTAATCGGGACCTGGACGATGTTCGTCTCTGTTTTACTTTCACAGATTTGTTGTCTTCTGATGTAAAAACTCTCATTACTTTGTCCTCTCTTACCGGAGACAAAAAAAAGTAGACTGGACTAATGGTGGTCTCCATCTGTATTGATGTATCTATTTCATCAGCACTTTCATGATAAGAACTTTCAATATCTGTACTAGTGAAGCTTACCCTCTTAGGGGATTTCAAAATGGATTTCTGTCTTCTATTATGAAATTCTTGTTTCAATTTATAAACATTTCCTTTTTCATAATCTAACTTATCTCTAAAGAATTTATTTTGTTTGATCTCCATTACTGACTATTCTAACATTTCTAAATATGAAGATAATTTATTTTCCAATTTCACAAAATCCACATGATATTTCTGTTCTGTTATTAAAGGGATAGTAATACTTAAAATGTAAAAAAAAAAAAAATATGTTGCAGGGTTTATCCCCCTGTGTAAAACAAAAGCACTCTATCACAGTGCCTGTGATTATCCTGTCACTCTCATCTGTGGCAGAGTTTGATTTGTTCAGTTGGTGACCTTTTTATACTTGACTCTCACATCTGTCAGATGCCCTTTCGTGGTGTTTCTGAGCCAGTCTTGCTGTTGCTGTGTTCCTGTATCCGGATTCTTGTGTACCGACTTTGGCCTGTCCTGACTACGCTCCAGTGTTCCTGACCATGTATGACCCGGCTTGTCTGAGAACCTTCTACATGCTACAACCCGGCTTGTCCGAGAACCTTCTACGTGCTACGACCCGGCTTGTCTGAGAAACTTCTACGTACTACGACCCGGCTGGCTGACTTCCTGCTTCGTGATCACCGCGGCCTGTTCCAGCGACCTGCTTTGGCCTGTTGTTGCCGCCGCGACATTCTGACTCCTGCGTTGCTGTGCTGACCTAGTGTGACCATTACACTCCTGTGTAACCCATCTCTTAGTGCTGAGTTCCTTGCTGACTTGCATAAGCTGTGCTCCTTGTACCGAGCCTCTATACGCTGCAGAGCTAAGTTACCATACCGAGCCTGGAAGATTCAAACGTACCTTTTAACCCTTGCAGTGCCGCTTCTCTCTTGCCGAACCTCCTTTCTGATTACCGAGCCTTTACCTTGTAAGTCTGCTGCTGCTGAGTTGGCCGCTATTTGGACGGCGACTCCTATTTACATCTGCAGAGTAGTCTAATCCTGTTGGTCTGGTTGGGCGTCTTAGGCTCTCGGTATCACGGTTATTACCGGAGGTATCCCGTGCGGCTATTGGTTCTGAGAGGTAGCAAGGTTAGGCTCCAAGCTCTTGCAGGATCCGAAGGTGAACGCCCGTGGGGGCTATTGGCTCATGTTGTGCTCACGTTGGTCTCCGGTTATACGCCCGTGGGGGCTAAAACGCCAGCTTTGCATCTCAGGCTAGTCTACGATTACGCCCGTGGGGGCTACATACTCTTGCACTTGCAATATCAGTGGCCTCCTGGTGAACGCCCGCGGGGGCTATTTTGGGGCACTGTTCTGCTAAAGCTCATGTTGGTCACTGAACATCTACTACCCATCGTTGCATGAACTCTGTACTGTGCACATTTGCTCAGTTTATCACTACACCTTACGGGCGTGCCAAACCCCACAGCTGAGACGGACAGATTGTTCTTATTTACCCTTTAGGGGACAGTTCCCTATTATCAGTACCAATAGTGTGTGCCTTCTATCCATTATAGTATATCTATGTGTACTGTGTATTCACTTGCAATTGTTGCTGTCAACTGTAGAGGGCGATCATTTGTATTTATTTTCTTTCAATAAAAGTTGCTTTATTTTACCTACTGGTCTGAGTGTCAAAACAAACCGTTACAGTACGAAAGGGCCATGACCTCAGACAGTAAGGTTGAAAGTAACACACAAAACATCCACTGGAGAATGGATGTCCATGAGCAGCGCTTAGATCAATTGGCACTGGCTCTACAGACCTTGCTTGAGCGTACGGTACACCTAGACAAGCCTAATCTGAATCCGGTGGTCTCCCCAGTCTTGACACCGGATAATCCGCCTCTAGCCCCTCCTCCTTGTGCCAGAGGCTTAACGGCAGCGGCGCCGTTACCATTGAGATATGATGGCGAGCCTTCCTTATGCAGGGGCTTTATCAATCAGTTGGAGATCTATTTGGAATTAAAGCCCCAGGCATTTCCTAACGACTGAAGCAAGGTCGGATTCATGATATCGCTACTAATAGGCAAAGCTTTGGCTTGGGCGAACCCATTGTGGGAAAGTGCCAAACCTTGCACGCTGAACTTTAATGAGTTCGTAAGGAAGTTCCGCCGGGTGTTTGAGGCCCCTGGCAGAGTTGCCTCCGCTGCCAAAAGGCTAATGGAGATACAGCAGGGCGAACGTACATTGGGCAATTATGCGATAGAATTCCGGACCCTGGCAGCGGAGGTGGGCTGGAACGATGAGGCGTTATTGGCAGCTTTTGCTAAGGGGCTCTCTGAACCAATTAAGGATGAAATGGCTGCTTGTGATGTACCTAGTGACCTGGACGAATTCATTGATTATGTAATGCTCATTGACTTTCGTATCCGGGAAAGACGGTTGGCAAGAAGGGCAACTTCCAGAAACCATGGGCAGGGCAGTTCCTTTGACCCACCCTCTCCACCCTTTCCTACTGAGCGTCCAGGAGAGGCAGCAGAGCCAATGCAGCTGGGTTTCACTAGACTCTCCAAAGAAGAGAGGTCGTTTCGTAAGAGGCAAGGTCTATGTTTATATTGTGGCAAACAGGGGCACCTTTTGCGCAATTGTCCAGTTAGGCCGGGAAACGCACGCACCTAGGGTACCTTGGGGGACAGGCCCTAGGTGGTGTACAACAGTCCCCAGATTCAAATATCATTAAACCCACCATCCAGGTGGCGTTCTTTTGGGCTGACAAGGGCGCAGAAGCCTTGGCGCTGGTAGACTCTGGTGCAGCTGACTACTTTATGGACCAATCTTTTCGGCTTCGCAAAATATTCCTCTATGTAAAAAGGAATCTCCGTTGGCAGTAGAGTCCATTGATGGCAGACCATTGGAACCCGCCTTTATTACGATGGAAACCATCCCTATTTCTATGTCAGTTGGGGCACTCCACAAGGAGGAGGTACGGTTTCAAATTATTCCCTCACCTCACCATGCAGTCATCTTGTGGTTTCCATGGTTACTTCTGCACAATCCTCAATTTGATTGGCAAAAATGTGAGGTTAGTTCCTGGTCCGATTACTGTAAAAAGAACTGCCTATCTCTTCCTGTCAAAATTATGTGTACCTCTCCTGCTGTGCCAATTGAATATGGGGAATTCAGTGATGTATTCAGCAAGGGGGAGGCTAGCGCATTGCCCGAACATAGACCCTATGATTGCACTATTGATTTGCCTCCAGGTGTGGTTTCCCCGAGAGGACGAACTTACCCACTGTCATGCGAGAAGAACAGGGCAATGGAGGAGTACATTGAGGACGCACTTAGTAGGGGAATAATTCGCAAATCCACTTCCCCGGCTGGTGCCGGATTCTTCTTTGTAAAAAAGAAAAATGGCGAACTAAGGCCATGTATTGATTACCGGGGGCTTAATAAGCTTATGCCCAAGAACGCATACCCTATTCCACTCATCACCGAGTTATTTGACAGATTGAAGGACTCTTCTATTTTCACTAAACTTGATTTGCGGGCTGCCTACAATCTAATTAGAATCAGAGAAGGTGATGAGTGGAAAACGGCATTTAATACCAGAACTGGGCACTACGAATATCTGGTAATGCCTTTTGGCTTATGTAATGCACCTGCGGTATTCCAGGAGCTGATTAATGATATCTTGCGTGACATGCTTCAGTCCTGCGTGGTGGTATATCTGGACGATATATTGATTCATTCCGCCACTCTCTCCCAACATATTAAAGATGTCACAGAAGTCTTGCTGCGACTCCGGGAGAATAAGCTGTTTTGTAAATTGGAAAAATGCGAATTCCATGTGTCTCAAGTACCATTTTTGGGGTTCGTAATCTCCAAATATGGAATCGCTATGGACCAGGATAAGTTGGCAGCAGTATTACAATGGCCTCGCCCTAAAGGGTTAAAAGCGCTTCAGCGCTTTCTAGGGTTTGCCAACTATTACAGAAAATTCATACGTAACTTTTCCACAATTGTGAAACCTTTGTCTGATTTGACACATAAGGGCGCTACTCCCTCTTAGTGGTCCAAGGCCGCTGATAATGCGTTTGAGACCTTAAAAGCTGCCTTTGCGTCTGCCCCAGTGCTGTCCCATCCCAATCCCTCCCTGCCATTTACCTTGGAGGTTGACGCCTCTGAGGTTGGGGTTGGGGCAGTACCCTCTCAGCGTCCTGTGGGAGGTGGTACCTTGAAACCTTGTGGTTTTTTCTCTAAGAAGTTGTCCAGCGCACAGAGCCACTATGAGATTGGCGACAGGGAGTTATTGGCTATTATTCTGGCACTGAAGGAGTGGCGTCACCTGTTGGAAGGTACCAAGAACCCAGTACTGATCCTTACCGATCACAAGAACTTGACATATCTCTCTGAGGCTAAGAGGTTGTCTTCTCGACAGGCCAGGTGGGCACTCTTTTTGTCCCGGTTTAACTTTATAGTATCTTACCTCCCGGGTTCTAAGAACGTGAGGGCAGACACATTGTCTCGACAGTTCGCGTCGGACACTGAGAGGGAGGAAGCACCGGTACCTATTATTCAGCCCGACCGTATTATGGCTTCTATTCGCACTAGTATAACTTCGCCACTGGGAGAGGAGATTTTGGGGTCTCAGTCTAGGGCTCCACCTGAGACTCCAGTTGGTAAATATTTTGTAGATGAGCCATTTCGTACCCGTCTATTGGAGACCTATCATTCGTTTAGGGCGGCTGAGCACATCGGCAGGGATCAGCTGGTATGGTCTCTTTCGCAATTATTCTGGTGGCCGACGCTCAGAGCCGATTGCTCCACTTTTACTACCGCTTGTGTCACCTGTGCCCGTGCTAAGACCCCCAGGCATCTCCTAGTGGGCCTGCTTCAACCTGTGCCTATCTATCGATTTTCTGGGAGAATTGCCAATCTCTAGGGGGTATACATTTATCCTTATGTATCACAGTGCCTGTGATTCTCTGCCACTCTTACTTGTGGTTCGCTCTGATTTGCTGAGCCAGTTTGGCCCGCCCCTGGTGACCACCTTATGCCTGGCCCAGACACCTGTCAGATGCCCTTTCGTGGTGTTTCTGAGCCAGTAGTGCTGTTGCTGTGTTCCTGTGTTCCGGATTCCTGTGTATCATCTTGGCTTGTCCTGACTACGCTCCAGTGTTCCTGTTTGTGTATGACCCGGCTTGTCTGCGAACCACCTCTGTATCCTGACCCGGCCTGGCTGATGTTCCTGTTCGTGTATGACCCGGCTTGTATGACTACCTCCTGCGTGCTCCGACCCAGCCCGGCTGACTTCCTGCTCCGAGATCGACTTCCAGCCTGTTCCAGTGACCTCCGTTCCCGTTGTCGCCGCCACAACATTTTCACCCGCTGTTGCCAGCCACCGTGTGACCGCCTTGCCTGGTGTTGCCATTGATCAGTGCAGTGTACCACTATACTTGCAGAGCTGTGCGTGCCTCAGTAAGCCTCACTATACTTGCAGAGCCTCATTGTCTTGCAGAGCCTCGTGTAAACGTGCATATTAATCCTAGCAGTGCTGCCTTGCTCTCGCTATCTCGATTCCCAGAATAGAGCCTCTTCCGTGGTGCTACGTCTGCTGAGTTGGCCGCTTACCGACGGGAGTCAATTCGTGTCCAGGTTTTGGAGGGCATTCTGTTGCATAATGGGCATTCAATTGTCCTTCTCCTCCGCCTACCATCCCCAGACCAACGGAGCCGCTGAGCGTGCCAATCAGGTACTGGAACAGTTCCTGCGCTGTTTTATTACTGATCATCATGACAATTGGGCCGACCTGTTGCCATGGGCGGAGTTTGCCAGGAATTGTGCAGTTAACTCATCGTCCGGGAACTCCCCGTTCTTAATCAATTATGGGTTCCAGCCAGGTTTGCTCCCGGACTCGTTCCAGTCACAACAGATTCCGGCTTTGGATGAGCATATGGAGCAGCTCCGTTCCACCTGGGCACAGGTGCAAAGGACCCTCACTCAGTCTTTTCAGCGGCAGCAGCGATATGCCAATCGTAGACGGCTGCCAGCAGTCTCTTTCCAGGTTGGGGACAGGGCATGGCTCTCCTCCAGAAACCTCAATCTGCAGGTCCCCTCGTATAAGCTGGCTCCCTGGTTTATTGGTCCGTTTAAAATCATTCGCAAAATTAATTCTGTCTCCTATGCATTGGAACTTCCACCGTCTATGCGTATTCACAATGTGTTCCATGTGTCTCTGTTAAAACCCCTGGTTTGCAATCGTTACACTACTACTCCGGTAGTTCCTGGGCGGTGGACGTCCAGGGTCAAGAGGAATATGAGGTTCAGAGCATTGTTGATTCTAGGCGACTTAGAGGGAAGTTGCAATACTTGGTCCACTGCAAGGGCTATGGCCCGGAGGAGCGCTCTTGGGTTGACCAGAAGGACCTCCATGCGCCCAGACTTGTGCGCAACTTCCACTGTAAATACCCTCAGAAACCTAAGCCTCCGGCAGGGAGAGGGGGTCTTTGAGAGGGGGGTACTATCACAGTGCCTGTGATTATCCTGTCACTCTCATCTGTGGCAGACTTTGATTTGTTCAGTTGGTTTGGCCCGCCCCCTGGTGACCTTTTTATACCTGACTCTCACATCTGTCAGATGCCCTTTCGTGGTGTTTCTGAGCCAGTCTTACTGTTGCTGTGTTCCTGTATCCGGATTCTTGTGTACCGACTTTGGCCTGTCCTGACTACACTCCAGTGTTCCTGACCGTGTATGACCCGGCTTGTCTGAGAACCTTCTACGTGCTACGACCCGGCTTGTCTGAGAACCTTTTATGTGCTACGACCCGGCTTGTCTGAGAAACTTCTACGTGCTACGACCCGGCTGGCTGACTTCCTGCTTCTTGATCACCGCGGCCTGTTCCAGCGACCTGCTTTGGCCTGTTGTCGCTGCAGCGACATTCTGACTCCTGCGTTGGTGTGCTGACCTAGTGTGACCATTACACTCCTGTGTAACCCATCTCTTAGTGCTGAGTTCCTTGCTGACTTGCATAAGCTGTGCTCCTTGTACCGAGCCTCTATACGCTGCAGAGCTAAGTTACCATACCGAGCCTGGGAGATTGAAACGTACCTTTTAACCCTTGCAGTGCTGCTTCTCTCTTGCCGAACCTCCTTTCTGATTACTGAGCCTTTACCTTGTAAGTCTGCTGCTGCTGAGTTGGCCGCTATTTGGACGGCGATTCCTATTTACATCTGCAGAGTAGTCTAATCCTGTTGGTCCGGTTGTGCGTCTTAGGCTCTCGGTATCACGGTTATTACCGGAGGTATCCAGTGCGGCTATTGGTTCTGAGAGGTAGCAAGGTTAGGCTCCAAGCTCTTGCAGGATCCGAAGGTGAACGCCAGTGGGGGCTATTGGCTCGTGTTTTGCTCACGTTGGTCTCCGGTTATACGCCCGTGGGGGCTAAAACGCCAGCTTTGCATCTCAGGCTAGTCTACGATTACGCCCGTGGGGGCTACATACTCTTGCACTTGCAGTATCAGTGGCCTCCTGGCGAACGCCCGTGGGGGCTATTTTGGGGCACTGTTCTGCTAAAGCTCATGTTGGTCACTGAACATCTACTACCCATCATTGCATGAACTCTGTACTGTGCACAATTGCTCAGTTTATCACTACACCTTACGGGCGTGCCAAACCCCACAGCTGAGACGGACAGATTGTTCTCATTTACCCTTTAGGGACCAGTTCCCTATTATCAGTACCAATCGTGTGTGCCTTCTATGCATTATAGTGAATCTATGTGTACTGTGTATTCACTTGCAATTGTTGCTGTCAACTGTGGAGGGCGATCAATTGTATTTATTTTCTTTCAATAAAAGTTTTTATTTTACCTACTGGTCTGAGTGTCAAAACAAACCGTTACACACTCCCACCGCTGAAAGTTGTTTCATTCAAAAGTTATTAATTTTCAAAGTTGAATTTTTTTAGGTTCAATATCACAGTGGCCTTAAATTGTACAGTGGCAATGTTGCTACACCATCCTATGGAGATTTATGGTCCCGGGACCAGAGCTGTCCATAGGATCGTGTAGCAACAGCGCCACTGTACAATTTCAGGCCACTGTGATATTGCACCTAAAAAAATTCAACTTTGAAAATTAATAACTTTTGAATGAAACACCTTTCAGCGGTGGGAGTGCTCTTGTTTTACACAGGGGATAAACCCTGCAACATATTTTTTTTTTTTTTTTTACATTTTAAGTATTACTATCCCTTTAAAGCTTGTTTATCCTTAATCAAATCTTGCATTTGTGTTAACATTTTTTCTTTATATTCAACTATTAATTTCATCAATATATTAGAACAGTTTGTCAAGGCATTATTCCATTTCTCTTGAAACTCTTCATCCTCAAAGAAAAAAGTAGGAATCTCTAGGTATTCTATCAACTTTTAGATATTGTTGTAAGGTGGTAATTTCCCACCAGGTCTTAGCCTCTCTCTCCATTAATTTCTTTAACTCTAACTCTGTGTTCAAGTCTTGCCTATCGGCTCACTTTAAAGATATACATGAAGGGAAGGTAAACACCTTAAAAGTACAAGTTATTGAGAGAGTAAGAATAGGTAGAAGAGGAGGAGATCTAGATGCCCAATTATTGAAGTGAGAAGTGTATTGGATTTTTACACTGGACACTAGATACCCTAGGGGGTTCAATACAGAATATGACGTTGTATGCTGTATTTGAATTATTATGGTGTATTGCTCTTGGATTCGACTATATTTGTCCTGCTTTGAACATTTTAATTCTAATTTGGTGAAAAAATGCTAATAGTCCCTAAGATATTTGTTGTTTTAGATAATTTTTTATGAACAGTGACCAGTTGCTCTGAAATAGTTATGCCTCTTTAGATTCGGTACACAGTGTGGCCAGGCGTACTTTTGTAACTATATAATGGTTGATATTGTAGTAACTTTGTAACTATAACTTAGGTATTACCTGGATGGAAGTCTGTTGAGGATCTCAGAGGTTATCTGTTATTTCTGTATTACTTGGTGGTTTAATTGATTAATCATTGAATTGAGATTTGGATTTCAGTTATCCACTAGGTTTTGTTTGAAGGTGTCCCTTTGGCGACGCTGTGTATTTTGATATATGATAATGTGAAGCTAAGCAATGTGCCTTTGTCTGTCCAGGTTTCCCTTTTGGGCGGCGCTTTTGGAGTTTCAGATGTGCTGTTCAGTAGGAGGTGTTTCTATGCGTCATCGTGTGGTTTCTTAGTTGTTAAACTATTGAGCGAGTTTACTTTAACACATGTTGTGTGAAAGATTGAGGTAAAGCTTGCTCATATGTCTTGGATTAGTGCAGACATGATGTAAGCGGCCTACGTTTACATTTTTGAAATGAGATGGGTTAATAATGTTTATGGCTGGCTTCATCGTGGGTTGCGCTATTGGATAGAATGAGTCAGTTTTTTAACACTTGAATAGTTTCATGATGATGAGATGATACACTTTGGAACGCTATTGGATAAGCACAGCTGTGGTTCATTAGTGGCTTGATGAAGGTGAGTGTGGGTTGGGGAAGGTAGATTTAAAAGCAACTGGTCAGGTAGATTGTAATAAGATTTGTTTAATCATGAGTAAGCGCGGTATAGGAGCGAAACGTGTTGATTATCATCTCGATATATAACCTGCTGTTTACCCACTCTGTAAGTCCTGCTGTGTCCTTTTGGAGACATATACATGTGCAGGTATGATTTTAAAATTATAAATAAAGATTGATTTTTAGAGGAGATACGAGTATCTGGCTGATTGAGTCTATACATTGTAGTGGTGCAGTTGTTTGTACAAGCTGTGGATAAGTTGCAAGGCAGAGGAAAGCCTTTTCATTATTGCACACTTTCTGATGTTTTTTTTTACATTTATTGGATGTTCTCCTTATTCAATGATATCGTATATCGTGTATTTGATAATACAACACGTTATAGTGAATGGAGCCGCTGAACAAAGTGTTTTTTGGTATTGGAGACTAGGCCTTAGCCACTGGTAGTCTCAACAGGAACCAGGAACCAGGAGCAGGAGCAGGAACCAGAACTCAGGATCTTGATCCGACGTAACGAGAGGACTCACTCCTGCAGTCAGTAGGGAGCAAACTGACTCACGCCTGCAGTCAGTAGGGAGCTTAGTCTACCAGAACCTCAGATCCGCACTAGGTTGGGTGTCTGCTAGGTAGAAGGAACAAACATAAGGGTAGTCAGACAGAGCCACAAGTCAGCACCAGAGGGGGTAGTCAGACAAGCCGGGTCATACACAGTTCAGGTAGTCAGCCAGAGCCACAAGTCTGCACCAGATTGGATGTTCACTATTAGGGGTTAGGCAAAAGAAAAGTCAGACAGAGCCACAGGTCAGCACTAGAATGGATGGAAGACTAGCCAGGTCATACACAGAGCCCAAGGTAACAGAACTGCTATGAACAACAATGCAAGGGTATCTGAGTCAGGCCTCAGTCTGCCCTTTAAACTCCACCACAGGAAGTAGGAGGAGCAGTTCAGAGGGAGGAAGTAGGAAGTTGGTAAGAGGAGACTACAGGAAGCAAACAGATAAAACAGAGGCCTGCAGCATGCTTGAAGCCTCGTGCCTGCAGAAAACGCTGAAGTCAAGGTAAGCTGTAACAACAACATGTAGCCCTCCACATTGATTGACCAATCATGTGTCGTCCCACCATGTTTCTGTTATGCCAATCAAGTCATAGGTTTCAATTTCAGCTACCAGCTCCAATTCCCCTATTTTACCCTTTAAACTTCTTGCATTTGCAAGCATACAGTTTATGCCACTGCCGTGTTCCATTTATGGTTTAATACTGATGTGGTTTATAGGCTTCTCTCTATTATATGTACTAACCCAGCCCCCAGACCCACCCATCTGGTTACTAACTACACCTCCTTCCCTTTCTATACTGGCTAGCTCACTATTTATTGGCCCCTCCCCCCCTTCCTAGTTTAAAATCTCCAAGTGGCTAGCCATCCTCTCCCCAAGCACTTGAGACCCTTTTGCATTCAGGTGCAATCCATCCCTACTATAGAGATTGTACACCAATGCAAAACCCAAAGTCCTCCTTCTTGCGGCCATGCATACAGCTCCCTAATCTCCCCTGTCTCTCTTGTGTAGCTCATGGCACTGGTAGTATGTCTGAGAATCCTACCTAGGAGGTCCAATTCCTAATGTTACTCCCTAAATCCATAAAATTACCTTTTAGGTAGGACTCTCCATCTTCCTTTTACTGTGTCATTGGTACCAATATGCACCAAGACAGCTGGATCCTCTTCAGCCCCTCCCAATAATCTGTCCACTCTGTCTACAACATGCTGAACCCAGGCATCCGGGAGACAGCAAAACCATTTGGTTGCTGCGATCAGAGACACAGATTACCCTATCTGGTCTCTTAATAACAGAGATCTACGTAGACTTTGCCAAGGCATTTGATACGGTTCCACACAAAAGGTTACTGTTCAAATTGAAAGAAATAAGCTTAGGGGCAAACATTTGTGCGTGTATTGGAAATTGGCTGAAAGATAGAATGCAAAGAGTGGTGGTAAATGGGAAGTTCTCCAATTGGACAAACGTGATAAGTGGAGTCCTGGGACTCTTTCTTTTTAATTTATTAATGATCTCCCAGTGAACATAGGGAGTCATGTATCAGTGTTTGCCGATGACACAAAATTAAGTAAGGTAATAAAGCCTGAACTGGATGTGTCTTCATTACAAGAGGATTTGCACAAATTTGGTAACTGGGCAGGCAAATGGCAAATGAGATTCAATATAGACAAGTGTAAAGTTATTGTTACCGTGCAGTGGCTGCTCGAGCCGACCGCGGCTTCCTCCAGCAGCTCCAGACGCACTGTTTGGCGGCTCCAGCCGCATGGAGCTGGCAGCTTGCGTTCTTCCTGGTGCTGGGTTCCGGTGCGGGTGTGTACAGCTAATGGGCGCACGTCCAAAGGTTGGACGTGCGCTCCATTTAAAGTGACAGTACACATTTGCTGACTCCTCCTCTTCCTGGTGCCTAGACTTTAAATACTGCCTGGACACTCATTTGCCCTTTCGTGGTGTCCAGTGCAGTTAGGTTTAGTTTGTGCATTACCTGGTTAGTCTGACTACCCGTTCTGGTGACAACCTTTTGTTTGTCTGACTACCCGCTTTGTGTATGACCCCAGCTTCGTCTGACATTCCTTCTGGTGTGGACCTGTGGCTCTGGTAGACGACTACCTCCTCTGTGTATGACCTTTGGCCTGGCTGACTATCCTTTCTGGTGCTGACCCGTGGTTCTGTCAGACTACCCGCTTTGTGTATGACCCTGGCTAGTCCGATAACCAATCTGATGTAGACCTGCGGCTCCGGTTTATGATTTGCTCCGTGTATGTTCTGGCGTGTCTGACTATCCACTTTGGTGTTACCTGGGGCTGTCCACTGCGCACCCAGCATACCAACGCTCCAGTGGATAGCCTGAGGGTGCTCTCGGTGGCTCTAGCAGACTTCCTCTTGCTTCCATCCGTTTACTGGTGTGTTCAGATGCGGACCTGTAACACAGTCTTACTCTGGAACATTGTCTGTACAGGTGCGGACCTGTTGTAGACTAATCAGGTGCGGACCTGAGTCGGCTTATCCCCTGCTTGCCTTCTGGGGTTCAGTTCGGTACCACTACAGCAGCACTATCCTCCCGGACGTTATCTATATTGTATTGTGTACTTGCTGTTGCCGAATCTTTCTGTACGTTGTATATCTTAATAAAGATTGTGTTACCTACAGTACTGGTCCAGTTCTCATTCTTGAGTCCGTGACCGTTATGCATTGTGGATATAATAATAAAAATGCAACATATAGTTTAAATGGCATTTCTTTGGGGAAATCTACTAATGACAAGGATTTAGGAATAATGGTAGACAATAGGCTTAGCAGTAGCATGCAGTGCCAGCATGGCATGTATTAAAAGGGGTATTGACTCACACTAGGAAGATATTAGTCTGCCTCTTTACAGGTCCATTGTAAGACCCCACCATGATTATGCTGTTCAATTCTGGTCACCTTTTCTGAAAAAAGGACATTATGGAATGAGAGAGATTGCAGAAGAGGGCTACAAAACTAATAAGGGGAATGAAAAGTTAAACTTGTACACACTAGAGAAATGGCATCTTAGAGTGAATATGATAACATTATATAAACATGTTCAGGGCCCATACAAAGGGCACTCCAAAGACCTGTTCATTAATATAACAGTACAAAGGACAAGGGGTCACCCACTTAGACTTGAGGAAAGGAGATTTAATCTACAAAAGCGGAAGGGATTCTTTACAGTATGGACAATAAAGGTAGGGAATTCACTGCCTGAGGAGGTGGTGCTATCAAATACATTAGATTACTTTAAAAATGTCCTGGATACTTTTTTAAAAGAGAAGAACATGCAGGGCTATGTATGTTAGTATTGGGATATTTATTTAGTGCTTATTGATCCAAGGAGATATCTGATTGCCATTTGGAATCAAGAAGAAATTTTTCCCCCCATTCAAAGCAGAATTTGAAACTAATGTAGTCAGGGTTTTTTTTTTTTTTTGCCTTCTTTTGGATCAACGGCGGTAAACAGGAATAGGAAAAGGGTTGAACTTGATGGACACAAGTCTTTTTTCAACCTAAACTACTATGTAACTATGTAAAACAACTATTGTTGCAGTGCTTGAACAGACTATTAAACAAGCATACAGACTAAAATATGTTCCAGGACCTTACAGGATCACAATTCAACTAGGTCCATCTGTACTTCATGGGGTTTGATGAAACAAGCTATTGTCAACCATTTATGCAAAGCAGCATCATGGTCATCTGTTCACACATTGACAGTGTTCTACAAAGTTAACATTTTGCATCTCAAGATACCAGTTTCAGCCACAAATTTTAGAGGCCATTGTTCATTAGTTTTCTTCTTTCCCACTATTTCTGGGTTTTGGGACTGCTTTGGGAAGTTCCCATGTTCCCTGCATCCCTCAATGACAAAAGAGAAAAGGGGATTTTTATACTTACCGATAAATCCTTTTCTCTTAGTCCATTGACATCCCGCCAACAGAAAACTAATTGGGTGAGAATGCCCTGCCATTCTTCGCTGGTCTGTTCTAGTGTCTGTTCCCTTCCTGACTCTGCTAAATGAAAACATCTGCTGGGGTAGCAACTGGGTTAGCAACTGGGAAGCGGAGGAGTTTTTCTTAGAGTACCCTGCCTCCTATAGATATGCTGCTTAAAGAGATAGTAATACTTCATTATTACTATCCCTCATGTTGTAGCCCTTAAAATTCTGAATTCAACTATACCAGCGGATCTCTCAAACCTTTATGGTTTGAGAGATATCTGCTTTCAAAGTTCCCTCTCCTCTCTTCCCTGGTATCGTTGAATTCAGAATTTTAGGCTACAACATGGGGGATAGTAATAATGAAGTATTAGTATCCCTTTAACCCCATGGTCCCTGCATCGTTCAATGGACTTAAGAGAAAAGGATTTATTTAGTATAATAATCCCCTTTTTTGGGTGCAGTACTTCCACTGCCTTATTTTTTATGTGGGTGCTGTTAGTAAAGCATTCTTTGGACAGCTATTCTCAGTGACAATACCTCATCATAGGCAACTATAGCAACATCTCCACTGTAAAATTTAAAACCATGGAGGTGCTACCCCCCAAAAAAATGCAAGTTTGAGCTGGAGCATCTTTGAATAAAACATATTTTAGAAGTGGGAGTACCTATGGTTTACTCAAAAGGAGAAACCTTCAAAATTATCCCCTTAATCTATTGTTAAATGCTTCTGTTGTATCATACTTGTCTTTTTCTCTGGCGGCAGGTTCTGGTCTCTCCTGGAGAATCACCTTCTTACTCACAGTCTCTGCAGTCTCCCTGTCTACTCCTCTTTCTGCCTTGGCTTTGGAAACAAGAGATATTCCTATGGAGAGGTGAGCTACTCTCCTGCAAATACATAATAGCTAGGAATTCACAGCTTGTTTCTTACAGTACATCAGCTGTCCTATTTGCTTATTTAACATGCAAAATCCAATGTTTAAAAGGTTTTGCATTGCAACCACAATAAGTTTGTATTGTGTGTCTATATATTGTAGCTAGCTTCATAGGAACAGTAACCATTTGCATACTAGAGGAGTTGCAATGCATTGCTTTGCTTGTGGCACTCAGAGGGATAAAGAGAAGAGTAGTTCCTTTGGGTTAATAGTGGGGAGATATCCTTAAGCCTAAAAAAGGGAGCACTAATTAGCAGGCAGTCAAACCAGGGTCCACATTTTGTGAAACATTATGGAGCACGCCCTATTAACTTATGTGATTATGAGTAACAGAAACAAGTTTCGAACTGTTCATTCAATAAGAGTGAAATGATGGAGTATTTGAAATGTATAGATATGCAGTTAGGCTAACTCAGTAATAGGTTTAACCCTTTGAGTGCCAGAGCAGTAACTAAAGTATTGCAGCACAATGCTTTTGATATCTATCTAGAACTCCTAGGGTTAAAAGTATGAAATGTGAGTCTTTAATGTGCAGTAGGCCCAGTTCAGAGTGGGTACATTCCTTCGCCACTTGGTTGAGTAGGAGAGGCAACCAATGATCATGGAGTGAATACAGAAAAAGAGCCTTATTAAGAAGATCACTCCTAAAGAGGTCCTTCAGATTGCATCATGCATGGGATATGTTTACGTTGTATATGGAAAGTATGTCTTAATTGCCAGATATAAAGTGATATCTAAGTGAAATAAAGGGTAATAACTGGTTCTCATCTCAGTTGTAATTTGGTGAAAACATGTAATGCTTCAAATATGCCAGAAATGAAAGCCTTGGTTTGCAAAATTAAGGTATAAAGGAACTGCACCACAGAGGGCTTTTATAGAACAGGTAATGGCTCCCTATTATGAGGATTTTAAAGGCCATATACCAATATCTAATGGGGGTTTTCTTGAGGGTTGTCTTGTGATTAGAAGGTTTGCTACCATGGAAAATTAGATTAAGAAGTGACTCTATAGAGTCTATTAAGGCTTCTGCCAAAATTTAAGATGGAATCTCTCTGTGGAGATCATCAGAAGTTATGAATAACCAATTTCAATGAGATAAAGTAGAAGAAGTTAGGCAGAACTGGGTTACTATCATTAACACTCTAAGTGCCAGAGGTTTGGGGAATATTGTTTTTGTAAGAATGGGCACTGAGAGGAAGCTGAAGTTGCTTAGATTAAACAATTTTGGTGGTGGTGTTTGGACAGGTGGCATGTGGGTGTGAAAGGAGAGCTTAAAAACAACCAAAAAGAAACAAAAAAAAGTTTTTGACTGTTGGGTGACAGTGGCAGTCAAACAGGCAGGTGACCCTACCTGAGCTGAGACTCGCCTAAAATAGATACAGCATGGCATAATTTGTTGCGCACACACTAACTCACACACACAAACAAGATCAAGAGGGACAAACTTGTAGTGTGGCAGAGTCTGTTGCTGGACCCACTACTGTGCCGTGCTTTATCCTTTTTTACAATATGCAAGCTGCTGATTCTGAAGGCATTTCTTGTGACTGCAGACAAGGGAAGAGGAGTTAGAAAAAATCTGGTTAAGTATATGAGAGTATGTTTGGTGTTTTATTAAGGTTTAAAAAAAAAAAGTTTTCATTTTGTGTGGGTATTGTGAGGGTTAAAGAAACCAACTGTTAATTGGGATTTTCTCTGGCCTGTGTGATTAAGGGTGATTGGCTAAGGGAAGTCACCTGGCTGCAGTGTTATTATAAATACATTCCCCAGGCTTTTTGGGCCTGCTCTTTGAGACTGCATTTCTTGTAACTGCAGACAAGGGAAGAGGAGTTAGAAAAAATCTGGAGTTGGAATAGAATCAGGAGTTGGAAATCAGCAGAGCTCTGAGGTGACAATAATTTCAAGGGAGTTACTTTATTCACATTGAAAGTTGGTTACTTACCTTAGAGTGAGCATTAGAGGACAGTATAAATCTTATTGAATTGTAAAACCAAGCATGAGTGATAGCAGGTTAGACAATCTCATGCAATTCACTTCTTGTCACATGTTTGAACACTTGGAGCAATCGTTCCAGGGGTCATACCGCTGTGCCAAGTGTGAGCATATTTTCTTTTTAGAGTGTAAGATTTTGGATTTGGCAAGAAATATTGCAACATTGCGAGACATTGGAAACCTCGAAAGGAGTTTAGAACTCACAGAGCAGGTAGTATGTGGGGTTAGTGGTGAAGAGGGTGGAGTTGTAGATGATGAGCAACAGGTAGGCAGCTTGGTAACAGTAAGGAGGGGAGGTAGTGGGCAGAGGAAGAGGAAGGCCAGTTGTGAGTTGACTCAGTCCAACATTTGCAAGATTGTGTGAAGATGTTGATGATGATAGCTCAGAACTGGCAACACTGGAGAGGGCTAATTCCTCTAGCAGCTAGGGGAACAGTCCTCCTTCCAGGCTAGATGGGATGCAGAGTAGGCAGAAACCAAGGCAGGTGGTGGTAATAGGGGGGTAATCTGCCACCAGGAACGTGAATGCCGAATGCTGTCTCCCGGGTGCTTGGGTTCGGCATGTTGCGGACAGGGCTGACAGATTGTTGAGAGGGGCTGGAAGTGATCCAGCTGTCTTGGTACATATTGGTACCAATGACAAAGTAGGAAGAAGATGGAGGTCCCTAAAGAATGATTTCAGGGACTTAGGGTGCAAGCTCAAGACAAGGACCTCTAAGGTAGTATTTTTTGAAATACTACCTGTGCCATGCGCCAGTGCAGGTAGGCAGAGGGAGCTCAGGGAGCTTAATGCATGGCTCAAGCAATGTTGTAGGAAGGAGGGTTTTGTGTTCTTAAAGCACTGGGCTGACTTCAGAGTGGAGCGAAGTAGTGCCATAAACTGAGCAACACGGAGACCCTACCGGTGTTATAACGGAGTCAGCACTAGCAACCAGTGTCAGAGTGGAGCAAACCAATTACTGTGTACCAGCGCAATCATGGAGGCAACACTTGCGTCTGGAAGGACAGAGTGGAGCGAACCAGTAACACGTACTGGACAAATACAGAAGTCCTACCGGTGCTATAACGGAGGCAGCACTAGCAACCGGTGTCTGAGTGGAGCAAACCAACTACTGAATACCAGTGCAATCACGGAGGCAAAACAAGCCTGTGGGCAGTGGTGCCAAACCAGGGAGGCACCGGAAGTCAGAATGTTGCTGAGGCGACCAGAGTCGAAATGGAACACAGCCAAGTCAGGATCCAGGAACAAGAACGTCAGCCACGCCGGGTCAGATATGGGAGCAGGAACGTCAGCCAGGCCGGAATGGTACACAGGAACAATACAGGAGAGTAGTCAGGCTATCCGGGTCGGTACACAGGTGCAGGAACAGGAGAGAAGTCAGGCAGGCCAAGGAAGTACACTGGAATCCACAGACAGGTGTTGCACTGGCATAGAAACACCACGAAAGGGAAGTGAAAGAGTGCAGGAGCCCAGTCTATATAGGCAATACTGGGCGGGCTAACCACAGGCAACAAATAGCTAACTGACAAAAAAAACAAGCAATCACAGGCACCGTGATAGTACCCCCCTCTCAAAGACCGCCCCTTCTGGAAGAGGGACCTGACTTCTGAGGGTATTTAGAGTGAAAAATATGCAGTAATTTGGGAGCATGAAGGTCCTTACTCTCAACCCAGGATCGTTCTTCCGGACCATAACCCTTCCAACGTACCAAATACTGCAATTTTCCTCTAAATCTGCGAGAATCAATGATACTTTGAACTTCGTACTTCTCCTGACCCTCTACCTCTACAGGCCCTGGCACCACAGGGTTAGTAGTATAACGGTTGCATACCAGATGTTTGAGGAGAGATACATGGAAGACATTATGGATGCGCATGGACGCAGGGAGATCCAAGGCATAAGAGACAGGGTTAATTTTATGAATCACCCTGAACGGACCAATAAACCGGGGAGCCAGTTTGTTGGACGGGACTTTTAACTTGAGGTTTCTGGAGGATAGCCATACCCTGTCCCTAACCTGAAAGAACACCACTGGCAGCCGTCTACAATTGACATGGCTGTACTGATGCTGGAAAGACTGACTGAGTGCCCTCTGAACCTGTGCCCATGTGGAGCGGAGCTGCTCAATATGCTCATCCAAAGCTGGAATCTGTTGAGACTGGAATGAGTCCGGGAGCAAGCAAGGCTGGAACCCGTAGTTGATAAGAAACAGGGAGCTCCTGGACGAAGAGTTAACCGCACAGTTCCTGGCGAACTCTGCCCATGGCAACAGGTCGGCCCAGTTATCATGGTTATCTATGACAAAACAGAGCAGGTACTGCTACAGTCCCTGATTGGCACACACAGCGGCTCCATTAGTCTGGGGGTGGTAGGCAGAGGAGAAGGAGAACCTGTCAACCACCATAAGTATGACTGAATACCCTCTAGATGCTGGCAACTCTCCCATGAAATCGATGGAAACGTGAGACCAGGGACATTCGCCATTAGGTACTGGTTGGAGTAGGCCCACAGGGAGGTGTCTAGGGGTCTTGGCATGAGCACAGGTGGCACAGGCATTGGTAAATGCAGCACAGTCAGCCCTCAGAGGGCCACCAGAAAACTTGAGAGAGACCATATTAATTGATCCTTACCAATATGCCCAGCAGCCTTAGAGGAGTGGTATGTTTCAAGTAATCGAGTGCGGAATGGCTCATCAACAAAACACTTGCCCACTGGGGTTTCCGGAGGGGCCGTGGCCTGGGTGGCCAGAATCTCTTCCCCCAGTGGTGAAGTGATACTAGTACGTAGGGTGGGTAATATGCGGTCAGGCTGTATAATGGGTACTGGGACCTCGTCCCTCTCAGTTTCAGGCTCAAATTGTCTAGACAGGGCATCAGCCCTAACGTTTTTGGAACCCGGCAAATATGTTACAATGAAATTAAATTGGAAAAGAAACAAAGCCCATCTGGCCTGGCGAGAGGACAATCTTTTAGCCTCTGACAGATAGGTCAGGTTTTTATGATCAGTGAATATAAATACTGGACTTTTGGTGCCTTCCAATAAGTGACGCCATTCTTTCAGAGCGAGAATGATAGCCAGTAGTTCTCTGTCACGTATCTCATAGTGACTTTGGTTAACTAACAACTTCGTAGAGAAAAACCCACATGGTCTGAGAGTGCTCCCTGCGGTCGTTGAGAAAGTACTGCCCCAACCCCAATCTCTGAGGCATCGACCTCCAGTGTAAACGGAAGAGATGGGTTGGGGTGGGATAGCACCGGAGCAGCTGCAAAGGCGGATTTCAGTGTCTCAAAGGCATGTTCAACTGCCTCAGACCATTGGGAAGGATTAGCGCCCTTGTGTGTGAGGTCAGACAATGGTTTAGCAATCGTGGAAAAAATTTTAATAAACTTTCTGTAATAATTAGCGAACCCCAGGAATCGCTGGATCACTTTTAACCCTTTGGGCCGTGGCCATTGCAATACTGCAGCACGATCTCCTGATCCATAGCGATACCTTCCTTGGCAATTACGAACCCCAAAAAAGGCACACTAGATCTATGAAACTCGCATTTTTCCATTTTACAAAACAGCTTATTTTTATGTAAGCGGAGCAATACTTTGGACACATCCTTGATGTGTTGTGACAAATTAGCCGAGTGTGTAAGTATATCGTCCAGGTAGACAACAACACAGGACTGCAGCATATCCTGGAGGATATCATTAATAAATTCTTGGAACAGCGCAGGTGCATTACAGAGGCCAAACTGCATAACTAGATATTTACAGTGCCCGGATCTAGTGTTAAAAGCCGTTTTCCACTCATCACCAGCTCTAATCCGAATCAGGTTATAGGCCGCACGTAGGTCTAGTTTCGTAAAGATGGAGGAACCTTTTAACCTGTCAAATAATTCGGTGATGGGTGGTATTGGATAGGCATTCTTGGGCATCAATTTATTTAGGCCACGGTAATCAATACACGGTCTTAACTTGCCATTCTTCTTCATCACGAAAAAGAACCCAGCACCAGCAGGTGAGGTGGATTTCCTGATGATCCCTCTCTTGAGGGCATCCTCAATATATTCCTCCATAGCCTGGTTCTCATCGCATGATAATGGATACGTACGTCCCCTAGGGGGCACCACCCCCGGGGACAAATCAACGGCACAATCGTAAAACCTGCAAAGCAGCCGGTTAGATGGAGTGGAGCAACCAACTACTGTATACAAGTGCATTCACGGAGGCAACACATGCGACTGGAGGTTCAGAGTGGAGCGAAGCAGTGCCATAAACTGAGCAACACGGAGGCCTACCGGTGCTATAATGGAGGCAGCACTAGCAACCAGGTGTCAGAGTGGAGCAAACCAATTACTGTATACCAGTGCAATCATGGAGGCAACACTTGCGACTGGAAGGACAGAGTGGAGCGAACCAGTACCACGTTCTGGACAAATACAGAGGCCCTACCGGTGCTATAACGGAGGCAGCACTAGCAACCGGGTGTCAGAGTGGAGCAAACCAATTACTGTATACCAGCGCAATCATGGAGGCAACACTTGCGACTGGAAGGACAGAGTGGAGCGAACCAGTACCACATTCTGGACAAATACAGAGGCCCTACCGGTGCTATAACGGAGGCAGCACTAGCAACCGGTGACTGAGTGGAGCAAACCAACTACTGAATACCAGGGCAATCACGGAGGCAACTCTTGCGACTGGAAGGTCAGAGTGGAGCTAACCAGTATCGCGTACTGGACAAACACAAAGGCCCTACTGGTGCAATAATGGAGGCAGCACTAGCAACCAGTAACTGAGTGGAGCAAACCAACTACTGAATACCAGTGCAATCACGGAGGCAAAACAAGCCTGTGGGCAGCGGTGCCAAACCAAGAAGGCACCGGAAGTCAGAATGTCGCAGAGGCGACCAGAGTCAAAGCGGAACACAGCCAAGTCGGGATCCAGGAACAGGAACGTCAGCCAGGCCAGGTCTGGATACCGGAGCAGGAACGTCAGCCAAGCCGGGTCGGATACGGTAGCAGGAACGTCAGCCAGGCCGGAATGGTACACAGGAACAATACAGGAGAGTAGTCAGGCTATCGGGGTCGGTACACAGGCGCAGGAACAGGAGAGAAATCAGGCAGGCCAAGGAAGTACACTGGAATCCACAGACAGGAGTTGCACTGGCATAGAAACAACATGAAAGGGCAGTGAAAGAGTGCAGGAGACCAGTCTATATAGGCAGGACTGGGCGGGCTAACCACAGGCAGCAAATGGGAAGCACCCATAGCTAACTGACAGAAAAAACAAGCAATCACGGGCACTGTGATACACTGGAAGATGTCGCAGGAACAGAAGGAGGAGAAGATGGAGTCCACGTCACTGCCTGACAGCATACGAAGTTGGTGAGGGGCAGAGATAATACAATCCGAACATAAGACAAGGAACCAGCAGCAAATGGTAAGGGCTGACACAATGGGAGCATTCACAGAGGTAATCAACTCACAACATATAATACAAAGGACTGACAACAGAGTTTCAGGTTATACAATAGGTGACTCACAGACTGAGGGGCGTGAATGGATTAACACACAACAGGGGGTCTCAATACATATTACACAATACACAATACAATGGCTTGAGGGACTGCAATACACATTCAAAGAATTAACCCCTCACTGCCCCTTCCCTTGGAAGCAAGCCAGCAGTCTAACGCAGGGCAGTTTTGTGTAATACAGTACATTAGCCCCATTCACATAAAGTCCATCAAAAGTCTTTTTTTAGTGCACAACCAGGGCAAAATGTCCATAGTCTTTGGATAAATAGTTCTAGGGCCAGACAAGGGCTCAAGTAACAGGTAGGATCCGTTACATCCTGCCTAGAGGATCTAGGCACTGAAAGGGTACTGAGGTAATGCCCAGAGTAATGTCCGCAACTCCCACAGGGAGTGAGCCCAGCTAGGATGGTGGAGGAGGACACGGATGGATCACAGAGTAACACGGTATCACGGTTCCCATGATCTCTCTGTCACTCTCTGCTGTGGTGTTCTCCCATTGGCTGAGCTTGTTTGGCCCACCCAGTGTGGCCTTCATATACCGGGCCTCTGGCACCTGTCAGGTGCCCTTTCGTGGTGTTCCTGTACCAGTGCTACGGTTGCTGTGTTCCTGCGTTCTCGTGTATCGATTGGGCCCGTCTGACTATTCTTATTGGTTCCTGCTCCGTGATTGACCCGGTCTGGCTGGCGGTCCTGCTCCGTAATTGAGCCGGCTTGGCTGACGTTCCTGCTCCATGACCTGATTCCGGCTATCCTGTCATCCTGAGAGTGTTCCTGCTGAAGATCCTGACTCTCTGTCGCCTGGCGACATTTTGAACTTTTGTGTGCAGTGTTGTGCAGACTGAACGTTCAGTTAACTCTTGCAGAGCTTGTGCCTCCATATACTGAGCCTGTCCGTTAACACTTGCTAACCACTGTTGCCTCCGTTATACTGAGTCTGTCCGTTAACACTTGCTGAGCACTGTTGCCGCGTTACTGAGCCTGTCCATTAACACTTGCTGAGCACTGTTGCCTCCGTTATACAGAGCCTTCCGTTACACTTGCAGAGCATCGCAGCTTCCGTTAAACTGTGCTTCCGCTTTACACCTTACTTGCACAGTATATCAGTTATCGCACCGAGTGGTGCTGTTGGGCAATTCCTTCTGCTCTCGCAGTGTACAGGGTTCCGTGACTGCACCGGAAGGGTGCTATTGGCTCTGGTACTATTTAGCTCTGGCAGTGTTGAGCCTCTGTTGCCGCACCAGAGGGGTGCTATTGGCTCTTGTTCCATTCAGCTCTTGCAGTGTTTGTGACTCCGTTACCACACCGGAAGGGTGCCTTTGGCTCTAGTTCCATTCAGCTCTTGCAGAGTGTTGGGTATCTCGCTCATTGCCTGTCCTTGGAGTGTGTCAGTTCTGCCTCACTGTTTAGGTGATTCCACACCTTGCACCACAGTCTCTTGCTGCTTTCACCATCTACTGGGCGTTGTCTAAACACACCACAACAGAGACTGATTACCTACCTAGGACTTTAACCCTTGTGCCACTGCTGTTTCATATGATGCCTGTCCTGTGACGGTATATATTCTTACTCCATACTGGGCCTGAGAAGGCATCCATAAATCTATATCCATTTACCTGTCATTGCCAATTTAGCCTGTAGTGGGCAGTGTTCCTTGTTTTTCAATAAAACTGTGTTTTATTCTAACCTCCTGGTCTGAGTGTCTTACAAAACCGTTACACACGGAGAGAGCTATACAGCACTGAACCGGTATTTCGCATGTGCACACCGCCTGCGGCGGTTAACCAGTGTAAGTGGCTAAAGCACAAATGCTCAGCCTACAGTCGGCAAGATAATGGAAGCAGCACGCGGCGCTACTACAGACAAGTGCAACAGACTAGGCAGCAGTGTGGATCGCTATCCAGATAGAGGCAATAGAGCAGGTTCTAGCCAGGCACAGTCAGCAATGGAACGGGTTCAAAGCCAGATACAGTCAGCAATGTAGCGGGTTCAGAGCCAAATCAGTCAGCAACAGAGCGGGTTCTCAGCCATATCAGTCAGCAACAGAGCGGGTTCTCAGCCAGATCAGTCGGCAACGGAGCGGGTTCTCAGCCAGATCAGTCAGCAATGGAGCGGGTTCTCAGCCAGATCAGTCAGCAATAGAGACAGCAACTCAGGATGCGCAGGAACGTCATCAGGCAGGCCAGGTCATACATGATCAGAGCATAAACAGGAACTAACGTCAGGAACAGGTACCCCACGAAAGGGTGCCCAAGTATTGACATGACAAGGTATATAAAGGCTGGCCCTGGGCGGAGTCAAGATCACAAAACCAATAAGAGAGAGGCAGTGAACCAGGAAGTAATAATGTCGCCGCCTGTGGCCATGAGCACGGGCACCGTGATACAGGGTTGTCCATGGACCTCAAAAAACTATTCTCAGTGGTACAGTGGCCTCGTCCGGGTGGACTGAAAGCAATTCAAAGATTCCTGGGTTTCACTACCTATTACCAAAAATTTTTTGACTATTGTCAAACCACTGATATGACCCATAAAGGGGCCAAAGTTTTGGAATGGTCTTCCAGTGTATTACTAGCCTTTGAGAACCTCAAGGCAGCATTCACTGCTGCTACGATTCTGGTGCATCCGAATCCCGCCCTACCCTTTACCCTGGAAGTTGATGCGTCAGAGATTGGATAAGGGCCCTCCTTTCTCAACGATCAACTCCAGGGGAGGCCTTACACCCTTGTGGCTATTTCTCTAAAAAAAACTGTCTAAGACTGCGATGGTCTGTCAGATTGGTGACAGAGAATTAATGCCCATCATTTTGGCACTGAAAGAGTGGCGACACCTCCTGGAAGGTACCAGTTCCCCAAATCTGATTCTTACTGACCACAAGAATCTTATGTATTTGTCTGAAGCTAAACGACTGTCTTCCCGTCAAGCCAGATGGGCATTGTTTCTATCCAGGTTCAATTATGTGGTTTTGTACCTTCCAGGCTCTAAGAATGTGAAAGCTGATGCCCTGTCACCCCAATTTTGCAAAATGTCCAAGGTGGAGGTTCCTCCCACTCCGATCATTCCAGCTGATCGTATCCTTGCTACCATACTCACCTGTATTACTTCTCCTCTGGGAGAGGAGATATTGGCCGCCCAAGCATCTGCCTCAGCAGAGACACCTAACGGGAGATGTTTTATGCTGGCTCAGTTCCGTATAAAGATTCTAGAGACATACCATACCTCCAAAATCGCTTGTCATATTGGGCGCGACCAATTGAGTTGGTCTTTTTTTAGACTATTTTGGTGGCTGAGCCTTCGCTCAGATTGTGCTGCATTTACTGCGGCCTGCACCACTTTGTGCTCAAAATAAGTCACCCAGACACCTGCCAGTAGGCTTGCTCCAGCCAGTGGTCAACGGGGGAATGTCCCTGGTCACACTTGTCCATTGATTTTATGGTTGACCTTCCTAGGTCCATGGGCTGTACAGTCATACTGATGATTGTGGACAGATTTTCTAAGATGGCTCACTTTGTACCACTTAAGGGCCTACCATCCACGCAGGAATTGGCGGTGGTATTCGCTAGGGAGGTTTTCCGACTTCATTGCATACCTAAGGTGATCGTGTCTGATAGAGGAAGCCACATTGTGTCCCGCTTCTGGAGTTGTTTCTGTGCTCAAATGGGTATTCAAATGGCGTTCTCCTCCACTTACTACCCACAATCCAAAGTGCGGCAGAAAGATCGAACCAAGCCTTAGAACAGTTCCTCCACTGCTATATCTCTGACCACCATGACAATTGGGCTACCCTGTTACCTTGGGCGGAGTTTGCCAGAAATTGTGCTGTTAACTCTTCTACTCAGAGTTCTCCATTCTTGGTCAACTATGGGTTCCAACCCTCGGTCCTTCCTGAGACCTTCCAAGCACAAACAATTCCGTCTCTTGATGAGCAATTACTGGCTCTCCATTCCTCTTGGGTTCGGGTACAGCATACCCTACTTGGTTCCGTGCAGCGACAAAAAAGGTAGGCTGACCGTAGACGATTGCCGGCACCTAACTTCCAGGTTGGAGAGTGGAGTGTGGTTGAGATTCCGTAACTTGCACTTCCGGGTCCCATGTAACAAATTGGCTCCTCGATTTGTTGGTCCTTTCCGAGTGTTGCGGAAGATTAAGCCAATAGCTTATGCATTGGAACTACCAGCCAATATGCGCATTCATGTCTTCCATGTTTCCATGTTAAAACCCTTGGTCTGCAACCGGTATACCTCCACTCCTGTCCGTCCTGCTCCCGTGAAAGTTGCAGATCACAGGGAGTATGAAGTACAAAATATTCTGGACTCTGTAAGGTTCGAGGGCGCCTACAGTATTTTATCCATTGGAAGGGATATGGTCCAGAGGAGCACGCCTGGATTCTAGCTGATGATGTCCACGCTCCTGTCTTGGTGCGCAGATTCCATGCTCGATTTCCTACGAAGCCCTGACCCTGTCCGCGAAGGAGGCGTCCTTGGGGGGGGGGTACTGTCACAGTGCCTTACCTTGGCCTGCACCATTCGGCTGGGAGCAGGGCTCTGGACTGACGCTCCGGCATCACTAGCTGCGTCCCTCTCTGCCTGCGGCCTAGTCTGGTTCCTTGTTACTGGCAGCATTGAATCAGGCACTTGCATGGGTGCATGTTATAGGCCCAGCCTGGGGGACCTAATTGGTCCCGCCTTCTCCTACTCCTTTATAAACCTCTATGGCCCTGTGTATCAGTTACCCTTTACGTTGTTGTTTTTCTGAGCAGTTCATTGATTTGCATTCCTGATTCCTGTGTATGACCCGGCTTGTCTGTCCATCCATCCTGGTGTTGACCTGTGGCTCTGTCTGACCATTCTCTGTGAGTGTTCCGATTTGGCTTAGACATCCTTTCTGGTGCCAACCTGTGGCTCTGGCTGACTACCCGCTCCATGTATGACCTGGCTTGTCTGACTACCCATCCTGGTGTTGACCTGGGGTTCTGGCCACTGCGCATCCCACATATCAATGCTTCAGTGGATATCCTATATGGTGCAAACCTATGGCTCTGGCTGACTACCCGCTCCGTGTATGACCTGGCCTGTCTGACTATCCTAGCTGGTGCTGACTAGGGGCTCTGTCTGTTTCCTATGTGTGTTGGCTCCCACTCCTCAGACATCCATCCTAGTGCAGATCTGGGGCTCTGTCAGACTCCTGTCTTACTGACTGCAGACGTGAGTCAGTAGACTTCTTGGTTGCGTTCATTATTGGAGACATCTCTCCTAGACTGACTGCAGGCTAAGTCAGTGCTAGTCCGTTGGGTATTTCTCCATATACAGAGACTACAGTGGGCTGAGGCCTAGTCTCTAGCAATAGTGGTGGATCTTTTGGCAGACTCCTATTTCTTATAGAGTCGTAGCCTCTTTGGTCACCCTCTGCCTGTTATTTATCTTTTGCATTACTGTTATTATTCTAATAAAGGTCATCTTAACTATACCGACTGACTCCTTGTCTTGCTTGCCAACCGTAACATCTGTAGAGCAGTCCGCTGCTACCAGCAGTTCCAGCCGCTCTCACCTCAGGCAGTCCAGCTTCCATTTGCATTACCAGCCCCGTCCACTATTTCCAGCACACTGCCACAAACAGTTATAGCCGCCCCCACCTCAGTCAGACCTGCTGCCTTTGAGGTATCAACCCACATGCCATGTTGTTGCATTTCTGCAGTTGGGGTTCAAATAGTTTATGGGCCTGTATCTGCTCCTTAGTCCACAATTTTTCCAATCCTGTTCAGGACCCCTGCTCAACTGGGATCAGTTATCTGGCTGAGTGGCCAGCACCTTTACCCCCAGGATGCAGTGAACAAGGGACTCAGTTTGAGCTCCTTGAAGGGTCAAATTTCTGTGTTCTTTCAGAGACATATTGCCACCATTCCAGATGTCAAGGTTTTTCTTCAAGGGGGTGACTCATGCCTTTCCTGCCTTTACGGCTCCTACTCCTCCGTGGAACGTTAATCTGGTTTTGGGGATGTTGCACAGGCCTCCTTTTGATCCCCTTGCTTCCATTGCATTCCATCAACTGACGCTTAAGATGGCTTTTCCCCTGGCATTTGTCTCAGTCCGTAGGATTGCCGAACTGTAGACTTTGTCTTGCATTCCACCTTTCCTGGTTTTTCTTTCACAAGCATAAGGCAGTGCTTAGGATCTCTCTGGAGTTTCTTCCTAAGGTGGTTTCTGAGTTCCACATCAATCAAGAAATTGTTGGGCCTTCATTTTGTCCTGACCGGAAGTTTGACAAGGAGGAGAATCTCTATTTGTTGGATGTGGTGCATTTTTAAATTTTATGTGCACTGTACTGAGCTTTTTCGCAAGGCTGACTCTCTTTTCATCATTCCTGAGGGTCCTAGGGCAGGGCAAGCTGCTTCCAAGGTCACTGTGGCCTCTTGGAACAAGGCTACTATATGCCTAGCGTATGAACTCAGAAAGAAGTTTATTCCCTTCAAGGTCACTGCATGTTCCACTAGGTCGGTGGGGGCATCCTGGGCTTACAAGAACCAGGCCTCGGCTGAGTAGCTGTGCAAGGCTGCGACTAGGTCCTTATTGCACACCTTTCCTTAACACTACTGTGTCGATGGACGTGGCCATTCTGTAACAGCCGTCAAATTGACTGGATCCATAGCCAATCCAAAAGAGGACAAGATGTATCCCAAAAAGGAGAATTCAGATTGTTAAAACAAGCACTTTCTTATCTTGGCAAATAGATTATGGGTATGTAATTGATTCAAAAGTGTACACACATGAATATGATGGTCTGTCACAGTTTTGGAAAAGATCATCAAGATATACCACTATGAAGTCCAGGAGCTTTTCTCTGAATAAGTAATTGATAAAAGCCACGAACACTGCAGGGACATTCCGTAGACCTAAGGGCATAACCAGGTATTCACAGTGTCCCAATCATATGTTAAAAGTGGTCTTCTATTCATCCCCCTTGCACATCTGTATGAGATTGTACTCTCCTCATAAATGGCAGCTCCAAGAAGACAGTCAAGGAGCTCAGAAATGAGGCAGAGGATACCAATTGCTGTGGGTTATACTATTTAGACCCCGATAATCAATACAAGGACAAGGACTGGTCCTTTTTACCCACAAAGAAGAATCCTGCCACAGCTGGAGAAGTGGAGGGGCAGATGAAGCCCCGAGCCAGACTGTCCTTGACATAGGCTTCCAAAGCAGCAGTTTCAGAAAGGGACTATGGGTAGTTCCTTCCTCTAGGAAGAGTGGATCCAGGCACAAAATCAGTAGCACAATCATAAAGACATTGCCTGGTAGTACTTCAGCCTTCCATTTGTTGAATAGTTCAGAATAACCCGCATACAGTGATGGAATGCCTAAAGTAGGATCCGCCTCTTTGACTAGAAACAGAAACAGGATCAGGAAAAGTCAGCATACTATGAACCCAATCAGTGACAGGTTTTGCTTGCACAACCAGGGATAACCCCGAATAATAAGAGTATTAGGGGCCTTGAGGACATCAAACTCAACGGTCTCTTCATGGATAGGACCGGTCCTCAGCAACAAGGGCAGAGAAACTCTGGAAATATACCCAAATCCAAGTGGAGAACCATCTAGAATCTGAGGAGAGCGGATCCGCAATGGTATTCCACTGCAGATGCAGAGACTGCATAGTTGGCCCAAGAGAGGGACACAGGAACAGTTAAGCATTCTTTTTACATGAGGGAATTGAAGGAAGACTCAGGGAAGACCTAAGTGCGAGCGTTTCCCATCTTGTTGGGGCAAGCATGTCACGGACACCAGAGTAAATAATATACATGACACAGGTACAGTGAAGTTTAACCAGTTAATTAAGATAACAAGAGTAAGCACTTCCCCAACCTTAGTAGGAACAGGCGTGAGGACAGTGTCAAGTCCTCTACCCAAGGACTGACACAGAACTGTAACCGGTTCTCAGTAGCCTATAGAGATAGATGGGAGCAGAACCAGACTTTGTTCTATACCTAGCAAATGGAAACCTGGAACACCAGGAAACCTGATCACTGGAATGACAGCTAAACTCCCAGAACAAGACAGGCAGACAGATGGCTCCAAGCAGAGACTCTACCACGGAGTGGTAGGAGGAGCGAGACAAACTAGTACTCCGAAAGAGTCACGGAACCAGTCTACTAGGTAGACACAGGGCGGGGGCAAGAGTGTGGAATGTAACCAGCCGCAATATCAGTAAGTATGTGAAGGCAGTACTGTACGTAGGCTACAGAGCGAAGGGTTACGCAACAGGCCCAGAGGTAACGGATACAGTGGCACAGGATGCAAGCAACGGAGCAGTAGGCAACCAGCAACTCTACCATGGAGGTAGCAGTTGCACTACACCGATGGAGCATGCCTACAACTAACCCAGACAGGTGGTAGTCAGACTGGAGTGAAGGACCGCATAGAGCGTAAGTCAGACAAGCCACAGTCGAGAGCCAAATCGAGTAGTCAGCCACAGCCAAAGTCAAAACAGAGCGGGTAGTAGGACAAGCCAGGGTCATACACAGATCGGGTAATCAGTCTAAGGCACAGGATTGATCAGGAGGAAACACAGCAGCGAAGCAAGGGTCAAATGAGAGCAACACTGAAGAAACACAAAGATACACCACGAAAGGGCCACAAGTCCTAGCCTCAATGAGGTTTATAAAGCAGCAGAGGGAGATGGGACCCAATTAGGCCAAAACAGACTAGGCCCATAAACAGTTGTCCGTGCCAGTGCCTGAAACATGACTTCACAATGAAGAAGTGGCCGGAGGCCATACAGAGGTAAGAGCACAGGATCGCTTAGGCTTCAAAGGGAGACTGTGATAAAGCACGAGCCAAATGACCTGGCTCGCCGCTATAGAGACAGAGGCCAATGAACGTCATCTGGCCTTTTCTCCAGGAAACAGGTAAACCTGACCAATCTCCATGGGTTCAGGCATGTTACCTGCAGCAGGAGGTGTCTGAAACTGGGGAGTCAAATGCATAGGTGAGCGAGGAGTATGCCGGGAATGATCACAATCTCTCTCAGAGGACCTCTCAGAGAGGAGATGTTCTAAAGAGGAACACAAGGCAACAAGAGCCTTCAAAGACTAGCATACTACAGATGGTGAGTTTGTCCTTTAGTCAAACGAATAGCCCTCTATGAAAGGCAGCCTTCTAAACACTCTCTTCCCAATCAGTGTTGTGCGCATACATATGAAATTCCACAGCATACTGGGACAAAGAACAGGATCCTTGTTGGATTTCCAGGATACCAGACTCGGCCACCTCTTATTGCCCATGCGCGTTGAACACTGAGAGAAATGCATAAAGGAAAGCATCAGAGTCGTTAAGGAGTGGTGACTGATGGTCAGCTAAGGGAGCCTGACCCTGCAAGAGTGAAACAAGAAAGGTGACCTTAGCATGATGTGGTGCAAAGACCGCTTGTTGACAACGGAAGGGGAGGACATGCTGATTAAGAAATCCACATAGGCAGAAGTCAGCAACTGGGAGGCTAAATAGACAAAATCAGGAGACAGACCAAGGTCAAACAAGGCTAGGAGTTGGCGACAGGAATCAAGACACAATCAGAAGGCAAGGACTAGGTCAGACAGGCAGGAATCAGCAATTTGAGTATCAATATAGAATAGTGCAATGTATGCATATATTAACGCTTTGATAGAGGCCCTATCACGGTGCCTGTGCTATTGCTGGCGATATTTTGACAGTACTACTCCCTGATGCCTTTTATTGGTTTGCGTGGCTTTGCTCCGCCCAGTGCTAGCGCTTAAATACTGAGCCCTGTCACTTCTCTGGTGCCCTTTTGTGGTGTTCCCGTTGCTAAGTGCTTGCTCCAGGATTTCGTGTGATTCCTGTGTATGACCCTGACTGCCTGACTACTCTGCCTGTATACGTTCCTGCTCTGTGTACCGACCTGGCCTGGCTGATGTTCCTGCTCTGTGTGCCGACACGGATTGGCTGACGTTCCTGCTCTGTGTACTGACCCGGCCTGGCTGACGTTCCTGCTCTGTGTACCGACCCGGATTGGCTGACGTTCCTGCTCTGTGTACCGACCCGTCCTGGCTGACGTTCCTGCTCTGTGTACCGACCCGGATTGGCTGACGTTCCTGCTTTGTGTATCATCCAGGCCCGGCTCACTGCTCCATCCGGTATCCGGTTAGGGGCTGCCCACCGGTGTCCTCTCTGTCCACAGACAGATCCTCTTGTTGCCTCGTTGCTGCTCAGGCAGCCTTGTTACTGTGACCCGGTCAGCGAATTGTGCCTCGTGATCTGACACCCCGGTGTTGTAGATCCATCTGGTTGCACCACGGTACGCTTGACCTATTACTGCTACAAGCTGAGGTTGGTCTATTCCTGGGCGCCTCAGGCTGTTCTCACTATCTGGCAGTCGACTCCAGGTCTGAGCGTTAGTTAACCCCTTGTGGGTTGGTGCCATTAAACATTGGGTCACAGTCATTGCAGTCTCAGTTTGGTGTTACTCTGTGCCTACAGTTGCAGTCCTCCATTATTAAATTGATCAGTGACCTGTGCCCTGAAAGACTGAGTTTGGATACTTGCTGGAAAAATACAATAAGTATATTGTGTGTGGTGTAGTGCGGTAAAGGAGAGTTTAAAAAACAAATCTCTGGGTTTTATTTCCCTCTCTTTGCTGTGAGACAAGCACATAATTAAAGTCTGGTGTGGTGGGAGTGACTAATTGCTGTGTTTGTAATTGGTGGATTCCTGGATTAAATACATAGTGAATACTTGAACGTGTGAATCTTGCATCAGTGTGTAAGTGCAGAAGTGTGGGAATTTAAAACAGGGGAATTCAAGTGCAGAAGTGTGGTAAGTGCGGGAATTTAAAACAGGGGAATTCAAATACAGGGGACTGCTATTACAAGTGACTGGTTCCAAGTGAAGAGTTAGAAGGAATCTGGTTAAGTACATAAGAGTGTGTTTGGTGTTTTATTGGTATTTTATTAAGGTTTAAAAAAAAAAAAATTGTGTGGGTATTGCAAGAGTTAAAAAAAACAGTTTACTGGGTTTTTCTCTGGCCTGTGTGATTAGGGCTGATTGCTAAGGGATTTCACCTGGCTGCTAGTTACTATAAATACAGTCCATTAGCTCTGTGGAGCTGGCTCTGTGAGACTGCTATTACAAGTGACTGGTTCCAGGTGAAGAGTTAGAAGGAATCTGGAGTTAGAATAGAAGCAGGAGTTGGAAATCAGCAGAGCTCTGAGGTGACTATCATTTAAAAGGATTTATTGCATTCACATTTAAAGTTGGTTACTTACCATATAGTGATCATTAGAGGATAATATAAAGCTATTTGAATTGTAAAACCAAGCATGAGTGATAGCAGGTTAGCCAATCTCACGCAGTGCGCATCTTGTCACATGTTTGAACACTTGGAGCAATCATTCCAGGGGTCATACCGCTGTGCCAAGTGTAAGCATATTTTCTCTTTAGAGTCTAAGATATTGGATTTGGAGAGAAATATTGCAACATTGCGAGACATTGGAAACCTGGAAAGGAGTTTAGAACTCACAGAGCAGGTAGTATGTGGGGTTAGTGGTGAAGAGGGTGGAGTTGTAGATGAGGAGCGACAGGTAGGCAGCTGGGTAACAGTAAGGAGGGGAGCTAGTGGGCAGAGGAAGAGGAAGGCCAATTCTGAGTTGACTCAGTCCAACAGATTTGCAAGATTGTGTGAAGATGTTGATGAGAATTGCTCAGAATTGGCAACACTGGAGAGGGCTGATTCCTCTAGCAGCCAGGGGAACAGTCCTCCTTCCAGGCTAGATGGGGTGCAGAGCAGACAGAAACCAAGGCAGGTGGTGGTAATAGGGGACTCTATTATTAGGAGGGTAGATAGGGTAATCTGCTGCCAGGAACGTGAATGCCGAACAGTATGCTGTCTCCCGGGTGCTCGGGTTCGGCATGTTGCGGACAGGGCTGACAGATTATTGGGAGGGGGTGGAAGTGATCCAGCTGTCTTGGTACATATTGGAACCAATAACAAAATAGGAGGAAGATGGAGGTCCCTAAAGAATGATTTCAGGGATTTAGTGTGCAAGCTCAAGGCAAGGACCTCTAAGGTAGTATTTTCTGAAATACTACCTGTGCCATGCACCAGTGCAGGTAGGCAGAGGGAGCTCAGGGAGCTTAATGCATGGCTCAAGCAATGGTGTAGGAAGGAGGGTTTTGGGTTTTTAGAACACTGGGCAGACTTTGCTCTTGGGTACAATCTATATGTAAGAGATGGATTGCACCTAAATGGCAGAGGAGCCTCTGTGTTAGGGGAGAGAATGCTAGGAAGCTTGGAGGAGCTTTTAAACTAGGAAAGGGGGGGTGGGTATAGATAGCAAAAATGGGGTAGATAGAGCAGATAGGAACTGGGTCCAAGTAAATGACCAGGGGGGTGGAGAAAGGGTGGGGAGAAATTTAGTCAGTAGGGAGGAACTCCTAGTAAATGAAGGTGAAGAAAAAAGGCATGTAGGGATTAATGTAAAGACTTCAAAATCAATTGTATGCTAGCAAATGCAAGAAGTATGGTAGATAAAATAGGAGAAATAGAATTGCTGGCGGTTAATGAGCAATTGGACATAATTGGAATAACAGAAACATGGTGGAACGATGCACATGACTGGACTGGAAATATAGAGGGCTATTCCCTGTTTAGAAGAGACAGAATTAATAGAAAAGATGGAGGGGTGTGCTTATATTTGAAAACAGAGCTAAATCCAGTTTTGCGAGGTGATATTAGTGAGGAAACTGGCCAAATTGTGGAGTCCATGTGGGTAGAAATCAAGACTAAATGTGTGTGAAAGGTAAAAAAAAGTTGTTGGTGGGCATATGCTACAAACCACCAAATATCGATGACAATGATGAGGCCCAACTGCTATTGCAAATTAGGAAAGCTGCCCAGTTTGGGCATACTATAATTATGGGAGATTTTAATTATCCAGATATCAACTGGAAAAATGAGACCTGTCAGAGTGCTAAGGGGAGCAGGTTTTTGAACACACTTCGTGAAAGCTACATGTCACAAACGGTGGAAGCGCCGACAAGAAATAACAATGTATTGGACCTAGTGATCACTAATAACACAGAAATGGTATCCAATATTAAGGTAAGAGAACATTTGGGAAACAGTGATCACAACATGGTTACAGTGATACAGTGCCACACAGAAGGCTGGTGTATAAAATAAGGAAATTGGGGCTAGGAGATCACCTTTGCAATTGAATACAAAACTGGCTGAAGGATAGGGAACAGTGTGTGGTTGTAAATGGAAAATTCTCCAGTACAGTTAAAGTGGAGAGTGGAGTACCTTAGGGTTCAGTATTGGGTCCGCTGCTTTTTAACATGTTATAAATGACCTGGAAATAGATATAGAAAGCAAAATATCAATATTTGCATATGATACTAAATTATGCAAAGTCATTAATTCAGAACAGGATATTTTCTCTCTACAGAGGGACTTACATACAATGGCAGATTGGGCAAACATGTGGAATATGAAGTTTAATGTGGGGAAGTGTAAAGTCATGCATTTGGGAGGAAACAATCCCAAGGCTACTTATAAACTTAATGGAATAATTTTAGGTGACTCTTTGCTAGAAAAAGACCTGGGTATCCTTGTCAACTACAAACTTGGAAACAGTGACCAGTGTCAAACAGCAGTAGCAAAGGCAAACAAAGTCCTGTCTTGCATAAAAAGAGGTATTGAAGCAAGAGTGGATAACATTATTTTGCCATTATACAAATCATTGGTAAGACCTCACCTTGAATATGCAGTGCAATTTTGGGCACCGGTTCTGAAAAAGGATATACTAGAACTAGAGAGGGTACAGCGGAGAGCAACAAAATTAATTAAGGGAATGGAGGACTTGACATATGAGGAACGACTAAACAATCTTGGTTTATTTACTCTAGAGAAAAGACGACTAAGAGGAGACCTTATCACATTGTACAAGTATATGAGAGGTCAATACAAGGATCTCTGCGGTGAGCTATTTATTCCAAGGCTTGATCAGGTGACCAGGGGACACCCCTTGAGATTAGAGGAAAGGAGGTTTAAACTTCAGCAGAGGAAGGCTTTTTTTACGGTAAGGTCTGTCAAATTGTGGAATTCATTGCCCAGGGAGGTAGTTATGGCAGATACAATGCCATTTAAGGGAAGATTAGATACATTTCTTTCAAAAGGGAACATACAGAGTTATACTGTTTATCAGTAGGCTGATCAGGAAGGTCTGATAAAGACTAATTGAATTGGTAGCAGGAAAGCTATAAAATTCTCAGTTACTGAGGTATGAGGCGAAGGTTGAACTTGATGGACTTGTGTCTTTTTTCAACCTAATTTACTATGTTATTATGTTACTGCTGCAGCAGTCTACCGCTTGTCTAGGACCTTCGTTTACTCCTGTGGTCTTAGTCACTATTGTGTCACTCTCTGCGTAGTGAGTGTCCTGTGGGTCTCGCGCTATTAGGGCCTGTCTGTTCTCCTGGCCTAATAGCAACCATTTCACCGCTGTCTTGTTTGGATTCACACGAACTGTACCTGACCTGTGTCAGTATTATATTTGCTGATATATATATATATATATATATATATATATATATATACTGGACCAATGTGGGTATTGATTACTGTAACCTGACCTGTGTCAGTATTATATTGTATACATATATTACTGGACCCGCGAGGGTTATTCTATTTCTGTGTTTTTTTCAATAAAACTGTGTTTTACCTAAACCTTCTGTGTCTGAGTGTCCATAAAACCGTTACAGGCCCAAAGGAAGTGCACATGTGCAAATTATAGCCCAGAAGACATATGTAGGAGGAGGAAGGAGGAAGAGATAGCAGAGGTGAAGATGAGGCAGTTCAGGGGCAAGTCCCTTCAGTGATTTTGACAGTAATGACCATGGGTCAACACCTCTGGCAAATGACTACAGTGAGGGCTAACTCTACCCTTCTGCCACCCCGGAGAAGGGCTGAACGTGAACCAGAAACTGCTACAGTGGACAGTGAACCAGAAACACACAAACATATTATAAAATATATAATTATAATGTAGTATATATTATATAGGTTACAGTATTAATTTTAATTAAGTACCCCAGCTTTATTATATAGCATATTGAAAAATGAGATGTGAATGGTGTTGACAGAGATTATGAATGATGAAAAAGATGGGCTGAAGGTGTTCAGGTACAAAGTACAATAACTGTGTATTGTGACAACTAAAAATATAATGAGCTTTGTTGATTATGAATATATTAGAAATAAATATAGGATTGAGGTAAAAGAGCACAAAATGAAAGGATTCAAGGAGACTGGGCTGGAAGTAAATATTTATTCACACAAAAAAGTCATCTTATATGAGTATTCATATGAAAGCAATTATTATATTTGACAGTTAGGATACTCTTTCACACACACCTTTTTTAATCCAGAAAAAAAGATGGTACAGTGTTAGCCAGTAGAGTAGATGGGATTCAGTGTGTTGCAAGAAACACTCAAGAGAAATGTGTCATACTCTTTAAATATAAATGCAGTGTTATTGTAGCTTTCTTTCTTAACCCATGCCTGAAGAAGGGGCCTGTAACGGTTTGTTTTGACACTCAGACCAGTAGGTAAAATAAAACAACTTTTATTGAAAGAAAATAAATACAAATGATCGCCCTCTACAGTTGACAGCAACAATTGCAAGTGAATACACAGTACACATAGATTCACTATAATGGATAGAAGGCACACACTATTGGTACTGATAATAGGTTACTGGTCCCTAAAGGGTAAATGAGAACAATCTGTCCGTCTCAGCTGTGGGGTTTGGCACGCCCGTAAGATGTAGTGATAAACTGAGCAAATGTGCACAGCACAGAGTTCATGCAATGATGGGTAGTAGATGTTCAGTGACCAACATGAGCTTTAGCAAAATAGCCCCCGTGGCCTTTCACCAGGAGGCCACTGATACTGCAAGTGCAAGAGCATGTAGCCCCCACGGGCGTAATCGTAGACTAGCCTGAGATGCAAAGCTGGTGTTTTAGCCCCCACGGGCGTATAACCGGAGACCAACGTGAGCACAACACGAGCCAATAGCCCCCACGGGCGTTCACCTTCGGATCCTGCAAGAGCTTGGAGCCTAACCTTGCTACCTCTCAGAACCAATAGCCGCACGGGATACCTCCAGTAATAACCGTGATACCGAGAGCCTAAGACGCACAACCGGACCAACAGGATTAGACTACTCTGCAGATGTAAATAGGAGTCGCCGTCCAAATAGCGGCCAACTCGGCAGCAGTAGACTTACAAGGTAAAGGCTCGGTAATCAGAAAGGAGGTTCGGCAAGAGAGAAGCGGCACTGCAAGGGTTAAAAGGTACGTTTGAATCTCCCAGGCTCGGTATGGTAACTTATCTCTGCAGCGTATAGAGGCTCGGTACAAGGAGCACAGCTTATGCAAGTCAGCAAGGAACTCTGCACCAAGAGATGGGTTACACAGTAGTGTAATGGTCACACTAGGTCAGCACAGCAACGCAGGAGTCAGAATGTCGCGGCGGTGACAACAGGCCAAAGCAGGTCGCTGGAACAGGCTGCGGTGATCACGAATCAGGAAGTCAGCCAGCCGGGTCGTAGCACGTAGAAGTTTCTCAGACAAGCCGGGTCGTAGCACGTAGAAGGTTCTCAGACAAGCCGGGTCGTAGCACGTAGAAGGTTCTCAGACAAGCCGGGTCATACACGATCAGGAACACTGGAGCGTAGTCAGGACAAGCCAAAGTCGGTACACAGGAATCCGGATACAGGAACACAGCAACAGCAAGACTGGCTCAGAAACACCACGAAAGGGCATCTGACAGATGTGAGAGTCAGGTATAAAAAGGTCACCAGGGGGCGGGCCAAACCAACTGAACAAATCAAAGTCTGCCACAGATGAGAGTGACAGGATAATCACAGGCACTGTGATAGTACCCCCCTCTCAAAGACCCTCTCTCCCTGCCGGAGGCTTAGGTTTCTGAGGGTATTTAGAGTGGAAGTTGCGCACAAGTCTGGGCGCATGGAGGTCCTTCTGGTCAACCCAAGAGCGCTCCTCCGGGCCATAACCCTTCCAGTGGACCAAGTATTGCAACTTCCCTCTAAGTCGCCTAGAATCAACAATGCTCTGAACCTCATATTCCTCTTGACCCTGGACGTCCACCGGCCCGGGAACTACCGGAGTAGTAGTGTAACGATTGCAAACCAGGGGTTTTAACAGAGACACATGGAACACATTGTGAATACGCATAGACGGTGGAAGTTCCAATGCATAGGAGACAGGATTAATTTTGTGAATGATTTTAAATGGACCAATAAACCGGGGAGCCAGCTTATTCGAGGGGACCTGCAGACTGAGGTTTCTGGAGGAGAGCCATGCCCTGTCCCCAACCTGGAAAGAGACCGCTGGCAGCCGTCTACGATTGGCATATCGCTGCTGCCGCTGGAAAGACTGACTGAGGGTCCTTTGCACCTGTGCCCAGGTGGAACAGAGCTGCTCCATATGCTCATCCAAAGCCGGAATCTGTTGTGACTGGAACGAGTCCGGGAGCAAACCTGGCTGGAACCCATAATTGATTAAGAACGGGGAGCTCCCGGACGATGAGTTAACTGCACAATTCCTGGCAAACTCTGCCCATGGCAACAGGTCGGCCCAATTGTCATGATGATCAGTAATAAAACAGCTCAGGAACTGTTCCAGTCCCTGATTGGCACGCTCAGCGGCTCCTTTGGTCTGGGGATGGTAGGCGGAGGAGAAGGACAATTGAATGCCGATCATGCCACAGAATGCCCTCCAAAACCTGGACACGAATTGACTCCCACGGTCGGAGACCACCACTCTGGGTATCCCGTGCAAACGAAACACTTCACTAGCAAAGACCTTTGCCAATTCCTGAGCCGATGGAAGCCCCTTGAGCGGCACAAAATGAGCCATTTTGGAGAACCTATCAACCACCATAAGGATAAATGTATACCCCCAAGAGATTGGCAATTCTCCCAGAAAATCGATAGATATATGAGATCAGGGCCGTTCTCCATTAGGCACAGGTTGAAGCAGGCCCACTGGGAGATGCCTGGGGGTCTTAGCACGGGCACAGGTGGCACAAGCGGCAGTATAAGCGGAGCAATCGGCTCTGAGCGTCGGCCACCAGAATAATTGTGAAGGAGACCATACCAGCTGATCCCTTCTGATGTGCCCAGCCGCCCTAGACGAATGATAGGTCTCCAATAGACGGGTACGAAATGGCTAATCTACAAAGCATTTACCAACTGGAGTCTCAGGTGGAGCCCTAGACTGAGACCCCAAAATCTCCTTTCCCAGTGGCAAAGTTATACTAGTGCGAATAGTAGCCATAATACGGTCGGGCTGAATAATAGGTACCGGTGCTTCCTCCCTCTCAGTGTCCGAAGCGAACTGTCGAGACAATGCGTCTGCCCTCACGTTCTTAGAACCCGGGAGGTAAGATACTATAAAGTTAAACCGGGACAAAAAGAGTGCCCACCTGGCCTGTCGAGAAGACAACCTCTTAGCCTCAGAGAGATATGTCAAGTTCTTGTGATCGGTAAGGATCAGTACTGGGTTCTTGGTACCTTCCAACAGGTGACGCCACTCCTTCAGTGCCAGAATAATAGCCAATAACTCCCTGTCGCCAATCTCATAGTGGCTCTGTGCGCTGGACAACTTCTTAGAGAAAAAAACCACAAGGTTTCAAGGTACCACCTCCCACAGGACGCTGGGAGAGTACTGCCCCAACCCCAACCTCAGAGGCGTCAACTTCCAAGGTAAATGACAGGGAGGGATTTTGATGGGACAGCACTGGGGCAGACGCAAAGGCAGCTTTTAAGGTTTCAAACGCATTATCAGCGGCCTCGGACCACTGAGAGGGAGTAGTGCCCTTATGAGTCAAATCAGACAAAGGTTTCACAATTGTGGAAAAGTTACGTATGAATTTTCTGTAATAGTTGGCAAACCCTAGAAAGCGCTGAATCGCTTTTAACCCTTTAGGGCGAGGCCATTGTAATACTGCTGCCAACTTATCCTGGTCCATAGCGATTCCATCTTTGGAGATTACGAACCCCAAAAATGGTACTTGAGACACATGGAATTCGCATTTTTCCAATTTACAAAACAGCTTATTCTCCCGGAGTCGCAGCAAGACTTCCGTGACATCTTTAATATGTTGGGAGAGAGTGACGGAATGAATCAATATATCGTCCAGTTATACCACCACGCAGGACTGAAGCATGTCACGCAAGATATCATTAATCAGCTCCTGGAATACCGCAGGTGCATTACATAAGCCAAAAGGCATTACCAGATATTCGTAGTGCCCAGTTCTGGTATTAAATGCCGTTTTCCACTCATCACCTTCTCTGATTCTAATTAGATTGTAGGCAGCCCGCAAATCAAGTTTAGTGAAAACAGAAGAGCCCTTCAATCTGTCAAATAAGTCGGTGATGAGTGGAATAGGGTATGCGTTCTTGGGCATAAGCTTATTAAGCCCCCGGTAATCAATACATGGCCTTAGTTCGCTATTTTTCTTTTTTACAAAGAAGAATCCGGCACCAGCCGGGGAAGTGGATTTGCAAATAATTCCCCATACTAAGGGCGTCCTCAATGTACTCCTCCATTGCCCTGTTCTCCTCGCATGACAGTGGGTAAGTACGTCCTCTCGGGGGAACCACACCTGGAGGCAAATCAATAGCGCAATCATAGGGTCTATGCTCGGGCAATGCGCTAACCTCCCCCTTGCTGAATACGTCACTGAATTCCCCATATTCAACTGGCACAGCAGGAGAGGTACACATAATCTTGACAGGAAGAGATAGGCAGTTCTTTTTACAGTAATCGGACCAGGAACTAACCTCACATTTTTGCCAATCAAATTGAGGATTGTGCAGAAGTAACCATGGAAACCCCAAAATGACTGCATGGTGAGGTGAGCGAATAATTTGAAGCCATACCTCCTCCTTGTGGAGTGCCCCAACTGACACAGAAATAGGGATGGTTTCCATCGTAATAAAGGCGGGTTCCAATGGTCTGCCATCAATGGCCTCTACTGCCAACGGAGATTCCTTTTTGCATAGAGGAGTATTTTGCAAAGCTGCAAAAGATTGGTCCATAAAGTAGCCGGCTGCACCAGAGTCTACCAGCGCCAAGGCTTCTGCGCCCTTGTCAGCCCAAAAGAACGCCACCTGGATGGTGGGTTTAACGATATTTGAATCTAGGGACTGTTGTACACCACCTAGGGCCTGTCCCCCAAGGTACCCTAGGTGCGTGCGTTTCCCGGCCTAACCGGACAATTGCGCAAAAGGTGCCCCTGTTTGCCACAATATAAACATAGGCCTTGCCTCTTACGAAACGACCTCTCTTCTTTGGAGAGTCTAGTGAAACCCAGCTGCATTGGCTCTGCTGCCTCTCCTGGACGCTCAGTAGGAAAGGGTGGAGAGGGTGGGTCAAAGGAACTACCCTGCCCATGGTTTCTGGAAGTTGCCCTTCTTGCCAACCGTCTTTACCGGATACGAGAGTCATTGAGCATTACATAATCAATGAATTCGTCCAGGTCACTAGGTACATCTCGAGCAGCTATTTCATCCTTAATTGGTTCAGAGAGCCCCTTAGCAAAAGCTGCCAATAATGCCTCATCGTTCCAGCCCACCTCTGCTGCCAGGGTCCGGAATTCTATCACATAATTGCCCAATGTACGTTTGCCCTGCTGTATCTCCATTAGCCTTTTGACAGCGGAGGCAACTCTGCCAGGGACCTCAAACACACGGCGGAACTTCCTTACGAACTCATTAAAGTTCAGCGTGCAAGGTTTGGCACTTTCCCACAATGGGTTCGCCCAAGCCAAAGCTTTGCCTGTTAGTAGCGATATCATGAATCCGACCTTGCTTCGGTCATTAGGAAATCCCTTGGGCGTTAATTCCAAATAGATCTCCAACTGATTGATAAAGCCCCTGCATAAGGAAGGCTCGCCATCATATCTCAATGGTAACGGCGCCGCTGCCGTTAAGCCTCTGGCACAAGGAGGAGGGGCTAGAGGTGGATTATCCGGTGTCAAGACTGGGGAGACCACCGGATTCGGATTAGGCTTGTCTAGGTGTACCGTACGCTCAAGTAGGGTCTGTAGAGCCAGTGCCAATTGATCTAAGCTCTGCTCATGGACATCCATTCTCCAGTGGATGTTTTGTGTGTTACTTTCACCCTTACTGTCTGAGGTCATGGCCCTTTCGTACTGTAACGGTTTGTTTTGACACTCAGACCAGTAGGTAAAATAAAGCAACTTTTATTGAAAGAAAATAAATACAAATGATCGCCCTCTACAGTTGACAGCAACAATTGCAAGTGAATACACAGTACACATAGATTCACTATAATGGATAGAAGGCACACACTATTGGTACTGATAATAGGGAACTGGTCCCTAAAGGGTAAATGAGAACAATCTGTCCGTCTCAGGAGGCCACAGATACTGCAAGTGCAAGAGTATGTAGCCCCCACGGGCGTAATCGTAGACTAGCCTGAGATGCAAAGCTGGCGTTTTAGCCCCCACGGGCGTATAACCGGAGACCAATGTGAGCACAACAGGAGCCAATAGCCCCCACGGGCGTTCACCTTCGGATCCTGCAAGAGCTTGGAGCCTAACCTTGCTACCTCTCAGAACCAATAGCCGCACTGGATACCTCCGGTAATAACCGTGATTCCGAGAGCCTAAGACGCCCAACCAGACCAACAGGATTAGTCTACTCTGCAGATGTAAATAGGAGTCGCCGTCCAAATAGCGGCCAACTCAGCAGTAGTAGACTTACAAGGTAAAGGCTCGGTAATCAGAAAGGAGGTTCGGCAAGAGAGAAGCGGCACTGCAAGGGTTAAAAGGTACGTTTGAATCTCCCAGGCTCGGTATGGTAACTTAGCTCTGCAGCGTATAGAGGCTCGGTACAAGGAGCACAGCTTATGCAAGTCAGCAAGGAACTCTGCACCAAGAGATGGGTTACACAGGAGTGTAATGGTCACACTAGGTCAGCACAGCAACGCAGGAGTCAGAATGTCGCGGCGGCGACAACAGGCCAAAGCAGGTCGCTGGAACAGGCCGCGGTGATCACGAAGCAGGAAGTCAGCCAGCCGGGTCGTAGCACGTAGAAGTTTCTCAGACAAGCCGGGTCGTAGCACGTAGAAGGTTCTCAGACAAGCCGGGTCATACACGATCAGGAACACTGGAGCGTAGTCAGGACAAGCCAAAGTCGGTACACAGGAATCCGGATACAGGAACACAGCAACAGCAAGACTGGCTCAGAAACACCACGAAAGGGCATCTGACAGATGTGAGAGTCAAGTATAAAAAGGTCACCAGGGGGCGGGCCAAACCAACTGAACAAATCAAAGTCTGCCACAGATGTGAGTGACAGGATAATCACAGGCACTGTGATAGGGCCTTAGTGTCCTATAACCTTGCATTTTCCTTTCTTCTCAGTTAGCCATTCAAAGTTATCACTTTTATATCACTCTTGTGAGTTTTGCTAAACTGAATCCCATATGCTTTACTTGTCACATTCAGTGCTTTTGCTTTTGTCATAATTTGAACCTTCTTCCCTACCATTGCCGGTGAAGATCTCAGCCATGCTGCTATTGGTTTATAAGACTTTTTAAGGGCTGGATTTTCACCTGAGCCTTGCCTGATTGTTTAAGTTTGTTGCTTGACCAGATTTTGTTGCATCAACCTTGGCTTATTTATTCTTTTGATTGTCTTTGCGGTTCTTTATTCCTTGGCTTACATTTACTGACTACAGTTTCTGCTTATCGCTGATACCTCTTACTCTCCTGGTGACCACAGTTTGTTTGACTAGTCTGCTGCTTGGCTCCTGTACATCCACAGGTATGTTCATACCTTGGGCCTTCGGACCAAGGAGGTATATTGCACTCACTATTATATCTGTGTTCCCTGTTCACTCTCTGACCCAGGCTACTGTCGCTAACTATTGTATGTACCTGCTCTCACCATATTGTTGCCTTCGACTTGGGTATCCATGTCTGTCTTAGTGGTCTCTGGCCGACTGTGCTCGACAGTGTGTGTGTGTGTGTGTGTGTGTGTGTGTCCACTGCAGTGCGAGTCAAAGTTGGGAGTGTTGCATTTCTCAGCAGTACTATCTCTCTGAGTTTAGGGATGTCCGATTATAGCAAGGTTCCTGGCCTTGTTGCTGGAGTTTGCAGGGTGAGTCATTATAACTGGGAACTAGTCGATCAGTTATCTTATCTTGGTTAATATGACCTTGGGTCCCGGTTGGTGTGAGTTGTATAGTAGCTTATCAATCACTAGGTGGCAGTACTGCACCACTCTATTGTATCTGTGGGATTTAGGAGCGTTTAAAGATCCTTTCAGTATTATTCCGAACCATAATTTTATCTGACACACTAGTCATTCTTATCGGTTGTAGTTTATTTCCTTGCTCATTGTTGGACACTCTTTGATTACCAGTCGTATAATTTCCTTTCCCACATTGGCTAGGTTATACCGACTTCTGACACTAGCTGTTTCAGGGATGTCCTCCTTGTTGCCTGCTCCCTGTGTTCTTCCTTATACCTCACAGAAGGGGATCCAACTTGGGCTCCTGTAATCTGTATTGAGATCCTCTCGCTTTGGAGTTTAGGTGCATGGTACAACCGACTTCCATCCTGGTCAGGTTCCCAGCTCAACTGAGATTGGACATCGGCTTCGCGGCCAGTACCTTTAAGATTTTACTGGAGCGACAGCAGGAGCAAGTCCTCACCTCTCATGAAAGTCATCTTCAATGCCTAGAGAGCAAGATAACTGAAAAAGAAGGGAAGGACAACAAGGGGTGCTCCCTGTGTATATCAGTTTGATTATGATATGACCACCACCACACCCTATTGTGCGTACTCACAAAGGGCCTGTGTCAGTGGTGGCTTATACCAGAACTGACAAAACAGGCAGCTGGAGTATTTAAAGACTGTCTCCAGGCACAGTATATTCAGCTTCAGCAGTGAAGGTGTTAAGGCTGCTCTCTCAGATAACACGCTCTCCCTCAGCAGCAAAACATACAGTGGAACATAAGACAGAAGAAAAAGGAGTGCCAATAGTGAAATACAGTAATTTGAATAATACAGTTAATAATATAATTGATTAAACTCACATTTGGTATAAGTCAGGGCTCTGATATCAGAGTCAACTGACAACTACGCTTTCTATATTTGGATCTATTTTATATTAGGCTTGTTTGTGCTTTGATAAAGTGGCTTCTTCACCACGAAAAGCGTTAGCATTTCTAGCCTTTTAATTGGTATTATATATTTTTTTAATAAACTCTTTATACCAATATACAGTTTTTATTTTTGTCCACCTGATGCCTTCAATTAAGGATTTCTGGAAAGTTCCTGTACCATGGAGGAGACCTGAACGGAGACGGGTTATTTTCTCTGTAAGCACGATTGTCAGTTGACTCTGATATCAGAGCCCTGACTTATACCAAATGTGAGTTTAATTAATTATATTATTAATTATATTATTCAAATGACTGTATTTCACTATTGGCGCTCTGTTTTCTTCTGTCCTATTTTCCACTGTAGAGCACAAAATGGACACCATCCTAGAAATGTTGCAGGACTCTGCACCCCTATTTTGACTACAGTCCTCAAGGAGCATCCACCGCTGCAGGAGCTAGTATCCCAGCAGAAGCTACTACTACAGCTGCCCCAGACTACCACTGCTGGAAAGATATACTGGCAATCCAGTGGCTTCATTAACCAATGCTTGCTCTATTTCCACACCCTCCCACACTGTTTTAGTACTTTTACTGCTCATATCTCCTTTATCATTTCACCACTAAAAGATCAGGCCCTGGCAACACTAGTGGAACAAAATTATCCATTACTTCAGTACTCAGAGGAATTCCTCAAAACGTTCCATCTGGTTTTTGATATTCCTGGACGAAAACCAGGGGCTGAAGCCTCTGTCATCAACCTTCTTCAAGGGAATAAAATAGCCAGTATGCTATACAGCTTCATACATTAGCATACAAAATGGACTGGAATCAAGCAGCCTTTTTCAGAGAGGGTTGAGAAAAAAAAAAATTAAAGATGCTTTGACATGAAAGAACTACCTGATTCACTGGAGGAACTAATATTTCTTTGTCTAGAGCAGAATAAATGCCAGACAGAAAGAGAAATAGAAAGAGACACCAGCAGAAGACCACGGAGCTTTTTCCCCGCTGTCCCACCCTTTCAGAATCATCCCCATCAGAAGAACTGATGGAAGTAGGGGGAGTCACCAAATTATCCAATATGGAGCAACAGTGCCATTGTACTCTTTGACCATGCCTGCATTGTGGAGCCAAGGGGCACCTCCTCCAACAGTGCCCCGTCCGACGCTTCCTACTGAAGTCTGGAAACTCCATAGCTTATAGATAATTAGGAGGAAATCTCTAAGTTATAATGACATGCTTCCCCCATCACATCCTGTCTATCTGTGCCAGTCGCCCTCATTTGGGTCACTTTGTCTGTGCAGACCTTACCATTTATTGTTTCCTGTGCTGCAGGGATGTTCATGAATAAAGAGTGGGTAGCCTTGCAATACATTCCTCTCGGTCCTAAACTCACTCGTCTACTGGTCTCCATTATTGATGGTAAACCTGTAGGGCTGGCCTAGTTCTTTTTTTTTTTATTAGGGCTCCCTTGGCTAAAGACACACAACTGACGAATCGACTGGCGCATTGCTCAGACTATGTCATGAGGGACTTCTTGCTTCTCCTTCTGTATCCTAACCATCAGACCCATGATGGTACTATTGAAAATTGCTCCAGACACTCCCAAGAGAGCAATTCCTCCTCCTTATTAGAGATTTCGTGACATAGTTCCCTTTGGTCATAACCAGACCATACCGCCCAATCGGTTGTCCGACTGTGCTATTAAACTCCTCCCAAGTACCATACCTCCTAAGGGACACACATTTCTTTTATCCCCTCCTGAAAATAAAGCCTTGGCCCTTTACATACAGGAAAGTTTGGCCAAAGGCTTTATTCACCCATCATCTTTACCTGCAGGAGCGGGGTTTTTCTTTGTCCAGAAAAAAGATGGATCTCTGCATCCCTGTTTTGATTACAGGGGACTCAATAAAGTCTTGGTCAACAAGAGTTATCCCCTCCCTTTGATCACCGAACTTTTGGATCAACTTAAACGGTCGTCCGTTTTCACCAAGCTGGATCTGCATGAGGCATACAACCTCATTCATATGAAACCCGGGGATGAGTGGAAAACGGCTTTTAACTCACGCTATGCCACTTGGGCTTTGTAATGCCCTGGCCACTTTCCAAGGGTTTATTAATGAGCATTACAGAGACATGCTGCAATCTCATGTGGTCATTTATTTGACATTCTTATTTACTCTCCTTCACTTCAGCTCCATATCTCTCAAGTTGAATCTGTCCTATAGCGCCTCAGAGAGCATTTCCTTTTAATGAAACTAGACAAATGCAAGTTTGAAAAACCATGTCTTTCCTTTCTAGGATATATCATTTCTTCCTCTGGATTGGAAATGGACCCTGGCAAGGTTCAAGCAGTATCTCAGTGACCCATCACCAGAGCCATCCAAAGATATATAGGTTTTTCCAACTACTATAGAAAATTTATAAAAAAAAGTTCAGATTGTCTTCCCTATAACGGGCTTGAGTAAAAAAGGTGCTGACCCTCAGATCTGGCCTACTACTGCTCTGCAAACCTTTTCTTCCCTCAAACCCTCATTTACCTCTGCCCTGATTCTCTGGCTTCCAGATCCCTCGCTACAATTCCATTGAGGTGGATGCACATGAACAAACGGCAGGGGCAGTCTTGTCCCAAAGACATATGGATTCCTCCAATCTTCCCCCATTTTTTTTTTTCTAAAAAATTTAGAGGCGGAGCGCAACTATGACGTGGGTAATTGAGAATTGCAAGCCATAAAGGTGGCCCTCGAAGGGTGTGTGGGGGGGTTCTACTCTCCCTGTGTTGATTCTGACCGACCATACAAATTTACAGTTTCTGGAATCAGCCACTGCAAGCTCAATGGACATTATTTTTCACCAGATTTAATTTTATTTCATACCTCCCTGATCAAGGAATACGAAAACTGATCGCTTTCTAGACTATTTGAACCTGACACTATTCATACATCTGACCCTATTCGTCCTCCTCACTGCATCTTGGCCACCCTCTAGACAGCTACACTGGACCACATCAAAGTTCTTCAAGGCCCCTGCTGCTCAGCAACCTATGAATACCATATTCATTTCCCCACTCTTCCACCTGAAGATCCTGCACTGGTCTCACTCTTCAGTTGTTGCAGGTCATCAAGGGATTCTGAAGAACGAAGATTTGGTGGCCCAACAGTGTTGGTGGCCATCCTTTCGTGATGATGTATACAACTTTGTACTGGCATGTTCAGTCTGTGCTTGCCATAATACACCTCATCAACCACCAGCAGGACTCTTGTACCCATAACCGCTTCCCTATGGACACATCTTGCCATGGATTTTGTTTTAGACCTACCTTCCTCTGGCTGTTGCACCACTATTCTTAGTAATAGTTAACCGTTTTTCTAGGCAAGGACATTTCTTCATCCCACTTACTAAACTACCATCTGCCACTGAACTTGCACACATCTTCCTCAAAAGAATTTCTTCGGCTCCATGGCTGATCGAGGTGTGCAAGTTGTTTAAAAAATTTGGCAATCCCCAATCCATGGGACAGAGTGAAAGAACGAATCAGTCTCTGGAGACCTTTCTTAGACTAGTCATGAACACCGACAATTCCAACTGGGTGGAGTTATTACCTGTGAAGAAACAGGAGGTTAACCTCTCATGTCCCTGTGATATGTGAGGACTGTGAGATTACATGGACATTACGGGCAATACATCTGCCATGGACTTTTTCCAGCTAAAGTCCTTTGAACTCAATGTCGCAATCAATTGGTTGAACACTATTATCCTGTCTTGTGAGCTGCCCTCTATTGGTTTAATGGTGCATAGCAGTATTGCATTGCCATCTATTGGTTCAGTCTTGTTATGGAAGCACAGGCATTGTCCTGTGAACTATCTGTTGGTTGGTGCCATATATAGCAGCATTGCTGTGAGTCCCATGCTAGTTGCCAATAGCCAGGCACTATGCATATATGCTGCTGTTGCAGGTTCTGTAACTCTAGTTTGCAATGCCTTAATTCTATCTCCCCATCCTACACCCCAATATTATGTTATTCTGTTGTGTTTGTGATGTGTTCTGCATTCTGTGTGTTATGTTATTTATTTTTTTTACTTTCTTTATTATGACAGTCATACAAAACAAACAGTTATTACAATATCATCATAAAATCTTCACAGATCTATTACTTTTATATCACAGCCATATACATCACTAGACATAAAAAAAAAAAAAAAAAAAAAAAGACAACACATTGAGTATAGAGTTCCAACTTAAAATCTCCTCCTTCCTCTACATCCCGATTAATTTTTGGATCAAATTATCCCATAACTCCAGGGCCTCAAATCCTTTAATACCATTCCGCATCAACTCTCTTTCCATCTTACTTTGCCAATCTGCATGTTGCTTAACTTCCTCCCATGTTGGAACCTGTGATGTTTTCCAAAGTTTCGCAACATACAGTTTGGCCGCTGTCAGAATATGCAACATCATTTTCCTTTTCCATTTATTCATCTTGGGGATACCCATGTGTAGTAGAGCTACCTCAGGAGTTGGCATTAAAATTACTCCATTTATATCTGACATTTTCAGAAATATCATTGCCCAAAATTCCTTTAAACCCGGGCAGCTCCACCACACATGTATATAATCACCCTGAGAATGTTCGCATCTCCAACATAATTTAGATGTCTCCACAAACATATTACCCAACTTAGCTGGCAAGAGATACCACTGATTACTGACCTTGTAGCATAATTCAATCAAATTTACACAATGAATATTCTTATTTATTAATCTTAAAGCAGAATTCCATTCTTCTTTCGTAATGGATTTCCCCAGATCCTGTTCCCATCTCTTAACTGCCGGAAAATCGTCTGAATTAATCAGACTGTCCAAATATTGGGAACATCTCCGTAATAAATTCCTCTCTAAATCACTCTGCATCAATTCCATCAATCTCATCACCTTATTAGATTTTTTCTCCTTTAAATAAAAATTGAGTGATAACATTTGAAACCTAACAAAATTAAATATCTCTTTATTACTCAAATTCAAATTTGAGAAAAGTTTCACTTTATCTCCTGCTACAAGGTCAGCAATAGTATCTAGTCCTGCTTCTCCCCATGTTTTCAAACTTATATCCTCTAGATATCTTGATAATGACAATATTGGGGTAATCTCTAATATCCTAAATCTTAATCCTAATAGTTTACTAATTTCCATCCATCCACGGGATAAATCTTTTAACATGTTCGATGTTGTTTCTAAACACTTACTCACTCTCCTAGGATCCCAAAAAAATGCAAATAAATCTTCACCTTCTACACTTCCCTTTTCAATCAAATACCAATTTTCTAACTTTGATGATGGATTTACTGACACAATAATATGTAGTAATCTACTAGCTCTATAAATCTTCCCTATATCAGGATATACCATACCACAATCACTTATTCTTAAAGATAAATATCTCTGTGCTATTCGTGGGTTTTTACCTTGCCATATAAACCTATCCAAGGCAGACTGGACCATCACTAGCCAACTTCCAGGTATCGCTACTGGTAACATTCTTAATAAGTATAACTATTTTAGCATAATATAACTTCTTATACAGTTTACTGTTCCCCACCAAGACAAAAACATGCCTTTCCAATTCTTTAAATTTTTCTGCATCCATTTATATATACTCATAAAATTTACTTCCATACATTCCTTATATTTCCAAAAGATATATATATCCAGATATTTCAAATAATTTTTCACCCACTCGAAATTATACTGTTCTTTCAACTTAGACTCTAATTCTTGCTCTATATTCATCATTAAACATGTCGTCTTCTCTATATTTAACTTATATCCAGAGAACATAGAAAATTCCTCAATTTCCATCATCAAATTTCTTAAAGAGCTTAATGGATCCTCTATAGTAACCAATATATTGTTTGCATACATCGTTAATTTGAGTTCATTTGATGCAATATTAAAACCCTTAATTGCTATATTCCCTCTTATCCTATTCGCCAGGGGTTCCAAGCTTAAAATATATAATAAGAGAGACGACACCGGAGGAGGTGCTTCAACGGATCCACAATATATCCATAGCCCAAAGATGATCTCAAGCCGTGTTTAAAATCAATAGATTTATTAAATCACTTGTTAAAAAGCATCCAGCTTATTGTGCAACAGGCTTACACAACAAATTCAAAAAACCAATTCACGAGACACCTAACATGTTTCGTGCATAAATCACTTATTCATAGGCTGCCATACAAACGCGAACTGGTTTCTCTTATACTAAAACCTAAAACCCTTAATTAACACTCAATATAGCAATTAAACCATTTACCCATCATTGGTGGTGGAAATTCAAATCCTCCAATCCGTAAAATGCTACAATATTGCAACATAAATGAGTATTCAACCCACCAACCAATGAAAACGGCCAAAATTCTCCTTAAAGGAGATGTAATAGGGCTAAAACTCTCCTTCATTTAACTCTCCAAATCGCTAAGAGTGAACAAACACCGCTAAACTATGACGGTATATTTCACTCACGCACCCGGAGAGCCAACATCCACTATACAATAACAAAATCAATCAGAATTAGTCATTACATCCAATGCTCAATATGCATTAAACATACAAAGATTGCTCATATAAAAACACATCTTAATGATGTGCATGGACAATCTAACCACCTACTCATAAAGTGAAATAGTAAGGAATATTTCTTGTTACTTAATAGATTTCAGAGGGACAAAACAATGGTCATTGCTATAACCAAAAGTAAAGAATAAAGAGTAAACAAATAAAGGAAACCTACTTTCCCTTAATTGTTATGAATATACAAAGATACATCATGTGTAGAATTTAAACCATGGGGTATTCTAGTGTTCAAATTTATAATCCACTTAACTTCAGCTCTATTAAGAAGGGCCTCTATATCGCCACCTCTTTCTTTCAAAAAAACCCGTTCAATACCTTGGAATCTGAATGCCGAAAGCTCGGCATTAACACATTCTACAAAGTGACGAGCAACTGGTTTTGCTAAATCCCTATTTTTAATGCTAAGCACATGCTCTCTTATTCTTTGTTTCAAGGGTCTGATGGTACGACCCACATACTGTTTTTTACAACCACCACATGTAATGGCATAAACTGTATGTGTAGTTCGACAGTTAATATATTGCTGTACACTATATTCTTTGTTTGAATTATAAGTCAAAATAGTAGTACCCCCCTGAACATAAGCACAAGCTAAACACTTCCTCGCCCCACAAACATACATGCCCACCGTGGTCAACCAGGTGGGATTCACTGTATTTTTGCTCCTATAGAGACTCGGGGCCAAAGAATTGCCCAAAGTGGGTGCTTTCCTGGCAACAAAATTAACCCCTTGTTCAAGAACTGTCCTTAGTTTAAAATCATTCTTCAAGACCGGCAAATGTCTACTAATGATGCTCTTTATAGCTCCAAACTGCAAACTATAATTAGTTACAAAGAATAATCCTGTAGACTGTCTGACCCTTGAGCTCCTATGCGTCTTATTGAGTAATATCTCACGATTGCTCTCTTTAGCTCTCGTGTAAGCTGAGTCAATCAATCCACATGGATAACCTCTGTGCAACAATCTAGATTTTAGATCCCTGGCCTGTAGTTCAAATTCACTCTCAGTTGAGCAATTTCTGCGTACACGCAGAAACTGCCCAACTGGAACTGCCCTAATGATATGTTTAGGGTGAAAAGATTTTGCATGAAGCAAAGAATTGCCCGCACAAGGTTTCCTATATAATGTAGTATTGACGATTTGTTGTTTGTTTGGCAAGGCACAGAGCAAGCCTTTTTAGAATTTAAGGACTTTCTGAACACCAATAACTGTTCATTGGAGTTCACTGCTGAATTTCAGAAAATTGAGATCTCATTCTTGGATTTGCGCTTGAGCTTTGGCAAGGATAGAGTTAATACTACATTATATAGGAAACCTTGTGCGGGCAATTCTTTGCTTCATGCAAAATCTTTTCACCCTAAACATATCATTAGGGCAGTTCCAGTTGGGCAGTTTCTGCGTGTACGCAGAAATTGCTCAACTGAGAGTGAATTTGAACTACAGGCCAGGGATCTAAAATCTAGATTGTTGCACAGAGGTTATCCATGTGGATTGATTGACTCAGCTTACACGAGAGCTAAAGAGAGCAATCGTGAGATATTACTCAATAAGACGCATAGGAGCTCAAGGGTCAGACAGTCTACAGGATTATTCTTTGTAACTAATTATAGTTTGCAGTTTGGAGCTATAAAGAGCATCATTAGTAGACATTTGCCGGTCTTGAAGAATGATTTTAAACTAAGGACAGTTCTTGAACAAGGGGTTAATTTTGTTGCCAGGAAAGCACCCACTTTGGGCAATTCTTTGGCCCCGAGTCTCTATAGGAGCAAAAATACAGTGAATCCCACCTGGTTGACCACGGTGGGCATGTATGTTTGTGGGGCGAGGAAGTGTTTAGCTTGTGCTTATGTTCAGGGGGGTACTACTATTTTGACTTATAATTCAAACAAAGAATATAGTGTACAGCAATATATTAACTGTCGAACTACACATACAGTTTATGCCATTACATGTGGTGGTTGTAAAAAACAGTATGTGGGTCGTACCATCAGACCCTTGAAACAAAGAATAAGAGAGCATGTGCTTAGCATTAAAAATAGGGATTTAGCAAAACCAGTTGCTCGTCACTTTGTAGAATGTGTTAATGCCGAGCTTTCGGCATTCAGATTCCAAGGTATTGAACGGGTTTTTTTGAAAGAAAGAGGTGGCGATATAGAGGCCCTTCTTAATAGAGCTGAAGTTAAGTGGATTATAAATTTGAACACTAGAATACCCCATGGTTTAAATTCTACACATGATGTATCTTTGTATATTCATAACAATTAAGGGAAAGTAGGTTTCCTTTATTTGTTTACTCTTTATTCTTTACTTTTGGTTATAGCAATGACCATTGTTTTGTCCCTCTGAAATCTATTAAGTAACAAGAAATATTCCTTACTATTTCACTTTATGAGTAGGTGGTTAGATTGTCCATGTATATCATTAAGATGTGTTTTTATATGAGCAATCTTTGTATGTTTAATGCATATTGAGCATTGGATGTAATGACTAATTCTGATTGATTTTGTTATTGTATAGTGGATGTTGGCTCTCCGGGTGCGTGAGTGAAATATACCGTCATAGTTTAGCGGTGTTTGTTCACTCTTAGCGATTTGGAGAGTTAAATGAAGGAGAGTTTTAGCCCTATTACATCTCCTTTAAGGAGAATTTTGGCCGTTTTCATTGGTTGGTGGGTTGAATACTCATTTATGTTGCAATATTGTAGCATTTTACGGATTGGAGGATTTGAATTTCCACCACCAATGATGGGTAAATGGTTTAATTGCTATATTGAGTGTTAATTAAGGGTTTTAGGTTTTAGTATAAGAGAAACCAGTTCGCGTTTGTATGGCAGCCTATGAATAAGTGATTTATGCACGAAACATGTTAGGTGTCTCGTGAATTGGTTTTTTGAATTTGTTGTGTAAGCCTGTTGCACAATAAGCTGGATGCTTTTTAACAAGTGATTTAATAAATCTATTGATTTTAAACACGGCTTGAGATCATCTTTGGGCTATGGATATATTGTGGATCCGTTGAAGCACCTCCTCCGGTGTCGTCTCGTTTGTCGAAGTCTGTGGCCAAGATTGTGGAGGTTGCTCCGGATCTGCAACAGCTTTTTGCCGTGGTGAGTTTAAAAAGTTTATGATTGTTACATTGCTTCATTATATAATAATTAGAAGAGTTTAAAATTAGCGACCTCTTTATATAGTGCTTTTTGTTTAAAATATATAATAGCGTGGAAAGAGGACAACCCTGACGGGTTCCATTGCTTATTGAAAACCAGTCTGTACTCAAACCTGGACTCCTCACCCTAGCCTGCGGACAAGAATATAATGCTTTTATAGCCTCCAAAATGTGTCCTTGAAACCCATACTCAGCCAAAATCTCAAAGAGGAAATCCCACCTGACCCTGTCAAACGCCTTCTCTCCATCTAATGACAGGGCCAGGAGGGGTCTACCGCTTCTCTCTGTCATTTCCACAATATCTAAAATTCTTCTTATACTACCTCTAGGTGTTCTCCCACTTACAAAGCCCACCTGATCTTGTTCAACCAAATCTGGAATAAACATTTTTATTCTATTTGCTATTATTGAAGAATATAATTTAATATCAGCATTCAAAATCGAAACAGGGTTATAATTTTTTTACAGCCCATGGATCTTTATCCTGTTTTAATATAGGTGAAATATTAGCTCTCAATAACTCATCCTGTATTGTCCCTTGACTCATTATCTCATTAAAAGCTTCCAGCAAAACTTGTACCACATATTTTTCCATTATCTTATAAAATATTTCACTAAACCCATCTGGCCCTGGTGCTTTATACAATTTTGAATTATCTATTATCTTCTTTAACTCCTCTATATCTATTGGTTGATTCAATCTCTCAAACTGTTCTGTAGATAATTTTGTTAATCCCAATGAGGAAATATATCGTCCCAGCTGTTCTTTTTGTTCAACCACTGGAAGATTATACAACTCCTCAAAAAAATTTTTTAAGCCCACTCCGATTTCCTCAGGGTCAAGCTATATTTTATTATTCACTACTAACTTAGTAATCCGCTTGTAAGCCTTCTCATGCTTTAATCTTTTAGTTAAATCTTTACTTGCTCTATTACCAGAGCTATACCATTTACTTTTCAAATAATCTAATTTCTTCTATGTTTCTTCTATCAAAAGATGATTTATTTGATCTTGCAGCACTTTTATCTGTTTTTATATAGTATTGAGGGTGTAATTTTGTTTAAATTAAATTTTTCTGCTAACTCTATATATAATGCTGCTAAACCAGACTGTCTCTTTTTAGCACTTTCAATCTCCAATTTAATTAAGTGACCCCGAATGATACTCTTATACGCACACCAAGTCCATACCGCAGAAACTTCATTATGCCAGTTTTCCTCAAAATATTTCTCCGTCACATCCCCTATATATGATAAGTACTTCTTACTTTTCAAAACACCCTTCTTAAACTTCCAGTCTGATCTTATATTCTTACCATTTACTCTTAAATCCATAATCACCATATTATGGTCTGACCATGTAATTTCTTTAATCTAAATATTCTCAATCCCTTGTATTATCCAACGATCTCCAAGGATATAATCTATCCTTGAATAGATATTAAGATTATGAGAAAAACAGGTATAATCCCTCTCCACAGAGTGGCGAATACACCAACAATCATACACCTCATTATCTTGTATAATTTCCACAAACATTTTTGATTCCTGCTGTGTTATTCCAAGTTTATTCTGTCCTGATCCGCTAGATCTATCCATTACCTGGTCTGCCACCAAATTAAAATCACCTAACCAAATGAACCTACCCATTTTTACTCTATTTATCTTATCCAACATTCTATTAATATATGAAATAGTCCCTTTATTTGGGGCATACCTATTAATTATTGTGAACAACATTTTGTTGATCTTACAAACAACTATAATGTATCTACCTTGACTATCTAATTCCTGAAACTTTACTTCCACTACTAATGTATTAGCAAACAGTATGGCTACCCCCCTTTTCTTTTTTTATGTACAATGCTTCTATCAACGTGGGAAAAAAACCTAGACCTAAAACCCCGCTTAGCTCCAACCTTCCAATGAGTTTCCTGCAACCCACAAACCTGTATCCCTTCTTTCCTCAAACTGTCTAAAACCATGCTTTTTTTTGAGGAGTATTTATTCCCCTGGCGTTTATCGTTGCAAACTTAATACTGATTATTCTGATCCAAATCAACTGTCAGACACTCTATACTCACATTTAAAAAATTACAAAACAAATTACACATAAAACACATAATTATGCCCCACACATACCCAACGCACATCTTCTTCCTCCTTTAGGGAAGAAATACTTTCTCCCCTTCTCCCTCCCAACACTTCGCCTCTTAGGGCTGTCTTGGAAATATCTATGCGTCTTTACGCAATATCTTGCGGCCCTTTCCTCCTACAATAATGTAACCTAACTAAACCCCATGGAACTAAGGAACACCAGGAAACAAAAAAAAAAAAAAAAAAAAGAGAAGGGAGAGGGAGGGAGAAAAGGAAAGGGGGAGGAGAAGAAAAATAAAAGAGAGACACACCCCGTGAACAAACTCCCATCATCTCTATTACCTATAGATATTACACAACATTATGTCTACCCAATAAAAATTCCAATAACCTACACCATACATTTAAATACTCCCCCTTAGTGAAAAAAAACAAAAAAAAAAAATGAACATACCCCATAAACAAACTACCATCAACTCTATCCTCTATATCAGTGATTCTCAACCAGGGTGCCGTGACACTTTGGTGTGCCACGGACATCAGCTTAGGGTACCCTGTGTTTTCTATAAAGACTAACAAAAATTGACTTTTAAATAAAGATTTAGAGAAATTGTTATGTACAATATGTTTAGTTATGGTATTATGATTATCAAGGGCATAATGAAGGGTACAATACATAAATATACAGTATTATTAGGTCTTATAAAGTACATTAAATATGTTAGGGGTGCCCCGAATGTTCAAGATTACATGTTAGGGGTGCCCCAAGCAAAATAAGGTTGAGAACCACTATATATATATATATATATATATATATATATATATATATATATATATATATATATATATATATATACTCCAAACACTCTGTGTATTCCCAATGTGAAGACTCCAATAACCTACGGTGTGTATTTACTACTTCCCCTACAATAATAATAAAAAAAAAAAACAGCCCGGTGAACTAAACTACTCTAATATCTATATGTAGTGTGTTATCCCCAGTAATACTCCATACTCCTACCTGTATAACTACTCCTCCTGTGAAAAAAAAAAACAAAAACAACAAAAAAACTTCTCTAATATCTATATATAATGTGATTAATACTCCATTCTCCTACACCTATGTAACTACTCCTCCTATATAAAAAAAAAAACTACTACCTTCCCTCCTGTGCCACTACCCTCAACCTACACCCCCCCTACTTGTATCTCAATATACTTAATATTATTAACCATTTTACTACTATTGCACCCATTAATAAAACAATATCACCATACAGTGCATCTCTATACTCTCTTCTATATGTCCTACTCCTACACTCTACCCTCCTAAATCTCCCATATCCTCAGCCCTTCCCAATCTTCTCCTCTCCCATCCATTTCTTTAACTCCTGAACAGTCTCGAATGTCAGTCTCTTCTCTTTATAGATAATAAATATTTGCCCAGGGTATCCCCAGGCATATCGAATTCCTTGTTTCCTCAGGATCATCGTATATTCACCACAGGATTTCCTCCATGTCCTTGTCTTAAACGATAGATCTTGAAACAACCGCAGATTGCTAAATTTTTAATCTTTTACACCGTTCCCTAGAAACGCCTTCATAATATTGTTCTTATTTTTATGACTGTAGACTTATCATAACGTCTCTAGGGGCTTCTTTATCCACATTCTGCGGTTTCATAATTCTATAACACCTTTCAAAATCTTGCAGATTACCCACTCCCAGCGCCATGAAGAAATCCTTTACAAATTGTTCCAATTCTCCCGGGTTCACCTATTCTGGAATACCCCTAATCCTAATATTATTACGTCGTTGTCTTTCTTCCAAATCTAACACCTTTTGTTCCAACTTATCCATAACCTTTGTCATCTGATCAACAACGTCCCTCTGAATCTTCAATTGATAATCATAGCTTTCCATTTTTCTTTCCACTTCTTTAAGTTTACTACCCAGTGAGGTTATCTCTTGTAGGATTCCATCCACAGTATGTTTGAATCCAGACATAATCTTTTCATAATACTGCTCCAAAAGCTGCTCCACCAGCTCTTTAGTTAACAGTGGATCATAAGGTCCTGCAACTTACTCTCTCCTTTGCTTATCTGCTGCTTCCACAGGATCTTGACCCTTACAGGGAATATTCCCATCCTCCAACCTTGTTGTAGCTTTTTGGGTATGACTCTGAAGGGAAAAATAGGTCAATAAGCATTTCTCCGCTTTATCTGCCTTAACTTCTTGCTTATTATCTTGTTTACCCTCCTTCCTTACCCCTTGTTTCTTCTCTGGAGATTTCTTGGGTGATTTCCTAGGTGGCATCTTTAACATCACAACAATATCACCAGCATAACAATGCCTATCGCTATTACTATTTCTCCAGAATACTTCCTTACCGGACTTCAGTAATCAAAGTAGTCACAATTCATATGTATCTATATTCCCCACCAGATTTTAGATCCATCGTCAGACTCAGATTCCGGATTATATATTCCATCTTTCCACATCTTCCATGCTGCGTAGCCTAACCCACCGCTTCTTCATTGTTCTGTGGACTAATTAAGATAGATAAATCCATACAAACTGCCCCATTCAATATAATCCTCTTAGTGAGCAATCTTCACTAATAAGCCAAGTATCATTCAATGTACATTTTATTACTCACAGTTCCATATAGGATTCAGTCACCAGGTCACCTCCTTCCAACAAGGCGTATACTGAGCTGTTTTAGGTGTGAATGTGAAATCTTTACTCAATAGCCGACAAGCCTCTATCCATCCATAATTCGGGCACTCTCTTCGGCATTTACTTCCATCCGCCAATATCGCCCTTCTAACTGGGATCCTCCTCCACGTCCACACAATCTCACCATCGGGGCTCACAACCCCGTAATCCCAGCAGTGGGTGTGCTACCAGCGTTCATCCTCGGGGCTAGACAAACATCGTACGGAGGTCAGGCCGCAAACACTGCGATGACGTGATGTGCGTAATCACGTCATAGCTCCCCCCCCATCAAAAAACTGTTATGTTATTTTGTTTTTATGCATGTAGTTTCACCCTAAGGTAACTGTAGGCTGTGAAAGGCCTGGCACTGAATTTCAATACATTTGTGTGGTTTTTCTACCCCTGAAGCAGATGTCTATGCTTTGCTATTGGGGGTGGAGATTAACAACACTAGGGCTGTGTAGCCAAAAGGCCTTGCTAAATGCGGTGTCATTATACCAGGGCAGAGGGATTAGTTTCTGCCTGGAGGATTTGTTGGATCAGAGGGGACTATACCTGCACCCCAGCAACAAGGCAGAGGGGTTAGTTCCTGTGTGAAGGAGATTTTGAAGCAGAGGGGACTATACCTGCTTCCCAGCAAAAAGACAGAGGGGTTAGTGCTAGTCTGGTGGAGATTTCAGAGCAGAGGGGACAATACCTGCTCTGCAGTGACCTGTTCCACTGGGTAGAAGTGGAAGCCCCTACCCAGGTCACTGCACTAAGTGGTCTGGCTGCCCCTGAAGGTCTACCGTTCCATCTGACTGCCTCTCCTCTGAGTGGTGCAACTAGAGCCAGTTGCAAATGGCTCAGGCCTGTCTGGTGGTCCTTTGAGGACCTGGTAAGTACCCCCTAATCTATAGGGGCAGTCTCATTACAGTTTGCTGAATTTTCATTAATGAATCATGTCAGTGATTACTGACAGTGCTCCCCATTTTCTCAGCTCTTGGATACAATCCTTGGTACCTTCCATGGGGTTCACCTTCGGGAGTTCTGGCAGGAGATGTGTATGTGAAGAATTGTCATGAGTTATGGTCATCTATCCAAACCTGCCTTTCCTCAGTGGTAGCATCCCATAAGAAAGCAGCAGATAGCAGGAGTATTCCAGGACCTGCTCTTTGCCTGGGTCACAAGGCATGGCTCTCTACTAAAAACATACACTTGAGAGTACCCTCTATTAAGTGTGGCCCCCGCTTCGTGGGCCCATTTCTGATCACTAGAGTTAGCTTCCAACTGGCTTTTCCCACGACCTGGAGGATTTCCAATCGCTCTCAGGATAGCTTCTCTTCCAAAAACATTCCTTCTCCAGTGCTAGTATATGGAGAACCAGAATATGAGATCTAACACAATCTGGAATCTCATCTAGTGCCCAGATCTATTTGTTACCTCATCAGTTGGAAGGGTTATGGACCAGAGAATCATTCCTGGGTTCCAGTCCATCATGTACATGCCCCTACCCTATTTACAGTTTTTCATCAACCCCAACCAGACAAGCTTGGTCACCTGGTGGGCTCTTCCTTGTGCTTTTTCCTTTGTCAAAATTTGAACCTTCTTCCCCACCATTGCCTCTGTAGATCTCAGCCCTGCTGCTAATGATTCTTGAGACTTTTTAAGGGTTGGATTTTCACCTGAGCCATACCTGATTATTTGAGTTTGTTGCTTGATAGATTTTGTTGCATTTCTACCTTGGCTTGTGTATTCTTCAGATTGTCTTCCTGGTTCTTTATTTCTTGGCTTATGTTTACTGACTATGGATTCTGCTTATCTCTGATACTCCTTACTCTCCTGGTGACCTTGGTTTGTTTGACTATTCTGCTACTCGGATCCTGTACATCAACAGGTACGTTCGTACCCTGGGCCTTCGGAACAAGGAAATACAATTGTAATCAAAATTATTCAACCCCCCATTGCAAATCAGGTTTATTGTAAAAATTTACAGACTTTCAGTTGTTTTCTCCTAGGATTTCCTGATATTTAAATTAATCCATCTTGCCTTCCACACGCTGCAGGTTTCCAGTACCAGAGGAAGCAAAGCAGCCCCAGAGCATCACTGAGCCACCACCATGCTTAACTGTAGGCAGAGTGTTCAGCGTATGCTTCATTCTTCTTCCTTGAATAATTTTGATTACAACTGTATATTGCACTCACACCCAGGCTACTGTAGCTACCTATTGTATGTACCTGCTCTCACCTTATCGCTGCCTTCGACTTGGGTATCCGCTTATGTTTTGTGGCCTCTGGCTGACTGTGCTCTACAGTGTGCATCAACTACAGGGCAAATTGAATTCAGGAGTGTTGCATCTGTCAGTGGTACCATCTCTCTGAATTGTGGGGTGTCCGACTATAGCAATGTTCCTGACCTTGGTGTCAGAGTTTGAAGGGGTGAGTCATTATTATCCTTCTGGTCAATCAGTTACCTTATCTTGGTTAACCCCATAAAACCTTGGGTTCCAGTTGGTGTGAGTCGTATAGTCGCTTACCAATCACTAGGTGGGGGTAGAGCTCTACTCTGTTATATCTGTGGGGTTTGAGAGTTTGTCTATCCTTTCAGTATTATTCCAACCTGTGATCCAGTATGCCACCTTGCCTCACTTTAATTCAGTTATTTGAGGATGAATTTCATATGGTATTCTGTCTCTATCTGCACAACTTCCACCCCAGCCTGTTTTGCTTTAGTTTGTTTACTTATCCTAGTCCTCTATTTTTGTATTGTATTATCAGTTACTGAGAACATGTATTGGTATATTCAAATAAAGATACATACATACATGCTGCACTTATTTATCATTGTTGCAACTGACAAATTCACTTTTCTGTTATCTCTTTATGTGTCTAAGGTACAAGATGTTGGTCCATGGTGCAACCTGAGTGCTCAAGAATTACAGCCCATTTTTTCACAAGTGTCAGCTATAGAAGGAAAAGGCAGCTGGGCAAGATCTCGAATCTGTCAAGAGGATGCCTGGCATGGAGGAAGCTCCCTGCTCATTGAGGGATCTTTATCATCTGACACAAACGGAGTCACTATGAGGTCAGTGTTCTGGCGGGGGAAGGGGGTTAAGCCATTGTAAAGGAGAGTTGATGAAACTGTGGTCTTAAAATAAATACACACTTCTGAAATTCAATATAATAAATAATCATATCAAAGTATTTTACCAGGAAGGATACTTTGAGATTGTCCCTAATTTTCTAGTATGTCCTAGAGTATAGATGTTATTATTACCCAATGTAATGGTACTCATTTTATTTACCTTGGAAGGATGAAAGGCTTAGTTGATCCTACTGGGACTAGAACCTGTGACCTGAACCTTAAACAGATTTTAATGCTGGTGCATTAACCATCTGAGCTATCTCTCAAGCTGAAATGCAAAATGTTATTTTTTTCAGTTTGTAATTGAAGGGAGGTTATATCACTGTATTTTTCTTTTCATTTGCAAACTAATTTGTTGAATCTCTGGCAGTAATTCCTTGGTAAGGATGCTAATGCTAAAATACAATTTGCTATGGTATGAAAGATGGCATTGTAACATTTAATTATACCCACATGCACACATATCACATGGCAGGAGAACTTCCAAAGGTAAAAGAGTATTGTATTCTAAACAGATTTACCCTGTTCTTTTCCCATGATCCTCGGGCTCAGCCCTGTATTACAGTCCTGATATTGTTATGGCACAATACAACTTCTCATAAACACAACAAAAGGGCACTGCATGTAAACTCCATTAACTAATTAATTAATTAATTCATTTGCTTAGATTAAAAACAAAGTGGCAAAAAACGTAGTACATAGTTGATGAGAATGGAAAAAGATATGAGTCCATCAAGTTCAGCCCATGAATTTGATGGACTTATATCTGCTGTTGCCTCAAATAAAAGCCATTTCCAAGTAAGCCCCACTTGGGTAAAAAAAAATCCTTCCTGACTCAAAATTGTACTTTGATATTTCCCTGGAACATCCTGTCTTCATATTTCTCAGTATTGTTCTGTGCTACAAAGGTATCCATTACTTTTTTGCAAGCAACTCCAGTAATCGCTAGCACAGCATGCAGAGGCAAAGAATTTCATAACTTTACTACCCTTACTGTAAAAAATCCCCACATTTGTTTTAGTCCAAAGCACCTTCATTCTAGTTTTAATGGACCACCTCTTGTTTTTTTGGATCACCTTTTGTTTTTTGCTTATCTCTTTGAATAAATACTTCCTTGGGGAGTTCTTGGCCCCAAGTATATTTGCAAATGGTAGTCCTATCACTCCTTAAATGTCTCTTATCTACTGTAAACAAACACAGTTTGGTTAGTCTCTCTTTATAACTCATATCCTCCAACTCCATTTTGATGCATGCCTCTGCATTTTTTGCAGGTCAATAATGTATTTTTTTAAGAACTGGTAACCAAAACTGTACTCCATATTCTAGATGAGACCTTAACAAGTATATAGATACAGAATTATATTCAAATCCTTTGCATCTATACCCCTTTTTATGCAGGATAATACACTATTTGCTCTTGCAGCAGCCGAGTGGCACTGCACACTGCTGTGAAGTCTATAGTTTATCATTATTCCTAAATATTTTTCTAATGAGTCGTTTCCATTTAGTGTATATGTATCATGTTTATTTCTACAGCCCAAATGCATTACCTTACATTTATCTACACTAAATATCATCTGCCAATTTTGCTTACCATTCACTCAGTTTATCTAAATCGTTCTGCAGAGAAAAGTATCCTACTCTTTATGTATTACCATTACACAGCTTAGTGTTATCAGCAAAGGCTAAGACATTACTTTCAGTTCCCACATCTAGATCACTAATACACAAATTAAAAAGCATTGGGCCCAGGACTGAATTCTATGGCACCCCACTTTACAACAACTCTCTATCATTTAGCCAATTCTCTTTCCATGCACGTATCACCTCTGAAACTGAAGCCTATTAATTTATGTAGTAACTTGTTGTAAAGCATCTGGGTAGAACAAGATCTGGGAGTCCTTGTGAACTACAAACTTGGAAACAGTAACGCGTGTCAAACAGATTTAACAAAAGCAAAGTCCTCTCTTGCATAAAACGGGGTCTTGAAGAAAGAGTAGATGACATAATTTTGCCTCTCTACAAATCATTGGTAAAACCTCACCTTGAATATGCAGTGCTGTTTTGAGCACCATACAAAATGAATTAAGGGAATGGAGGGCTTGAAGTCTGAAGAATGTCTAGACAATTGTTGTTTATTTACTGTAGTGAAAAGACGAATAAGAGTGTAAGGATGACGTACTAACACTGATGGAGGGTGATGTTGGGTTGTGAAGCTAGAGTTTGGTGAGGACCACTGAATTAACCTTGCTGCAGTCAAAACCAGTTAGAGTTGCTGGCCGCAAGGCCAGAGATCCACCCCAGAGGAGTTGGGAAGCAGACCAGGATGGGTAAAGAGTGAACCCTGAAACAGTGCTATCGGGCAGAGTTTGCCCTAGGGCAGATCCATCTGTCCAGCAGTAGTGAACAACAGGACTCAGCTAGGAACAGTCTTACAAGGATCAGTAGATTTCAAGTGCCAGAGAATTCTCCTTTTGAACCTGGGGGTCTGGACATACTAGAATACTGCTATTCTCACGATGGCCACAAGGAGGAAGATAGGGAACTGAGGAATCTCTCTCTGGTAGCAGAGTAGTTGCTAAACCATCAGTGGCCACGAGGAGGAGATGAAGAGCTGAGGCAAACACTTCCTGGATTCTGAGGATGGCAGTTCCTAGTGATTCCAGTAGATGGCAAGCAGCAGAGACCATAAGGAGGACATTGCAGACTGGAGCCAGCAGCAAGCTTGCTTCACTGGAGACTCTTGTAGCCTCAGGATGGATCAATCTCCTGCAGGAGTACAATCCAGACACAAGGTACAGAGCGCAACCAGAATTCAGGGTCGTAAACAAGTATAGGGTCATTACCGGGATAACTCAGAGGGCAGCACCATATTGGAAGACAAAGAGTAGGTGTAGTTCAAACTGAGGTTGGGTAGCAGGATATCAAGCAAGTTGCTGAATGAGGATCCAAATAGATGCAGGTCAAACGGTGCAGCGGTAGGAAGCCAGGTATAGAAAGTCAGCAAGGAGTGGTCTTCTTTTAGTTTAGTGGTGGTAATATCGTAGGTTATGTATGATCATGAGACAGCCTGATTATAGTTCCTTGGATTATCGATAATTTCAGCCAGATGTTGTAAGTGCACCTTGATCTTCACTATATGTCTTAAGAGGAAACATAGGATTCGTGCTATGGTGGGTAAGCAATGGGGGGGTTGTTTCAGGGAAGGGCCCTATAGACTCACCCAGATTTGTTGGTGGGAGGATTGCTCTGACTCCAATAGGAGGGGTTGGGGGTAGAGGTTATTTGTTTGTGTGCATGGTTGTAAATATAATGCTGCCAGGGTTGAGGTCGACGGGTAAAACTATGGTTAATCTATGTTCTGTCAATGTTCAGAGTATGCATTCTTTACAGAAGCATTCCATTGTCTACAATTTTATGTCGAGAGAAAGAATAGATATTGGTTTTCTTCAGGAGACCCATTCGAAACAGACAGATAAGTTAGCTTGGTGGAAATGAAGAGATTTATTTAAAAAAAAAAAAAAAAAAAAAAAAAAAGGAGTTGCTATTATCTTTGCTGATTCGGTACAATTAGAGGTTAAATATAAATTCTGTGATTCTGAAAGGGAGATATCTGATAGTAGTTTGTCGCATTAATGATGAATGGTATATGTTGGTTAATGTTTATCTGCCCAATATTAGTCCACTGATATTATTGAATAAAATTATGGAAGAGATGGATAGGGTTAAATTGTGGTGTTGTATAGTAGCTGAAGACTTTTTAATTGTGTAATAGATACTGAAATGGATAAAAAACTGTGTAGGGGAGGTATTGTTGATAAAAAGATCATTAAACAAGCCAGGGTGCTGAATAACATAGTTTATAAGTTTGATCTTTTTGATATTTGGCCGGTGTTTCACCCCAAGAAAGAGACTATTCACACTTGTCAAAGGTTCACTTATCATATTCCCGTATAGATATGGTTTTGGGAAATTTAGAGTTCTAAATAAGGCTAAAAATATTGTAATAAAAAATAATACCTGGTCAGATCATAGTATTATTATGGTCAAATTTAAAAGTTGGACTAATTAATTTTAGACTAATGTGGAGATTAGATGACCCTTTGTTAAGTAATGCAGAGAATTTTAATTATATTAAAGAATCGATAGACCGATTTTTTTTGAAGAAAACAATCCATTGTAGACTTCTCCAGCAAATAATTGGTGCACTTTTAAATCTGTTATCAGAGGTCATCTGAGTAAATTGAAAAGTAGGATGAAAAAAGAGGGGGGATGGAATTATCAGAGCTTTATATTTTGCTTAATAGCTTATCTAGTAAGAATAAGGAATCACCATCACAGGCATTATTTCTAGAGTTGCTGGAAGTACAAAGGAAAATGTAATGAGAGGATTATGGAAAAAACGATTGATCATATGGAAAAATTGAAAACTAAATTTTATTATAAAGGAAATAAGATAGATAAGATGATGACTAATAGATTTAGAAAATTCAGGGAATCGAATTACTAAATTGATTGTTTGAAATAATGTAGTGATGCTGCCAGATAAGATACATGGGTTTTTGGCAGTTAAAATTGTTTTGGCTTGACTTTGGAAACAAAATATAGAAATCTCATGGCAGTTGATTATAGATCAATGGAAATTCCAGGGTAGGATGGAGAAACACCTTAGTTGGGCCTATATGGGTTCAATCAGGAAATGTGGACAGTGGCACGTATGGATGGTTAAGTTGAAGACTATATCCTTACATGCCCGAACATTTGACAATATTAACAGATTGGAAAAGACTGGGTGACCATTAGGGTTGGTAGATCTCTCTTGTATATCTCTCCCGTGGCAGTGGAATGTTTGTATATTTAATTTATTAAGATTGTATACTGGAAGATTATAAATGGTTACATTTATGTCTATGTATTTAATGGTATGTCTTTTTAATATTGAATAAAAAAAAAAAATAAAAATGAAAGTCAGCAAGATAACAGAGGAACAACTCACACTGAAGCTTGAAGGTCAGCAACAGGTAACATAATAGTTTAGGTTGAAAAAAGACTTGCTTCCATCAAGGTCAACCCTTTTCCTATCCTTGTTTACCGCTGTTGATCCAAAAGAAGGCAACCCCCCCCCCTTATTTCAGCAATTTCAAATTCTGCTTTGGATCAACAAGCACTAAATATATATTAATCCCCATACTAACATACATATTCTTCTCTTTTAAAAAAGTATGCAGGCCCTTTTTAAAGGCATCTATTGTATTCGATAGCACCACCTCTTCAGGCAGTGAATTCCATACCTTTATTGTCCTAAAGAATCCCTTCCGCTGTTGTAGACAAAATCTCCTTTCCTCAAGTCTTAGTGGGGACCCCTTGTCCTTTGTACCATTCTGTTAATGAACAGGTCTTTGGAGAGCCCTTTGTATGGGCCTGAACATATTTATATAAAGTTATCATATCCCCTCTGAGACACCGTTTCTCTAGTGTGCACATATTTAACTTTCCTAGCCCTTCTTCATAACTAAAACTTTCCATTCCCTTTATTAGTTTTGTATCCCTCCTCTGCACTTTCTTCAGTTCCATAATGTCATTTTTCAGAAAAGGCACCCAGAATTGAACTGCATATTCAAGGTGGGGTCTTACCATGGACCTGTAAAGAGGCAGAATAATATCTTCTCCACGTGAGTCAATGCCCCTTTTAATACATGCCAATATCTTTTTGGCCTTTGCAGCCGCCAGCTGGCACTTCACACTACTGATAAGTCTATTGTCTACCATCATTCCCAAATCCTTTTCATTAGTAGATTTCCCCAAAGAAACACCATTTAAACTATGTGTTGCATTTTTGTTATTATACCGAAAATGCATAACTTTACACTTGTCTATATTGAATCTCATTTGCCATTTACCTGCCCATTTACCTAATTTGTCCAAATTCTCTTGTAATAAAGACACATCCAGATCAGACTGTATTACTCTACTTAATTTTGTGTCATCAGCAAACAAGGATACATGTCTCCCTATGCCCTCTGGGAGATCATTCATAAACAGGTGGAATGTAAAGCTGGATCAGCCAGCAGGAAATGACCAGGCGTGGGAAAGGCAGCACATTAACATAGAGGAAATCTTGTTACACTGTATAAGTATATTTGAGGTCACTACAAGGTTCTCTCTGGTGAGCTTTTCAAAGAGACATCTTGCTGCTGTGTTCTAGATCGTTGCTGATCATTCCTGCTCCTCTTAAAAGTTGAAAAAAAGAAAAAATCAATTTTAACCCCATTGATCACTGTTAATGATCACTGCGAAAGTGATCAATACATTCCCCCCCGATCACTCTATATCATGGTTCCCGTGATCTGTTCTGTCACTATTTGTTGTTGTGCGCTCCCATTGGCTGAGCTTTGTTTGGCCCGCCCAGTGTGGCCTTCTTATTCCGGACCTCTGGCACTTGTCAGGTGCCCTTTCGTGGTGTTCCCGTACCAGTGCTACTGTGTTGCTGTGTTCCTGTGTTACTGTGTACCTATTTGACCCGTCTGACTACTCTCATTGGTTCCTGCTCCGTGATCTGACCCGGCTTGTCTGACATTCCTGCTCCGTGATTTGACCCGGCCTGGCTGACATTCCTGCTCCGTGACCTGACCCGGCTATCCTGACGACCCTGCTGTGTTCCAGCCATGATCCTGATCCTGTGTCGCTTCGGTGACATTCTGATTTCCGCTGTGCTATATAGGGCAGACTGAGTTGTTGCCTTCGATTCACTGGGCCTTCCCATTAACTCTTGCAGAGCACTGTTGCCTCCGTTACACTGAGCCCTCCGTTAACACTTGCAGAGCACTGTTGCCTCCATTACACAGAGCCCTCCGTTAACACTTGCAGAGCACTGTTGCCTCCGTTACACTGAGCCTTCCGTTAACACTGGCAGAGCACTGTTGCCTCCGTTACACTGAGCCTTCCGTTTACACTTGCAGAGCATTGTAGCCTCCTTTACACAGAGCCTTCTGTTAACACTTGCAGAGCATTGTGGCCTCAGTTAACACTGCGGTTTCAGTTAACCCTTGCTATTTGCAGTGGTTTAGTTACCGCACCGTCAGGTGCTATTGGGTGATTCCATCAGCTCTTGCAGTGTGCAGCCTTTTCCGTTACAGCACCGGTTGGGTGCTACTGGCTCTAAACACCTCAGCTCTTGCAGTGTCAGTGTCTCCGTTACCACACCAGTTGGGTGCTACTGGCTCTAAACACCTCAGCTGTTGCAGTGTCAGTGTCTCCGTTACTGCACCGGTTGGGTGCTACTGGCTCTTATCCCTCAGCTCTTGCAGTGTACATTATCTCCGTTACCGCACTGATCGGGTGCTCACAGCTCAACGTGTGCTAGCTCTTTCAGAGTATTGTGGCCTCCGTTCTCTGCACAAGTAGTAGTCTCAGTTCTGCCTTGTTGACTGGTGCTCTTACATATTGCACCACAGTCTCGCTCCTTTACCATCTACTGGGCGTTGTCAAACACACCACAACAGAGACTGATTGCTTTTCATGAACTTTAACCCATGTTGTACCTGTAATGCCTGATTATACCTATTATATCAATTTCCCTGTATACTGGGCATGAGTGGGCATCTGTACATGATTGTCTTTTTCCTGTCATACTATATTGCCTGTAGTGGGCAGTCTTTCGTGTCTTTTAATAAAACTGTGTTTTATTCTAACCTACTGGTCTGAGTGTCTTACAGAACCGTTACACTCTAGTAGTGATCAATTGCTGCAGATCAGCTTTTGCTGATCTGTGGTACTCCCCCCCCCCCCCTTGTATTCATTATTTATTATTTTGCTTATTTTAGGATTAGGTAGGTAGTTTAGCTAGGTAGTTGGTTAGATATAGTGTATATGTACGTTAGGAAAAGGTTTAGGGTTAGAAATAGGTTTAGAGGTAGAGTAGAAAAAAAACACAAACAAAAATGTATTTTATTTAAAAATTGATTTTTTTAAAGATTTTTAGAAGAAAATCATAGTTTAGATAGGTAGTTGAATTGGGTTAGGTAGGTTCAGGGAATACGTGGATTAGGTTAAGACTTAGGGATAGATTTAGGTTTAGGAGTAGCGTAGGGGGGAAAAAAAACAAAAAAAAACGTATTTTATTTAAAAATTTAGTTTTTATTATAAGCTCGTTTAGATAGATAGTTGGGTTGGTTCAGGGAGTACGTGGGTTAGGGTAAGGCTTAGGGATAGATTAAGGTTTAGGAGTAGCGTAGGAAAAAAAAGCTTATTTTATTTAAAGCGGAACTACCACCTTTAAACAACTAGCTTCAATAACTCCCCATCTGGCGACTAGCTGCTTAGTAGTGCTAGTTGCCAGAATTATTATGTTGTTTAATAGATTTATCAATTCTTCCGGGGCTGACAGGCAGGCCGGATCGCAGACATCTTGCCATAGTGACGTCCGCACTCCTGCTCTGTCAGTCCCAGCCGGCTTTAGGAGGCGTTGCTAGGAGCCGTACGGCTCTGGAAGGGGCTGGCAGAACAGGTTCGTGGACGTAATTATGGCAAGATTTAATTGATAAATCTATTAAACAAGGTAATAATTCTGGCGACTAGCAAGGACAGCCAACTTGATCCTCCTGGTTGCCCTGAATCTCTGGGAACAAATGGGCAAATAGTTTGGGATCTAATTTACCCCTTATTAAATAAAGGATATCATTTATATGTTGACAGCTACTACACCAGCCCCCTTTTATTTAAGTAACTTTTTTATTTTGACACCGTGGCCTGTGGCACTGTCAGGCGCAATTGCAGGGAGATGCCCAAAGAACTTAAAAACTAAAAAAAGGGATGTCCTCAGCTTTGTGCCAACAAGAGCTGCTGTTAGTTAAGTTTAAGGACAGAAAAGAAGTATACATGCTTACCACCATGCATGAGGACAAATCTGTGGCAGTCTCTGTTCGTGGCAGAAGGGGGGTACTGAGAAAGCCAGTCTGCATCAGAGACTACAACAAGCACATGGGGGGAGTTGATCTGTGTGATCAATTCAATCAGCCGTATCTCCCCATGAGAAAGTGTAGGGCATGGTACAAAAAGCATGCCATTTACATGATGCAGACTGCAGCATACAATTTTTTTTTGATTTTCAAATTTGCAAACCGCACTCCAAATTTTAGTTTTCTGCAGTATCAGCTACATTTTATTTCCCAATTTTTGTTTCAAGGGGCAACAGAAATCCACCAAAACCCTGGGTAGTACACTTTATTTATAAAATCCCCCCAACCCCCCAAAAGAAAAACCCACAAAAGTGCTGCAGGATTTGCTACAGCAAGGGAATACGGACAGACACCACCACTCACTGTCCTGATTGCCCTTCCAAACCTGGCCTCTGCATGGATGACTGCTTCAAGCAATGCCATGCAGGCATAATGCAGTAGTGCTGTAAAGTTTATTTTATTATTTGGCCACTTTTTCCCCTTGAGATATCCTGTTTTTTTATTTTTTAAAAACACATCCATCCTTAGATCTAACACTATCAAAATATAATGGGAAGCAAATCACCCTAAGTTTTTTCCATCTCTGATAATGGAAGCACACATGTTCCCTACTGGGCCCAGTAGCTCCCCCTAACCCTGACAAACCTATGCATATGGGGCATTGCCGTTCTCAGATGATGAAACTCACCACTAATGTAAAGCACTTAAACAATCTGCAAATATCATCTGATTGAAATCCAGAGCAACAATAAAATATAGGTGTGAAAAAATGGTGTTTCTCTTCTTTACTTCAGGTTTTGGGAGATTGGTGATACAGTGGCAGCAAAAAAATTGATAACATGCAAATAGAATGAAAGCCAGGGTTGTCTAATCTTCTACAACATATACTTTTGGGGGTAAAATTCATTGCAGCATTGCCAGACAACCCGAAATGAGACTAGCTGTAAAAATGGCATGTTTGTAACAGGAAACTCACATGTTCCAAATGGGCCCAGTAGCTCCCCCAAACCCTAACAAACCTATGCATATGGGGCATTGCCGTACTCACATGATGTAACTCAACAGTAATGTAAAGCACTTAAAACATCTGCAAATATCTGATTGAAATCCAGAGCAATGCTAAAATATGTGTGAAAAAATGGTGTTTCTTTTCCTTACTGCAGGTTTAGAGAGGGATTGGTGATAGAGTGGCAGTGAAAAAATTGATAGAATGCAAATAGAATGAAAGCCAGGGTTGTCTGCTCTTCTACAACATATACTTTTGGGGGTAAAATTCATTGCAGCATTGCCAAACAGCCCGAAATGAGACAAGGTACCAGCTGTAAAAATGGCATGTCTGTAAAAGGAAATGCACAACTGGGCCCAGTAGCCCCCTCAAACCCTGACAAACCTATGCATATGGGGCATTGCCGTACTCAGAAGAAAGAGCCAAACACTAATCAATGCAGTTTATAAAATCTTCACCTATCCTGTGCTTCAAATTCACATCAACATTGAAATCTAAGTGTGAAAACCACTGAAAGTTTTACTTATGTCACATTTCACAGGATTGGTGGTAAAATGGATGTGTAAAAAATTTTGAAAACACACCTTAAATGAAAGCCTGGGGTATTTACTTTCCAAAAATATACACTTTTGGGGCAAAATATGAAAGAGAAGTACTGTTACATAGCCCCATTTGAGACATTGCACCAGTTAAGCAAGATGTGAACATTCAATATTTGTTCAAAATTGGGTCCCGTAGCTCCCCCAAACCATGAGAAACCTATGTAAATGGGGCGTTTCTGTACTAAAAAGAAGGTGCTGAACACTAATTAGTGCAGTTTATAAAATCTTCGCTTATCCTGTGTTTGAAATTCACACATCAACATTGAAATCCAAGTAAGAAAACCACTGAATGTTTTTTTTTACATCAAGTTTTACGAGGGATTGGTGGTAAAATGGCTGTGTAAAAAAAATGTGAAAACACCTAAAATAAAAGCCTGGGGTGTCTACTTTCCAAAAATATACACTTCTGGGGGAAATTTTAAGGTGGAGCACTGTTACACAGCCCCAGATGAGACAGGGCAACGATGATGCAAGCTGTGAAAATTCAAAGTGTGAAACTGGAAACATGCATGTTCCAATTTGGGCCCCGTAGCTCCCACAAACCATGAAAAAGCTATGTATATGGGGTATTGCTGTACTCAGAAGAAGGAGCTGAACACTAAACAATGCATTTTAAAAAAAATATTCACCTATCCTGTGCTTGAAATTCAACATTGAAATCTAAGTATGAAAACTGCTGAATTTTTCTTTACTCTATACATAGCTTGTGATTGGTGCAGCTTAAGACACCGGACACAGAGCTGCACCTCATAGAAGACATCAAGATATGATCTCATATGTGAAAACTGAAACGTACATACATCATTTTACCTATATATACTTTTTATAGGAGCGCTGCTCGAGTTTTTTGTAGTCCTTTTCTCAACATATTTACTATGTACAGTACTATGAAGCACAATATCAAAGGCGTTTATAAAACTGAATTATTGTACATTAGCAACAATTCCCTTGTTCAAATTACTACTTACCCTTTTGTAAAATACAATTAAATTAATTTGACATGATCTATCCTTGATAAAACAATGCTCACAGGTCTATAATTTCTTGGTTTAGATTTTGCCCTTATTATGAGTAATAGTACTACATCATATTTCCTCCAGTTACAGGACATTATGCCTGATAAAAGTGAATCAAGAAATATTAATTATAAGGGTCTTGGTATTACCCTTGTTTTATTATGTACCATCATGTGTGCCATCAGGTCCAGGTGCTTTATTCAACATAATCTTTTCCAGTCTCTTTTGGACTTTGTCCTCAGTAAGCCATGTACAGGAGGAAATTCTGTGATTCTCTTTACCTGGCATTGTTAATTCCTTTGTAAATAGAGATAAAAAGAATGTGCTTGAGCAGTCAGCCATAGCCATATCCTCACTAATTAATTCACCTGTCTCAACCTTAAGAGAACCAATATCAACCCTTATCTTTTTGTTATTTATATACTTGCAGAATTGTTTAGGATTTTTCTTGCTCTCTTTTGCAATATGTTTCTTATTTTCAGTTTTAGCTAGCCTAATTGCTTGTTTGCAGATTTTATTACATTCTTTATATTTTTTTAAGTCATGCACCAGACCTTTCTGACAACATCATTTCCCAGCAAACCTTTATTAAGCTACATTGGTCTTAATTTGCACCAGTGATCTATATCGACTTGTATATTTATCTAAGAGCATTTTAAACAAATTCCACCTTTTTGTGTATTTTCATCTTTGAAGAAAGATTCCATACATCAAATGTCATTTCTCTTATGTCCTATATGGAACACATGTACCATGGGGTTGAGCCCCTCCTCCTGGATGGCAGGGCACATCACAAAAGACAAGATCTTTGGCTCCATCCTCCAGTTCAACCCTCCCCGTGTTCTAACTCCCAGAATTCATGTGTCCTGCAAGCGAGCTGGATGGGTAAGGTCATCTTCTTAGTTTTTATTTTTCTTCTCTTAACTTTTATTTTTTTCCTCTTAGGTATGGGGCTATATACTTATCACGGTGCCTGTGATTCTAGTGCTTTTGCTGGCCTGTTCGCTTCTTTGTGATTGCCTGGCGGCAGCATGGTGGGCAACTACTTCGTGGTCACTCGCGCATCATTGTGAATGCTCGCTATTTTATATTTCCACCTTGATTGACCTATCTGGACTCCTCCTAGAAAGGCCTTATATGCTGTGTCCTATCGTTGCCTCAGTGCCCTTTCTTGGTGTACCTGAGTCTCCCATTGTGATGCTTTCCTGGCTGCTGAATCTGATTTGTGTATGACCCTGGCTCCATCTGACTACTGATTTGTGCCTGAACCTTTGGCCTAGCTGACTGACTGATCTGTGCCGACTTCGTCTTTGTCCGATTACCCACTCCGTGAATGACCTTGCCCTGGCTGACTAACTGCTCTGCACCGACTTTGGCTTCTCCGACTACCCGCTCCATGTATGACCTTTGGCCTGGCGGACTACCCGCTCTGTGCTAAGTACTGTGGCTTGTCTGACTTCCCGCTCCATGCTAAGTACTTTGGCTTGTCTGACTACCAGAATCGTTTGACCATTGGCTGGCTGGCTCACTCTCTGAGGCCTGGTACCCCCTTGCAGGTTCTCAGTCTCAGCCCTTGGTCGGATAGGTCCTGTCCATAGTGCAGCAGCGCCTACTCCTACTGGAGATTGTTGTGTCCCTAGCATTCTAGGGTGCATGGTAGTTTCTGTGAACCTAGCGTCCTAGGGCATTTCAGTTGTACCTTAGCTTTCTAGCTTGTGGGCCTCCGGTTTCCACTCTGCTGTAGAGCACGCTTACCACTATCGCTACCTTCTTCTCTCTCGACTGGTTCGCTCCAAGCTTGTTCATGAGTCTGGCTAGGTTCAGAGTCAGCTCCTGGTAGTGGACTGCACCCTGTCCCCACGCCTGACCCTGGGAAGATTGGGGAAGTGTCTATAATTTATTTTTCTTGTGATTTATTTGAAGTGGAATTGATTTTATGTACCTGTCTGAGTCATTATTTGCAAGTCTCCCGTGACAATAATCCACCATTAGATGGGTTACTATCACTGGGCTTCTCTGGAGTTGGATTTCTCAGTTCCATGGTGTTTTGTGGACCTATTCTGCTCTGTGGAGGGAATCTTGCTTTCACATTTTGCCTCATGATAGGGTTTCTTGAGACTCTGTTCTTCTGTGGTAGTAAACTGAAGAAAGAAGACTGGTGAGTAACCGTTTGCGTTCGTTGTTCCACTTTATGTCCCAACCTGTGTTGCCTCTCCCTATAGAGGCTGAGTTTAATTGTGCTGTGGCATGCTTTATGGGTATCTTCTTTATTCTCTCAAAGGGCTTTGGTGTGAGGATGGCTGTATTTTCAAGGTATTGCATTGTGCTGTTTAGGTCATTAGGTATATTTCAGTGCTTGGGGGGGGCTTATTTTTTGCTCCTCCACTACTTAGGTTTTAGTTTTTAGACTCTCCTTGATATTTCCAGGGGGGTTCTGCATCTTTTGCTAACTTTTTAGTTGTAGATTGATTTTAAAGAGGCAGCCTCTTTAAGAATGACAGGCGGGGGAAAATCTAAGGCAAAATATTCAGGGACTTCACTTATCCCACCCCCACCATTCACACATTGTTCCTCTTGCCACACAGGGCTAACCTAGCGAATATTCAGTGGCTCTGTGTCCCTCACGTGCAGTGGCCCCTCTGTCGAGCCCTTTTAGAATCAATCAAGAGCCTGCCTGGGTTAAGACACTGCTATTGTCAGTGGCCCAAATTCCTTCTTCAGTCCTGGAAACCTGTGCCCATCTTTAAGCAGCCCAGTATCCACAGGTCATTCTCTGATTATTGGGTTTTTCTCTGAGGAAATATTACCCTCAGGGGATGATGATGATGATAGGGAATATGAGGACACGGATTCTTCCTACTCCTATGGAGGTTCCTATGAGGCATACCTGCTCCCCTTGGCTGAGGGTCTCATCAAGGCAGTCTTCCAGGTCTCTGACATATCTGATGGGGGAGCTCCCTCTCTGGATATCTTCCAGAGGAAAATCTTATCCTGTGTTTTCATCCAATAACACTTTTAACCAAATCCTTATGGATGAGTGGAAAACACCTGATAAAAGGATTTTCCTTAACAGGCGCTTTGCTAAGCTATACCCTTTTTCGGCTGAAGCTTTGGCGCTGTGGGCTTCTCCACCTGTTCTATGGATGCCATGGCCTTAAGGATCAGGTGGATAAAAGGCTTGCTGCCTTCTACCGGGGCAGCACGGAGAACTATTTTTGCCTCTGCCTGGGTCAATAGGGTGGTTGCTGTTTGATGTGAGCAACTCTCTGATGCTCTGCATGCTGAGGACTTATTGGTTCTGATTGCTAACATCAAGGAGGCCAATACCTATGTTTTTGAGGTGATATTTGATGTTGCTAGGTTGTGTACTAAGGCCTCCTCTTTTTCAGTTGCCTCACGCAGCACCCTGTGGCTTAAGATTTGGTCTGCAGACCAATCTTCTAAGAAGTTACTGGTTTTCTTGCCTTTCCAGGGTAAGTCCCTTTCTGTGTCTGAACTGAAAAAGATCATCAGTGATGTTACAGGTGTTAAGAGCACCTTGTTGCCTCAGATCTCCACCAAGATTTCATTTCTGGAGGCGCATCTTTTTGCCACCCCCGCCCGTCGACTGGTGTTGCAATGTTTGCAAATCTCTCAGACGCACCCCACGGCACAACCCAGACAAGCCTAGCAAGCTATCACGTTTCCCGTGATTGCTGACTTCTGCTGTCAGTCAGGTGTGTGTACTTGGCCGCCTGTCTTTTACCCGCCCAGTATTGCCTATATAGACTGGGCTGAGGCACCCTATGGATGCCCTTTCGTGGTGTCTCTATGTCAGCAGTCACCTGCCTGTTCCTGTACCTGTTCCTTGGGCCTGTTCCTCTTTGCTACCAGTGTCAGCGTTCTCCAGTAGCCAGTGCCTCTCCTGCGTGGTTCCTGCCTTCGTTCCAGATCCGGTTGGGCTGCCGTTCCTGCTTCCGATCCTGATCCCATGTTGCCGTTACTGCTCCGATCCTGACCTGGCTGGCAGTCCTGTCATTCCAGTGGGCGTCCTGGCTTGTCTACTGTTCCTGTGCCGTATCCTCACTTCATCAACTGGCTATTGGGTTGTCTGGGCGACATTCTGATCACTGGTTTGCGCCACATTGACCGGTTGCTGATTCCGTTGTATAGAACCGGTTGGGCTCCACAGTTGTCCAGTACGCGGTACTGGTTTACTCCACATTCACCGGTTGCTGATTCCGTTGTATAGAACCGGTTGGGCTTCACTGTCTTCCGGTACGTGGTACTGGTTTACTCCACATTTCACCTAGCTGATTCGCTAGTATAGAACCGGTTAGACGCTATTGTTGTCCGTTACACCATACTGGTTTACTCCACTATAACCGGTTGCTGATTCCGCTTATAGAACCGGTTGGGCATTCCTGTTTTCCAGTACATGGTACTGGTTTACTCCACATTTACCGGTTGCTGATTCGCTGTATAGAACCGGTTAGATGCTATTGTTTTCCAATCCACATTACTGGGTTCTCCACATTCACCGGTTGCTGATTCCGCTTATAGAACCGGTTGGGCATTCCTGTCTTCCAGTATGTGGTACTGGTTTACTCCACATTCACCGGTTGCTGATTCGCTAGTATAGAACCTGGCTAGACGCTATTGTTGTCCATTTCTCCATACTGGTTCACTCCATATTAACCGGTTGCTGATTCCGCTTACAGAACCGACTGGGCGTTCCTGTCTTCCAGTACGTGGTACTGGTTTACTCCACATTTACCGGTTGCTGATTTGCTGCATAGAACCGGTTAGACACTATTGTTGTCCAATGCACGATACTGGTTTACTCCATATTACCGGTTGCTGATCCATCTGTATAGAACCGGTTTGGTTTCCCTAGTGGCGATACTGGTTTGCTCCACTGTTCCATCTTATGCTGTTATTCCATCTATTCAGCATTTGTGGAGCTGTCCTTCTGTTCTCCTGGCTGCCTTGCCCAGTATATAGGCAAGGCCGGTAGAGCCACATTCAGATTGATTGATACCCTCCAGGCTGCCTTGCCTGGTATATTGGCAATGCCGGTAGAGCCTGTCTCCATTCCATTGTGCCATCTTTCAGGCTGCCTTGCCCGGTGTATTGGCAAGGCCGGTAGAGTCTACCATACTGTATCTTGCAAATACTACTGTTTGAATCCATTATGTACATGTGAAATATGTGTATGTTCAGGACCTGTGAGAGTTCTCATTAAACTTAAACTCAATAAAGTTTGATTTTTATCTTACTCTGTGTCTGAGAGTCAAAACAAACCGTGACACAACCCAAGTGATCAGCTTCAAAGGCTAAGTCTGGCAAACCCAACTCTGCATAACTAGTGGAGTCCTGGTCCATTTTTGCTTTTTTCAAGATGCCTGTGCATCCTGTGAAATGGACCAGTGGGTTTTGCGGGTGGTTTCGGATAGGTACCGCATAGATTTCAAATTCCTTCCTCATTATTGGTTCTTTTTATCAAAGATTCCAAAGGATCCTGACAAAGCAAGACTGTTCCAAGAGGAGATGGACTCTGCTGGAAAAACAAGTTCTGGTGCCAGTTCCAGCTTCAGAGCACTCTTCAGGTTTCTATTCCAACCTGCAATATTATATAATAAGGAGCACTAAACCGTGTATATACACCTTGGACTTAATGAAGAATTACAGTTTCATATGTTTCTATAATTGGGTGGGCCTATATAGTATTAATGTGACCTCCATTTGTGCATTTATTTATTGTGCTTTAATGGGGGAGTAACCTTTACATGTACAGGTATTTGTTATGTATCTGTGTGTTCAGGAGATGTGCTTTATATGCAGCCATTCTGATCCATGCAGTAGTTATGGATTTACCCTGGGACATCCCTATGGGGGACCAGCTCATCTGTCAACTTTGGCTCTGAAGGGAGGATAGTTATTTTGCTGCTTAGTGGGTTTATTCACTGACTTCTGCCTTTATGCCCATTGGAATATGCATAGGCTAGATATATGCAGTTGCCCGACTGGGAAGTTGTTTAGGGTGGATCTATCGGCCATGTGGGCTGAGATGACCTCTTGGTATGTAAAGATATATACACAGAAAGATAAAGGTGGGAAATTTATAGTAAGGAACTGCCACATTTTGTATCTTAAGTGTTTAATTGGAAATGTCCATACTGATGGGGTCATATGGACCCCTGTGGGTGTCGGAGGGTTGCATGCTCTACTTGGTGGCTGTGGTGTGTCCTTGGTATCAATGGGGTTATAATGCCTTCCTAACCGGGGCATTGTTATGTAAATACTATCAAAGTAATTTATATTTGGACTATATGTATACATCTTAGTTACCATATCAGCTTAATTTCCACTTCCTGTGGGTAAGGTTAAAATGATCAACCCAGATTAACAATTTGTTTGTCTTGAGAAAGCCCCATACTATACAGCTGAAAAGCATTGGCAAGTTCATTGGCAAGTTTTGTTGCAACTATATCCTATTACAACTTATTCTACACATAGCTTTTATTTGGTGGAAACTCCTGGATGTTCAATGATTGCAAGGAGGAGGAGGAGATGACAATATTTTGAGGAGTGATATGGTATTACACATTCGTTGCAGCGGTGATCACCATGAGATGACAGTTTCTTCCTCTAACATCTTGTGAGTGGAGGTAATATTGACACAACAGCTACAGGTGAATGGCATTGTACCCATGGTGGATGAAGAAGGTGAAAATGAACCTGACTATGATTATTATGCTCTTTTTGTCTTTTACACATCAGCCAGACTCAGTTGCATAGATATTATTTAATGGACAATTATCCTCTATGTTTAAGCAATGCTCATCAAATTTCTGGTTATAGACTTTGATTGATAATATGAGTGTGAAATGATCCCATCACTGAGAGTTCATTACGACTAGATCATTTGATATCGGTTATCACCACTCCTCATTAGTTTCTATCATTCATCTGACTGCATATGTGAGTCATTGCTTGTATGTGCCCTCTCATTATTACAAGGACTGCTTTGTTTTTTCATCCATTACTTCCTTTCATCCATGGACTCTTTCATTATTTACCACTGGCACCAGTAGTAGTAGTAGTAGTAGTAGTAGTAGTAGTATTTTTAAGGTTTTGTGGGGATGAGACAATGTATACTTTGGTTGTATATTTAGATTTATGAGTTGTTTTGAGTTGGTGGGGGTGTCTTTCTTTATTACTTATTATTTTTCCTGTATAATAAACGTATTATATTTTTATATTAATATTTTGTGGTTGCTATTTTATATTTGGTTGAGTGCCTTATTTAGGTCCTTTTCTTATATTCTTTGTTTTGTGTAAATTTCTATTTCAACCTGTTTGTGGTTCCCAAGAAAGATGGCCGCCCCATTCTGGACCTTAGATGCCTCAAAAAGTATGTGTTACTAAGCTCTTCAGTTTGGAATCTTTGTATTACGTCATCACAGTGATGTGCCAGGGGAAGTACCTTGCATCCCTGGATCATCAGGATGTGTATTTACACGTCTCACTGCACCCAGACAGTCAACAATACCTGCCTTTTGCTTTCGGTTCCAATCATTACCAAATCATTTCTATTATTTGGCCTGGCTTCAGCTCCACAAATCTTCACAAAGATCATGGAGCCCTGGCCACGTTCATGCAAGCCCAGGGCATTTCTCTGACCCTATATCTGGACAACTTTCTCAACAAGGCTCTTTTGGGGGAAGCTTTTGGCTCACCATGTCCAAGACTGTGCCTGCATTCTGGTGCATTCCAGCTGGATCTTAAACCTGTAGATTTATTATCCAATTCCCACCTAGGTTCTAATTTTCCTGGGCATGAGATCTGACACCCTTCTGGGGAAGGCCTTTCTCCCTAAGGAGAAGATTCAGTTCCTGTTCCAGAATGTGTCTCAGACACTGGAGTGACCCTTGGCTGTGATCAAGAACTTCATGACGGTTATTAGGTTATTTGGTGCAAGCCCTGGAATCTGTTCTATACTCCTAGTCTCACACAAGGGCATTTCAGAGGGACATCCTTAGATCCCGGTCCAGGAATCCAGAGCATCTACTTCAGCATATGAGACTATCTCCGGAAGGCAGGGAGGACCTCCGGTGGTTGCTGCATTGGTCGAACATGGAGCAGAGGAGGTCCTTTGTGATCCCAAAGTGGGCGCTGATCACCACAGATGCCATCCTGGGTGTTCAAGGCAGATGAACTCATGACATTGTCCATCAACGCTCTGTAACGCCATCTGTATAACGGTGCCCGTGCTCTGGTCTGTCACTCTCTGTGTGGTGCGCTCCCATTGGCTGAGCTTAGTTTGGTCCGCCCAGTATGGCCTTCTTATACCAGGCCTCTGGCACCTGTCAGGTTTCCTTTTGTGGTGTTCCTGTATCAGTGCTTCTGTGTTGCTGTGTTCCTGCGTTCCTGTGTACCGACTTGGCCTGTTTGACTACATTTGCTGGTTCCTGCTCCGTGATTCAACCCGGCCTGGCTGATGTTCCTGCTCCGTGACCTGACCCTCCTTGTCTGACGTTCCTGCTCCGTGATTCGGCCTGGCCTGGCTGACATTCCTGCTCCGTGACCTGACCTGGCTTGTCTGACGTTCCTGCGCTGTGAATCGGCCAGAGATCCTGATCCTGTTCTCCGTGTTGCTTGGGCGACATTCCTACTTCCGCAAGTGCTGGTCTAGTACACTGAGTATTGTGGCCTCCAACCCACTGAGCCTTCCGTTAACTCTTGCAGAGTACTGTTGCTTCCGGTACACTGAGCCTTCCGTTACATTTGCAGAGTCCTGTTGCCTCTGTTACACTGAGCCTCCGTTAACACTTGCAGAGCACGGTTGCCTCCGTTAACTCTGAGCCTCCCGTTTACACTTGCAGAGCACTGTTGCCTCCGTTAACACTGAGCTATCCGTTTACCCTTACATGCCTGGTAGCCGGTCTCTTCCAAGGCATATAATATGGTATGGTGCATCAACAAGAATGTGTCTCCACTGATCTTTGACCATTCTTTGGTACTGTCTTTTTCTTCAAAATGGAGTGAACAAGGGCCTCAGTTTGAATTCCCTTAAGGTTCAGGATCTCACTCCTCCATTAGACCATAGCTCTGTCTTTTTTAAAGTTGACTCTTTTGGTTACACCCTTGTTAATGTGTTTCCTATAACAAATTTCAAAGGATATCATATTGTGTTCACTGCTGCCTAAATGTTCCCATGCCTGTATATTGCTTACCATATCAAAACTGTTTGAGAGCACTAGGTCCAGCAAGGCCCCTTTTCTAGTTGGCACCCCTGTTAATTGGGATATGAAATTGTTATTAACCATACCTAAAAATGATTTCCCTTTGTTGTGTAATATTTCTTCAGTCAATGTCAGGGTAGTTGAAATATCCCATTATGATTTCCTGACTGAGAAGCCTTTAATTTGCAGTAACAACTGGGCTTGTCCAAACTACCCAATATTAGGTGGCTTGTAGCAAATTCCCATTAACATCTTCTTTTATGTATGCCCCTGTATGTTATAGGGCCCAAACAAAATTGATAACATAATTTCTGTAATTTTTAATATAGGGCTGGAGACGCCTACAGACACCAGCATTAAAATTGAAACTACTATGCCACGGAAGAATCTACAATTTTTTAACAACCTCTCCACTCATACTGTGCAAATCAGGAGAGCTGTTAAACCACTTACTGATAACTTTCTCAACTTGCAAATACACTACAGGTGGGGCTTCCCATTCTTTCTGTAGGCCATTCATAACAGGAATTCTGCTGTTCTTTGGGCCCCAGATGACATACCAACAATGCCCAGTGGATTGGATAGCTGTTCCCTACACTGGGGCGAAGAGACCCCTTACAGGATTGGATTATTTTCAGTTAATGTTCTCTAAATTTATCTTCTTAATAAATAAAACATGGGCTCCCACCCCTAGATCTTCATATTGTGATTGTATACTGGGGGTCCACTTAAAGGTTAGGACCTGGAGACAAGATCCAGGGTATAGAATGGCATGTCTGCTTTTACTATGCTTCCACACTACGGGCTGGTACTGATCTGGAGCCAGATGCCTCTTGAGTGAGGGGTTCTTATGGCTTTTGCCGTGATGCCCCCCCAATGGGTATGTTTGGGAGCTATTCCGGTCCCTTGACTGGCGGATAATTTTATCCCACTGGGCTGCTCTGTCACCTCTCCCCCCTTCTACCACCCCTTTTATTTTTCCCTCTCGGGAAGGGGGTGGAAGAAGGTGCCTGGCAGGCTCTTTCTGGGCCGTTTGATTCTGTCTGTGTTGGCGGTGCACTGTCACACTTCTGCTCTGCTATACTTTTATTGGTATCTGGGAAGTATACATTGTTGCTACCTGCATACACCAAATGCAATGTTCTCAACCTTCTATATGAGTGAAAAACACAAAAGACAAACGGCGCAGAGGATTCTCTCTAAGTGCAGTATTCAATGAACTTGGTCCGTCACCAACACCAAACAGATACAGACTCAATCACCTGTACTGGCTCACACCCCAGTGTCAGTTTTGAATATTTAGTTTCTTTTTTTACTCTTATAGGTTATATCTCATTTTAATTTTATTGAATTTCTTTTTTATATAAGTTTTTATTGATTAAAATACTTCTTTTTGTGTTAATCCAGTGTTTTTTTTTAGATTATTTAAATTACTGGGGTCACTTGATATTCCCCTTATTTTAGCCTTTGGTTTGACTAATCTACTTATATTTAAATAAATAGGTTGTGTTAATAGGAGGTGCTGGGTGTGGAGTTACCTAGTACTTTTTAACACTTCCACATTTTTATTAATCTTGGAATGAGACGAGAGTTATACCAAGGCCACCAGACTGGGGTGTGAGCCAGTACAGATGATTATTCCTGGAGGCTGGAGATAGCCTCAGAAGAATGTGAGTATATTTCCAAGAGTTTGGTGTTGGTGACAGACCAAGTTCATTGAATACTGCACTTAGAGAGAATCCTCTGTGCCATTTGTCTTTTGTGTTTTCCAGTTTTCTTTTTTGTGGGAGCCCTGCCCATTTGAAGCGAGCAGCGAGGATCCTATTTTGACGGACTATTTGTTATACATTGTGTTGGCATCGTTTTATTATCTCCTCTCTTCTTTTTTTTCTCTCTCTCTTTTATATTAGTTCTACAGTTGTGGGTGGAGAGCAGCAGAATTTTATTTATTTATTGTTTTCTATTTCTATATGAGTGAACTCATTCATTTAAATTGCCTCTTATGTTACCCCATTACTATGTTATGTTTTTGTTGTGTGCTAGAGATTTATATTTTCCTTCAGGCCTCCTCTTGTTCCAGCACATTTCTCTTATCTGCCTTCTTCCATGTCAGACAAGCTTGCTTGGCTTTGCATGTGTTCCTCCATATTTCCCTCCCCCCCACTGCATTTCCCTTCCCTTCTCCCCCCCTTCCCTTCACTATGAGTTAGCTCTCCACCCACTTCTTTCCTTCCCTGAAAGGGTGGAAAAAGGCAGTGGGGTAGTAGTTAGACAAATGATGCCAAACCAAAGTGCTTCACAGTCATCTTTTTTTTATGTTGTCTTTACCCTGGGGAATGTGTGACCACTTCTACATATCGCACTTCTTTCTTTCCTCGCTCTCCTCTCTTTTTTTATCTCCCTATTCTCCTGTTCCTTATGGTCTTTCTTTTGCCCTTCTCTTCTTTTCCTTTCCTTTTCTGCCACGGCCCTGTGAGGGGGTGGGTGCGCGGTGGGCAGTTTGGAGACACCTCTTTAGTATAGATTCAAATCATGTTGTTGAAAGTGCTCTCACTTAACATGAGGGGATTCAGTGTACCAGAAAAGCTTTCAATGGCTTTATGTGACTTTGATAAGCAAGTAGCGGATGTTGTTTTTCTCCAGGAGACCCACTTTCAATCCTCCTCTTCCCTTAGATCGCATTCCAGTGTTTTTCCTAACATTTATTTGTCCTCAGTTCCTGCGAAGAAGAAAGGAGTTGCTATCCTAATCCATTAGTCTGTCCCCTGGACCCTACTGGAAAAACTAGTTGACCCCAAAGGTCAACATCTTTTCTTGAAGGGCCATCTTTACAATAAAATGTTTATTCTAGCTACTGTATATGCCCACAACTGAGCTCAGTTGTCATTTCTCCATGGGGTACTGGAACGCACAAGGCCATGTTATTTTTGCAGGGGATTTCAATATGGCTCTGCATCCTCCTCTTGATTGTTCATCTGGAAAGTCTCAGATTGTCTCATCTACGATAACTATCCTCTCATTTTGCTACTTTGCATGTGACTGACCCCTACATACTATATCTTACATCCCAACATTCGGGACTACTCCTTTTTACCCCAATGTACCGCACTCAAATGAATATGAGAAACCTCCTAAAGAAACTTGCACAACTGGATAGTGATATCTTCTTCCTGACTACATGCAAAAAGGAAAATTTAATACCTAAAGGCCTCATGCTGAAAATCCTACACTGGACACATACAACAGCAGGTTTACACAGCAACTATGTACCAGGACTTCCCAGAGGCTACGCAACAACCTTATTGGGATCTGCTACAACAGGAAATCAAAGATACAAGCAGAAATATCAACGCTAAAGGAACAGCTTGGACCAGACGCTGAGGACATACAACATGCCCTTAAACAGTACTACAGGAAACTACAAACACTCCTCATCAACACCAAGAGGAAGAAACTACAGAGACTGAGATGCAAAGCAGGTTTACTAGCAGGATCTGTAAATCAACCAGAACAGAACTGCGTTGTGAATCTTTCCACACATAAGCCAAGCAGAGAGGATATATCTGTACTTTCAAAGGGCCTGTCATTCTGTCCCACTAAACCTGTGGACAGGGTAACACTCTGCAGGGACATGGAGGAGTTTTTCAGAAAACTCAGACTCAAGGAATTCTTCCTTGACAAAATGGATAATAATTATAACACCACCACAGAGCTACATCACAATGTCAATGCACCCGCAAAAAGATCCATCTGGACTCCAAAACCAGGAAGTAACCCTACACTGGACAGATACATAAAGAGCTTCAGGAACAGAGTCATTACAGAAATACTGGAGAAAAAATGTGAACCAACACCCAACCTAACCCAAAAGGAACAGAAAGCCATACATTCACTAAAGAATAACCAGGTATCACGGTGTCCGTGATTGTTGCACTTCCTTGTCAGTCACCATTAGGGGGCTCCTATTGGTTGTCTGCCTTTAACCCGCCTCAGTCTGTCTATTTAAACCTGGTCTGGGCACCCTATGGTTGCCCTTTCGTGGTGTCTCTGACCACTTTAGCCTTGACCATGTTCCTGTATTTGTTAGTACCTGTAGCTGTGTTCCTGAGTTCCAGAATGCATCTTGTTCCTGAAGTTTCCTGTCTTGTTCCAGAGTGGTTACTGCCTAGTCCTGAGAGGTTGATGTTTCCTGCTGTTCGCCCTCACCGAAGACTTCCTGATTGTTGAGTTTCCTGCGAGTTCCTGTCGTCTCTTGTCCAGCCAGATGTACCCTGTCGCCTGGTCGCTTGGGCGACATTCTTAGCCCAGTGTGCGGACACAGGTTTTTTCCAGCCTTGTAACTTCCGAACAACTGTCGGTTCCAGCGTGCGGACGCTGGTTTGCTCCAGAGCCTTGCTGCTATATATCATTGCTGTTGGTTCCAGCGTGCGGATGCTGGTTGCTCCGAAGCCTTGCGGCTGTACACAGTACTGTTGGTTCCAGTGTGTGGACGCTGGTTTACTCCAAAGCCTCCCGGCTATACTCATTACTGTTGGTTCCAGCGTGCGGACGCTGGTTTTCTCCAAAGCCTCCCGGCTATACTCATTACAGTTGGTTCCAGCGTGTGGACGCTGGTTTGCTCCTAAGCCTTGTGGCTATACACATTACAGTTGGTTCCAGCGTGCGGACGCTGGTTTGCTCCAAAGCCTTGTGGCCGTACACATTACTTTTGGTTCCAGCGTGTGGACGCTGGTTACTCCCAAAGCCTTTCGGCTATACACAATACAGTTGGTTCCAGCGTGCGGACGCTGGTTTGCTCCAAAGCCTTTCGGCTATACACATTACTGTTGGTTCCAGAGTGCGGATGCTGGTTAGCTCCAAAGCCTTGCGGCTATACCCATTTCTGTTGGTTCCAGCGTGCGGACGCTGGTTTGCTCTAAAGCCTTGCTGCTATACACATTACTGTTGGTTCCAGCGTGCGGGCGCTGGTTTGCTCCAAAGCCTTGTGGCTATACACATTACTGATTGGTTCCAGCGTGCGGGAGCTGGTTTGCTCCAAAGCCTTGTGGCTATACACATTACTGATTGGTTCCAGCGTGCAGGCGCTGGTTTGCTCCAAAGCCTTGTGGCTATATACATTACTGTGGGTTCCAGCGTGCGGGCGCTGGTTTGCTCCAAAGCCTTGTGGCTATACACATTACTGTTGCTTCTAGCGTGTGGATGCTGGTTTGCTCCAAGAGCATTAAAACATATTCTCTGTTGGGCGTTCCTAGAGTGAGTCCCTTTGGGCTGCCTTTCCCGGTATTGGTAAGGCCGGTAGAACCTGGTACACGTTCCATCTGCAGGTTGCCTTACCCAGTATTGGCAAGGCCGGTAGAGCCTCCACAACGCTCCTTTGGGTTACCTTGCCCGGTATTGGTAAGGCTGGTAGAACCTGGTACATATTCCATCTGCAGGTTGCCTTACCCGGTATTGGCAAGGCCGGTAGAGCCCATTACTTAATAGCTGGCTGTCTTGCCTGGTGTATTGGCAAGATCGGTAGTGTCTACTCAAGTTCCGTTGGGCTGCCTTGCCCGGTATTGGTAAGGCTGGTAGAACCTGGTACTTATTCCATCTGCAGGTTGCCTTACCCGGTATTGGCAAGGCCGATAGAGCCTATTGTTTTAGATCACTGGCTGTCTTGCCCGGTACATTGGCAAGACCGGTAGAGCCTGCTATTCGTATCTCTCTATTATTGTATGTTGTACTGTCACGGTTTATTATGACTCTCAGACACAAGTTTTAGGTAAAAAAAAAATCAATTTTATTGAAATAATAAATTGATAACTTAGGATGGCAATAACATACATATATATATATATACAGAATATAGCACAGACAGAAGGCAGACTCTACCGGTCCTGTCAATATACCGGACAGGACAGTCTTTAGGCTCTACCGGCCTTGCCAATACCGGGTAAGGCAACCTGCAGATGGAATAGCATAACGGTTCTACCGGCCTTACCAAATTACCGGGCAAGGCAGCCTCAATAGATACACAATGTAGGCTCTACCGGCCCTGCCAATACCGGGTAAGGCAACCTCAGATGGAATGTGGCAAAAGGTTCTACCGGCCTTACCAATACCGGGCAGGGCAGCCCAGAGATAGTAGCAGCAGTCAGATGAAACTGGCAAATTAGCAGAATCGTTAAGCAGCAAGGCTTTGGAGCAAACCAGCGTCCGCACCCTGGAAACAACACTGAATAGTATAGCCGTTAGGCTTTGCGAGCAAACCAGTGACCGCACACTGGAGTAACAAGTGAGTAGTATAGCCGCAAGGCTTAGGAGCAAACCAGCGTCCGCACGCTGGGACCAACACAGAATTGTATAGCCGATAGGCTTTGGAGCAAACCAGTGACCGCACACTGGTGTAACAAGCGAGCTTGTATAGCCGCAAGGCTAGGAGCAAACCAGCTTCCGCACGCTGGGACAAACACAGATTTGTATAGATGATAGGCTTTGGAGCAAACCAGTGACCGCACACTGGTGTAACAAGCGAGCTTGTAAAGCCGCAAGGCTTAGGAGCAAACCAGCGTCCGCACGCTGGGACCAACACAGATTTGTATAGCTGATAGGCTTTGGAGCAAACCAGTGACCGCACACTGGTGTAGCAAGCGAGTTTGTATAGCCGCAAGGCTTAGGAGCAAACCAGCGTCCGCACGCTGGGACCAACACAGATTTGTATAGCTGATAGGCTTTGGAGCAAACCAGTGACCGCACACTGGTGTAACAAGTGAGTTTGTATGGCCGCAAGGCTTAGGAGCAAACCAGCGTCCGCACGCTGGGACCAACACAGATTTGTAGAGCTGATAGGCTTTGGAGCAAACCAGTGACCGCACACTGGTGTAACAAGTGAGTTTGTATAGCCGCAAGGCTTAGGAGCAAACCAGCGTCCGCACGCTGGGACCAACACAGATTTGTAGAGCTGATAGGCTTTGGAGCAAACCAGTGACCGCACACTGGTGTAACAAGTGAGTTTGTATAGCCGCAAGGCTTAGGAGCAAACCAGCGTCCGCACGCTGGGACCAACATAGATTTGTATAGCTGATGGGCTTTGGAGCAAACCAGTGACCGCACACTGGTGTAACAAGCGAGTTTGTATAGCTGCAAGGCTTAGGAGCAAACCAGCGTCCACACGCTGGGACCAACACGGAGTTGTAGCAATGTCACCAACGCGACCAGGCAGAAGGTCGCCAGGATACTGAAGACAGGTGATGAGATGACAGGAACCAGCAACCATCAGTCAGGTCAGGAAACAGCAGAGAAGTTCAGCAGTAACTGCAACACCAGAGACTAGGCCGGAACCAGGACTGGAGTAACTCAGCATCCAGGAAACACTGGAACAGTAGAGATCAGGAACTCAGGAACACAGGAGATCAGGAACTCAGGAACACTGGAACAGAGGCCCAGCTATCACTAGCATAGTGATAGCAAGAAGGTCAGAAACAACACGAAAGGGCACTCAAAGGGTGCCCAATCCAGGTTTAAATAGGCAATAAGAGGCGGGCTATCTGCAGACAGCCAATAGCAGCCCCCTAGTGGTGACAGACAAGGAACTGCAGCAAATCACGGGCACCGTGATAGTACCCCCCTTTCAAAGACCCCCTCTCCTAGAATAGGGTTTAGGTTTCTGTGGGTAATTGGCATGAAAGACCCTAGTTAGCCTAGGTGCATGAAGGTCCATACTATCCACCCATGATCGATCCTCAGGACCGTACCCTTTCCAATGTACCAGGTACTGTACCTTTCCTCTAAGCCTACGGGAATCAATAATGCTCTGAACCTCGTACTCCTCCTGGCCCTCGACCTCAACAGGTCCTGGCACCACAGGTGTGGTAGTATAGCGATTGCAAACCAGAGGCTTAAGAAGGGACACATGGAACACATTATGGATACGCATGGATGCAGGTAGGTCTAGTGCATAGGAGACAGGGTTAATTTTACGAATAACTCTGTACGGACCAATAAACCGGGGAGCCAACTTATTAGACGGAACCTGCAGCTTGAGATTTCTGGAGGAAAGCCATACTCTATTCCCAACCTGAAAGGAAACCGCTGGAAGCCTTCTGCGATTAGCATGGCGCTGATGACGCTGAAATGACTGACCAAGTGCCCTCTGAACTTGTGCCCATGTGGAACGGAGTTGCTCGATATGCTCATCCAGAGCTGGAATCTGTTGCGTCTGAAATGAATCTGGAAGCAAACAGGGCTGAAACCCATAATTAATCAGAAACGGAGAGCTCCCAGATGAAGAATTGACCGCACACTTCCTGGCGAACTCTGCCCAAGGCAACAAGTCGGACCAATTATCATGATGGTCAGTAACGAAACAACGGAGAAATTGTTCCAAGCCCTGATTAGCTCGTTCAGCGGCTCCATTGGTCTGGGGATGGTAGGCAGAGGAGAAGGACAGCTGTATGCCCATCTGTTGGCAAAATGCCCTCCAAAATCTCGACACAAACTGGCTCCCCCTGTCAGACACCAGTACCCTAGGCACTCCATGCAACCGGAATACTTCTCTGGCGAACACCATTGCCAATTCCTTAGCCGAAGGAAGGCCACGGAGGGGCACGAAATGAGCCATTTTAGAAAACCTGTCCACCACCATGAATATAAAGGAATACCCTTTAGACATAGGCAATTCTCCCATAAAATCAATGGAAACATGAGACCAGGGGCGTTCGCCATTAGGCACCGGCTGAAGCAAGCCCACTGGGAGATGTCTCGGGGTCTTAGCGCGGGCGCAGGTGGCACAGGCATTCGTAAATTCGGCACAATCGTTTCTCATGGAAGGCCACCAAAATAACTGAGAAAGGGACCATAACAATTGGTCTCTACCAATATGTCCCGCAGCCTTAGAGGAATGGTAGGTTTCGAGCAGCCTAGTACGAAATGATTCAGCGACAAAACATTTGCCCACTGGGGTTTCATGGGGAGCGGACCCCTGAGAGGCCAGGATCTCCTCCCCTAGAGGAGAAGTGATACTCGTGCGTATAGTAGCCAGTATTCTATCAGGTTGGATGATAGGTGCTGGTGCTTCCACTCTGTCACTGTCGGCCTCAAATTGTCTTGACAGTGCATCAGCCCTGATATTTTTTGACCCTGGTAAATATGATACAATGAAATTAAATCGAGACAGGAACAGTGCCCACCTGGCCTGACGAGAGGACAATCTCTTGGCCTCCGAGAGATAGGTCAGATTCTTATGATCTGTTAGGATTAAGACAGGATTCTTAGTACCTTCAAGCAAATGACGCCATTCCTTAAGAGCGAGGATAATGGCCAATAATTCTCTGTCACCTATCTCATAGTGGCTTTGAGTGACAGTCAACTTTTTAGAGAAAAACCCACAAGGTCTGAGAGTCCCACCTTTCTCGTGTCGCTGCGAAAGTACTGCCCCGACCCCAATATCTGAGGCATCAACCTCTAACGTAAATGGAAGTAAAGGATTGGGGTGGGATAACACAGGAGCCGCAGCAAATGCCAGCTTCAAATTCTCAAAGGCTTTCTCAGCAGATACCGGCCAACAAGAAGGATTAGCACCCTTGTGCGTAAGATCGGACAGAGGTTTGACAATGGAAGAAAAGTTCTTAATAAACCTCCTATAATAATTAGCGAAACCCAGGAAACGCTGTATGGCTTTAAGACCCTTGGGTTTTGGCCATTGTAGGACAGCTGACAACTTTTCTTTGTCCATGGCAATGCCATCATTGCCAATTATGAACCCCAAGAATGGCACACTGGTTCTATGAAACTCACATTTTTCCATTTTACAAAATAATTTGTTCTCACGGAGTCGTAGCAATACTGCGGATACATCTTTGATGTGCTGTGCCATGTTTTGGGAGTAAATCAGTATATCGTCGAGGTACACCACAACACATGTCTGTAACATATCTCTCAGAACATCGTTTATCACTTCCTGGAAAACTGCGGGTGCATTACACAGCCCAAAAGGCATTACTAGATACTCGTAGTGCCCAGCTCGAGTATTAAAGGCAGTTTTCCACTCATCACCTGCTCGAATGCGAACCAGATTGTAAGCGGCCCGTAGGTCCAATTTGGTAAATATCGAAGCGCCCTTAAGCCTGTCAAAAAGCTCGGTGATGAGTGGTATTGGGTATGCGTTTTTTGCCATTAGTTTATTCAAGCCCCGGTAGTCAATGCATGGTCTTAATTCGCCATTTTTCTTTTTTACGAAAAAGAACCCAGCCCCAGCTGGAGAGGTGGATTTTCGTATGATCCCTCTAGCAAGGGCATCAGAAATGTAATCCTCCATAGCCTTATTTTCATCACAAGATAATGGATGTGCGTCCTTTTGGAGGTACTGCACCAGGCTGCAATTCAATGCAACAATCATAAGGTCTATGCTGGGGTAGCATACTAGCGTCTCTTTTGCTAAAAACATCGCCAAACTGTTGGTACACATCCGGTATAGTAGAGGAGGTGCACATGACCTTAATAGGCTGGATGACGCACTTGTCCATACAAAACTGGGACCAAGCAGCAATTTCACACTTTTTCCAATCGAATTGTGGGTTATGTAACTGTAACCACGGAAATCCCAATATTACCGCATGGTGCGGAGAATTAATCAGTTGAAACTGCTGCTCTTCTCTGTGAAGTGCCCCAATAGTCATAGACAATGGCATAGTTTCAAATATAACCTGAGGCGGTTCTAAGGGTCTACCATCAATCGCTTCAATAGTCAAGGGGTTTTCTCTTTCAATGCGTGGAACTCCGTGCAATTCAGCAAAGGTATTATCCATAAAATACCCTGCTGCACCAGAGTCAACCAAGGCCAAAACCTCCACAGAGCGTTGTGCCCAAGACAATACCACCTGTATGGTGGGTTTCATTATGCCCGACACTGGGGACGATTGTACACCACCTAGGGCCTGTCCCCCAAGGTACCCTAGGTGTGTGCGTTTCCCGGACGTACCGGACAGGAATTTAGCAAGTGCCCTTTTTTACCGCAGTATAAACATAACCCTTGTTTTTTGCGATATAGTCTCTCTGCCTTGGTTAGTCTAGTGAAGCCTATTTGCATAGGTTCACTTGTTTCCCGTACTGGTTCACTAGACTTCAATGCCAAGGGAGGGATGGGTGGGCAAAACATGCTACTAGGCTCATTATTTTTTGACCGTAACTTACGATCTCTGGCAATTGATCTGTCACGTATTCTGGAGTCAATTATCATAACATACTCAATGTAATCATCTAGATCAATAGGTAGATCTTTAGCAGCGATTTCGTCTTTAATGTGGTCATTCAGGCCTTGAGAAAAGGCTGCCAATAATGCCTCATTATTCCAACCTACCTCTGCTGCCAATGTGCGGAATTCGATGGCATAGTCGCCCACTGTACGCCTGCCCTGTTGTATCTCCATAAGGCGTTTGGCAGCAGAGGTGGTTCTACCAGGAGGCTCAAACACTCTTCGAAAGGAACGCACAAATTCACTAAAGTTCTTAGTACAAGGTTTAGCATTCTCCCACAAGGGGTTAGCCCAAGCCAATGCTCTGCCAGTGAGCAGTGATATCGTGAACCCCACTTTACTACGATCATTGGGAAATGCGTGTGCCGTCAATTCCATAAAGATTTCGAGTTGGTTGATGAACCCTCTGCAGAGACTAGGGTCACCATCATATCTTAGCGGCAAGGGTGCAGAAGCCGTTAACCCTTTAACAGTACCCTCTAGGGGCCTGGTATCACTTTCCGGTGTCTGACTTGGCGAGACCACCGGACTAGAGCTCGATTTGTCAGCGGGTACCGTGCGTTCAAGGATCGTTTGAATTGCAACTGCCAACTGATCCAAACGTTGCTCTAGCACATCCATCCTCCAATGGATATTCTGTGCGTTACCTTCACCCTTGCTGTCTGAGGTCATGGCCCTTTCGTACTGTCACGGTTTATTATGACTCTCAGACACAAGTTTTAGGTAAAAAAAAATCAATTTTATTGAAATAATAAATTGATAACTTAGGATGGCAATAACATACATATATATATATACAGAATATAGCACAGACAGAAGGCAGACTCTACCGGTCCTGTCAATATACCGGACAGGACAGTCTTTAGGCTCTACCGGCCTTGCCAATACCGGGTAAGGCAACCTGCAGATGGAATAGCATAACGGTTCTACCGGCCTTACCAAATTACCGGGCAAGGCAGCCTCAATAGATACACAATGTAGGCTCTACCGGCCCTGCCAATACCGGGTAAGGCAACCTCAGATGGAATGTGGCAAAAGGTTCTACCGGCCTTACCAATACCGGGCAGGGCAGCCCAGAGATAGTAGCAGCAGTCAGATGAAACTGGCAAATTAGCAGAATCGTTAAGCAGCAAGGCTTTGGAGCAAACCAGCGTCCGCACGCTGGGAACAACACTGAATAGTATAGCCGTTAGGCTTTGCGAGCAAACCAGTGACCGCACACTGGAGTAACAAGTGAGTAGTATAGCCGCAAGGCTTAGGAGCAAACCAGCGTCCGCACGCTGGGACCAACACAGAATTGTATAGCCGATAGGCTTTGGAGCAAACCAGTGACCGCACACTGGTGTAACAAGCGAGCTTGTATAGCCGCAAGGCTAGGAGCAAACCAGCTTCCGCACGCTGGGACAAACACAGATTTGTATAGATGATAGGCTTTGGAGCAAACCAGTGACCGCACACTGGTGTAACAAGCGAGCTTGTAAAGCCGCAAGGCTTAGGAGCAAACCAGCGTCCGCACGCTGGGACCAACACAGATTTGTATAGCTGATAGGCTTTGGAGCAAACCAGTGACCGCACACTGGTGTAGCAAGCGAGTTTGTATAGCCGCAAGGCTTAGGAGCAAACCAGCGTCCGCACGCTGGGACCAACACAGATTTGTATAGCTGATAGGCTTTGGAGCAAACCAGTGACCGCACACTGGTGTAACAAGTGAGTTTGTATGGCCGCAAGGCTTAGGAGCAAACCAGCGTCCGCACGCTGGGACCAACACAGATTTGTAGAGCTGATAGGCTTTGGAGCAAACCAGTGACCGCACACTGGTGTAACAAGTGAGTTTGTATAGCCGCAAGGCTTAGGAGCAAACCAGCGTCCGCACGCTGGGACCAACACAGATTTGTAGAGCTGATAGGCTTTGGAGCAAACCAGTGACCGCACACTGGTGTAACAAGTGAGTTTGTATAGCCGCAAGGCTTAGGAGCAAACCAGCGTCCGCACGCTGGGACCAACATAGATTTGTATAGCTGATGGGCTTTGGAGCAAACCAGTGACCGCACACTGGTGTAACAAGCGAGTTTGTATAGCTGCAAGGCTTAGGAGCAAACCAGCGTCCGCACGCTGGGACCAACACGGAGTTGTAGCAATGTCACCAACGCGACCAGGCAGAAGGTCGCCAGGATACTGAAGACAGGTGATGAGATGACAGGAACCAGCAACCATCAGTCAGGTCAGGAAACAGCAGAGAAGTTCAGCAGTAACTGCAACACCAGAGACTAGGCCGGAACCAGGACTGGAGTAACTCAGCATCCAGGAAACACTGGAACAGTAGAGATCAGGAACTCAGGAACACAGGAGATCAGGAACTCAGGAACACTGGAACAGAGGCCCAGCTATCACTAGCATAGTGATAGCAAGAAGGTCAGAAACAACACGAAAGGGCACTCAAAGGGTGCCCAATCCAGGTTTAAATAGGCAATAAGAGGCGGGCTATCTGCAGACAGCCAATAGCAGCCCCCTAGTGGTGACAGACAAGGAACTGCAGCAAATCACGGGCACCGTGATATGTACGTCATGTTGGAATCCTAAGGGATTATTTTTTTAAATTATTTTCAATAAAATTGTGTTTTTACCTAACTTTGTGTCTGAGAGTCGTAACAAACCGTGACACCAGGACATTATTATTAAGCCTGCAGACAAGGGGGGGTGTTGTTATAATGAACACTGTGGACTACACTCAAGAAGCAAATAGGCAACTCTCTGATGAAAGATACTATGTAAAATTACAAGATGATCCCACAAAAAATTATACAAAACAACTTAACAAACTTAAAGAACTGCCCTCCAACACTGAAGAACAGATAAGGCCCCTAATACCAGCAATCCAAAAATACATGCTACCAAAAATACACAAAGAAGGAACCCAAGGAAGACACATAATTTCAGGAACTGGTATACTCACAGAGAATATCTCTGGCTGGGTAGAAAATACCCTGAAACTCCTGGTAAAACAAACATCCAGATTCCTTCAGGACATCACGGATCTTTTAAACAAATTAGCTCACTTGGGCCCAATTCCAGAGAGCACCATCCTGGCCACTATGGATGTAGAATCCCTTTACACCAACATTCCACACACGGATGGCATAGCAGCATGCCAGGGATATCTGGAACAAAATAACACACCCATGGAACTGGTAACAAAACTCATACAGTTTATTCGAACCCACAATTACTTCAAGTTTGGACAGGACCTCTACCTTCAGAAAATGGGGACTGCAATTGGTACCGTAATGGCACCACAATATGCCAACCTGTTTATAGCAAAATTGGAAGAGGACTTCCTGTCCACCTGCCAGATAAAACCCCTGGTCTATATCCGCTACATAGATGATATTCTTATCATCTGGACTACCAGTGAAGAGGAACTTCTCAAATTCCATGAGAATTACAATACATTCCACCCCAATATCAACCTACCACTCAATCACTCACACACAAACATTAACTTCCTTGACACAACTATCAGTATTCAGAACAACTCCATCCACATATCCCTATACCGCAAACCAACAGACAGACCAACCTACCTGAAAAACAATAGCTTACACCCAAAACACACAAAGAAGTCCATCATATACAGCCAGGCCATCAAATACCACCACATCTGTTCTGACATGATGGACCATGACAAGCACCTCCAGAAACTCCTTGGAGACTTCATAAAACACGGTTACAGCGCAACTATTATTGACAGTCGGATACAGAAGGCTACCCAAATGGCAAGAAAAAATCTGTTGCACTACAAAGAACAAGAGAACGGAAACCGGGTGCTGCTGGTGGTCACTTACCACCCCCAGGTTGAAGTTCTACGCAAAATATCATGAGAACTTCAAACAAAATTACATACAGATGAAAGACTTAAGAACATATTCCCACAGCCTCCCTTGCTCTCCTGCAGACAGCCTCCCAACTTGAAACAACTGATGTTGAGGAGTGCCCTGAATAAAAATACAAAAAATGGCACATCTCTCTGCCTACAAAAGAGATGTGAAACCTGTGCACACATTTACACCACGGACAAGATACCAATTCCAAACACCCAGTTACACCATAAGATCAATGGAACCTTCACCTGTAAATCATCCAATGTAATATACCTTATCATGTGTGCAAAATGCCCAACAGCTCTGTATGTGGTAGAAACTGGACAAGCACTACATAGGAGATTTAATTCCCACAGATCCAGTGTTAATATCCAAAAGACAGAGACACCAGTGGGAGAACATTTTTGTCAAAATGGGCAGTGTCAGGGACATTAAGTTAACTGTATTAATGGGATGGTTCCACGCTCAGAGGGACAGAAAAATATGGGAGGTAAAATTAATGTTAAAATTTAATGCTATTTGTAATGGTTTGAATAAGGACAGAGAGTTCATGTCACATTATCACTTAGTGGGTTGACCTTTCCAACATACCCAAGAGCATCGTAAATACCGCTAAAGCCTCAGAGGAAGAGTGCAATTTACCAATGACTGATCAGAGTATCTGGATCTGGACTGAGTTATCTTATCTGATTTCCATGCTAAACAATGCAATGTGTACTTGTATTTAAGAGAGATATTTTCATATTTATCTGTATAACATGCCTGAGGAAGAGACCTAAGGTCTTGAAAGCTTGCATTCTAAATCTGCTTAGTCAATAAAAGGTATCAAAAACTATATTTGCCTCCTGTTTTTCTCCCATCCACACACATCCTATAGCAGAGTGGATTATTTTTCCTTATCTCAATCTATATTGAATATAGTTTCAGCTGCGACGGTTGAACCGACCACTTGGTCTGACCGTGCACCTGTCAGTTTACAACTACGCCTTTTAGATTCGACTCAAAAAGACGACACGGTCTGTAAGCTCTGTCTTGAACTTGAAGAATACTTTGCCTTTAACACAACCCCTGAAGTCTCTGCCCCAATTATTTGGGAAGCATATAAGTGCTTTGTTCGGGGAGCTCTCATTAAAGCTGGTTCTACTAAGAAAAAAGAGAAACTGTCCCGAATAAACAATTGCTTCCCCCTTCAGTTTTAGGTGAGCTTCAATGTCTCAGGAAGGAATTGCCTTCAATTCTTCGACAGGACATAGCTAAATCTTTCCATTGGCCCAGATTTTGTGGGAAATGCCTTACAAGCTCATCACTAGACGGTACAGAACTCTGGCTGTTTTAGCACAGGCGTTCCCAAGCCTCTCCAACCGTTGTTGCGGATGTGCTGTAAACCGACACTCTCTGTATCACATTTGGTGGTCTTGTCCTAAATTGACCCAATTCTGGGACCAAGTTCTTAACGGATTAAATATATGGTCTTCCACATTCAAACCCCTAAAGATCCTCTCCTATGCCTCTTCCATTTGACTCACACCTGGTCGGCTAACTTGCCTCGTTCCTTAATGGTATCGATTCACACTCTCTCCTTTTAGCCTGCAACAGTGTATCTGGTTCTAAAGTCTAGTTTTTAAGTATCCATAAGAGAGTTAGACTGAGTTATACATCTCATTTATTAATTTCCAGCTGCTTATTGCTATCTTGGAATCACATCTCTGGCCTGCTGGGGATCATAGCCTTCTGTTTGTCTCTATCCAGGTAATATTATCTCCTTCTGCTGTCCATATCTCCTCTGTCTGCTTATGCTCACACATTCAATGCTAACTTCTTGATGTGCTAGTTTGTCTGACTGGGCCCAGTTGTGCTGAATGACATGCCCCAGATCTCACTATATAAGACCTCAGAACTAGCAGTGTGTCTGCAGCAGTGTATCTGGTTCTAAAGTCTGTTTTTTAAGTCTCCATAATAGAGTTTGACTGTTATATATCTAATTTATAAATTTTCAACTGCTTATTGCTATCTTGGAATCACATCTCTGGCCTGCTTGGGATCATAATCTTCTGTTTGTCTCTATCCAGGTAATATTGTTTTCGCTTCCTGCTGTCCATATCTCCCCTGTCTGCTTATGCTCACACATGCAGTGCTAATTCCTTGATGTGCTAATTTGTTTGACTGGGCCCAGTTGTGCTGAATCACATGCTCCAGATCTCCCTATATAAGAGCTCAGAACTAGCAGTGTGTCTGCAGCAGTGTGAAGATCCTGGCTGTTGATGCCAGTCCGAATGGGAGGACCCAATACTGGTAATGGCTCCCAAATATATGAAACCTTAAGAACTTCATGTGGGATGGTTTTATCAGGATATGGTTACAGGCATCCTTCAGATCTATCTGAGTGAGAAATGCTTGTGGATGGACCATCTTGGTGGCTGACATAATTGTTTCCATCTTGAATCTTTTGTCGGATAAGAGCTGATCTCTTTCATGCCCATGATCAAGTGTAAATCCGCTGAAGGCTTTGGAACCGAGAAAACAGTTGAATAAAAGCCATGAAACTTCTGCTTCTCCGGAACTAGCTCAATGACCCTCTGAATGAGAACCTGAAGAGCCTCTCTCATGCCTTTTGCCACCTGTCTGTTTCTTATGATTGATGTTCAGAACTTCTGTATCATAGTGACAGTGTGAAATTCCAATGCGTACCCCATCTCTAGTAGTTGAAGGACCCATCTGTCTGGATTGATCTTCTTCCAGGAATCCTGAAATAACTCCAGCCTGCCCCCTACTGGAGAGAGGGATAGGCATATTTCACTGGAAACAGTGTTTCCAGATCTGGCTCCCTGGACTGCACCTCTCTGTCTTTGATCATATGCCCTGCCAGTCCTGTAGCATCTTGCTTCTCGGAAGGACTGCCTCCAAAAGGCCGCTGTTCTGGATGGTGATGTCCTGGATCTGCGTTCTTGAGGCAGAAATGGACTCTTTCTCCCTGAAGAGTGTCAGATGATATACTACAGTGGGTTGTCAAACAACGTGTCCTGTAAAGGGTAAAGAGATGAGCTTGTTTTTCAATGAGGCATCTACCTCCCAGGCTTTGATATATAGAGCCGGACGAGCTGTGCTAGATAGTGCTGATGACCATACTAAGAACCTAATACTGTCCAGACAGGCATCACATGAGAAGTTGACTGCATCTTTGATTGAAAACTCTTTTAAAAGTCAAGATCTTGATATCAACGATTCAATCTTATCCTCAGACTCAGACAGCCAGGGGCTACATTCTGTTGCAGATGCTAAATGTTAACACCCATTTTATCAAATATTTTCCTATTGAAGTCTATGGGGAAAACTGGAGATAAAAGCAGAGATAAAATTAGCATCTACAATAGAATCTAGCCCCAAATTGGTAGAGTGAGAAAGACGCACGCCATGGTCATTGCAGTTTTTAAATTGTGTCCTATGGTAGCAAGCTGCATTTTGAGTGCACTATCTTGTCCATAGAATCACGGAGTGTGGTGCTATCTTCTAGTAATATTGTGGTTCTGAGGGAAATTTGCACAACAGCTGCATCTATTTTGGGAGGTGCAGCCCAATGGCCTATTTCTTCTTCTGAGAAAAGATACAGGTGTTGAAATCACCAAGACATAAGCAGATCTTTTATCATCTTGTTTCAATTCATTAGCGATTATGTCCTGAATAGAGCTATGGAATGGAAAGAAAGGGGTTTATTTCTTATATCCTATGAAATATTAAAATCATTTTGTGTTTCTGAGAAGCCTAGAGTTTTTCTCATAGCCTTAACTAAGCTGTCATTTTTATCAGGACTGAAGTTGCCTGATTCATCCATGATTTCACCTTCTTCTGCAGAAGAAATGGCCGATTCTGTCTTCATTACTCTACCCTCATATTCATTCTCCAGTAGATGGGATGGACATTCACCTATATCAGAAGCCCTTTGTTGTTTTCTGGACTAGTCTTGCATGGAAGTGAACGTCTCCTGCATAGAGGACTTCATCCATCCCAAAAAGTCCTTTAACTGCGATAGCATAACAAACCAGAGCGAAGACAGAACCCCGCCACTACCACCACAATCTTATTATTGAGGCATTCAACCCGTGCATAGATCTCGCACAATAATCTTAATTAGTAGCAAAAATGTCAAACAGATGACAAATTAAAACAACTAAAATTCAGTTGAGAGGGATTCAATTGAAGCAAATATTGTTGACAAATTAGTAAAATATTAACAGTAAATTTGGTTGAATAAAGACACAAATCCATCATGTTCAACCTTCTCCTCATACCCCAGTAACTGAGAATTTTATAGCTTTCCTGCTATCAATTAAATTAGTCTTCATCAGACCTTCCTGATCAGCCTACTGATAAACAGTATAACTCTGTATGTTCCCTTTTGAAAGAAATGTATCTAATCTTCTCTTAAATGTATCCATTGTATCTGCCATAACCACCTCCCTGGGCAATGAATTCCACAATTTAACAGACCTTACCTTAAAAAAACCCTTCCTCTGCTGAAGTTTAAACCTCCTTTCCTCTAATCTCAAGGGGTGTCCCCTGGTCACCTGATCAGGCCTTGGAATAAATAGCTCACCGCAGAGATCCTTGTATTGACCTCTCATATACTTGTACAATGTGATAAGGTCTCCTCTTAGTCGTCTTTTCTCTAGAGTAAATAAACCAAGTTTGTTTAGTCGTTCCTCCTATGTCAAGTCCTCCAATCCCTTAATTAATTTTGTTGCTCTCCGCTGTACCTTCTCTAGTTTTAGTATATCCTTTTTCAGAACCGGTGCCCAAAATTGCACTGCATACTCAAGGTGAGGTCTTACCAAAGATTTGTATAATGGCAAAATAATGTTCTCCACTCTTGCTTTGATACCTCTTTTTATGCAAGACAGGATTTTGTTTGCCTTTGCTACTGCTGTTTGACACTGGTCACTGTTTCCAAGTTTGTAGTTGACAAGGATACCCAGGTCTTTCTCTAGCAATGAGTCCCCTAAAATGATTACATTAAGTTCATAAGTACTCTTGGGATTGTTTCCTCCCAAATGTATGACTTTACACTTCCCCACAATAAACTTCATATTACATATGTTTGCCCAATCTGACATTGTATGTAAGTCCCTCTGTAGAGAGAAGATATCCTGTTCTGAATTAATGACCTTGTGCAATTTAGTATCATCTGCAAATATTGTTATTTTGCTTTCTATATCTATTTCCAGGTCATTTATAAACATGTTAAAAAGCAGCGGGCCTAATACTGAAACCTGAGGTACTCCACTCTCCACTTTAACAGTATTGGAGAATTTTCCATGTACAAGCACACACTGTTCCCTATCCTTCAACCAGTTTTGTATCCAATTGCAAAGGTTATCTCCTAGCCCCAATGTCCTTATTTTATACACCAATCTTCTGTGTGGCACTGTATCAAATGCCTTTGCAAAGTATAGATATACTACATCTACTGCCTTGCCATTGTCAAGGTTGCTACTTACTTCCTCATCGAAGCCGAAAAGATTAGTTTGGCATGATCTATTCTTCATAAAACCATGTTGATTCGTGCTAATGATTTTATTTTTTGTGTTGTAATCCTGAATATAGTTCCTTATTATCCCTTCTAGCAGTTTTCCCACTACAGAGGTCAAACTCACTGGTCTATAAATCTCAGGTTCTGTTTTAGTTCCCTTCTTAAATAGAGGCACTATGTTAGCTCTTTGCCTATCCTGTGGCACTGAGCCTGTGGTAATAGAATCTTTAAAGAGTAAATATAGGGGTTTTGCCAACACTGCACTAATTTCCTGAAAAACTCTTCGATATATACCATCAGGACCCGGTGCTTTGTCGGTCTTAATTTTGTTCAGTCTTCCCATGACATCTTCATGAGTTAACCCAATATCTATTAATTGTATTGTTTTATTTGTTATTTGTGGAGGCTCTTCTACCATCCCTTGCTCCCTTGTATATGATGCAAAGGAAGTGTTTAAAATATCTGCCTTTTCCTTATCCTCACTAACCAACTCACCCATCTCATTTTTGAATGGTCCAATGCACTCCCTCTTAATTTTTTTGCTATTTATATATTTGAAAAACTTTTTTACATTAGTCTTGCTTTCCCTTGCAATTCGAGTTTCATTATCTATTTTTGCTACCCTAATTTCCTTTTTGCAATCTTTGTTGCACTCCCTGTATTGATTGTTCAGATTCTTCAGACTTAAATAATTTGAATGCTTTTTTTGCCCTTGCCATTTCCTTCTTTACGTGTGCAGTTAACCACATTGGCTGTGACTTCTTTTGCATTTGTTCCCCATTGGTATATACTGTTGGGTACATTTCTGCAACCTAAATTTGAATTTTGACCATTTTTCCTCAGTATTTTTGCCTTTAAATAAAATATCCCAGTCTATGTGTTGCATTGAGGCCCTTAACAATTTGAAGTTCGCTTTTTTAAAATTAAGAGTTTTGGTTGAACCTATACAGTTTTGCTTTGCCAGACTAATCTCAAATGTAACCATGTTGTGATCACTGTTTCCCAAGTGTTCTCTTACCTTAATATTGGATACCATTTCTGTGTTATTAGTTATCACTAGGTCGAATACATTGTTATTTCTTGTCCGCACTTCCACCATTTGTGACATGTAGCTTTCACGAAGTGTGTTCACAAACCTGCCTCCCTTAGTACTCTGACACGTCTCATTTTTCCAGTTGATATCTGGATAATTAAAATCTCCCATAATTATAATATGCCCAAACTGGGCAGCTTTCCTCATTTGCAATAGCAATTGGGCCTCAACATTGTCATCGATATTTGGTGGTTTGTAGCATATGCCCACCAACACCTTTTTTTTTTTACCTTTTACACCACATTTAGTCTCGATTTCTACCTACATGGATTCCGCAATTTGGCCAGTTTCCTCACTAATATCACCCCGCAAAACTGGATTTAGCCCTGTTTTCATATATAAGCACACACCTCCCCCTTTTCTATTAATCCTGTCTCTTCTAAACAGGGAATAGACCTCTATATTTACAGCCCAGTCATGTGCATCATTCCACCATGTTTCTGTTATTCCAGTTATGTCCAATTGCTCATTAAACACCAGCAATTCTAGTTCTCCTATTTATCTATCATTCTTCTTTCATTTGCTAGCATACAATTAATGTTAAAGTCTTTATATATATTAATCCCTACATGCCTTTTTTCTATACCTTCATTTAGTAGGAGTTCCTCCCTATTGACTAAATTTATCCCCACCCTTTCTCCACCCCCCTGGTCATTTACTTGGACCCGGTTCCTATCTGCTCTGTCTACCCCATTTTTGCTATCTATACCCTCCCCTCTTTCCTAGTTTCAAAGCTCCTCCAAGCTTCCTAGCATTCTCTCCCCTACCACAGAGGCTCCTCTACCATTTAGGTGCAGTCCATCACTTCCATATAGATTGTACCCAAGAGCAAATTCTTCCCCAGTGTTCTAGAAACACAAAACCCTCCTTCCTACACCATTGCTTGAGCCATGCATTAAGCTCCCTGAGCTCCCTCTGCCTACCTGCACTGGCGCAAGTTACAGGTAGTATTTCAGAAAATAGTACCTTAGAGGTCCTTGCCTTGAGCTTGTAGCCTAAATCCCTGAAATCATTCTTTAGGGACCTCCATCTTCCTCCTAGTTTGGCATTGGTTCCAATATGTACCAAGACAGCTGGATCACTTCCAGTCCCTCCCAATAATCTGTCAGCCCTGTCCGCAACATGCCGAGTCCGAGCTCCCGGGAGACAGCATACTGTTCGGCATTCATGTTCCTGGCGGCAGATTACCCTATCTACCCTCCTAATAATAGAGTCCCCTGTTACCACCACCTGCCTTGGTTTCTGCCTGCTCTGCATCCCATCTAGCCTGGAAGGAGGACTGTTCCCCTGGCTGCTAGAGGAATTAGCCCTCTCCAGTGTTGCCAATTCTGAGCAATTCTCATCAACATCTTCACACGATCTTGCAAATCTGTTGGACTGAGTCAACTTAGAACTGGCCTTCCTCTTCCTCTGCCCACTACCTCCCCTCCTTACTGTTACCCAGCTGCCTACCTGTCACTCCTCATCTACAACTCCACCCTCTTCACCACTAACCCCACATACTACTTGCTCTGTGAGTTCTAAACTCCTTTCCAGGTTTCCAATGTATCGCAATGCTGCAATATTTCTTTCCAAATCCAATATCTTAGACAAAAGAAAATATGCTCACACTTGGCACAGCGGTATGACCCATGGAACGATTGCTCCAAGTGTTCAAATATGTGACAAGATGTGCACTGCGTGAGATTGGCTAACCTTCTATAACTCATGCTTGGTTTTACAATTCAAATAAACCTAGTATGAAAAATGAAAGCCTGGGTTGTCTACTTTACAAAAATATACACTTTTGGGGGGAAATTTTACAATGGAGCACTGTTACACAGCCCCAAAATGAGACATGGCACCAGTTATGCAAACAGTGGCGTCGGCAGGGAGGGGGCCAGAGGGGGCCAGTGCCCCCCCTACATTCTACTGTGCCCCCCCATGTGCCCCCCCAATTTTGTTCAGTGTTTGGTTTTTTTTAAATATACCTGCTGGATTGCCGCCCTGACTGTCAGTCTGTGGAAGGTGTGTCACATCATGGACGCCGCGAGGGAGCGCTTGGTAGCTTAAATCAGCGCTCCCTCGCAGCGTCCATGATGTGACACACCGTCCACACACTGACAGGGCGGCAATCCAGCAGATCTCCCGGCGGCAGTCTCTCTGGTAATACAGAGCGCTGGGAGATGACATCATCTCCCAGCGCTCTGCATTAGGGAGTACCGCGCGCGGGAGTTTCTTCTATGTCTGTGGCGGAAGAGGCACAGATTACTTGCCAGTTGCCACGCTGCTAGACCACCAGGGACTCAAGGTAGGGCACTGTGGAGATGAAGGGGCTTTAAGGGGCATTATGGAGATGAAGGGGGTATTGTGGAGAAGGCAATATGGAGATGAAGGGCGCATTGTGGAAGGGAGCAGTGTGGAGATGAAGGGGGCATTGTGGAGATGAAGGGGGCATTGTGGAAGGGAGCAATGGAGAGATGAAGGGGGCATTGTGGAAGGGAGCAATGTGGAGATGAAGGGGGCATTGTGAAAGGGGCATTGGAGATGAAGGGGGCATTGTGGAAGGGAGCACTGTGGAGATGAAGGGGGCACTGTGGAAGGGAGCAATGTGGAGATGAAGGGGGCACTGTGGAAGGGAGCAATGTGGAGATGAAGGGGGCACTGTGGAAGGGATCAATGTGGAGATGAAGGGGGCATTGTGGAAGGGAGCATTGTGGAGATGAAGGGGGCATTGTGGAAGGGAGCGTTGTGGAGATGAAGGGGGCATTGTGGAAGGGAGCAATGTGGAGATGAAGGGGGCATTGTGGAGATGAAGGGGGCATTGTTGAAGGGGCAATGTGGAGATGAAGGGGGCATTGTTGAAGGGGTAATGTGGAGATGAAGGGGGCATTTTGGAGTGGGCTTTATGGAGATGGAAGGGGCATTGTGGAGATGAAGGGATCATTGTGGAAGGGAGCATTGTGGAGACGGAAGGTGCATTGTGGAGATGGAAGGGGGCATTGTGGAGGGAGCATTGTGGAGATGAAGGGGGCATTGTGGAAGGGAGCATTGTCAGAGAGAGTTTGTGTGTGTGCTTAGTCTGAGAGAGAGTTTGTGTGTGTGCTTAGTCTGAGAGAGAGTTTGTGTGTGTGTGCTTGGTCTGAGAGAGAGAGAGAGTGTGTGTGTGTGCTTAGTCTGAGAGAGAGTGTGCGTGTGTGCTTAGTCTGAGAGAGAGTGTGTGTGTGTGCTTAGTCTGAGAGAGAGTGTGTGTGTGCTTATTCTGAGAGAGAGTGTGTGTGTGCTTAGTCTGAGAGAGTGTGTGTGTGTGTGTGCTTAGTCTGAGAGAGTGTGTGTGTGTGTGTGTGTGCTTAGTCTGAGAGAGAGAGAGTGTGTGTGTGTGCTTAGTCTGAGAGAGAGAGAGAGTGTGTGTATGTGTGCTTAGTCTGAGAGAGAGTGTGTGTGTGTGTGCGCTTAGTCTGAGAGAGAGAGAGTGTGTGTGCTTAGTCTGAGAGAGAGAGAGAGAGTGTGTGCTTAGTCTGAGAGAGAGAGAGAGAGAAAGTGTGTGCTTAGTCTGAGAGAGAGAGAGAGTGTGTGCTTAGTCTGAGAGAGAGAGTGTGTGCTTAGTCTGAGAGAGAGAGAGAGTGTGTGCTTAGTCAGAGAGAGAGTGAGTGTCTGCTTAGTCTGAGAGAGAGTGAGTGTGTGTGTGTGCTTAGTCTGAGAGAGAGTGAGTGTGTATGTGTGCTTAGTCTGAGAGAGAGAGAGAGTGTGTGTGTGTGTTCTTAGTCTGAGAGACAGTGTGTGTGTGTACTTAGTCTGAGAGAGAGTGAGTGAGTGTGTGTGCTTAGTCTGAGAGAGAGGGGGACTGTGTGTGTGTGTGTGTGTGTGTGTGCTTAGTCTGAGAGAGAGGGGGACTGTTTGTGTGCTTAGTCTGAGAGAGAGGGGGAGTGTGTGTGTGCTTAGTTTGAGAGAGAGAGAAAGTGTGTGCTTAGTCTGAGAAAGTAGTAGCAATAGAAATCCTTACAACTTCAAACGCCTCATCAAATAAAATGCCCAGTGGGATGGGGATCATTTTCTACCAGCTATTTCCTTGCACATATTTAAACCAGTAAGCAGCACTGGTCAAAAGGTGCTCTCTCTGTTGCACCCTTCCCCTTTCCTTTCTTCTCACTTTTTCCCTTTATTTCCCTTCTTTGCCCTTTCTCTCTCCACCTTTGCTTTCTCTATTCACCCAGCTGAAATATAGCTCTCTATTGCTCTGGTGGTGGCATAAAAATCTGTATTGCTCTGGTGGTGGCATCTAACTGTAGTGTTCTGGGGGTGGTGTATTGCTCTGGTGGTGGCCTATAACTCTGTATTGCTTTGGTGGTGGCATCTAACTGTAGTGCTCTGGTTGTGGTGTTTTGCTATGGTGGTCACATAGCTCTGTATTGCTCTGGTGATGTCATGTAACTTTGCATTGCTGGGCTGGTGACATGACTTTATTGCTCTGGTGGTAGTATCTAACTGTATTGCTCTGGTGGTGGTGTATTGCTTTGGTGGTGACATATAACACTTTATTGCTGTAGTAGTGGCATTTTAATGTGCTGGCGATATAACCTTATTGCTGTGCTGGTGACATAACTTTATTGCTCTGGTGGTAGTGTATTGCTCTAGTGGTGACATAACTCTGTAATACTTTAGTGGTGGCATTTAACTGCAGTGCTCTAGTGGTGGCATGTAAATCTGTATTGCACTTGTGGTGGCATATAACTCTGTATTGCTCTGGTGGTGACATATCTGAAGCTGATTAAGAAAGGAATACAAACGGACCAGTGATGAGATGCATCATGCTAGAGCTTTAACAATTGCTAGGAAAATAAATCAATATTTTACCAGTCTACCAATGTTTTCCATTGCTATGGTGTGCGTACACACATACCCAGTGGCCTGAATGTCATAATTTTAGGTGTAAAGACTTTGTTACTGCTCATTAAATTGGCCCCCCATTTTTTCTTCTGGCCCCATGTGTGCCCCCTCTAAGTAGAAATCCTAGAGTCGCCACTGTATGCAAATTGTGAAAATTCAATGGTTGTTCAAAAGTTGGCCTGTAGCTCCCCCAAATCATGAGAAAGCTACACATATGGGGTATTGCCGTACTCAGAAGAAGCAACTGAACACTAATCAATGCATTTTAAAAAATCTTCACCTATCCTGTGCTTGAAATTCACACCAACATTGAAACCTAAGTGTGAAAAACGCTGAATTTTTTACATACAACTAGATTTACGAAGGATTCGTGGTAAAATGGCTGCGTAAAAATTTGAAAACATACGTAAAATGAAAGCCTGGGGTGTCTACTTTCCAAAAATATACACTTTTGGGGGGAAATCTTAGAGTGGAGCACTTTTACACAGCCCCAAATGAGACATGCACCAGTGATGCAAACTGTGAAAATTCAAAGTGTGAAACTGGAAATGCGCATGTTCCAATTTGGGCCCCGTAGCTCCCCCAAACCTTGAGAAACCTATGAATATGGGGTATTGCCGTACTCAGAAGAAAGAGCTGAACACGAAACAATGCATTTTTAAAAATCTTCACCTATCCTGTGCTTGAAATTCACATCAACATTGAAACCTAAGTATGAAAAACACTGAATTTTTTACTTACATCAAGATTTACGAAGGATTTGTGGTAAAATGGCTGCGTAAAAAATTTGAAAACATACATTAAATGAAAGCCTGGGGTGTCTAAAAATATACACTTTTGGGGGGAAATCTTAAGGTGGAGCACTGGTACACAACTCCAAATGAAACATGGCACCAGTGATGCAAGCTGTGAAAATTCAAAGTGTGAAACTGAAAAAGCACATGTTCCAATTTGGGACCCATAACCTTGAGAAACCTATGCATATGGGGTATTGCCATACTCAGAAGAAGAAGCTGAACAGTAAACAATGCATTTTTAAATTCTACTGATTAGTTACCTTATGTTGTCTACTTTTCAGAAACCTGTACCTTTGTGAGACATTTTTGGGTTCTGGCACCGTCAACTAAGCTATGATACTCATATGCCAATTGTTGAAAAATTACATGTTGGAAATAATGGTGTCGGTCTTGTAATATTTACCTTGTAAATGTGAGAAAGGGATTGAAATACCAGGCATATGGGGTATTCTTATATTCAGGAGAAGCAAATTAATATATTTAGGGGTATTTTTTGTAATGAACTAATAGTAAACAAATCCTGACAGGAAAATGTAAGCAAAATGTTGTTGTTGTTTTTTTTTTCCCTCTTTTTTTCTTTTTTAATCAAATTAAACGAAGAGGTAGTTATATAATTGTGGTATCAAAAGAAAGCCCTACTTGTACTTAAAAAAACAGTATATAATTTGTGTGGGTGTATTAAAGGAATTAAAAAAAAATATGCTTGAACAAAGACATAGTCAAAAAAGTCAAAATTGCTCTGGTCCTTAAGTGAAATCCACCTCAGATTTGCCAGTCCTTAAGGGGTTAAAAGGAGCGATAGTAATAAGTCAGTGTGTTGTCATTAGATCTGTTATATCAACTAACGATATACAGAGGGTTAACGCTGATTAATTCAAGGTAAACAAAGAGAGGTTGCCGTGTCTTTGACAGAGAATGATCTATATCTGTAATTACACTTGTTCTATTGAATAAACGATACATCAAGGGCTAACACTTAGTATTACTAATTTATGGGCAACACAAAACAGTTATCAGGTTTCTGAGAGTGTCACTAGTGTTGTAATTAGACCCGTTCCATTAACTAACGATTAACGCAGAGTATATATTAAACTTACAGCAAACAAAGAGATGTTATTAGGTGTTTTATGACTGACTGTTGAAAGAGGTGCTAAAACCAATCACTGTGTAAAATAAAGTCGAATATGGTAAAATAAATAAAAGTTTAGCACCTTCTATTCAATGGATATATGGAAGAATTGTGTTAACTAATAAGAAATAAGGAGGAGAGGTCTTTTCTAATTCCTAAAGGCAAGCGAAGTGTTAATATTGCCTTCTAGATTAATTACAAATGAGGAATTGACACTTGGTAGTGGGAGAAACAATAGAGCTTTCCCTAACTAAACAAAGTATTGAGTAAAAACTGTTGCAACACTTACAGTCATTAGAGTGAATTGCTGTGTAATAAATTAAAGCCTCTAAAATGAAGCGTCATTGATTATTTTGCTAATTCTTCTTAGCAAACAGTAAGAATTAAGAGGAACCAATAAAGGCACTTTTGTCATAAATATAGCCTCGTGGAATATAGGCTATAAGTGTAATATGCTCTTAATTGATAGTAAGTCTATGCTATTAACTTACGGGAGTTTAGAAATTAACCCATTGGGGGGGGTGATGTCTTCCTATTTCTATTTTCCCTGATCAGTCTTCTTACAAGAACTTTTTTTAATTTAAGTTTTAATGAATGTTGAATAAAGGTTAGATTTTAAGATAGTAGCTATACCTCTATATGAATACAGCGCTGAACGAGTCTCCAACAAAACAATGTGCCGGATGTCCTAATTACAATAAAATAGTGGGACATGATATTGGCACATCTTTTCTTCTTTTCTTTTCTTTTATTTTGAGATACAGTTTGAATTTTCACAGCTTGCGTCACTGGTGCCTAAGACTTCCCTCCAGAAGTGTATAGTTTTGAAAAGTAGATAACCCAGGCTTTCATTTTAGGCATGATTTCAAATTTTTCTCTCAGCCATTTTACCATCAGTCCCTCGTAAAACAATATTTAAATTAAAAAATCAGCATTTTTCACAGTTGGATTTCAATTTTGATGTGGATTTCAAGCACATTATAGGTGAACATTTAAAAAAATGCACTGATTAATGTTCAGTTACTTTTTTCTGAGAACAGCAATACCCCATATGTATAGTTTTGTCAGGGTTTGGGGAATCTACTGGGCCCAGTTGGGAACATGCAAGCTCCATTTTCAGACGTGGCATTTTTACAGCTCACTTAACTGGCGTCTTTGTCTTATTTGGGGTGTTTAGCAATGTTGCAATTAATATTTTACCCCCAAAATATATGTTTTTTAGAAAGGTATACAACCCTGGGTTTTAGTCTAGGTGCATTCTGGCAATTTTTCTCAGTCATTTTACCACCATTCCCTCCCAAAACCTGCAGTAAGAAACAAAACCCTTTATATTTTGGTGTTGCTGTGGATTTCAAGTACAGGATATTTGGAGATTCGTAAAAATGCATTGTCCACAATTCAACTACATGTTCTGAGTATGGCAATGCCCCATATGCATAGGTTTGCCAGGGTTTGGGGGATGTACTGGGTTGTTCCCATTATATTTTCATAGTGTTAGATCTAAGGAGGGATGTGTTTGGGGCAAAAAAAAAAACCCAGGATATTTCAGGGGGAAAGCGTGGCCAAATAATTAAATTACAGAATTAGTGCATTGGACGTAGGAGATACTGCTTGAAGCAGTCACCAATTCAGAGCCCAGGTTTTGTAGGGCAATCAGGACAGTAGATGGTGATTTGTGTCCATTTGCCATTGGCGTAGCACACCCTGCAGCGTTTCTGTGGCTTACTTTTTTGGGGGGTTGGGGGATTTTAAATGCAAAGTGTCCTAAACTGGTTTTATCTTGTAAAACTGCTGTTGCCCCTTTAAACAAAAAATGGAAAATGACATGCATTTAGAACTGCAGAAAATTGATATTTTGAGTGGGGTTTGCAAATTTAAAAATTATGTAGGAATTATAAACGGCAGTCTGCATCAGGAAAATTGCAACCTTCTTATAACAGGCCATAGATTTTCTCATGGTGAGGTAAGGCTGAGTTGATCACAAATATCAACACACCCCATGTGTTTATTGTAGTCTCTGATGCAGACTGGTTTCCTGAGGACCGTGCCACGGACAGAGACTGGCACAGTTCCCTCGTCATGCATAGTTGTCAGCATGTACTCCTCCTTTTTGTCTTGGAACTTGACTGCCAGCAGCTCCTCTTGGCACAAGGCTAAGGACGTTCCCTTTCGTAGCTTGCAGTTTATAATTTGTTTGGGCATCTCTTTACAATTTCTCGTAACAGTGCCACAGGACACAGTGTTAAAATAAAAAAGTGATTTAAATAAAAGGGGGCTTGGGTAATAGTTATCTACATATAACTGGTATCCTTTATTTAATAGGGGAAAAATGAGATCCCAAACAATTTTTCCGTTGGTTCTCAGATATTCAGGGTAACCAGGAGGATCAAGTTGGCTGTCCTTGTTGGCATATGTGTAACCTGTGGCACTTTCGCACAACTTATACAATTTGACGCCAAACTTGGAGCGCTTGGTGGTAATATATTGCTTAATGCCCAACCTTCCCTTATATTTCATTAAGGACTCATCAACAGATATTTGTCTTTTGGGGTGGTATAGTTTTCTGAAAATTTCTTTTGCAAATGAGTTATAAGGGGGTGAATTTTATACAGCCTGGCATACTGGGGTGATCTTTGGGGAGGCACAGGGTGTTATCGTTGAAATGCATGAAGCGCAAAAGCACTTCATAGTGTTTCCTGCTCATTGTTTGGCCGAAAATAGGGGTAACACATACAGGATTTTTGCTCCAGTATGACCTGATGCTTGGCTTTTTAACTAACCCCATAGCCATAGTTAGGGCCCAGAATTTCCTGAATTCAGCAACATCTGTGGGGTACCATGATTGCTGCTTTGAAATATAGCATGTGGGATTGGCTGCAATGTACTGGGCTGCATAAATATTTGTTTGTGCTACAGTCTCCCCCAAAATGTCTTCCCCCAAATATAAATGAAAAAACTGCTCCTGGTTAAAACCAGCCACATCTACATTTATTCCTGGGCTGCCTGTGAAATTGGGTATTTCTGGACTTAATCCCACTGTTGGTACCCATTCCCTAGGCTCTGGATGAGGGGCAGGCCTTGTGACAGGTCTTTGAGCATATCTTGGGGCAGTTCTTGGGCCAGCTCTTGGGGTATGTCTTGGGGCTGCTTCTGGGGCAGCTCTTGGGGTATTTCTTGGGCCTGCTTCTGGGGCATGTCTTGGGGTAGTACGCCTCTTCTTAATAGATTGCCCAGCATGATCGCTAGAGCTATCACTGTCAATCTCTGTGAACTGGGAGATGTCAAAATCAGAGGCAGTGTCCGTGACATCTGAATCAGGAGCCAAAAAGGCATACGCCTCTTCTGCAGAATACAGGCGCTGCATCTTTTCTAAATAGATACCCACCCAAGCTTTATAAGTAACCATATTAAATTGCTAAAATAATACCTAACCCCAACAAGTCACCGTTCCTACGTAAATACCATATATATATTTTTTTTTTGGGGGGGGGGTTCTGTGCCTAACTCTAACCCTAAACCTTACCCTAACCCACATCAACCCTAATCCTGCCTAACTTAACCCAGACAGTCACTATTCCTACAATAAAACTATATATATATATATTTTTTTTTTGTTTGTTTGTTTTTTTGTGGGGTTTTTTTTCGGTGTCTAACTCTAACCCTAAACCTTACCCTAAACCACGTCAACCCTAATCCTACTTAACCAAAACAGTAACTATTCTTACAATAAAACTATATATATATTTTAGTTTTCTGTACCTAACTCTAACCCTGAACCCAACCCTGAACCTTACCCTAACCCACGTCAACCCTAATCCTACCTAACTTAACCCAAACAGTCATTATTCCTACAATAAAAAAAAAAAAAAATAAAAAAAAATAAAAAATATATATATATATATATATATATATATATATATATTTTATTTTTTTTCTGTACCTAACTCTAACCCTAAACCTTACCCTAACCTACGTCAACCCTAATCCTACCTAACTTAACCCAAATATTCACTATTCCTACAATAAAACTATACATATTTATATATATATATATATTTTTTTTTTTTTTTTTTTTTTACAAAACCCAAATCTTTAAACCTAAATTCAATATTAAATCTTACCACGTACACGTTAAACCTACCTAGCCCTATCTAAACTACCTAAAAAGCCTAAATATCCTATATAATAATTCGCTAAAACATGTGTAACGCCACAGTCATGCACAGAAGAGACTGCTGCGTGTGCTGCAGTCATGCGCAGTAGAAACTGCCAGTGAGGAGGCTGATACAGAGAGGGGAGCTCCATCATGCTCCATATCAGCCGCGGCGCGGGCAGTCTCTACTGAGCATGACTGCACTGCGACCGGCTGGCACTGTATCAGCCGCGGCGTGGGCAGTCTCTACTGTGCATGACTGCCCTGCGACTGGCTGGCAGTGGCACTGTAGCCCGTGTAACGGGCTCTACAACTAGTTTTAATATATTCTATTTTTATTTAAAAATAAAATGTATTCCCTAAACCTAAATCTAACATGAATTCAACACTAAACTTACCCTAACCCACGTACCCTCTAAACCTACCTAGCCCCACTAAAATTACCTAACTAAACTATTAAACTACCTATAAATTAACCCCTTCAGTGTCAGAGGCTCGGGCCATTTTCTGAACCCTGCAGGCCAGACACTTTTTCAACATTTTTGCTATCCTTCCGTTTAGGCTTGATTTCCTCTGGGGATTTTTAGTTACATATGGAAAACTATATATTGTTTTTTTCAGAACGAATTGAGCTTTCTTGTGATACCTTACATGAAGAGAATTTTACATCGTGCAAAAAGCTATGATGTCATAATGACAAAAAAAAGTGAAAATTTACTCATTTTGCTAAAATCACATACTATGTATCAAAAACATTTACCTTGATTGAAAAAGTTTCAATTATTTGAAAAAGCCTTGAGTCCCCCGAGTAAAAAAATACCAAATTTGTATAGTTTTACCTACGTCCATGGCTAGCGTAGAGCCCTAATCACCAGCAGCGCAAAATGACATTTTCAACTTTATAAACTAAAATGCGCATTCTAGGGTTTTTGTGGTAAAACTACCCTAAAACAGTGGAATAACTATATAAAACTATATATTTCTGGAAAGTAGACAACCTGCTGCATCTAATGAGGGGTGATTTTCCTTGTTACCCCAAGCCTGGTGTGCACAAATGCCTCCAGAAGATGGCACTAATGAAAAAAAAAGGCATTTTCTTACATTTCTGCCCCTTCAAATGAACTAAAATGTGTGAAAACCATGGCATTTCCAACTGTATTCATTAGCTAGTGCTCTTAGGAGAAAAATAACACCCCATTGGTATGAGTTCACCTACCTCAGGGGGCGCTATAAGTACAAAACTACACCTATTGCAACCTCTAATTTTTATAACATTTTCTCAAACATTACCTGTCTGTACAAAAATGGTTATAACAAATACAGAAGTGAAGAAAGGGTACACAAACCATACCATTTTGAAAAGAAGACACCCTGCCGCATCTAATGATGGGTGACTTGCCTTGTTACCCCAAGCCTGGAGTGCACAAATGCCTCCAGAAGGTGGCGCTAATGAAAAAAAAAGGCATTTTCTTACTTTTCTGCCCCTTCAAATGTACTGAAATGTGTGCAAACCATGGTATTTCCAACTGTATTCATTAGCTAGTGCTCTTAGGAGAAAAATGACACCCCATTGGTATGAGTTTAACTACCTCAGGGGGTGCTAGAAGTGCAAAACGACACCCACTACAACTTCAAATTTTTCTAACATTTTCTCAAACATTACTTGTCTGTACACAAATGGTTATAACAACTACAGAAGTGAAGAAAGGGTACACAAACCATACCATTTTGAAAAGAAGACACCCTGCCGCATCTAATGATGGGTGACTTGCCTTGTTACCCCAAGCCTGGAGTGCACAAATGCCTCCAGAAGGTGGCGCTAATGAAAAAAAAAGGCATTTTCTTACATTTCTGCCCCTTCAAATGTACTGAAATATGTGCAAACCATGGTATTTCCATCTGTATTCATTAGCTAGTGCTCTTAGGAGAAAAATGACACCCCATTGGTACGAGTTTAACTACCTCAGGGGGCGCTAGAAGTGCAAAACGACACCCACTACAACTTCACATTTTTCTAACATTTTCTCAAACATTACTTGTCTGTACACAAATGGTTATAACAACTACAGAAGTGAAGAAAGGGTACACAAACCATACCATTTTGAAAAGAAGACACCCTGCCGCATCTAATGATGGGTGACTTGCCTTGTTACCCCAAGCCTGGAGTGCACAAATGCCTCCAGAAGGTGGCGCCAGAAGTCATTTTCTTACATTTCTGCCCCTTCAAATGTACTGAAATGTGTGCAAACCATGGTATTTCCAACTGTATTCATTAGCTAGTGCTCTTAGGAGAAAAATGACACCCCACTGGAATGAGTCGACCTACCTTAGGGGTGCCAGAAGCACATAACTACACCTACCTGTTTGCTTCTTCGAAAATGGCTGCTTGTACTAAAATGTCCATAACTGTTAGAGACATGAAGGAAAGGTATAAAAGGTATACCATTTTGGAAAGTAGACATTCTCCCGCATCAAATGAGGGGTCACTTGCCTTTCTACCCCCTGGGCTGAAGTGCACAAATATTTCCAAAAGGTGGCGCTATGGGAATAAATACAGGTTTTTTTACATTTCCACCACTTCAAAGATACTAAAATCTTTGAAAACCATAACATTTCCTGCTGTATTCAGTACTTGCTACCATCATGAGAAAAATGGTAGCCCATTTGTGTGGGTTAACATACAATATGTGGGTGCTAGGAACACGAACGTAAACCTGACACTTTTGTTTTTTAAATTATCTGCTTGCACTAAAATGGTTATAACCATAATAGATATGCAGGAAAGGTAGAGAAACAATGCCATTTTGAAAAGAAAACAACCTGCCGCATCTAATGAGGGGTCACTTGCCTTCTTACCCAAAGGCTGGTATGCACAAATGCTTCCAGGAGGTGGCGCTAATGAAAAAAAATGCTTTTTTTTACATTTCTGCCCCTTTAAATGTATGGAGCTCTGTGAAAACCATGGAATTTTCAACTGCATTTGTTTGCTAGTGCTCTTAGGAGTCAAACGACACCCCATTGATATGAGTTGAACTACCTTAGGGGGTGCTAGAAGTAGAAAACTACACCTACTACAACCTCTGATGTTTCTAACATTTTCTCAAACCTGACTTGCCTGTATAAAAATGGCTATAACACCTTCAGAATTGAAGAAAAGGTAGATAAACCATACCATTTTGGAAAGAAGACAACCTGCCGCATCTAATAAGGGGTCACTTGCCTTTGTACCCCTAAGTTATTTGGAACAACTATTTCCAGAATGTGGTGCTACAGGAAAGAAAAACAAACATTTGTTTTACACATCAGTCACTTCAAAGATACTAAAATGGTTCAATGGCGTGGGATTTCCTAGGAGGACTTCTTGCCAGCCCAAAAAAAATGGTACCCCACTGCTCTGGGTTCACATACCAATTTACGCTACAAGAGCGTAGCTACCAGTGAAACAGAAATGGGAAAGCAAACAGTGTATGTGTGATTTTATGGCTAACAGATGAAAGAAGCTAGGACGTCAGCCGGTGTATGTGCGGACCTGTGACTACAAGTCTAACAAAATGTGTGAGAGGGTGAGGGATTAGGCAGTGTGTGTGGGTATGAGCAGAGGAGCAAGGATGGTGGTGATGGTGGGGCAGTGTCTGATAGTGTGTATGGGAGATCTCTGACTACCATTGTGCACTGTATGTCCCCTCATACAAAGCACTGCGTTGGACCCCCTTCCTGTTGCACGTGCATTTTTTGGGGCTTTTTCCCCCAATATTTTTGTGTAGACCTCGTTGGGGGCATCAGAACCCATACAATGAGGTCTAAATAAAAAATAAAGGGGGAAAAAATCCTTTATGTGCCACAGGGGTGTCCAGCACACAAAGGGTTAATTTTTTTTTATCGTTACTTTGTATTCAGATGGCCACCAAACAAGCTCTGATCACAAAGTAATGATAAAAAGTCCTGTGTGTACCACAGGAAGGGGGTCTGCATTGAACCCCCCCTCCCAGTGGCACACACATGGTTAATTTTTGATTTAATTTTTTTTTATTATATACCTCATTGAGGGGCATCAGGACCCCCTGATCCCTCCCCAATGAGGTCTTAGTAAAAAAAATATATATATCCACAAACAGAGTGACCCTGTGAGTGCCACAGGGGTCTCCAGGGCATTGCAAAGGAATGCATTGGACCCTTCTGGCACTCAGAGGGTTAATTTTTTTTTTTATTATTACTTTGTAATCAGAGCTTGTTGGGGGGCCATCAGGACCAATCATGATGGCCCCCCAACAATCTCTGATAACGAAGTAATGATAAATGCCCTGTGTGTGCCGCAGAAGGGGGGCTGCATTGGCCCCCCTTGTGGCACACACAGGGTTAATTTTTTTTTCTTTACATTTTTTTTTTATTATGGACCTCATTGGTGGGTATCAGGACCCCTCTGATTCCCCCAATGAGGTCTTAAAAAAAAAAAATAAAAGGAATCAAAATAAATGTCCCTGTGAGTGCCACATGGGTCTCCAGGGCATTGCAAAGCAATGCATTGGACCCTTCTGGCACTCAGAGGGTTAATTTTTTTTATTATTATTACTTTGTAATCAGAGCTTGTTGGGGGGCCATCAGGACCAATCCTGATGGCCCCCCAACAATCTCTAGTAACAAAGTAATGATAGAAGCCCTGTGTGTGCCACAGGAGGGGGGGTGCATTGGACCCCCCCTGTGGCACACACAGGGTTAAAAATTTTTTTTTTTTTTTTTTTTTTTTTTAATAATAGACCTCATTGAGGGGCATCAGGATTCCCCCTGATCCCCCCAATGAGGTCTTTAAAAAAAAAAAACAACAAACCCCCAAAAAATGACCCTGTGAGTGCCACAAGGGTCTCCAGCACATTGCAAAGCAATGTGCTGGGGACCCCTGCGGCACTCACAGGGCTACTTAGCGTTTTTTTATTTTTTTTATTTTTTTTTTAAATTACTCAGACCTCGTGGGGGACATCAGGACCCCTCCTGGTGTCCCCCCAGTTATTGATCTCCCAGCCATCGGCTGGGAGATCAATAAGGCGACTTGCAGGAGAGCAAAAGCTCTCCTGCCTTTCACTCCTACCACCGGTAGGAGTGAATGGGACCGGGGAAACTTCCCCAGCGTCATCAGTGACATGTCACTGATGACGTTGGGAGGCTTCCCCCGGTCCCGCCCACTCCTACCCGGAAGTTCGGGTAGGAGAGAAGGAAGAGGAGAAGCTGCGCTTCTGCTGCGCTTCTCCTCTTCTTTTATTGATCTCCCAGCGCGATCGGCTGGGAGATCAATAACAGGGGGGACATGAGGAGTGATCCTCATGTCCCCCCACGATTGCCCAGCTTTTTTTTTTTTTTTAAATGCGGCCACTGCATGCCGGTTATACCGGCTCATGCAGTGACCGCATTTTAGTGGGTACATCGTACGAGCTTGGCACAGCGGGTACAGCTGTCCAAACTCGTACAATGTACCCACTTGGCACTCAAAGGATTAAAAAAAAAAAAAAAAATATCAAAAAAAAGAAAAAAAGAAAAAAGGGATTTCAATGGGGGGGGGCTGATTTGCAGCACTTGATCACTAAAATGAGTGATCAAGGGGGGGATCAATTGATCACTGTATTACAGTGATCAAATGAAAAAAAAAACACCTTTTTTTTTCTTTTTTTTTAACTTAGTTGCAAGCCTGCAACACGGACTGGTATCTCTTCAGCAACAATCTTTGTCTCTCCTCAGATTTGTGTCTGAGGAGTAGGGAGACAAAGAGATGTGACAGAAGCAGTATTTTGAAAACATTGCTATTGTCATATGCATTCTAATACATGTGATTCTCTATTCTAGTGAATCACATGTATAAACAATGCCGGCATTGGCTGAAACTAGATGCTCCGATACCGGAGCACCTAGTAACAGCAAGCCCGTGCCTCTCCTATCGCACACAGTGGCGGCGATGGGAAAGTTAACTGTTGACGAGCCAGGACCGTCACTGATCCTTAAGTGCAGGACCAGCCTGACGGTCTGGTTACATCATCGGACACGGAGGAGTTAAGTAAAAATTATTTTTAAATCTCTCCTATTGTCTCCTTTCTGGATTTATGGAGGTGAGAGGAAAAAAGTCTACATTTTTTAACCCTATTAATATCAGACACGTATCACATTCTATGTTTGTTTAGTCAAATATGACAGTGTGATTCCAAGCAAGAAAGAAAATATACATACTAATTACATGTAGTGTGTGACTTATGAAGAAACTCCAAGGAAATAAAGACAATATGCAAACTAATTACATCTAGTAATTACATTTGTTACATGTAGCGATGTCTTTTTCAAGCAGAGCCCTTTTGATAAAATGTGAAGGTGTGACTTCCAAGTTACATCTAGTAATTACATTTGTAATTATCTCATTACACTAATGGTACAGGCAGTATAGCACTTAAAAGGACACTTACAAGGAGGAGAGGGTGAAACAGGAGGTGGAGCAGTCCTAGAGGTCCTTCTGCGGGATGGTATGCATGCTATAAATAAAGTGATACAAAAATGTTACAATGACATACTCCAAGTAATTAGAAAAACATAATCATAATAGGTCATAATGGGTTGAGTATTGAAAAGTGGCTCTCTAGTTGGTGACCCTAAAGCCAGCGGCATCATAATATCCAACTAGAGTGCGACTTTTCAATAGGATACCATCATAATGTACAGTTTTGTAGCACACAATGGTACTTACAAGGAGGAGGAGGAGAGTGTGAAGCTGGAGGTGGTGATGTTTTTATTAAATGGTTTACTATTGAAATGCGGCCTTCTAATTGGGGACTCTAAAGTCTGCAACATCAGAATGTCCAACTAGAGTGCGACATTTCAATAGGATATGTCATAATGGACAGTTTTGTAGCACACAATGGTACTTACAAGGCGCAGGAGATGGATCAGTCCTAGATGGCCTTCTGCAGGATGGTCTGCGGGTTGTAAATAAAGTGATAAAAAAATGTTAATATGTATAATGCCTAATTGGTGTCTACTACCTACATACCAGAAACATACTTGTGGTACAGTGGGCACCAGAGGATCAGAAGCGGCATTTCAGGGTGGGTTGCGTGCTAGGAGGGAAGTGAAAAATCAAAGTGTGTAAACATAGAAAAACATCTGAAACCCCTCCCACCCCGCAATAAAAATAAAAGCAAACATACCTGATCTAATGACACGCAGTAGTTCTGACTCTCTGCGCTTTGTCAGACCACCTCCGAAGTATGGAACCTGTACTCTGCATGATTCATATGGCGTACAGGTTGCACATCGGGCAGTTAGTGACAATATACATTGGGCGAGCAAGTGTGGTTGTTCTTCATGGGAATATAATTTGATAATATGATTTGCTGTATGTTTTCCGAGTGATTGGATGCTCATTTACAGTAGTTTGGATGGAAATCTAGATGGACATAACATATATGGTGTTTGTTATGGCCAGTCACATTTACTATCTGATATCCAGGTTTAATATTATGGTTAATAATTGTCCTTGGTGTTGTCCAGCATTGGTATAGGTGAAATTCTATGTTAGACACCAAATATAAATGATCTGGTTTATATTTGTCATTTTACATTGTTTTTAGAATTTTAAATAAACATTTATTTTCTAGACGCTCACAAGGTATTTAGTGTCATTCAGCAATTATCATCATGGGATTTCCAACATAGAATACACACTTTCTATTTGCATACATTTTGTTCTTTTCCTACTAGTGGGGAATTTGTGTGTTAGAGCACTAAGAGAGTTATTATTAATATATTTCTTGTTTCGTAAGTGGTGTGGAGACTGGGGATGACAACCACATTCTTTTTGTCACCTAAATGTCTTGGCTTTTCTTCAAGATGGCCTTCAGAAAGGGCTCATTCTTAACTCTATTAAAGTCCAGATTTCAGGGGGCGGAGCTAGCTGCGGACCAAGATGGATGCGTTATCGTGACGCTCCAAATGTCACAGGCAAATGATCCTGTTTTACTAACTGAATCTGTACTCAACTTGCTGAAAATTTGAGTAGACATTTTCTCTACCCGATGGAGAATCATTTCATATCTCATGACCTGCAATACTAAGCCCGCTAAGCGGGTGCTGCTGAGCTGTTTCTTTTCACGCCTCACAGACCGGAGGACATTGCTGAACGCCATGTTAGAAGGAGATCTGGGTATACAACAGGAAATGGATCTTGCACACTTACTAGGCCTTGCTGGGGACCTCGATAATATATCTTCTGTGACATCTCTATGCATGCCGCTTCCTACTCCCTCTCCTCTGATTACTACAGCGGACTTACTGCAACTACCGCTGCACGCAGTTGGAGGATTGACTGGTGATAGGCACAGCTGAATGGAGAGAGTGTCTGCCTACATCTTTATGCAGTGAAGAAGATCCGGTGACCCATCAGATGTTTTGCTCTGATATACACGACATTGAGGTTCTGAGAGACAACCTTTATGACCGGGGTCCAAAGGCCCATTCCTTGAGAAGACACTGCCTACTGACCTGGGACCGGAGTTAGGTCATGTTGCCACTATAGCTGCTCGGTTCATTTTGCTTCCCCTTTTGCAAGATTTGGACTATGTTTGGGATGCCTTACCTTGGGACCCAGGAATCAGAGACTCTTCTCGGGTGATGCCTTCTGCGGGATCCCGCTTTCTGCAGTTCATGTTTTAGAATGGTGATCGGACACAGCGATGTTACCTGTAACTCGACTAACTGTGTCCCTTACATCTCCCTGTTTGTGAAGGATGCTATCCTGGACTGGTTGCCTCTTCGAGAATCGCTGGGGCGGTCTCCCTAGGACCCGGGGGGACCATCGCTGGTTGAATATTGCCCTATGTTTTATGGAGGCTGCGTTACAGGAATGGGTAGTTGATTTGTTTTGGAGGATATTGTTATTAACCGTATTATCCTTTTTGTTTTGGGGCACTGCGAGGGTTGTATTTCTAGGTATGTCAGAAGTAATGCAGGTTGTTTTATATATAATTGCTGCTATACTGCACAATTCAATTACGCTTACTGTTTCTGCTACCCCAGGGAGATCTACGGCTGTGAAGTACCCGGAGTAATAGTATGATAATCCTTCAGCTACTGTTTTATTGTTAATAGGGGAATGTACTCCCCCCTGAGGGGCCCTCTGTATTCTTAAGGCTGTTTATTATATATACAAGCTTCCTCCATTCATATATGTTCTACTGTTATTATATTTTTATTAGGAACCTATGTATATTTCCAAAACTCTGAGTTTAGGCCCTTTGATTATTCAAGCTCTATTCCTGATCCCCTCCCTCGGGTCTTCTAGGAGGTGCATAGGTGGTCCCGACAAGGTGTCGGGTATCTTACCCTGTCATCCTGCCATTATAATAGGTTTACTTAGCTTCTTTTGAACTCAGCTATAGCTCACTTTGAAGACTTTACGTAGTTAAGTTACAGATGCTTCTTCTTTTATAGTGCTATGAATATTTAGAAGCTGGGTATGCTTTCTTTTCTTTTGTAATCTACTGTATCATGTATATTATGGTTTACTCTCAGCTGCTTTATATTTTGTCTAGCTGCTTTTATATTTTGCCAAGCAATTTTGTTTTATTCGATAAAGCTTTGGAAAATTGAAAAAAAAAGTCAAAATTTTAGCTCTTTCTGTACTTTTATAGAGGTGTACCTGTGCAGGCCTTTGTGCAAGGTGTGGCTTCATAAGGCTCCTTTCATGCCTCTGTCTCTAGTTTCCCTACAGTTCTTAGCTATTAAGACTGCTTTCCTGCTGGTGATTGTATCTGAACTTCAAGCCTTGTCATGTACACCTCCCTTTCTGGTTTAGAGGACTCCTATAGAGTTTTGTCCTAATGTTTTCTCTGAGTTTCACATTAAACAGAAAAATCTTCTTCTTTCTCTCTGTCCTGCTCCATCTAACAAACAGGAGCAGGAGCTTCATCTTTCGGACATGCTTAGGTGTTTGAAGTACTATGTTCATTGAGCTCGAATTTTCTGGCAGTCTGATTCACTTTTTTCATTTGTGAGGGCCCTCACGCAGACCAGGTGGAGAAGCTTTGTAAGGAGGTAATATGGTCATCCTTCATATGTTTGTCAAGTGCTACGGTCTCAATGTGCTGACTTCAGCTGCAGCCAGTTTAGTTGGAAGGTACTACATAGCCGGTGAGATAGCTCAGTGGTAAATTCCCTGACTATGGAGCCTATTCAACCTCAGGGTTGCAGGTTCGAATCCCGGAAGGGTCAACTTAGCCCTTCAGCCTTCTGAGGTCGATAATGGAGTACCATTGATTGGGTAATAATAACACCTATTATTTTAGCTGCCGATTTGGTTAATACCGAGAGTGTGCTCTGAAAGCGCTTTGAGTCCCACTGGGAGAAAGGCTCTATATAAATACTAGGTATTATTATTATTATTTCTACCGGCCATTACATAGTAACATAGTAATTTAGGTTGAAAAAAGACTTGCGTCCATCTAGTTCAACCTTTTTCCTATTTCTGTTTACCATTGTTGATCCAAAAGAAGGCAAAAAAACCCTCAATACAGCAATTTCAAATTCTTATTTCAATGGGGAGAAAAAAATCCTTACTGATTTGAAATGGCAATCACATTTCTCCTTGGATCAACAAGCTAAATATTAATATTATTTAAATATATATATTATAGTATTATAATATTATATATATAATTATAATAACATATATATATATATATTATAATTATAATATTAATATTATCAACTAAATATTAATCCCAATACTAACAGACATAGCCCTCTATTTTCTGCTCTTTTAAAAATGTATCCAGGCCCTTTTTAAAGGCATCTAATGTATTCAATAGCACCACCTCCTCAGGCAGTGAATTCCATACCTTTATTGTCCTTATTGTAAAGAATCCCTTCTGCTGTTGTAGAGGAAATCTCCTTTCCTCAAGTCTAAGTGGGTGGCCCCTTGTCCTTTGTACTGTTCTATTAATGAACAGGTCTTTGGAGAGATTTTTAAAATGAAATCCAGGGACATTTTTTTTTCTCTGAACCCTATCCACGTCCACACCCTGTCCACCGCCACACTCTGTCCAAAAACTGCCCACACTGTGTGCACCCTTATACCCTGCACACACATTGCCCACACTCTATCCACCTTCACACCGTGTACACGCACTGCCCACACTCTGTCCACCCTCACATCCTGTTCACACTCTGTCCACCCTTACCACACACTGCCCACATCCTATCCACTCTCAAACCCTGTCTGAACACTACTCACCCTCATACCCTGTTCACCCTTCACACACTATCCACACTGCCCACTTTGTCCACTTACACACAATTTCCACCTTGTCCACACACTGTCCACCTCCACATTGTCCACCTCAATACTGCCCCCCCACACTGTCCACCTCAGCACTGGCCACTTCCACACACTGTCCACACTGCCCACCCTGTCCTCCTCCACACCCTATCCACCCTGCCCTCCTCCACACCCTATCCACCCTGCCCTCCTCCCCATACTGCCAACTTCCACATTGCCCACCTCTACAAACATTGTCCACACTGCCCACCCCATCCTCCTCCAAAACTGTCCAACCTGTTCTCCTCCACACACTGCCCACCCTGTCCTGCCCATACTGTCCACCTCCACTTTGTCCACATTGTCCACCTCCACACTGCCCATCCCATCCTCCTCCACAAACTATCCACCCTGTCCTCCACACACTGCCCATCCTGCCACCTCCACATTGCCCATCTCCACACTGGCCACATTGCCTATCACCACATTGCCCACCTTCACACTGCCCACATTGTCCACCTCAACACTGTTCACCCTCACACACTGTTCACCCCACATTGCCCACACTGCCTAACACCACAATGGCCACAATGTCCACCTTAACACTGTCCACCCATGAGAAGATTACAGTGTCACTCATATCACTCACCAGCTAGGATGACTTTACTTGGGTGGATTAGCTTGGCACCACCGGCTGGGGCACTCAGTCACTCACTACAAGTTGCTGGAGTGCTTAAGAGGTGCCCTACTGCTGCCTGCATTCCTGATCCACTTCCTTTGAGTGCCGCATGCCAGCCTACGCACTACAGCCAATGAGAGAGGAGTATCCTGCAAAACTCTCCTCTCTTATTGGCTGCCATTTTAACTTGTTGGGAAGGCACTGGACGACAGATACAGCTTAGGTACTGTTGTCCATGCCTTCCTATTGATGCTGTTGCAAAAGTCAGATCCGGGGACAGATCTGGGGACACATTCTGGCCGGGGACAGTGCCCTTAATCCGGGGACTGTCCCTGGAAACCGGGGAAGTCTGGTCACCCTATTGTATGGGCCCTGAACATATTTATATAGTGTTATCATATCCCCTCTAAGATGCCGTTTCTCTAGTGTGTACAAGTTTAACTTTTTCTAGGCTTTCTTCATAACTAAAACTTTCCATTCAACTTATTAGTTTTTTTGTCCTCCTCTGCACTTTCTTTAGTTCCATAATGTCCTTTTTCAGAAAGGGCACCCAGAATTGAACAGCATATTCTAGGTTGGGTCTTACCCTGGGCCTGTAAAGAGGAATAATAATATCTTCCTCCCTTGAGTCAATACCCCTTTTAATACATGCCAAAATCTTATTGGCCTTTGCAGCTTCCAGCTGGCACTGCACGTTAGTGCTAAGTCTATTGTCTACCATTACTCCCAAATCCTTTTCATTAGTAGATTTCCCCAGAGAAACACCATTTAAACTATATGTTGCATTTTTATTATTATAACCAAAATGCATAACTTTACACCTGTCTATACTGAATCTCATTTGCCTGTCCAGTTACCAAATTTGTCCAGATCCTCTTGTAATAAAATCACATCCAGTTCAGACTTTATTACCTTACTTAATTTTGTGTCATCGGCAAACACTGATACATGGCTACCTATGCCCTCCCTAATAAACAAATTAAAAAGAAGAGGACCCAGGACAGATCCCTGAGGTACTACACTTATCATGATTATCCAATTGGAGAACTTCCCATTTACTCCTACTCTTTGCATTCTATCTTTCAGACAATTTCCAGTCCACGCACAAATGTTTGCCCCTAAGCCTATTTCATTGAATTTGTACAGTAACCTCTTGTGTGGAACCGTATCAAAAGAATTGGCAAAGTCTAAATAGATCACATCAACTGCCGCTCCCAGATCTATGTTTTTACTCACTTTTTCATAAAATGCAATCAAGTTAGTTTGACAAGACCTGTCTTTCACAAAGCCATGTTGGCTCCTGCTAATGATATTTCTATTCAAGATGAATTCTTGAATATATTCCCTTAGCAACCCTTCAAGCAGGTTCCCTACCACAGATGTCAAGCTTATAGGTCTGTAATTTCCCAGCTGGGATTTAGATCCATTTTTAAATATGGGCACCACATCTGCTTTACGCCAATCCATGGGCATCATACCTGAACTAAAAGGATCCCTGAAAATCAAAAATAACGGTCTGTCCATGGTCTGGCTTAGCTCTTTAAGTAGCCGTGGGTGTATACCATCCGGCCCTAGGGCTTTGTTTGCCTTAACACCATTCAATTGTTTTAACACTTTTTCTTGTGTTAGCCAATCCCATGCTTGCTGTGACTGTTCTGAAATGTAGTTTGCAGGTTCTTGTCCATTGGGTCTTCCTTGGTAAAAACAGAAGAAAATAAATTATTTAAAATATCTGCTTTCTCTCTGTCCCCACTGACCATCTATCACGGTGCCCGTGATCTTCTGTGCTAAGCCACATTGCTACTTCCTTCTTTAGTCCTGCTGGGTTCTTATTGGCTGCTGGGTTCTGCCCCGCCCAGTGCTAGCGTTTTTATACTCAGTCCTGTCATTACTTTTGCGCCCTTTCGTGGTGGTCCTGTATCTGGAGTTTCTTTTCCTGTTGATTCCTGCTCCGTGTATGACACGGTTTTGCCTGACCTTGCTCCTGTCTCCGCTACCTGTGATTCTGTTGCTGACCCGGACTAGCTGACTAACGCTCTGTGTACTGATCTCGCCTTGGCTGACTCCGCTCTGTGTACCGATTCTGGCTATGGCTGACTACGCTCTGTGTACCGATCCTGGCAGTGACTGACTACCGCTCTGTGTACCAATCCTAGCTGTTGCTGACAAACGCTCTGTGTACTGATCCTGGCTGTGGCTGACTACTGGTCTGTGTACCGATCCTGGCTGTGGCCAACTACTGCTCTGTGTACCGATCCTGGCTGTGGTTGACTGACACTCTGTGTACCGATCCTGGCTGTGGCTGACTACCGCTTTGTGTACCAATCCTGGCTGTGGCTGACTACCGCTCTGTGTACCAATCCTGGCTGTGGCTGACTACCGCTCTGTGTACCGATCCTGGCTGTGGCTGACTACTGCTCTGTGTACCGATCCTGGCTGTGGCTGACTGACTCTCTGTGTACCAATCCTGGCTGTAGCTGACTACCAGATTTGTTGCCACTGATTATTCTAGTCTCCTGAGATTAGTGCCTAGCCAGTGCTTGTCAGTGTTGCCTGCGGTTACCCTAGCTCCTGAGACTAGTGCCTAGCCAGTGCTTGTCAGTGTTGCCTTCCATTCCCCTAGTCTCCTGAGACTAGTACCTTGCCAGTGCTTATCAGTGTTGCCTCCGGTTACCCTAGTCCTCTGAGACTAGTGCCTTGCCAGTGTGGCCTCAGATTACCCTAGTCTGCTGTGACTAGTACCTTGCCAGGGCCTGCATTGTTGCCTCCGGTTACCCTAGTCTCCAGGGACTAGTGTCTTGCCATTGCCTGTCACTGTTGGCCCGGTCACCCTTGTTTTCTAGGCCAGGTCACTCTCCAGTGTCCCAGCTTGCGGCTACTCTATCCCTAGCGTTCCCAAATTTGGGAAGTGCCATGGTACTGTCCGGATCTGGACCTGTGAAGGGTGACCTTGTGCACTTTATTATTCTTAATAAAGCTGATTTTACCTTACTAACTTGTCTGAGTGTTCTTACAAACCGTGACACCATCTCACCTGTTTCACCTGCTTCTTTTGGATCAACGATGGTGAACAGGAATAGTAAAAGGGTTGAACTAGATGGACTCAATTCTTTTTTCAACCTAAATTACTATTTTACTATGTTTGATAACAATGACCCAACATTATCAGACTTTCATTTTTTGCCATGAATGTATTTAAAGAATTTTTTTTGGGTTGCTCTTGCTCTCCTTAGCAATAATTGTTTCATTCTCCAGTCTAGCTACATTGTGACTGTGTAGTGTCCTTGATGGTTTCTTTTACCAGTATTTTGATAGTTTCCTGTTCCTTAGTTTGTTTTGTGTGTGTCAGTGGATACTTGAGGCTCATATTGTTTAAGTTCAGCTGTTACAAATGGTTTGAGGTTTGAGTTTTTTTTCTCTTTCCCTCCCTGGAATCTTGGTATATCCCCATGGTTCCTGTGTTCCACATTGGATAAAAGAAAAACTAAGATTTTTGTGTACTTACCAATGAATCCTTTTCTTTTTATTCATGTGGAACACAGGACATCCCTACCAGAGAAAAAACAAGTCTTCGAATTCCTGACATGGTGGTTCTTTTGGTTTCCCTGGTTTGGGTGACCCCCTTTCCTGTCTCTATTCTGTTTTCTTCTGTCTTTGCTATTCCTTGAAATTGAGACTCATTGTTGAGGGTAAAGTGGAGTAGGAATGGAGTCTCCTTCTCCAGAGAACATTTAATGCAAGTGTCATGCCTTCTCGACCAGAGGTTACCTTACACCATAGCTGCTGCGTTCGATATAGACTAAGAGAAAAGGATGTATTGGTAAGTACAAAAAAATCCCCTATTGTTTATTTATACAGCTGTGTATAAATAACTTTTACTATTGACATTACGTATTATTGCAATATCAGAAATATTACAAAGACAAATACTTTGATAATATATTTTCTTATTTAATTTAAGATGCTTTCTGACTAGCTATTTTCATTGGGTTGATTAGATAAACAAAGGATATTGAAGATAATTTATTGTAGTTTATTAATGGTTGCAAAATGTGTATGGGTGTGTTTTTGGTCCTACCGTTTATGACAATTTAACGATTCTTTTCTTTTTTGGGGTTTGGTGATTTAGATTGTTTTCTCTACATGTCCCTGCCCCGCCAACACTTCTGTTATCCTTGGTATATAAGCTGAAGGCCTCCCCTGGTGTGGCAGTGTCACTGGAGCTTGCCACACAAGATGCCCCATCTTGTAATGTGGAGAGAGTTACGGGACTGGCAGGTGAGGAATTCATATGACATGTACGACAGACAGTGTAACAAATTAAAAAAGTAGTGAACTGACTAGGCATGGGAAGACTGTTAAATGTCAAGGTAAATGTAGTAATTGTTGAAATAACTGTGCAGTGATAAAAGGATGATGGGCTTGATGGGTTTAGAGCTGTAGGTGGTTCACCCAGAGTACTTTGTCAATGTTTTTAAATATTTAATTGTGAAAGCTTTTTTTCCTCTCTCTGCCCTGTGTTTTCTTATGATGTTGTAAATTGTTTCATAAAACCATGTCCTTTTTTCTTTTACCTGTTCTACAACTGCTTGTTTTTTGCTTTCTCGGTATTCCTGATGCTAGAAAATATTAAAGTACACAGGCTACAGCCACTCTCTGAATATCCACTCCTTTTTAAGAATACACATCAAAACCGCAAACATGACTGGGAGCAAAGGTGAGTCTGATATCCAGAGAGGGATACCTTCCATACTTTGAGATGTGCATTTTATGGATTGTGTAGAGTCATGTATTCATGACATTTTCATGTCACTTGGTGAAAACTCATTTATTACTTAAGTTAAACTGTTTTTAAGTGTATAATTATGTTGTAGAAAAAAACAAGTGTGTATTTCCCTAGGTGTCAGACAAGGTTATTTTACCATTTAACAAAATCCTAAAATAGTTTGAATCCTCTGTATTAAAAATTTTACCATGGAGCACATAGGGAAAGTGCTTCAATTATTATTCTGTGCATACTCTCATTAAACAATCTGAAATCTTTTGCTCTTAAAAGGATTCTCTGTACAGATGTGGCAACTTCAGCCCCTTCAGTTATTGTTAAACTACAATTTTTATCCAATAATAGCTGGAGCACCAAAGATTACCTACCCACTGCTCTATATAATAATTTGTAAATAGTAGTTTCCTAACTGCATTGTTAGTGCTGTGTTTCTAAAACAGGTCTTTGGAAATGTCACTGCTTGTGTTAAAATGTGTGTCCCTTGATTAATTCAGCTGTGCTCAGGGAGGAAAATGCTGGCCAATGATCTATTAATGGACTGGTTTCATAAGCACTGTGTATCTCCCACATTGTTCATCCATGGAGGGTATGGAAAACATTGCTCAAATTTTGGTCAGCCATCTAGAATATTTGTATACTTTAACATATGAATAGTAAAATTAATGGAAATAGTATTTTACTGGGCTGTCCTCTAAAATGCACATATATATATACACATTTTTTCAAGTGGAAGGTTCAGTGGGTGCTATTTTGATACTCAAAGGGACATTTGTAGGAGAAAATCAATTTTTTTACCTTTTTGATTTAACTTATGCAGGGTACAAGCAGGTAGCTCATTAGAATGCAACCACAAATGCTGTGAGCTGATGCTGTGAGCATGTCTACTCCACTTGAGCCTGGGACTAGACCTAAGACGAAGGAGGCTGGGGTATCTGTCTCCCCATTGCGTTTTGCTCCTCCTGTCACGCAGGGCTACCTAGAGAATTTTCTGGTCATCTGTGCCCAACTTGTGTGGAAGGTCATGGCAGCAACCCAGGGCCTTCCAGTCACACTATTGAGCCAACATGGGTGAAAGAGTTCAAGGCTGCACTAGGGATCTCAGATCCACTTTTCAGCTCTTTCCCTCTCAGATTCAGGGGGCTCTTCAGGTATGGCAGACCCCCTCCACTGCCAGGACCTCCCTGCCCAAGCCACAGGGAGTTCCTGACGTTTCTGATTCTTCTGAGGAAGAATTGTTGCAGGATTCTGATGTTGAGGATGGTACTGTTATTGAGTCTACCAGATCCATTGGGGACCCTTATGAATGTGACCCTGAACTCTCTGCGGAGGGTTTGATCAGGGCTGTTTTGACCCCCCTCAATCTTCCCTTGCGTCAGGAGTCTCCTCTTGACCCAATGGACGTGTTTCAGAAACCTTCTAAGGCTGTAACATGTTTTCCTACTAATCCTATCCTTGAACGTTTAGTCTCTGAGCGTGGAGAAATCTTGATAAGTCCTCTTCAGTCTCAAAAAAGTTTGCTAAACTTTATCCCTTTCCTGAGACTGAACTGGCTAAATGGGTTCATCCTCCTAAGGTGGATGCTCCAGTTTCTAGATTGTCTAAATCTACTGCTTTGGCTGTATCTGATGCTTCTGCTTTACAGGATTGGACGGACAAAAAGTTAGAAACTTGCCTTAAGTCTATTTTTGCCTCTATTGGTACTGCCATGCGTCCAGCCTTTGCTGTGGCGTGGGTTAACAGAGCCATTGCGGTCTGGACTGAACAGCTTACTGTGGCGGTTCGCCAGGATGCGCCTGTGTCAGAGCAGTTACAACTCCTTGCTAACATCTCTGAAGCTCAGAATTATGTTTCTGACGCTGCCTTTGACGCAGTTCGCATGATGGCGAGAGCCTCCACTTCTTCTGTGGTGGCTAGACGTGCCCTTTGGCTGAAAATTTGGTCTGCTGACACTGCTTCCAAGAAAGTTTTGCTTTCTTTGCCCTTTCAAGGGACTTCCCTGTTTGGTTCAGAATTAAAGGAGCTGATTAGCGAGGCTACTGGAGGTAAAAGTGCTCTTTTACCCTCAGTCTTTAAAAAGAAGTTTCCAGCCAAATGCAATCGGTCCTTTTGTTCCTTCCAAACTGAGACACGTTCTGCGTCCCAGGCGGTACCGCCTGCTTCGTGCTCCTCCTCCAAGCCCAAACAGTCCTGGAAGCTCAAAGTTGCCCCCAAGGCCAAGACCTCCAAGACTGCTTCGGCATGACTCGCCGAACCCGGGTCCGCATCCGGCTGTAGGTGGGCGCCTTCACATCTTTTGCTGGACTTGGGAGGAGTCAGTGGCGGACCCTTGGGTTCTTCAGGTGGTGTCAGAGGGATACAGGATCCCTTTCTCTTCTCTTCCTCCCTTTCGGTTCCATTTTACTCGTCCTTCTCAGGAACCTACAAAAAGGCGTCTGTTCGACGTTATTCAGGATCTTTTGGACAAGGAAGTCCTGGAACCAGTTTCTCCAGAGGACACAGGTTCAGGATTTTATTCCAACCTGTTCGTCGTGACCAAAAAGGAAGGTGGAGGTCGTCCTATTCTGGACCTCAAAGATCTCAATTCCTTTGTTGTGAGTACCCACTATTGTCAGGAATCCCTGCGCTCTGTGATAGCTGCTATGTCTCCGGGGGAATTCCTTGCTTCTCTGGATCTTCAGGATGCTTATCTGCACATCCCTATCCATTTGGAGAGCAGGCGGTATCTCAGGTTTGCCTGCCACAAGGGTCATTTTCAATTTTCAGCTCTTCCCTTTGGACTGACTACAGCCCTGCAGGATTCTCAGAGAGTCCTGGGCGCTTTGATAGCAGTGATCCATCAAGATGGCATCAGAGTAACTCCCTACATGGACGATTTGCTCTTGAAAGCTTCATCTGCAGAGATCCTTCACCAGCACGTTCAGGCGTGCATTCAGACATTCAACCGCCACGGGTGGATTGTGAATCTGGACAAGTCAGACTTGGTTCCATCTCAACAGATTCTCTTCCTGGGTCTCCAGTTCGACACTCAGAGGTGTATGGTGTTTCTCCCAGAAGAGGTGGCTCATCAGATTGCTCTCAGAGTATCAAAGATTTTGGCTCTCGAGTGGATCCCAGTTCCGAAGTTAATATCTCTGGTGGGGAAGTTCATTTCCACAATAGAGGCGGTGCCATTTGCCATGGCACACACCAGGGAACTTCAGAGGTTTGTGATCCAGACGTGCAGAAATCATCCGGACCATCTGCACCTGTCAGTCTCTCTGCCTCCTCATGTAGAGTTGAGCTTGGAGTGTTGGTTGGACCTGTCTCATCTCCTGAAAGGGAGATCCTTCCAGATTCCTTATTGGACCACAGTCACGACGGATGCCAGCCTCCTGGGATGGGGGGCAGTGTTGGGTCGCTTCAGTGCTCAGGGGAAGTGGGTTTTGGAGGAATCTCTCCTCTCCATCAACATTCTGGAACTACGTGCCATTTTCCTTGCCCTGAGACATTGGGAATCTCAACTGGAGGGTTGTCCAGTCAGAGTGGAGTCTGACAACGCCACCGCAGTGGCCTACATCAACAGACAAGGCAGAACAAAAAGTCTCGCCGCTTTGTTAGAGGTCAAGGCCATTTTATCCTGGGCGGAGGCTCATGTTCCCGTTATTTCAGCGGTTCACATTCCAGGCGTAGACAACGTCATGGCAGACTTTCTCAGTCGTCACACAGTTGACAGCGGAGAGTGCGCTCTTCATCCAGAGGTGTTTCACCTTCTAACTCAGATGTGGGGGGTTCCTGTGGTGGATCTGATGGCAACCAGGCACAACAGGAAGGTGTCAGTGTTCTGCTCCCGGTGGAGGGATTCCCTGGCCCTGACAGTGGACACCTTGTCCATACCTTGGGACTTCTCCCTAGCCTACATCTTTCCTACTCTTCCTCTGTTGATCAGAGTCATCCAGAAGCTGAAGGTGGAGCGTTGTCCGGTCATCCTAATTGCTCCGAACTGGCCTTGTCAGTCCTGGTATCCGGATCTCATGGAAATGTCTGTAGCGGAACCCTTTCCGCTTCCAGCTCGTCCAGATCTGCTGCTACAAGGTTACCTGTGGAAGGAGGATATTCATAGTCTTCATTTGATGGCTTGGAGGTTGAATCCTCAATTCTGAAGAAAAAGTGTTTTTCCTCTTCTGTGGTTTCTACGATGCTTAAAGCTCGCAAGCCTGTGTCTTCCAAGATTTATCATCGAATCTGGTCAACCTTTGTTGCATGGTGTGCTGATAGGGATCTATCGCTTGAGTTCCATCTCCCTACTGTCCTGGCCTTTTTACAGGACAGGGTTGAAAAAGGGCTGAGCCTGAGTTCCCTCAAGGTTCAGACGTCTGCTCTGTCTGTCTTTTTCCAGGAACGCATTGCCATCCTTCCTGATGTCAAAGTCTTCTTCCAAGGTGTGGCTCACGTTCGGCCTGCCTTCAAGGGTCCAGCTCCTCAATGGGACCTTAATCTAGTCCTGGGGGTTCTCCAACGACCCCCATTTGAGTCCTTGGCTACTATTCCTTTACGCCTGCTGACTTTGAAGATGGCCTTCCTTTTGGCCATTGTATCAGTTCGCCGGATGGCAGAGTTACAAGCTTTGTCTTGTAAACCTCCCTATCTGGTGTTCCACAAGGATAAGGCTGTGCTTCGCACTTCCAAGTAATTTTTGCCTAAGGTTGTCTCTGAATTCCACATCAATCAGGAGATTGTGGTGCCCTCTTTCTGCCCTAACCCTTCCTCTGACAAGGAGAGGGAATCTTCATTTGTTGGATGTCGTACGTTGTCTCAAATTTTATGTTCATTGCACTGAGTCTATCAGGAAGTCTGACGCTCTGTTTGTCATTCCTGAGGGGCCTAGGGCAGGGAGACCGGCATCCAAGGTGACCATAGCATCTTGGATCAAATCTACTATTCGTAAGGCTTACGAATTGCGGAATAAACATGTGCCCTTTCGGGTCACTGCTCATTCCACCAGATCAATTGGGGCCTCTTGGGCCTATAAGAATCAAGCGTCTGCTGATCAGCTGTGCCGGGTGGCCACTTGGTCCTCTGTGCACACGTTCTCTAAGCACTACCGTGTGGATGTGCTGGCCTCGGCTGATGCCAGCTTTGGAAGGAAGGTCCTGGAGGAAGTTTTGCCTGTCTAGGATCTTCTTCTTCTGAGATTCTCAGTGCTTCCTTACTGTTGAGCCCTGTTGGCTCAGTTCAGTGTGCGGTGTTTGTTCTTGGGGTTTGTTCTTACCCCTAGTTGGTGTCTGTTGACACTTCTGTTAGTTGGGATTTGTGACCGGTTGGTTCATGGAGGTTCTGGTGACTCTGGGGGCCTTGCACCTGGTCCTTGCCTCCTTCCCGCCTCTGGGAAAACTCAATGTTTGGACATCCCAGTGTACCAGTAACCTGTATTGGACGACAGTGAAAATAGGATTTTAGTCTTACCTTTTAAATCCTTTTCACTTAGTCCATACAGGTTACTGGTCTCCCACCCTATCAAGGGACCATGCTTGGCTCTCCTGTGGCACGCTGTGGGGGTCCTTGGGGCATGCTCACAGGGGTCTTCTTCTTCTCTCCTTTCTCTGGTCAGTGTTAGTGTCTCAAATCATACTGGCTTGTTCTGACTGAGATGCAGCGTAAGAGGGAGGGGAGGCTCCGCCCCCTGCATACATTTAGATGAATGTTCCTGCCTACTTAAAGGGGCGGATCGCCTCCCAGTGTACCAGTAACCTGTATGGACTAAGTGAAAAGGATTTAACAGGTAAGACTAAAATCCTATTATTTGCAACTAGATGAACAGCCCGTTACACGGGCCACAGTGCCTCTGGCAGCCGGTCGCAGGGCAGTCACACGCAGTAGAGACTGCCCGCGCCTCGGCTGGTGCAGAGCTGGACGCTCATTCGGAGCGCCCAGCTCTGTATCAGCCTCGGCGCGGGCAGCCTCTACTGCGCATGACTTCCGCACGCGCAGCAGTGTCTACTGCGCATGTCGGGCGTTACACACAACTTAGCGAATTATTATATAGAATGTTTTAAATGTATAACCTAGTAAAATAATAAACATATACAGACATTGGAGAACAAAAATACAGGCAGCAAAGTGTTCCATATCCATACACTGTAATAACTAGAGTTGTGCACGGCAAAAAAATTTGGTAAAATACGATTTCGGATGAAATTTTTTTTTTTATTCGGAGGATAGGAATTTGGACCGGACCTGTTTGGATGAAATAAGACAATGGCCCGAATTATTCGTCCGAATTTAAAATACTTTACAATATTCAATGACAAATTTAAATTAAATAAATAAAAATAAATGGAACCATTTCCATGGTCTAATTGAAGGCAGTGGAACAAGGTAAGGTGGAGATTTAACCTTATCGTACTGTAGATGAAGCATGGATGTAGCTAGTAGCTATTCGAAGGAAGAAGGAAGACTGAGGTTCACTGGTGCAGGGTGGACTCAGGATAACTGGAACACTGTAGATTTAGCCAGCTGCAAACTACAGAACACTGGAGCAGACAGGGCTCAGTAGATATATATACGACTGTTGTTAGAATAGACTACAAAACTGATGATGACTAGTGTAGGGTGGACTCGGTATGACAGCAACACTGTAGATGTGCTGAGCAGCACACATTCACGAATCTGCCATCCCAGAGAGCCTTTGTCATGTTAGCAACACTGTAGATGTAGCCAGCAGCAAACTGCAGAACACTGGAGCAGGCAGGAATCATTAGATAGATAAGATATGACTTTTGTTAGAATAGACTACAAAACTGAGGATGACTGGTGCAGGACGGACTCAGGATGACAGCAACACTGTAGATGTGCTGAGCAGCGCACACTCACAAATCTGCCATCCCGGAGAACCTTTGTCATGTTAGCAACACTGTAGATGTAGGCAGCAGCAAACTGCAGAACACTAGAGCAGGCAAGACTCAGTAGATGGATACAGCAGACTATTTTACAATAAACTACAAAACTGAGGATGACTGGTGCACGGCAGACTCAGGATGACAGCAACACTGTAGATGTAGCCAGCCCCAAAGTGCAGAACACTGGAGCAGGCAGGACACAGTAGATAGATAATATACAACTTTTGTTAGAATAGACTACAAAACTGAGGATGACTGGTGCAGGGCGGACTTGGGATTACAGAAACACTGTAGATGTAGCCAGCAGCAAACTGCAGAACACTGGAGCAGGCAGGACTCAGTAGATAGAGATACAACTTTTTTTAGAATAGACTACGAAACTGAGGATGATTGGTGCAGGGCGGACTCTGGATGAAAACAACACTGTAGATGTAGCCAGCAGCAAACTGCAGTAGAGCAGGAATCAGTAGATAGATTAGATAGATAGATAGATTAGATAGATAGATAGATAGATAGATAGATAGATAGATAGATAGATAGATAGATATATGACTTTTGTTAGAATAGACTTCAAAACTGAGGATGACTGGTGCAGGGAAGACTCAGGATGACTGGTGCAGGGCGGACTCAGGATGACAGAAACACTGTAGATGTAGCCAGTAGCAAACTGCAGAACACTGGAGCAGGCAGGAGTCAGTAAATAGAGATATAACTTTTTCTAGAATAGACTAGACTCAAAACTGAGGATGACTGGTGTAGGGAGGACTCTGGATGACAACAACACTGTAGATGTAGCCAGCAGCAAACTGCAGTAGGGCAGGACCCAGTAGATAGATAGATATATGACTTTTGTTAGAATAGACTTCAAAACTGAGGATGACTGGTGCAGGGCAGACTCAGGATGACAGCAACACTGTTGATGTGCTGAGCAGCGCACAGTCACAAATCTGCCATCCTGGAGAGCCTTTGTCATGTTAGTAACACTGTAGATGTAGGCAGCAGCAAACTGAAGAACACTGGAGCAGGAAGTACTCGGTAGATAGATAGATATACAACTTTTGTTAGAATAGACTACGAAACTGAGGATGACTGGTGCAGGGTGGACTCAGGATGACTGGTTCAGGATGGATTCAGGATGACAGCAACACTGTAGCTGTAGCTGTAGTCAGCAGCAAACTGCAGAACACTGGAGCAGGCAGGACTCCGTAGATAGATAGATATATGACCTTTGTTAGAGTAGACTACAAAACTGAGGATGACTGGTGCAGGGCACACTCAGGATGACAGCAACAGTGTAGATGTAGCCAGTAGCAAACTGCAGAACACTGGAGCAGGCAAGACTCAGTAGATAGAGATACAACTTTTTTTAGAATAGACTACGAAACTGAGGATGATTGGTGCAGGGCGGACTCTGGATGAAAACAACACTGTAGATGTAGCCAGCAGCAAACTGTAGTAGAGCAGGAATCAGTAGATAGATTAGATAGATAGATAGATAGATAGATAGATAGATAGATAGATAGATAGATATACGACTTTTGTTAGAATAGACTTCAAAACTGAGGATGACTGGTGCAGGGAAGACTCAGGATGACTGGTGCAGGGCGGACTCAGGATGACAGCAACACTGTAGATGTAGCCAGCAGCAAACTGCAGAACACTGGAGCAGGCAGGACTCCGTAGATAGACAGATATATGACCTTTGTTAGAATAGACTACAAAACTGATGATGACTGGTGCAGGGTGGACTCAGGATGACAGCAACACTGTAGATGTAGCCAGCAGCAAACTGCAGTTCACTGGATCAGGCAGGACTCAGTAGATAGAGATACAACTTTTTTTAGAATAGATTACAAAACTGAGGATGACTGGTGCAGGGAGGATTCTGGATGACAAGAACACTGTAGATGTAGCCAGCCCCAAACTGCAGAACACTGGATCAGGCAGGACTCAGTAGATAGATAATGTACAACTTTTGTTAGAATAGACTACAAAACTGAGGATAACTGGTGCAGGGCAGACTTGAGATGACAGAAACACTGTAGATGTAGCCAGTAGCAAACTGCAGAACACTGGAGCAGGCAGGAGTCAGTAAATAGAGATATAACTTTTTCTAGAATAGACTAGACTCAAAACTGAGGATGACTGGTGTAGGGAGGACTCTGGATGACAACAACACTGTAGATGTAGCCAGCAGCAAACTGCAGTAGGGCAGGACCCAGTAGATAGATAGATATATGACTTTTGTTAGAATAGACTTCAAAACTGAGGATGACTGGTGCAGGGCAGACTCAGGATGACAGCAACACTGTTGATGTGCTGAGCAGCGCACAGTCACAAATCTGCCATCCTGGAGAGCCTTTGTCATGTTAGTAACACTGTAGATGTAGGCAGCAGCAAACTGAAGAACACTGGAGCAGGAAGTACTCGGTAGATAGATAGATATACAACTTTTGTTAGAATAGACTACGAAACTGAGGATGACTGGTGCAGGGTGGACTCAGGATGACTGGTTCAGGATGGATTCAGGATGACAGCAACACTGTAGCTGTAGCTGTAGTCAGCAGCAAACTGCAGAACACTGGAGCAGGCAGGACTCCGTAGATAGATAGATATATGACCTTTGTTAGAGTAGACTACAAAACTGAGGATGACTGGTGCAGGGCACACTCAGGATGACAGCAACAGTGTAGATGTAGCCAGCAGCAAACTGCAGAACACTGGAGCATGCAGGACTCAGTAGATAGATATATGACTTTTGTTAGAATAGACTACAAAACTGAGGATGACTGGTGCAGGGCGGACTCGGGATGACAGCAACAGTGTAGATGTAGCCAGCAGCAAACTGCAGAACACTGGAGCAGGCAGGACTCTGTAGATAGATAAATATACGACCTTTCATAGAATAGACTACAAAACTGAGGATGACTGGTACATGGCAGACTCGGGATGACAACAACATTGTAGATGTGCTGAGCAGCGTACAGTCAGAAATCTTCCATCCTGGAGAGCCTTTGTCACGTTAGCAACACTGTAGATGTAGGCAGCAGCAAACTTCAGAACACTGGAACAGGCAGGACTCCGTTGATAGATAGATATACGACTTTTGTTAGAATAGACTTCAAAACTGAGAATGACTGGTGCAGGATAGACTCAGGATGACAGGAACACTGTAGATGTAGCCAGCAGCAAACTGCAGAACACTGGATCAGGCAGAACTCAGTAGATAGAGATACAACTTTTTTTTTAGAATAGATTACAAAACTGAGGATGACTGGTGCAGGGAGGATTCTGGATGACAACACTGTAGATGTAGCCAGCCCCAAACTGCAGAACACTGGAGCAGGCAGGACTCAGTAGATAGATAATGTACAACTTTTGTTAGAATACACTACAAAACTGAGGATAACTGGTGCAGGGCAGACTTGGGATGACAGGAACACTGTAGATGTAGCCAGCAGCAAACTGCAGAACACTGGAGCAGGCAGGAGTCAGTAAATAGAGATATAACTTTTTTTTAGAATAGACTACAGAACTGAGTATGACTGGTGCAGGGAGGACTCTGGATGACAACAACACTGTAGATATAGCCAGCAGCAAACTGCAGTAGGACAGGCCTCAGTAGACAGATATAACTTGTTTTTAGAATAAACTTCAAAACTGAGGATGACTGGTGCAGGGAAGACTCAGGATGACAGCAACACTGTATCTCCATTCCCTGAGCCTCTGTTTACACTTGCAGAGCTGTGTGTCCGTTAACGCTTGCAGAGCGTCAAACACTACAACAGAGACTGATTGATTTACATGTACTTTAACCATTGAGTACCCTTATGTTTCTATGCCTGTCCTGTGAAAGTATATGTATATTGATTACATCTGTATACTGGGCCTGAGAAGGCATATGTAAGCCACTATCTCTCTGTTATTCTGTATTGCCTATAGAGGGCGGTCTTTCTTGCTTTATTTTAATAAAACTGTGTTTTATTCTAATCTGCTGGTCTGAGTGTCCTATAAAACAGTTACACAGCAACACTGTAGATGTAGCCAGCAGCAAACTGTAGATAGATATACGACTTTTGTAGAATAGACTACAAAACTGAGGATAACTGGTGCAGGGCAGACTTGGGATGACAGGAACACTGTAGATGTAGCAAGCAGCAAACTGCAGAACACTGGAGCAGGCAGGACTCAGTAGATAGAGATACAATTTAGGAAAAGGGTTGAACTGGATGGACGCAAGTCTTTTTTCAACCTAAATTACTATGTAACTATGTAACTTTTTTTAGAATAGACTACAGAACTGGGTATGACTGGTGCAGGGAGGACTCTGGATGACAACAACACTGTAGATATAGCCAGCAGCAAACTGCAGTAGGACAGGACTCAGTAGACAGATATACGGCTTTTGTTAGAATAAACTTCAAAACTGAGGATGACTGGTGCAGGGAAGACTCAGGATGACAGCAACACTGTAGATGTAGCCAGCAGCAAACTGAAGAACACTGGAGCAGGAAGTACTCAGTAGTTAGATAGATATACAACTTTTGTTAGGATAGACTACAAAACTGAGGATGACTGGTGCAGGGAGGACTCAGAATGACTGGTGCAGGGTGGACTCAGGATGACAGCAACACTGTAGATGTAGCCAGCAGCAAACTGCAGAACACTGGAGCAGGCAGGACTCCGTAGATAGATAGATATACGACCTTTGTTAGAGAAGACTACAAAACTGAGGATGACTGGTGCATGGCAGACTCAGGATGACAGCAGCACTGTAGATGTGCTGAGCAGCGCATAGTCACAAATCTGCCATCCTGGAGAGCTGTAACGGTTTGTACGACACTCAGATACAGTAGGTTAGAATAAAACAGTTTTATTAAAAGACACAATAGAATGCTCACCGCGGGCTATAGAATATCACAGGAAAATATCAATCATGTACATATGCCTTCTCAGGCCCAGTATACAAAGGTAGAGAGTAAATACTGTCACAGGACAGGCATATCCAGGCTATTTCAGTACAACATGGGTTAAAGTTCATAGAAAGTAATCAGTCTCTGATGTGGTGTGTTAGACAACGCCCAGTAAGATGGTAAATGTAGCAAGAGACTGTGGTGCAAGGTCTATTTTTGCCTCTATTGGTACTGCCATGCGTCCAGCCTTTGCTGTGGCGTGGGTTAACAGAGCCATTGCGGTCTGGACTGTGCTGCGCATGTCGGGCGTTACACACAACTTAGCGAATTATTATATAGAATGTTTTAAATGTATAACCTAGTAAAATAATAAACATATACAGACATTGGAGAACAAAAATACAGGCAGCAAAGTGTTCCATATCCATACACTGTAATAACTAGAGTTGTGCACGGCAAAAAAATTTGGTAAAATACGATTTTGGATGAAATTTTTTTTTTTTATTCGGAGGATAGGAATTTGGACCGGACCTGTTCGGATGAAATAAGACAATGGCCCGAATTATTCGTCCGAATTTAAAATACTTTACAATATTCAATGACAAATTTAAATTAAATAAATAAAAATAAATGGAACCATTTCCATGGTCTAATTGAAGGCAGTGGAACAAGGTAAGGTGGAGATTTAACCTTATCGTACTGTAGATGAAGCATGGATGTAGCTAGTAGCTATTCGAAGGAAGAAGGAAGACTGAGGTTCACTGGTGCAGGGTGGACTCAGGATAACTGGAACACTGTAGATTTAGCCAGCTGCAAACTACAGAACACTGGAGCAGACAGGGCTCAGTAGATATATATACGACTGTTGTTAGAATAGACTACAAAACTGATGATGACTAGTGTAGGGTGGACTCGGTATGACAGCAACACTGCAGATGTGCTGAGCAGCACACATTCACGAATCTGCCATCCCAGAGAGCCTTTGTCATGTTAGCAACACTGTAGATGTAGCCAGCAGCAAACTGCAGAACACTGGAGCAGGCAGGAATCATTAGATAGATAAGATATGACTTTTGTTAGAATAGACTACAAAACTGAGGATGACTGGTGCAGGACGGACTCAGGATGACAGCAACACTGTAGATGTGCTGAGCAGCGCACACTCACAAATCTGCCATCCCGGAGAACCTTTGTCATGTTAGCAACACTGTAGATGTAGGCAGCAGCAAACTGCAGAACACTAGAGCAGGCAAGACTCAGTAGATGGATACAGCAGACTGTTTTACAATAAACTACAAAACTGAGGATGACTGGTGCACGGCAGACTCAGGATGACAGCAACACTGTAGATGTAGCCAGCCCCAAAGTGCAGAACACTGGAGCAGGCAGGACACAGTAGATAGATAATATACAACTTTTGTTAGAATAGACTACAAAACTGAGGATGACTGGTGCAGGGCGGACTTGGGATTACAGAAACACTGTAGATGTAGCCAGCAGCAAACTGCAGAACACTGGAGCAGGCAGGACTCAGTAGATAGAGATACAACTTTTTTTAGAATAGACTACGAAACTGAGGATGATTGGTGCAGGGCGGACTCTGGATGAAAACAACACTGTAGATGTAGCCAGCAGCAAACTGCAGTAGAGCAGGAATCAGTAGATAGATTAGATAGATAGATAGATAGATAGATAGATATACGACTTTTGTTAGAATAGACCTCAAAACTGAGGATGACTGGTGCAGGGAAGACTCAGGATGACTGGTGCAGGGCGGACTCAGGATGACAGCAACACTGTAGATGTAGCCAGCAGCAAACTGCAGAACACTGGAGCAGGCAGGACTCCGTAGATAGATAGATATATGACCTTTGTTAGAATAGACTACAAAACTGATGATGACTGGTGCAGGGTGGACTCAGGATGACAGCAACACTGTAGATGTAGCCAGCAGCAAACTGCAGTTCACTGGATCAGGCAGGACTCAGTAGATAGAGATACAACTTTTTTTAGAATAGATTACAAAACTGAGGATGACTGGTGCAGGGAGGATTCTGGATGACAAGAACACTGTAGATGTAGCCAGCCCCAAACTGCAGAACACTGGAGCAGGCAGGACTCAGTAGATAGATAATGTACAACTTTTGTTAGAATAGACTACAAAACTGAGGATAACTGGTGCAGGGCAGACTTGAGATGACAGAAACACTGTAGATGTAGCCAGTAGCAAACTGCAGAACACTGGAGCAGGCAGGAGTCAGTAAATAGAGATATAACTTTTTCTAGAATAGACTAGACTCAAAACTGAGGATGACTGGTGTAGGGAGGACTCTGGATGACAACAACACTGTAGATGTAGCCAGCAGCAAACTGCAGTAGGGCAGGACCCAGTAGATAGATAGATATATGACTTTTGTTAGAATAGACTTCAAAACTGAGGATGACTGGTGCAGGGCAGACTCAGGATGACAGCAACACTGTTGATGTGCTGAGCAGCGCACAGTCACAAATCTGCCATCCTGGAGAGCCTTTGTCATGTTAGTAACACTGTAGATGTAGGCAGCAGCAAACTGAAGAACACTGGAGCAGGAAGTACTCGGTAGATAGATAGATATACAACTTTTGTTAGAATACACTACGAAACTGAGGATGACTGGTGCAGGGTGGACTCAGGATGACTGGTTCAGGATGGATTCAGGATGACAGCAACACTGTAGCTGTAGATGTAGTCAGCAGCAAACTGCAGAACACTGGAGCAGGCAGGACTCCGTAGATAGATAGATATATGACCTTTGTTAGAGTAGACTACAAAACTGAGGATGACTGGTGCAGGGCACACTCAGGATGACAGCAACAGTGTAGATGTAGCCAGCAGCAAACTGCAGAACACTGGAGCATGCAGGACTCAGTAGATAGATAGATATACGACTTTTGTTAGAATAGACTACAAAACTGAGGATGACTGGTGCAGGACGGACTCGGGATGACAGCAACAGTGTAGATGTAGCCAGCAGCAAACTGCAGAACACTGGAGCAGGCAGGACTCTGTAGATAGATAAATATACGACCTTTCATAGAATAGACTACAAAACTGAGGATGACTGGTACATGGCAGACTCAGGATGACAACAACATTGTAGATGTGCTGAGCAGCGTACAGTCAGAAATCTTCCATCCTGGAGAGCCTTTGTCACGTTAGCAACACTGTAGATGTAGGCAGCAGCAAACTTCAGAACACTGGAACAGGCAGGACTCCGTTGATAGATAGATATACGACTTTTGTTAGAATAGACTTCAAAACTGAGAATGACTGGTGCAGGATAGACTCAGGATGACAGGAACACTGTAGATGTAGCCAGCAGCAAACTGCAGAACACTGGATCAGGCAGAACTCAGTAGATAGAGATACAACTTTTTTTTTAGAATAGATTACAAAACTGAGGATGACTGGTGCAGGGAGGATTCTGGATGACAACACTGTAGATGTAGCCAGCCCCAAACTGCAGAACACTGGAGCAGGCAGGACTCAGTAGATAGATAATGTACAACTTTTGTTAGAATACACTACAAAACTGAGGATAACTGGTGCAGGGCAGACTTGGGATGACAGGAACACTGTAGATGTAGCCAGCAGCAAACTGCAGAACACTGGAGCAGGCAGGAGTCAGTAAATAGAGATATAACTTTTTTTTAGAATAGACTACAGAACTGAGTATGACTGGTGCAGGGAGGACTCTGGATGACAACAACACTGTAGATATAGCCAGCAGCAAACTGCAGTAGGACAGGCCTCAGTAGACAGATATAACTTGTTTTTAGAATAAACTTCAAAACTGAGGATGACTGGTGCAGGGAAGACTCAGGATGACAGCAACACTGTATCTCCATTCCCTGAGCCTCTGTTTACACTTGCAGAGCTGTGTGTCCGTTAACGCTTGCAGAGCCGTTGTCTCCGTTCACTGAGCCTCCAGTACACTTGCAGAGCTGCTGTCTCCATTCACTGAGCCTCCATTAACACTTGCAGAGCCGTTGCCCAGATCTTCTGCTACACTTGCTGAGCCGGTTACGTTTTCAGAGCCTTGTATAGGCGGTGGCTCATCCTATCTATCTAGCAGTATAGTCGGTCTCCATTACCGCGCCCGCGGGAGGCGCTATTGGTTCTAGCTCATACAGTGTTTGCTCTCCGTTACACGCCTGGTAGGGCTATTGGCTCAAGCTCTTGCAGTGTTTGTCTCCGTTACTATGCCCGTGGGGGCTATTGGCTCAAGATTTTGCAGTGTAGTTGTCTCCGTTACTACGCCCGTGGGGGCTATTGGCTCAAGCTCTTGCAGTATAGTTTGTCTCCGTTACTACGCCCGTGGGGGCCATTGGCTCAAGCTCTTGCAGTGAGGTTATCTCCGTTACTACACCCGTGGGGGCTATTGGCTCTAGCTCAACTCTGCAGTGTTTTGGTCTCAGTTCCTGCTCAGCCTTAGCAACAATCTCTGTTCAGTAGACTGACGGTGTTGTTTCATCTAGCACCACTTGATACTCTATTACCACCTTGGGCGTGTCAAACACTACAACAGAGACTGATTGATTTACATGTACTTTAACCATTGAGTACCCTTATGTTTCTATGCCTGTCCTGTGAAAGTATATGTATATTGATTACATCTGTATACTGGGCCTGAGAAGGCATATGTAAGCCACTATCTCTCTGTTATTCTGTATTGCCTATAGAGGGCGGTCTTTCTTGCTTTATTTTAATAAAACTGTGTTTTATTCTAATCTGCTGGTCTGAGTGTCCTATAAAACAGTTACACAGCAACACTGTAGATGTAGCCAGCAGCAAACTGTAGATAGATATACGACTTTTGTAGAATAGACTACAAAACTGAGGATAACTGGTGCAGGGCAGACTTGGGATGACAGGAACACTGTAGATGTAGCAAGCAGCAAACTGCAGAACACTGGAGCAGGCAGGACTCAGTAGATAGAGATACAATTTAGGAAAAGGGTTGAACTGGATGGACGCAAGTCTTTTTTCAACCTAAATTACTATGTAACTATGTAACTTTTTTTAGAATAGACTACAGAACTGGGTATGACTGGTGCAGGGAGGACTCTGGATGACAACAACACTGTAGATATAGCCAGCAGCAAACTGCAGTAGGACAGGACTCAGTAGACAGATATACGGCTTTTGTTAGAATAAACTTCAAAACTGAGGATGACTGGTGCAGGGAAGACTCAGGATGACAGCAACACTGTAGATGTAGCCAGCAGCAAACTGAAGAACACTGGAGCAGGAAGTACTCAGTAGTTAGATAGATATACAACTTTTGTTAGGATAGACTACAAAACTGAGGATGACTGGTGCAGGGAGGACTCAGAATGACTGGTGCAGGGTGGACTCAGGATGACATCAACACTGTAGATGTAGCCAGCAGCAAACTGCAGAACACTGGAGCAGGCAGGACTCCGTAGATAGATAGATATACGACCTTTGTTAGAGAAGACTACAAAACTGAGGATGACTGGTGCATGGCAGACTCAGGATGACAGCAGCACTGTAGATGTGCTGAGCAGCGCATAGTCACAAATCTGCCATCCTGGAGAGCTGTAACGGTTTGTACGACACTCAGATACAGTAGGTTAGAATAAAACAGTTTTATTAAAAGACACAATAGAATGCTCACCGCGGGCTATAGAATATCACAGGAAAATATCAATCATGTACATATGCCTTCTCAGGCCCAGTATACAAAGGTAGAGAGTAAATACTGTCACAGGACAGGCATATCCAGGCTATTTCAGTACAACATGGGTTAAAGTTCATAGAAAGTAATCAGTCTCTGATGTGGTGTGTTAGACAACGCCCAGTAAGATGGTAAATGTAGCAAGAGACTGTGGTGCAAGGTGGAAGCACCTAGTAGTAAAGCAGGACTGAGACTCTACCCTGTGCTGAGCAGAAACGGAGACCACAATACACTGCTAGAGCTAGTACTACCGTGAGCCACGAGCACCCGACCGGTGCGGTAACTGGAATACTGACACTGCTAGAGCTGAAGGACTTAGAGCCAATAGCGCCCGACTGGTGCGGTAACGGAAATACTGTACACTGCAAGAGCTGATAGACTCAGAGCCAATAGCACCCGACAGGTGCGGTAATGGACACAACTGTACACTGCAAGAGCTGATGGACTTAGAGCCAATAGCACCCGACCGGTGCGGTAACGGACACAACAGTGCTCTGTAAGGGTTAACGGATGGCTCAGTGTAACGGAGGGAACAGTGCTCTGCAAGTGTAAACGGGAGGCTCAGAGTTAACGGAGGCAACCGTGCTCTGCAAGTGGTAGCGGAGGCTCAGTGTAACGGAGGCAACAGGGCTCTGCATATGTAACGGAAGGCTCAGTGTACCGGAGGCAACAGTGCTCTGCAAGAGTTAACGGAAGGCTCAGTGGGTTGGAGGCCACAATACTCAGTGTGCTAGACCAGCACTTGCGTAAGTAGGAATGTCGCCCAAGCAACACGGAGAACAGGATCAGGATCTCTGGCCGATTCACAGTGCAGGAACGCCAGACAAGCCGGGTCAGATCACGAAGCAGTAACGTCAACCAGGCCGGGTCGAATCACAGAGCAGGAACCAGCAAGAGTAGTCAAACAGGCCAAGTCGGTACACAGGAACGCAGGAACACAGCAACACAGTAGCACTGGTACAGGAACACCACAAAAGGGCACCTGACAGGTGCCAGAGGCCTGGTATAAGAAGGCCATACTGGGCGGGCCAAACTAAGCTCAGCCAATGGGAGCGCACCACACAGAGAGTGACAGACCAGAGCACGGGCACCGTGATAAGAGCCTTTGTCACTTTAGCAACACTGTAGATGTAGGCAGCAGCAAACTTCAGAACACTGGAGCAGGCAGGACTCTGTAGATAGAGAGATTTACGACTTTTGTTGCAACACTTTAGATGTGCTGAGCAGTGCACACCCACAAATCTGCCATCCTGGAAAGCCTTTGTCATGTTAGCAACACTGTATAGGTAGCCAGCAGCAAACTGCAGAACACTGGAGCAGGCAGGACTCAAGCAGATAGATAGATATATGACTTTTGTTAGAATAGACTACAAAACTGAGGATGACTGGTGCAGGGCAGACTCAGGATTACCGCAACACTGTAGATGTGCTGAGCAGCGCACACTCACAAATCTGCCATCCTGGAAAGCCTTTGTCATGTTAGCAACACTTCAGATGTAGGCAGCAGCAAACTGTAGAACACTGGAGCAGGCAGGACTCAGTAGATAGATAGATTTATGACTTTTGTTAGAATAGACTACAAAACTGAGGATGACTGGTGCAGGGCGGACTCGAGATGACAGCAATACTGTAGATGTAGCCAGCAGCAAACTGCAGAACACTGGAGCAGGCAGGAATCAGTAGATAGATAGATATACGACTTTTGTTAGAATAGACTTCAAAACTGAGGATGACTGGTGCAGGGTGGACTCAGGATGACAGCAACACTGTAGATGTAGCCAGCAGCAAACTGTAGATCACTGGAGCAGGCAGGACTCAGTAGATAGAGATATGACTATTTTTTAAAATAGACTACAAAACTGAGGATGACTGATGCAGGGCGGACTCTGGATAACAGCAACACTGTAGATGTAGCCAGCAGCAAATTGAAGAACACTGGAGCAGGCAGGACTAGATAGATAGATAGATAGATAGATATACGACTTTTGTTAGAATAGACTACAAAACTAAGGATGATTGTTGTAGGGTGGACTTAGCATGACAGCAACGCTGTAGATGTGCTGGGTAGTGCACATCTACATATCTGCCATCCTGGAGAGCCTTTGTCATGTTATCTTTAGCAACACTGTAAATACATCCAGCAACAAACTGTTGAACACTGGAGCAGGCAGGACTCAGTAGATAGATTTATAACTTTTGTTAGTATAGACTACCAAACTTAGGATGACTGGTGCAGGGTGGACTCAGGATGACAGCAACACTGTAGATGTGCTGGGCCGTGCACACCCACATATCTGCCATCCTGGAGAGCCTTTGTCATGTTAGCATTAGCAGCACTGTAGATACATCCAGCAACAAACTGTTGAACACTGGAGCAGGCAGGACTCAGTAGATAGATATACAATTTTTGTTAAAATAGACTACCAAACTGAGGATGACTGGTGCAGGGTGGACTCAGGATGACAGCAACACTGTAGATGTGCTGAGCAGAGCACACCCCAATTTCTGCCATCCTGGAGAGCCTTTGTCATGTTAGCATTAGCAACACTGTAGATGTACCGAGTAGCAAACTGTAGAACACTGGAGCAGGCAGGACTCAGTAGATAGATATACGACTTTTTTTAGACTAAACTACCAAACTGAGGATGAGTGGTACAGGGTGGACTCGGAATGACAGCAACACTATAGATGTAGCGAGTAGGAAACTGCAGAACACTGGAGCAGGCAGGACTCAGTAGATAGATATACAACTTTTATCAGAATAGACTACAGGATAACTGGTACAGGGCAGACTCAGGATGACCGTAACACTTTAGATGTGCTGAGCAGCGTACACCCACATATCTGCTACCCTGAAGAGCCTTTGTCATGTTAGCATTACCAACACTGTAGATATAGCCAGCAACAAACTGCAGAACACTGGAGGATGCACGACTCAGTAGAGAGATATATGACTTTAGTTAGAATAGACTACAAAACTGAGGATGACTGGTGCAGGGTGGACTCGGGATCACAGCAACACTACTAGATGTAGCCAGCAGCAAACTGCAGAACCCTGGTGCAGGACTCAGTAGATAGATACCGCAAACTTTTTTAGAATAGATGAAATACAATATAGCAAGACTGAACAACCTGTATAGTGGGACAACAATGTAGGCTGATTACCCCCCTGTGTCCCACCAAAACAGGGGAGTGTCCTCTGCCCAACCTACTATGTTTCTAGAGCGTGGTAAGCTAGAGCGCTCAGCGCATTATGGTACTATGATTTATTATAGATGAAGACCTTTTTTCTTTTTTTAGTCTGCACCGAACCTGAGAGCAGGGTAACCCAGCTTTGGCACGTTGACTTTTAAAAAAGTAATTTGCTTCATGAGCTGGGGGTCCAAGTGAGAGCGCTGGGGGTAAGTATATTTCCTATTATGGAAAATACCTGCTCACTCTGGACAGTGTTTGGGGGGCAAGAAAGCAACTCTTGGGCTACCAGGCATAAAGTAAGCCACACAGCCCTCTTGTTATCCCAGAAACACTGTACTTGTGGGCAAAGCAGGTTCCGCAAGGTAAGCCTTTACTTCCAACTCAGCACTTTTTCTATTGATGGGGAGCTCTTTCTTATGTCAGAAGCATAATCTGTCCATTACCTCAGCATAAAAAGCAGCAGCATTTGTGGCAAGCATTAAATTGGGACAACTGTCCATGCGCTCTTCCATGCACAGTCAGTTCCTTCTTCAGCCTTGTTAGAAGGGCAGCAACATCGGGAATTTCCTCCTGATCCCCCTGCCCTTTCTCCTGCCTACTGGTGGTGAGTGTGACACTGGTATATGTAGTAATGTCACTTTCTGCACTTATCAACACTGTCTTGTAGTAGTTGTTCAGGTGTTGGTTCATCCCAGAGATGGTTAGATGACCCAACACCCTTCCACAGCTGACTTCCCTGCCACACAATTTGCATTCCGCTAGCCGGCCAATGCCAAGTGTCATAAAATGCTCCCACGCTTTGGAGCGATGGATGACTCTGCCAGTTGACATGGAAGGTGGTAGAGAAGAAGAAACTGAGGTGACATCATCTTCTCATGCTGGAGCAACCTCGCAATGCTTTTTTGCTTCTGCGTACCTTTACAGGGGTATTAGTAGAAGTAGACATGGCAGCAGGGATGTTGGGGCTGGGATTGGAGGAGGATTGTGGAGTAACAGTGGTGGTAGAGACACTAGCAGCTACTACCTGACTGGGAGACTCAACTGGAACTGGAGAGGCAGGTGTTGTCAATAGAAGAGACAATTGTAGCTGGAGAAACAGGAGGAGTACTATGTGTAGCAGGGGAAAAAATCAAGCCATGGGGAAAAAATCAAGCAGCGAGGAAAAATCAAGCTCAGTGGAAAAATCAAGCTCAGGAGGCCTTGGTTCCTCATATTCTTCTTCTACCTCTTGTAGGTTTGGCAGGAAGAAAAATCATCAGCAGCAGATTTTGGGGAGACCTGCCGAATTGCCTCTTCTGCCTGGTGGCTAACGGGAAATGATAAACAACTATCTCCCTCACCCTCAATAACATTTTTTGGAGAAGATCTCTCAGTGGCAGGGACAGTGGCGACAGGAGGAATTTTCTCCAAATATTGCAATAATTCCCTTTTGGGCTGTTTGTATGGATGTTCGCTGTAAAAATCCCACGTTGATGCTGCCTGCAGTTTCCGGCCAGCAGTGTTAAACATGCTACTTGTTCCCAGGTTTATAGAACTGGCTGTAGCGGAGGTGGTGATGGAACTGGCAGTGGCACTAGTCATTGTGCAGGTGGTTCCGGGGGGATCATCACGAAACAGCTGATGATGAGAAACAGATGCCAGCTGCTTCGTGGTCTCAGAGGAGGACCTGGACCTCTCTACCCTGCTAGCAGAGGTAGAGCGACCTGCAGTTCCCTTCTTATATTTTTTTTTTTGTTTGGAGTGCTGCTTCTGAGTCTGACTAGTACTTCCGACAGTCCTTTTCTTTAGCCGTCTGCTGCTGCTAGCTCTGCCTGAAAGCAATGGCTCTGTGGTGGTGTTGGTGGTTGCTGGGTCACTGCAGCTGGTACCAGGACGAGCAACATCAGGTTGTTCAGTAGGACTCAAATCCATTACAGATAGGTCGGGACTCAGTAGTGGACTACAATAATTTTAAAACTTTAAAACCTGGCCACATGACAACTATCACACTGGATGTGTCTCTCTGAATTATTATTTACATTAATTCCTAATATTTTTAAACAGGAACAAAGATGACTTGCAGTGGCAATATGGCACTTCTGCTGGATGCCTGTCTACACAAATGTCACACTGGCTGTGTCACTCTGGAAATTATTTACACAAATTCCTATTATTTTTAAACAGGAACAAAGATAACTTGCGGTGGCAATATGGCTCTGGATGCCTGCAGATACAAATCCCTAATATTTTACTTTTAAGCAGGAACAAAGATGACTTGCAGTGGCAAAAACGCACTAATACTGAATGCCTGCCTAAACAACTGCCAGATTGGCTGTATAACTTTAAAAACAAAACCAGCTCCTGACAGTGGCAATAAGGCACTAGACTGGCACTATACTGGCTAATAAGGCACTAGACTGGCTATAAGGCACTAGACTGGCAGTAGACTGTCTAATAAGGCACTAGATTGGATAGTAAAATTGCTTATCTCTGGACATTCTCTCTTCCTTCTCTCTCTGAGCTCCAACAACGGACTAACAGGAAATGCAGGCTGTCTGGGTGTCTTTGTCATTAGTCCAACCCCCATCATGAAACAAAGAAACTAACTGGACTAGAGAGGACCCCCATCATGAAACGAAGAAGCTAATTGGACTAGAGAGGGAGGGAAAGTAGTGAGCTCTTGCAGGAAGCTGTTGTCAGAATTTTTGAAATTTTCACTGAGATTTCGGACCAGGGCTGTTCGGATTCAATACAGGGCACTGCTATGTACTGCAGTGTTATGATTGTTTGCAGCCTGGCACATTTGGAGAAATTACCCTCAGAGACAGTCACAGCCTGGGCTCTTGCCCCAGCAGCTGGTATCTCTACCGGTCCCACCCCGGAGTGCACCAAGACAAGCCTACTGTGGAGGAGAGGACCCTGGCACTGAACCTATGGAGTATAATTTATCTATGCCCATGGGAGTGGATTACAATATTGTCCCTTTTGGCAGGGACGAAGTGTGGGTACCGATCCACGAGGTGAGCCTGGTCCAAACTGCCAGCACAGATAACTGAGGACACCATGGTCAGACAGTGCTGTTGAACGGGAAGCCAGCCAAGGGGTTGAGAGACACTGGGGCCACAATCACTATGGTACAACCCCACCAGGTCTCCCACAGGCAGAGAAGTGGCTGGACAGTGGCAGAACTAGTTGCTAGAGGAGCCATACCCCAGATTCCCTTGGCCCGGATCACCCTGAATTGGGGTGCTGGTGAAAGAGACTGTGAGGTGGGAGTGATGTCAGGCATCCCAGCTGAGGTACTGTTAGCAAATGATTTGGGGTATCTTACCAGTGCCTTCGCAAGCTCCATGTCTGTACAACCCCAAAGATGGCTGCATTTCTGAATATGGTTGTAGGAAAAATGGACAGTTGTTACACAGCTGGAGCTTCTCCTTCCACCTTTACCATTCAGTGCAGACCTAGCAGGTCCAACAAAAAGGCTGATAGACTATCCTGGCAAGAAGATGCCTGAAAGACTTTGTGGACAGTGCAGAGGTGGATCCGTTGGGATCACACCTGGTCTGTCCAAGACTTGGGGGGGAGTAGTGTGACCAGATGGAATAATTTAGAACTATAACATTTGAAATATTGATCACTGTTTTGTACATTGTTTGACATTTGGTAAATCTGGGGAACCAGATTGCAGAGTGGGCTGTTAAAGGGATAGTAACACTTCGTTTTAACTTTATTTTATTTTGTAGGCATTAAAAAAACATGAAGAATGATATAAGTCTTATCGCTCAAACCTTTATGGTTTATGAGATATTCACAAGCAAAGTTCCCCTCCCCGCCCCTTTTACCTAGTGTAAGCCATCTCTTCTCAGATGTGAGTCTGGTTGTATGACAGTACAGATAACAGAAGGGGACAATTTTCTTTGTATGAAAACAATGAAAGCCCTTCCCCCCTTGATAAGTTTTTCAGCTTTTTCCATTATCTTAATTGAAGATTGTCCCTCTCTGCAGTCTACCTGGGCATCTCCCTTCTGATTTGGTTGAACAGGGGGGGGATACTTTGTTTGTGAATATCTCTTAAACCATAAAGGTTTCAGAGATAAGACTTATATAATTCTTCATGTTTTTTTAATGCCTACAAAATAAAATAAAGTTAAAATGAAGTATTACTATCCCTTTAAGTCCAGCACTCTGGCTTGTTTAAAGAATACTCCGTGTGCTAAGGAATGTGAATTGACTCCTGCTGTGCTTCATTGACCAGTCAGGGGAGATTATTATGGACCAGTTAAAATGTCCCTTTTTCAAGCATTAATTTGTATTCTTATCTTGATAAGAGTGTCTGGAAGTGTATATAAACAGTGTGTTTTATCAGTAAAGGCTGTTCTGTTCTACCCTCCTTAATACAAGTCTTGGCTGTATTTCTGGAGGGGGCTTGGGCTGGGGATTCTCCCCTTAGCCACTGCAGGAGCGAATTCACTTGCCTCCCCGGTCTACTGGCGTATGGCCTCTGGAAACCCCACCTAGGATTCTGCAGCTAAATTCACTAGCTCTGCCAATCTGCCAGGGGGCAACATCCAGTTGTTCCTGCCTGAGTATCCAGGACCTCCAGGAAACAGCAGGGCTCCAGCCGGCCGGGGAAGAGGGGCAGCAGCAGCGGCGGTTCAGGAACCGACGACCCCAAAAGGGTCCGGTAAATTCTGGTACCGTCACACTAGGAAATATGTCAATAATGGTTATTAATCATTAATATTAATAACATCTGCAGATATCCCAACCTCTTCACCATTTGTATTAGTTTGTGGCTTTAGGTGCATACAGTTCGTGGCTTTAGGTGCATTAATCTGGCGCTAAGGGTTTCACAATAACAGCTGTGTTAAAATTAATGTAGTCACATACCATGTGCTCTCTACAAAATGGCGTCCTCAACCATGTGGCATGAGAACAAAGACATGAGTTGAGGCCTAGCAAGATGGTGTCAGACCATGTAGCTTGATCTCTCTATGCAAAATAAAGTTCTCAGCCATGTGGCTTGAGAAAAAGACATGCATTGAGGCCAAACAAGATGGCGTCAGACCATGTGGCTTGAGAACTATAACATAGGCCTAACACAAACAGAGAGACACACGGGATGCGCACAGTAACAGACACTAGCACAGTTATTGGAAACAATGTGCATTTGCCAACACCCCAAGAGCCAACCCATATATTTTAGGATATACCCAGATAAGTTTGTTCTAATGACCAATACCACAATGAACACAATAACACCCCAGTACTAGCAATAAGCAATAATATTTAATAATAAACAATAATATTATAATAAGAACAATACACTGTATATTATCAAATATATTCTAGCTAAACACCTAATAATATTAACTAGACAATTACTTACTGCAGTGCAAATTAACACAATACAACAATTATAGTAGAAACACTATACGTTGGTTACTAGAGTGTTTTTCTCAGAAATATTGTATAAAAGAAAGAGAGATACTTAGTTTCTATACTCATCTATCCTGGAATAATGAGGATGGTGTAGCAGGAAAAAGTCAGGCCAGGATCATGGAACAGTTCTTGGGCCTACACACCACATGGAGGCCTAGCTGGATTTCTTGGGCCTTCATCAGCCAGGTTGGCTGGTCACCTCTACCCCCCATCCATGGCTCAATTCCTTCACTCCAAGACTGTAAGACTACCCCACTAGCTCAGGGTGTGGGATTCAATAACCAATCATCCCCCCTTTGTAGTTTCCCTATTCTGTCCTCCTATGTTCCAAATACTCTCCTCCCATTTCTTGCCTTTTGAAAACCTATGCCTTCCTAAAACTGGAATAACTGGTTTTCTAGTGTTTTAAGCCTTCAAGAGTCAATTTCAAACAGAGGAAATTAACCCTTCTGTGCTAAAAACTGTCATTTAATCCAGGGAATATCTGCTTAAGTGGTGAACATAAAAAAGTCTATAACTTCAGTGAATTATGGCTGCAAAAGCACAAGTCAAAATGTTACTTATTGTTCATGTCCATGTAACGGTTTACCTTGATAGGAGTTCCTAGTGCAAAGATGTTGCTCACCCTTGCAGATAAACACAACCTAGGCTGTCCAGGTAACAAGCCACCTGGACAGTGAATCTGTGCACGGAGGCTAGGCAGGAACAGAAACTGGATACGTAGAATCATACAAGGGCAGATCCAGAATAGTAGTCAGACACGGTACCACAGGTCAGGGCAGGCAGCGAACAAAAGCCAGTCTCAGAATTAAACAACAGGAACAGGAACAATGAACTGACGCAGCCCTCAGGGAGAAACAGTGTTTTGTACCCAGGTAATGAGCAGCTAATTGACAAGCTGCCTCAGGTGGACCTTGAATGACAGGAGTAGCTACAGATGAAATCTTGAGATATAACAGCGATACAAGTACTGCTTTGAGGTGTCAGACATGTTCCAGTGCAACAGCATCCTTGATGCCTGAGAAAGTTGTCAGCTGGCTTGACAGGGCGAACATAGACCATGTCTACACATGTAGTTCTAGATGGACGTGTAGAGCAGAGGGAAATAAAGTGCCCTCTTTCTCCGCAGTAAAAAGAGGCCACAGCCTCTCCTCCGCTCTATTTCACCAGGAGACAATTGAGTCCGGATGAGCCCTATCTCCATTGGTTCCTCAGTGTCTAGGGAAGGAGCATAGGATACGTCAGGAGCGTCTCTTGAAACCTGTCCATACGGCGACAACATGGAGGTGTTGCTCGGGTACAGGGTATCTTTCTCGGGGAAGCCGTGATCCACATGAAAGCGAAACAGACCTTGGAACAGTGGTTTTTCTAGAAGTCTTGCACTACGAGTTCATAGCAGTCATAAAGACCCCCCAGCAGTCGAGGACAGGACTCTTAGCCAACAACATCTCGTGTGCCCATGTCTTCATCTGTCCAGACAGTAGATTGATAGCCGTGCAAACCCTGATATAGTCAGTCAGTTGGGGCTTTTAATGTCACACTCTCTAAAAGGTATTGGAAACTGGCTTGATTTTCTGGCAACCAGACCATGGCACGTGGCGGGGGAGTGTAGATAGTCTTGGAGCATCAAAGGTATATTAGCTTCCTTTCCAAGTGAATGCAAATGGGATTTTGTGACTCAGGTGCAATGAGAATTGGAAAAGAAAGCATTCACTATATCAATCACTGCATGCCACTCCTGTGTCTGTTTGGCTGTCATAAATGACAGGGACGATATTGGGAACTGCAGCACTCAATTGAGTCCCCTGTAAGCTATCGTCTACACCAAGGACCATCTGGCTTCTTAACAGAAAACACTGGAGCGTTAAAAGGGCAAAACTGCAGGATGAACTACACTTAACTATAATCAGATTTCTTTTAACCCACCCGGCAGCCCTTGTTGGACTACAGGGAGGAAGAATGATTATTAATATAGGAACCCCAGGTAATAGGTCAATGGGGCAATCATAAGGGCAGTGGGGAGGTAAGGAATCAGCCCCTGTCTCGTCAAACACATCCATGAAGTCATGATAAGGTGAAGGCACGGAAGAGCGGGAGGTAGAGACGGTAGCACATCAGAGCGGCTGGACAGGTGACAAGCAATGCTGTAAGCAGTGGTTGGAGGAAAAAGACACTGTACCAGAAGACCACTTGATGAATGGATCGTGTAACCGCTACTACGGGAGGCCAAGGATTAATGGAAATAATGGAGAAGAAATTATGTTGAACTGAAGGTGTTCCTTATTGTGGTTACCACTGAGTAGCAGTAAGGGTGTAGTTTTGTGTGTAACTGGTCCTAGGTGATGCGTCCATCCATCCGCCATCTGAACCCCAAGGTGCTGAGTTTTAAGATAAGTAGGGATATCTAGAGAAGAGGCCAAGTCGGAATCTAGAAAACCGCTACTGGCTCCTGAATCAATGATGGCAGAGAGAGAGCATGGGATTGGTTATTCCACTGTAGGGAAACAGAAAAGGAGAGATGAGGAGAAAGAAAACCCCAAGAAGGCACTAGCACAAGGAACAGAACAACGGCTTACCTATGGTACTGCGTGGCTGTCCTGACGCCTGGGGCCTGAGAGAGCAGGAGCGCAAGAGATGATCAGGCCTGCCGCAGTACAGACAAAGGTTCTGTTGCCTACAATGTCGGCATTCTGCATCAGAGAGAGGGCCACACACGACACCCAATTGCATGGGTTCCTCCATGATCCCATCCTGAGAGGTAGCCTATGAAGTAGCGGTTGGGAGGAGTACACGATGGACCGTATCAGACCGTTCCCAATGTCTTTCGCACAAGCGTAGGTCAATTTGGATGGACAGTTGTATAAGGTCTTTCAGAGTGGTGGGCGCCCCCACACATGCCAGCTCGTCTTTCAGGAGATCCAATAGGCCTAGGCGATACTGGTCCAGTAATGCGGCCTCGTTTCACCCAGTCTTGACAGAAAGACGCCAGAAGTCATTAGTATAGTCCTCCACAGGGCGACAGCCCTGATTCAGAAGCCTCAAAGCAGACTGCGAAGATGCTTTGCGGAAAGGGTCTTTGTACAACCCATCCACTGCGTGATGGAACACTGACCAAGATGCCAGGAGAGGGCTCTGGGTTTGCAGAAGATGGTGTGCCCAAGCCTGTGGCTCCCCAGAGAACAATGTTATCACTGTGCGTGTCTTGATATAGTCTGAGGAGTATTTGCGTGGTTGTAATAAACCCCATATACTTTTCCCGTTTCCTGTGGAATTTGTCCGGCAGTTGCACCCTGGATTCAGGATCTGGCAAAGAGGCCATAGAAGCTTGTCAAGCACTGGAACTGGACTGTAGGTCCTGAAAACGCTGCTGTAATGTGGCCTGGTTCATCTGTAGGCCATTGACAGACGCCGCCAAGGAAGATATTTAGTTACCCAAGGAAGTAAGGGCTTCCACTAAGCCTTCAGTATCCATATGGGGCTCAGTGTAGTGTAAGGTCCTAACAAGTACTGGGAATGTGCGCTGCGTGAAACCTAACTCGGAACAGATGTCAGGGAAACATCAAGCAGCGCAGGTTTTTATAAAAGAGGCAACAGCTCCCAGTATAGGAGAAGGAGAGATTGGATACAGTGGCAGGACAGAGTAAAGCCTGTGGTAATATATATAAAACGGGTACCTGTAACCTAAAGAACAGGCAATAATAAGTTAGGAAGCCAGCAGGATGCCAAAGTCCAGGCAGGCAAATCAGGGCAGCGGCTCAGAAGCATAGTCAGAGTTCAGGCAAGATATCAGGACAGGCAGAATATCAGCAGAGTCAAGTCCAAGCAAGATGTCAGGGCAGGCAGCAATCAGCATAAATCCAGGTTTAGGCAAAGCTCAACAGGAGGGTGGCAGAGGCAAGGATGTCCAGGACTTGGCATATGATCAGCAGAAGGGAGGGAGAGGCAAAGATGTCCAGGACTTGGCAGATGATCTGGGGCACAAGGGAAGCAAAACATATTTAAGGAAGCAACCGATGACATTGCAATGCTGACCCGGTTGCCTAGCAACTCCAGACCAACGCGGACCTCCTCCAAAGCAGTGCCAACGGGAACCAGAGATGCAATGCGGAGGACGCGTGCGATGCCGACAGAGCCCCCCCAGGACTGGGCATATGATCAGCAGAAGGGAGGCAGAAGCAAGGATGTTCAGGACTGGGCAGATGATCTGGGGCACAAGGGAAGCCAAAGCACCACAGGAGTTCACAATTGCACTGAGCACTGGCTCAGCGGGACTTGCTACTATTTAAGGAAGCAACCAATAACGTCACGACGCACACAACTCTGACACGGTTGCCTAGCAGTGCCGGACCAACACGGACCTCCTCCAAAGCAGTGCCGATGGGAAGCAGAGGCGCAATGCGGAGGACCCATGCGATGCCGACAGATTTAAATGCCCAATAGGGATTTCCCTCTCTAAATACCTGGAGCCGTTCCCACAACCCATAAATAGGTTGGCTAATGATAGCGCATATTTTGCACATATTGTGGCTCCATGCCTTTGGAGATAGAAAATCCCATTGAACAGAAAACAATTATGCTTTAAAAGATACATAATTGACAGATTCAAACATTTCTTAAGGTCATCTGAATATCATCTCTCATGGTCAAGAAAGTAATCAATGTCAATCCTACCTCGTGTGGAATAATGGTATGCAAAGAAACGGCATCATCCATTAGCTGGACAGAGATATCGTGCCAGGAGGAATTTTCTATAATTTGTATAACGTGTAGTGTCCCTCAAATACGTGGGTACCTAATTTACTAAAGGTTATAGATATTGATCAACCAAATCTGACAAGATTTCATTAAGTGATGGGTCTGACCACTGGTTGTGTCAGGGATTTGTGAATCTTATGCAGATAATGGAAGATGGGTACAACAGGTTCATCAATTATAGTCTCGGTGGGGGACATACCATCACTTCCAGGACCCCTTGTTCTTCTTCACGCTGAAGATAGTTCTTTATGACTTTGGCTTTATGTTTGAGGTCGCTATCATGTTGCAGAATACATTATAACATTCCAGGGTTGTAAAAATCAATATCGATAGAGCAACACAACCACTTAAGGGAGCATCTTACTGCTATTGAAAAGAGGGATAGTAGATCTCATATAGTAAGACACTTTTTGAGACAAAATTCAGACTTAGGCCTTTTCGGATTTCAGGATACTGAAAAGGTGACTAAACCCTTCAGGAGGAGGAGATATTTTTCCGACCCTTGCACGTAAGGAGATGTGTTGGATTCACCACTTGATAACCAGAATACCGGAATGCTTCAATTCAGAATGGAACCTGAGTTTTTACTAGTAGGTTGCTTGTTGGTGTGTCAAATGTTATGTGTCTTTAACCTCAGGACAGCCGATGTTTTTCCTTGTTGTATATTTGTACTCTTTAGTATCGCAGTAAGATCAGTATTGTGACTGCCGACATTCCCTTTAAATCATTCTGTTTTTTTCTTTTTAACTGCATTTGTGGACTCTTTGGCCAAAGGGTTAGATCTTTTTGAGCACTAATCATGTGTAGTAACATATGTGATCCATTCTAGAACGTACTGGTTTTATCTTTGAGTCTTTTTAGATGTATGTATTTTACATTTAATAATTTGGGCCAAGATATGGTGGGAGGAGCCTAGATTATATAAGCTTAACAACACACTAGTAACCCTCCCTATGACTAAGCACCGTTTGGTCTGAAACACGTCAGGGGTTTTGTAGTTGTGCTGTTTGTGATTTGGTGTACTCCTACAGAAAAGTTTTTTCTTCTTTCTTCAATAAACTTGATGATTTTATTTTATCTCCACGTCAAGAAGCGATGTTGCTGTTTTTTCTATTTGCATGTCATTGTTGCTGGAGGTTGACTTTCCGATTATGAGCACTGGCTATTCACTTTTACAATAGGTGCATTCATTATTTTGGAGCAGTGTAATTTCTTGGGTTTGAGTGCGTGAAGTTCCCTTACCTACTTAGCAAGTTTAGTAGCAGGACAAATACATTACATGCCAAGACACCGTTTCCTGTTACGGTATCACAACACTTTGGTTACCTTTTTGGAAATGAGGGGTCAATTGCCTTTTTACCTTTAGGCTAGTGTGCACAATTATTTCTAGAAAATGTTGCTATATGAAAAAAATTGCATTTTTAAACTTCAATCTCTACAAAGATACTAAAATATTTCAACACCATTGAATGTCCTAGTATATACAGTATGTAGTTCCAGCCTAAGAAAACTGATACCCCACTGACATAGCATAGTGGGTGCCAGGAGCATGGCTACCAGTGAGCAAGGATGGGGAAGGAGACAGAACAAGACTGGAGTGTCAGTAGCTCTGTGGCTACCAGTGGAACCAGGATGGGGGTGACAAACAGTGAATGGATCCGTGACTGCCAGTGAAACAAATCTCTGGTGTCAGATAGTGTATGTGAGGTATCTTTGGCTACCGGGGGGCAGTGGAACCAGTGTGGAGAATGACCATGAATGAGGGGCTCTGTGACTACCAGTGGAACCAGGATGGGTGGTCAGACAGTGTATGTGGGTAATCTTTGGCTACCAATGGGCAGGGGAACAAGATGGGGGGGGCAGACAGTATATATGGGGAATCGGTGACTATCAGTGGGCAGTAGAACAAGGACTGGGGGGTCAGACAGTGGTGGTGGGGATCTGTGGCTACCAGTAGGGAGGTGAACAAGGCTGGTGGGTTCAAAATGTAGGTGGGGAGTATGCAGCTACCAGTGGCCAGGGGAACAAGGCTGGGGGTGTATGTGGGGTGGAGTATCTTCACCTACCATGGGGCAGTGGGGGAATGCATACCTCCCAACATTTCAAACTTTTGTTTTAGGTGGGGTTGCTGGAGACGTGGCTTGTGGGTCAGGAATTACAGAGAAATTTTAAGTTATTTAATAATCTATTGCTATGCATAACATACCATAGTAACATAGTAAATTAGGTTGAATAAAGACACAAGTATCACGGCGTCCGTGATTATGCGACATTCTGACAATCTTGTTACTGCTGCCTTCCCATTGGCTGCGCTGTACAGCTCCTCCCAGTGACAGCCTTTTTATACCCTGGGTTGTCACATAGCGTTTGCCCTTTCCTGGTGTACCTGATGCCTAGCGCTAGTTTTGTCTAGCAGGATTCTTTTTCGTAAAGAAGAAAAGTGGTGAACCACGCCCTGTATGGATTATCGGGGTTTGAATAAACTGATGCCTAAGAATGCTTATCCGATACCATTCATCACCGAGCTGTTTGATCGTTTAAAGGGTTCCTCTATCTTTACTAAACTTGATTTACGGGCCGCCTATAATTTAGTAAGGATAAGGGCCGGTGATGAGTGGAAAACTGCTTTCAATACCAGGTCAGGCCACTATGAATATCTGGTAATGCCATTCGGGCTATGTAACGCACCAGCAGTATTTCAGGAGTTTATTAATGACATCCTACGTGACATGCTACAGTCCTGTGTAGTTGTATATCTTGACTATATTCTCATTCATTCGTCTAGCCTGTCGCAACACATTAAGGATGTGACAGCCGTTTTGCTTAAACTCAGTGAGAATAAACTCTTCTGCAAAATCGAGAAATGCAAATTCCACAAGCCTATGGTACCATTCCTGGGTTTTGTTATTTCTAAGGATGGCATCGCAATGGACAGGGACAAGTTGGCAGCAGTCCTTCAGTGGCCACGTCCCAAGGGGCTCAAGGCTATCCAGCGCTTTCTCAGTTTTGCTAATTATTATAGGAAGTTTGTCAGAAACTTTTCTGCTATTGTGAAACCTCCGTCTGACTTAACACACAAGGGTGCCGATCCCTCTCAGTGGTCCCAAGAAGCTGAACAAGCTTTCATGACATTAAAGTCTGCATTTGCCTCTGCTCCTGTGCTGTCCCACCCTAAACCCTCCCTGCCATTAACTTTGGAGGACGATGCCTCAGAATCTGGGGTAGGGGCCGTATTGTCGCAGCGCCTGGACCCTGGGAGTATGGTAAGGCCCTGTGTATTCTTTTCCAAAAAATTGACTAGCACGCAAAGTCACTATGAGATCGGTGACAGGGAGTTGTTGGCAATCATTTTGGCCCTCAAGGAATGGCGGCACCTGCTTGAAGGTACCCGAACTCCAGTGTTAATCCTGACTGATCACAAAAATCTAACGTACCTATCTGAGGCTAAGAGACTGTCCTCACGTCAGGCTAGATGGGCCTTATTTCTGTTGCGCTTTAACTTTATTGTATCCTATCTGCCTTCGTCCAAGAATATCATGGCGGATGCTCTGTCCAGGCAATTTAACCCTGACACTGAGAAGGAGGAAGTTCCGGTACCGATTATCCAGTTGGATCGCATTCTTGCTACATTGTGAACCAGTATTACTTCTCCCCTGGAGGTGGAGATTCTTGCTAATCAACCTAATGCTACACCTGAGACCCCAGTGGGTAAATGTTTTGTAGCCGAGCCTCTCCGTACCCGTCTTCTTGAGACATATCACGCTTCTAAGGCTGCTGGGCATGTTGGCAGGAATCAATTAATTTGGTCACTCTCGCAGTTGTTCTGGTGGCCTTCCTTGCGTGCTGACTGCATAGCATTTACCTCAGCTTGTTCTACCTGCGACCGTGCTAAGTCCCCTAGACACCTTCCCGTGGGCTTGCTTCAACCAGTACCCAATGGAGAACGTCCTTGGTCTCATGTCTCTATCGACTTCATGGGGGAATTACCGGTGTCTAGGGGACATTCTTTTATACTGATGATAGTTGATCGATTTTCTAAAATGGCACACTTCGTGCCCCTGCCTGGCCTTCCCTCTGCCCAGGAGTTGGCAAGGGTGTTTGCCAAGGAGGTGTTCCGACTGCATGGTGTACCCAGAGTATTGGTATCTGACCGTGGGAGCCAATTCATGTCTAGATTCTGGAGGGCATTCTGTGCACAGATGGGCATACAGTTATCATTTTCTTCTGCGTATCATTCCCAGACCAACGGAGCCGCTGAGCATGCCAATCAGGGCTTGGAGCAGTTTTTGCTCTGTTTTGTGTCTAACCATCATGATAATTGGGCTGACCTGTTGCTTTGGGCGGAGTTTGCCAGGAATTGTGAGGTTAATTCATCGTCCGGGAGCTCCCCGTTTCTCATCAATTACGGGTTCCAACTTTGTCTGCTCCCGGACTCATTTCAGATGCAGCAAATTCCAGATCTGGATGAGCATATGGAGCAACTCCGTTCCACTTGGGCACAGGACCCTCAGTACCTCATTCCAGCGTTATCAGCGCCAAGCCAATCGCAGACGGCTGCAGGCGGTCTCATTTCAGGTTGGGGACAGGGTATGGCTCTCCTCGAAGAATCTCAATCTTCAGACCCCTTGCAATAAGTTGGCTCCCCAATTCATTGGTCCGTTCAAAGTTATCCATAAGATTAACCCTATGTCATATGCTCTGGACCTTCCAGCATCCATGCGTATCCATAATGTGTTCCACGTATCATTGTTAAAACCTCTGATGTGTAATTGATACACTACTACTCCTGTGGCTCCAGGGCCTGTTCAAATACAAGGTCAAGAGGAGTATGAGGTACAAAATATTATTGACTCACGCAGATTCAGAGAGAAATTGCAGTATTTGGTCAACTGGAAAGGCTACGGTCTGGAGGAGCGTTCATGGGTTGATTCTAAGGACCTTCATGCTCCCAGATTACAGCGCAATTTCCATGCCAAGTACCCCCTTTAGCCAGGTCCCTCTTCTCAGAGAGGGGTCTATGAGAGGAGGGTACTATCACGGCGTCCGTGATTATGCAACATTCTGACAATCTTGTTACTGGTTCCTTCCCATTGGCTGCGCTGTACAGCTCCTCCCAGTGACAGCCTTTTTCATACCCTGGGTTGTCACTTAGCGTTTGCCCTTTCATGGTGTACCTGATGCCTAGTGCTAGTTTTGTCTACTTGATACCAGTGTATGACCCCGGACTGCCTGACTACGCTCTTGTTATTGTTCCTGATTCTGTGTACCGATTCGGATTGGCTGACGTTCCTGCTTCCTGTTCTGACCCAGCCTGGCTGACGTTCCTGCTCCGTGTACTGACCCTGCTTCGTGTACCGACCCGGCTTGGCTGACGTTCCTGTGCTGTGTACCGAATCAGCTTGGTGGTGGTTCCTGCTTCCTCCGTGCCCGGCTGGGCGAAGAACTGGCAGTACCTTCTGCTGTATACTTTGCACATATATCACGTTACTGTGCCTCCCTGTGTTACGGTACTCCGTTAACGTGTGCAATCCAGTCCATGGGTATTGAGTCTCAGTGTGTCAGTGCTCCTCCACACCCTTCTAGTGATCGCTTGGTCTTCCGCTTTGGGTTCAGTTGGTCGCATCTGGTAGTCTGCCGAGTCCTGACCATAGCGTTCATTAACCTCTACGGGGGTGGTGCGTTGTTCCATTACTTGCTACACCAGTGTCGTTACAGCTCCGGTATTCTGTGCGGTTGGTATTCCCATATAGGTACAGTTGGGCACTTCAGGTAGCCTTCCATTTTATACCTATACACACATTAACCTTCGTGGTAGCAAAGGCACACGGTGGTGGATAGTCTCGGTAGGGCCTCCGTTTCTGACTCGCCCTTTTGTAGCCTCCGGTGGGTGCCCACCATTGCATCCTCCGTTCAGGTGAACCTTGCCTGTTTGCTACTGCCATTCTGTCACTGTCGCCTCCTGCTGCCTATAGGTGACATTGGGCCTCTGCTATTCTGGGCCATTTAGTCAGTGGCTCCACTGGCCTTATTGGACTCTATTACACTGTATCGATCAAAGCTACCTGACCTGTGTCAGTATTGTGATTGTATGTCCATACTGGACCTGTGTGGGTTAACTAGCTTGTAACCTGTCCTGTGTCAGTTATTGCTGCTAATTACTGGACCCGTGAGGGTTACACCATTCCTTGTGTGCTTTAACCCCTTAAGGACCAGTGGTCCCGGGGTGTGCCGTCCCTTAAGGACCACATAGGAAACTTTGACGTGCCGTCCCACGTGACTACGTCAATGGTCCTTAAGGGGTTAATAAAATTGTGTTTTACCAACATCTACCGTATCTGAGTGTACTGAACCTTAACAAGTCCATCAAGTTCAACCTTTGCCTCATACCCTAGTGAATAACTGAATAAATGATTTAGAGGAAGATCAAATAATTTTATTTACACAGGCTAGTTTATAAACACAGATACTGAAGTTTATATAGACATTGATGTGAGTTTTATTGTTGTGGAGCAATGTGATACAGGGTTTTTGTATACGCTAGATACATTCGTTGAACGGGCACATGACTCATGGATGGAGATGCTGAAACTGACTGCTCTAGTCTTGGAGTAGTCAGTTTCTGCCTCCAACATGATCACAGCACACCTTCAGGTGATTTGTGATCAATTAACTCATAAAGTGCCAGGATCGCCACTGGTACTTAAAGGACCAAAACCTGTGACAGTCCTGGCATCTCATTGGTCCTTAATGAGTTAAATACACACAATCCAGCCAGATTTCCTAAAAAGGTGGACATCATATCTCCCAGCATTTCAGTTGGCCAAAGAGGGACATTTGTTTTAGGTGCTGTTGTTGGAGGCTTGACCGGTGGGTGGGGTATTATCAAGATTTTTTTGATTATTTCATGAGCTTCTGACATCACTTTGTGCAACGGAATAAAAGATTTAGAACAAGACTAAAGTATTTTGTTTACACAGGCTACATTATGAACACATACAGTAATGTGCAAAAGGCAGGTGTGAAAAAATTCTGTAAAGTAAGAATGCTTTCATAAATACACATGTTAATAGTTTATATTCATCAATTAATAAAATGCATAGTGAGTGAACAGAAGAAAAAATCTAAATCAAATCAATATTTGGTGTGACCTCCCCTTTGCCTTCAAAACAGCAACAATTCTTATATATATATATATATATATATATATATATATATATATATATATATATATATATATATATATATAATTTCTCTATCATCCAATATGACATACGGGTTCCAAGGGTAGGACACATCCTTCCTAGCAGGCTGGAACATTTCAAAAGATAAGGTCTTGGAGGTGGAGCCTTCCTTATTAGGCTACCCTAGCCCCACCCAGCCAGTTTGACATGTTCCACCAGAGTGAACAGGTTAGGAACATTTCTTCTTATTTATTTTATTTTTTTTTTTTTCTTCAAAATAATTGATATAGCCTATACTGGTAGAATTAGTGAGTTTGAGATGTGTTGCAGGTTAACATATATATATACGCAGGATGAGAAAAGAAGAAATTCCTACACTTCAGGTAACTCGCCTAATTATTTTCATTCAGTAGTATAGAACTTCAGGATAATATATAAGCAGTTCAATGCTATTTGAGGAGTGATCCAAGTGATGGGTCTCTTGATTAAAACATAACCTTTAATTTTATTTATTTAAAAAGAAAACATTTTTTGTAAATTAAAAGCCTGTGGTGTATAGCTGATGTAGCTCACACACTCACAATAATTAAAAACAGATGCTGATAAGTAAGGGTGCAGCTTAGTAATACTCACTTGGTTCTAAAGATCTGAAGATATTGTTTCAATCTAACAGATCAACTGCACATGATAGAACCTTTCCTGCCTATTTATTTAATGACGTAATGCTTCTGCGTATAGAACCAACTTTACATAGTATATCCTGTCCTAAGTTAATAACTCTATCTATTTTTCTATGACGATCAGGGCTGTAGTACCGGGTGAGGGATCTCCTAACCCGGGAGGTATTTATTAGTTCTTGGCATTCTAAGCACGAGCTCTAGGTACTGCATCTATCCTGTCTCTTTCTCTTGTTACCAACTTGGGGAAGGATATACTATGTGAAGTTAGTTCTATATACAGAAGCATTCCTTCATTAAATAAATAGGCAGGAAAGGTTCTATCATACGAAGTTGATCTGTTAGATTGAAACAATATCTTCAGATCTTTAGAACCGAATGAGTATTCCTAAGCTGCACCCTTACTTATCAGCATCTGTTTTTAATTATTGTGAGTGTGTGAGCTACATCAACTATACACCGCAGGTTTTTAATTAACAAAATATGTTTTCTTTTTAAATAAATAAAATTAAAGGTTATGTTTTAACCAAGTGACCCATCACTTAGATCACTCTTCAAATATCGTTGAACTGGTTAAATATTGTCCTGCAGTTCTATACTACCGAATGAAAATAATTAGGTGAGTTATCTTAAGTGTAGGAATTTCTTCTTTTCTCATTCTTATTTTTTTAGTTTACTTTTTTATTTTATTCTTAGATATAGGGTGTCACAATTCTCCCATTAGGTAGGTTACCATTCCTGGCTTCCCCTGGAGGATTGTCCAGCTTGCAGGTGCTGTTGTGGACCCTTGCAGCCCTGTGGAGAAAATCTTGCAGCCCAAGTTTCTCTCTTCACAATGGTAGTCTGAAGACAGAAGAGGAAGATTGGTGAGTAACCATGGTCCACTTGTTTCCATAGTAAAACATATACGAGAGTCATAATAGTGCGCATTCGCATAAGCCACCCTATCAGTATGTACTGAAATGAAACACAGAATCAGAATATACTCATTATTAGCCGATATAATCCCATAAAAAGGAATTATTACAAGTATGAAAAGAGTGAAAATAACGTTGCACTAATAAATGGCGAATACACATAGAGATAAGTCCTCATAGTTATATTAAGGTGCCCGTGATTCGTGCTATCCAGTGTCTATCACTTGCTGGAGGCTCCCCATTGGCTGTCTGCTGTCAGCCCGCCTCACATTGCCTTTTTAAACTCAGTCCGGGCACACTTTGGTTGCCCTTTCGTGGTGTCTCTAACAGCTTCTTTTCTGTCCTGCCTGCCATGCTAATTGGGCCTGAGTTCCAGAGTTCCAGTGTTTCAGAGTTCCTGAGTCTACCTGTTCCTGTGTACCTGCCTGCTTGTCGTTCCAGTCGGTTCCGGTTGTTCTCCGTGGTTGCTGATGTTCCGGTCGCCTGTCAGTTCAGCGGTGCTCTTTCCAGTTGATCCTCTGCCTGGTCTCTCTGGTTCCCTGTCTGCAGTCGCTGAGGCGATATTGCTCTCATTTCGCTCCGGCGATATTACTACTGTCGGTCCCAGCTTGCGGATGCTGGTTTACTCCATTAAACCTGGTGGCACATACTACTGTTGGTTCCAGCGTGCGGACGCTAGTTTACTCCATTAAACCGTGTGGCCATTACTACTGTTGGTTTACTCCAGTACGTCTTGCTGTTCACATTTCTGTCAGTTGGTCCCAGCGTGCGGACGTTGGTTTACTCCCTGACTGTAGTCAGGTACTGTGAGGTCTGAGTTGCTGTCCAGTCCCAAATGCAGACCGCTTGTCCTAGTTCCTACCTTATCCATCCTACTGTCATTGTCACCTGACAGTCAGTTGGTTTCAGGAAGGTCTCCTCTCTTGGGCTGCTCTGCCCGGTATTGGTAAGGCCGGTAGAACCAATTCACGTTGCCATCCTTAGGTTGCCTTACCCGGTATTGGCAGGGCCGGTAGAGCCTACTCATAGTATTCCCTCAGGCTGCCTTGCCCGGTATTGGTAAGGCCGGTAGCACTGGTACATTACCATCTCACGGTTGCCTTACCCGGTATTGGCAAGGCCGGTAGAGCCTGCTACTGTTATTTCGTCTGAGTCGCCTGGGTTGCCTTGCCCGGTATTATTGGCAAGGCTGGTAGAACCTATTCATATGGTCATTTGCTTATTTGTATTGTTTGTATGTGTATGATAACCCTATGGGATTGCCTTAACTTTTCAATAAAGTTGTGTTTTTACCTAAACCTTAAGTCTGAGAGTCTTAACTAACCGTGACAAGTTATTAATTAATACTTGCTCCATTGCCTGTTTTGGGACATATTTCTGCAACCGTTTGTCATACAGGGTTGAGAGGCTCATTTTTCTTGTCTCCTCATGCCCTACAATCCAGTACATACCCCAGTGTCTCAGGGTCCTTGGGAAGTCTCTAGTGCAAGAAAAGGCATTGCTAGGATACAGTAACTGGGAAAGACTACAACCTGGTGCAGGGAAAACTGTTTGTGATCCCGGACTGGGTTTTTGTCTACATCGATTCCAACCTTAGGGGCTGGGGTGCTGTTCCTGGTCACTTAGGGATCCACGGCAGATGGACACTGGATGAATCTTTTAAATCCGTCAATGTCCTGAAGCTTGGAGTGATCCGGCCTGCTCTTGTATACTGGGTTATCCAGTACGAGTCCAGTCAGACAATACCATGGCTGTGGTCTTCAACAAGCAAGGAGGCACTTGAAGCTCTCCTGCTTGGTCAGAAGTCAAATCTGTCTTTGCTTGGGAAGAAGATCATGTACCGGCTATCTCTGACATGCACATTCCAGGGGTAGACAGTGTCCTGGAGGACTTCCTCAGTTGCCAAAAGGTGGACCCCGGTGAGTGGAAGCTCCACCCCAACATTTTCAACCTGTTGGTGCAGCAGTGAGGTCTTCCTCAGATAGATATGATGACCCCAAGGGACAACAGGAAAGTTCAAATGTTTTGTTCCTGTTGGGGGGATCCTCTGGCCTTTTGCCACAGACGCCTTGTCGATTCCATGGAGCTTTTATCTGGCTTACGTCTTCCCTGCAATTCCTCTCATCCCCAGGGTACTTCAGAAGATTCAGATGGACGGTCCCCCCATTGTACCAGGAAGGCATGGATCCCCAAGTTGGTTTGCCTTTCCATTCGTGATCTGTTTCAACTGTCACACAAACTGGATCTCCTTCTTCAGAGTTAGTCTGAAAGTAGGACGTGGAGTGGTTGGCTTTGACGGCATGGCTGTTGAAGCCTCCATGCAGAGGAGAAAAGTATCACGGTGCCTGTGATTCGTGCTATCCCGTGTCTATCACTTGCCGGGAGTTCCTCATTGGCTGTCTCCCAGGTTGCCCTTTCGTGGTGTTTCTGACATTACTTGTCCTGACCTGCTTGTCAGGCTCTTGGGCCTGAAGTACCTGTGTTCCAGCGATCCGGTGTTCCAGCGATCCGGTGTTCCAGTCATCCGGTGTTCCGGTGTTCCTGTGTTCCAGTACTTCCACTTTTGAACATTCCTGAGTCTCCTGCCTGTTTGCCTCTCGAGCCGGTTCCGGTTTCTTTCCGTGGCTCCAGCAGTTCCGGTCATCTGTCAGTTCAGCGGTGCTCGCTCCCGTGGATCCTCCGCTTCATCTGAGGGCTCTCGCTCTTTCCACTGTCGCTAGGCGACATTGTTCTTGTTTCGCTCCGGCGAACTACTACTGTTGGTCCCAGCGTGCGGACGCTGGTTTACTCCATTAACCTGGTGGTGTATATTACTGTTGGTCCCAGCGTGCGGACGCTGGTTTTCTCCATTGAAACTGGTAGCGCTTATTACTGTTGGTCCCAGCGTGCGGAAGCTGGTTAGCTCCATTAACCTGGTGGCGTATATTACTGTTGGTCCCAGCGTGCGGACGCTGGTTTTCTCCATTGAAACTGGTAGCGCTTATTACTGTTGGTCCCAGCGTGCAGATGCTGGTTAGCTCCATTAACCTGGTGGTGTATATTACTGTTGGTCCCAGCGTGCAGACACTGGTTAGCTCCATTAAACCTTGTGGCGCTTATTACTGTTGGTCCCAGCGTGCGGATGCTGGTTAGCTTAATTTGCCTGGTGGTGTATATTACTGTTGGTCCCAGCGTGCAGACACTGGTTAGCTCCATTAAACCTTGTGGCGCTTATTACTATTGGTCCCAGCGTGCGGACGCTGGTTAGCTCCATTAAACCTGGTGGCGCTTGTTACTGTTGGTCCCAACGTGCGGACGCTGGTTTACTCCATTTAACCCGGTGACTCATATTTCTGTCGGTCTCAGCGAGCTGGTTTGATCCTTGATTATTCAGATACTGAGGGCAGGTTGCTGTCCAGTTCCTTATGCAGTTGTCTTGTATTCTTTGACGAGAGACTTCTGCTAGCGAGACCATTGTTCCTATTCCACTCTACTGTCAGGCATCGGACAGCCAGGTCTCCTCTCTTGGGCTGCCCTGCCCGGTATTGGTAAGGCTGGTAGAACCTATTTACATTACCATCTTTAGGTTGCCTTACCCGGTATAGGCAGGGCCGGTAGAGCCTACTATCTGTGTTACCTCAGGCTGCTCTGCCCGGTATTGGTAAGGCCGGTAAAACCTGTTATTGCTGCCATCCTAAGGTTGCCTTACCCAGTATTGGCAGGGCCGGTAGAGCCTACATTCAGAACTCCTTTGGGCTGCCTTGCCCGGTATTGGTAAGGCCGGTAGAACCGGTACGTTCATCTCACGGTTACCCGGTATAGGCAAGACCGGTAGAGCTTATGGTTATTGCACCTGTCACTTGGGTTGCCTTGCCCGGTATTGTTGGGAAGGCCGGTAGAACCTATTCTCTTTGTCATTTATTGTTGTATTGTCATATATGTTGATACCCTATGGGGATTGCCTTAACTTTTCAATAAAGTTGTGTTTTTTACCAAACCTTAAGTCTGAGAGTCTTAACAAACCGTGACAGTACGAAAGGGCCATGACCTCAGACACTAAGAGTGACGGTAACACACAGAATATCCATTGGAGGATGGATATGCATGAGCAACGTTTGGATCAGCTAGCGGTTGCTATCCAAACTATTCTTGAACGCACGGTACTTGCTGATAAGTCCGGTTCTAGCCCGGTGGTCTCGCCAATTCAGACACTGGAAAATGAGTCTAGGCCCTCAGGGGCCGCAGTCAAAGGGTTAACGGCTTCTGCATCCTTGCCGCTAAGATATGACAGTGACCCTCAGTTATGCAGAGGGTTTATCAATTAACTTGAAATATTTATGGAATTGATGGCACAAGGTTGGGTTCATGATATCTCTGCTGACCGGTAGAGCATTGGCTTGGGCTAACCCACTTTGGGAAAACGCTAAACCTTGCACTAAAAATTTCTGTGATTTTGTGCAATCCTTTCAGAGAGTATTCGAGCCTCCTGGTAGAACTACCTCTGCTGCTAAACGTCTTATGGAGATACAACAGGGCAGGCGCACGTTAGGCGATTATGCCATTGAATTCCGCACCTTGGCAGCAGAGGTAGGATGGAATAACGAGGCTCTGTTGGCAGCATTTGCCCAAGGCTTGAGTGACCAGATTAAAGACGAGATTGCTTCAAAAGATTTACCTACTGACCTAGATGATTATATCAAATATGTTATTCTAATTGACTCCAGAATACATGAGAGATTAACTGCCAGAGAGCGACGAATATGGTTAAAAAATGAATGGGTCCAGTAGCATATTTTGCCCACCCAACCCTCCCTTGGCATCCAAACCTAGTGAACCAATACAGGAACCCGGTGAACCTATGCGGGTGGGTTTCACTAGGTTAACCAAGGAACAGAGAAGGTACCGCAAGATACAGGGATTATGTCTGTATTGCGGTAAAAATGGGCACCTGTTAAGATCTTGTCCGGTACGTCCGGGAAATGAACACACCTAGGGTACCTTGGGGGACAAGCCCTAGGTGGTGTCCAATCGTCGCCAGTGATGGGCACACTTAAACCCACCATACAGGTGGTATTATCGTGGGCACAACGCTCAGTTGAGGATTTGGCCCTGGTTGATTCTGGTGCAGCTGGGTATTTTATGGATAATACCTTTGCTGAATTACATGGGGTACCACGCATTCAGAGAGAAACCCCTCTTGCTATTAAAGCGATTGATGGCAGACCGCTGGAATCCGCCCAGGTTACTTTTGAAACTATGCCATTGTCCATGACTATTGGGGCTCTCCACAAAGAAGAGCAGCAGTTTCAATTAATTAACTCTCCTCACCATGCATAACCCACAATTCGACTGGCAGAAGTGTGAGATTGCTGCTTGGTCTCAGTTCTTTATGGATAAGTGCGTTATCCATCCTGTTAAGGTCTTGTGCACCTCCCCTTCACTACCTAATGTCTACTAGCAGTTTAGAGATGTTTTCAGTAAGGGAGAGGCTGGCACCTTACCTCAGCACAGACCATACGATTGTCGTATAGAACTAAGTCCTGGAGCAGTACCACCGAGGGGATGCACATACCCATTGTCTCGTGAGGAGAACCAAGCTATGGAGGAATACATAGCTGATGCCCTGAATAGAGGGATCATAAGGAAATCTACTTCTCCGGCTGGGGCCGGGTTCTTTTTTGTTAAGAAAAAAAGTGGCGAGTTGCGACCATGCATAGACTACCGTGGGCTGAATAAGCTGATGGCAAAGAATGCTTACCCGATACCACTACTCACTGAGCTTTTTGATAGACTTAAGGGTTCCTCGATTTTCACCAAATTGGACCTACGGGCGGCCTACAATTTGATACGTATCAGAGCCGGTGATGAGTGGAAAACTGCCTTTAATACGAGATCTGGGCATTATGAATACCTAGTCATGCCATTTGGTCTATGTAATGCTCCTGCAGTGTTTCAAGAACTGATTAATGACGTTCTTAGAGATATGTTACAATCATGTGTCGTAGTCTACCTTGACAATATACTTATCCACTCCAAAGACTTGTCACAACACATTAAGGATGTGTCTGAAGTATTGCGGTGCTTACGCAAAAATAGATTATTCTATAAATTGGAGAAATGCGAGTTCCACAAAACCAGTGTACCGTTCCTGGGGTTTATAATTGGCAAAGACGGCATTGCCATGGATAAAGAGAAATTGACGGCGGTCGTACTGTGGCCTAAACCTAAGAGTCTTAAAGCCATCCAACGATTTCTGGGCTTCGCCAATTATTATAGGAAGTTTATTAAGAACTTCTCTTCTATAGGGAAACCCCTGTCTGACCTCATGCATAAGGGCGGTAACCCATCTCTCTGGCCGGCGGCTGCCGAGGAGGCCTTTGAGAAATTGAAGGTAGCCTTTGCTGAAGCTCCTGTGTTATCCCACCCCAATCCACTACTTCCATTTACGTTAGAGGTTGATGCCTCAGATATTGGGGTTGGGGCAGTACTTTCTCAATGACAGGTCAAAGGTGGCACACTCAGACCTTATGGGTTCTTTTCTAAGAAATTGACCGCAGCTCAAAGTCATTATGAGATTGGTGATAGAGAACTGCTGGACATTATTCTTGCTCTCAAAGAATGGCATCATTTACTTGAAGGCACAAAAAATCCTGTTTTGATTCTGACTGATCACAAGAATCTGACTTATCTCTCTGAGGCCAAGAGATTGTCCTCTCGCCAGGCCAGATGGGCATTGTTTCTATCCCGTTTCAATTTCATTGTATCATATTTGCCGGGATCAAAAAATGTTAGGGCTGATGCTCTGTCTAGACAATTTGAGGCAGAGGTTGACAGAGAAGAAGCACCAGCACCTATCATCCAACCCGATCAAATATTGGCCACCATACGTACTAGTATCACTTCACCACTAGGGGAAGAGATTTTGGCTTCCCAAGCCTCTGCTCCCCATGAAACTCCAGCGGGCAAATGTTTTGTCGCTGACCCATTCCGTACTCGATTACTTGAAACCTACCACTCCTCTAAGGCTGCGGGACATATTGGTAGGGATCAATTATTTTGGTCCCTCTCTCAGTTATTCTGGTGGCCTTCTATGAGAGCAGATTGTGCCAATTTACGAATGCCTGTGCTACCTGCACTCGTGCCAGAACCCCTAGACATCTCCCGGTGGGCTTGCTTCAGCCGGTACCTAATGGTGAACGCCCTTGGTCTCATGTCTCTATCGATTTTATGGGAGAATTGCCCAGGTCTAGAGGGTATTCCTTCATATTGATGGTGGTACACAGGTTTTCTAAAATGGCTCACTTCGTACCTCTCCGTGGCCTTCCTTCGGCTAAAGAACTTGCTCGAGAGGTGTTTCGTTTGCATGGAGTACCCAGGGTGCTGGTGTCCGACAGGGGGAGCCAGTTTGTGTCCAGATTCTGGAGGGCATTTTGCGAACAGATGGGCATACAGCTATCATTCTCCTCTGCATATCATCCCCAGACTAATGGGGCCGCTGAGCGGGCCAATCAAGGTTTGGAACAGTTTCTGCGCTGTTTTGTGACTGACCATCATGATAATTGGGCTGACTTGTTGCCTTGGGCAGAGTTCGCCAGGAACTGTGCAGTCAATTCTTCTTCTGGGAGCTCTCCGTTTCTGATTAATTATGGTTTCCAACCCTGTCTGTTCCCGGATTCTTTTCAGACATAGCAGATTCCAGCTCTGGATGAGCATATCGAGCAACTCTGTTCCACATGGGCACAAGTTCAGAGGGCATTGGGCCAGTCTTTTCAGCGACAGCAGCATCATGCTAATCGCAGGAGGCTTCCAGCGGTTTCCTTCCAAGTTGGGGATAAAGTATGGCTGTCTTCTAAGAATCTGAAGCTCAAGGTCCCATCTAATAAGCTGGCACCTCGATTTATTGGTCCTTACAGAATTATTCGCAAAATTAACCCTGTTTCCTATGCTTTGGAATTACCTGCATCCATGCACATTCATAATGTATTCTATGAGTCTCTCCTTAAGCCTCTTGTTTGTAACCGTTACACTACTACACCTGTGATGCCAGGTCCCGTTGAAGTTGAAGGGCAGGAGGAATATGAAGTACAAAGTATTATTGATTCCCGTAGGCTTAGAGGAGGGGTACAGTACTTGGTGCATTGGAAAGGGTATGGTCCTGAGGATCGAACTTGGGTAGATAGTAAGGACCTTCACGCACCTAAGTTACTACGAATTTTTCATACCAAGTACCCTCAGAAGCGCAGACCCTACTCTAGGAGAGGGGGTCTTTGAAAGGGGGGTACTATCACGGTGCCCGTGATTGGTGCTATCCTGTGTCTATCACTTGCCGGGAGTTCCTCATTGGCTGTCTGCTAATAGCCCACCTCACACAGCCTTTTTAACCCAGTCTGGGCACTCCCAGGTTGCCCTTTCATGGTGTTTCTGACATTACTTGTCCTGACCTGCTTGTCAGGCTCTTGGGCCTGAAATACCTGTGTTCCAGCGTTCCGGTGTTCCAGTGATCCGGTGTTCCAGTACTTCCACTGTTGACCATTCCGGAGTTCCTGAGTCTCCTGCCTGTTTGCCTCTCAAGCCGGTTCCGGTTTCTTTCCGTGGCTCCAGCAGTTCCAGTCATCTGTCAGTTCAGCGGTGCTCGCTCCTGTGGATCCTCCACTTCATCTGAGGGCTCTCGCTCTTTCCACTGTCGCTAGGCGACATTGTTCTTGTTTCGTTCCGGCGAACTACTACTGTTGGTCCCAGCGTGCGGACGCTGGTTTACTCCATTTTACCTGGTGGTGCTTATTACTGTTGGTCCCAGTGTGCGGACTCTGGTTTTCTCCATTGAAACTGGTAGCGCTTGTTACTGTTAGTCCCAGAGTGCGGATGCTGGTTTACTCCATTAAACCTGGCGAAGCTTGTTCCTGTTGGTCCCAGCGTGCGGTCGCTGGTTTACTCTATTTAACCCGGTGACTCATATTTCTGTCGGTCCCAGTGTGCGGACGCTGGTTTGCTCCATTTGCCTGGTGGCTCAAACTACTGTTGGTCCCAGCGTGTGGACGCTGGTTTGCTCCTTGATTATTCAGATACTGAGGGCAGGTTGCTGTCCAGTTCCTTATGCAGTTGTCTTGTATTCTTTGGCGAGAGACTTCTGCTAGCGAGACCATTGTTGCTATTCCACTCTACTGTCATAGTCATCTGACAGCCAGGTCTCCTCTCTTGGGCTGCCCTGCCCGGTATTGGTAAGGCCGGTAGAACCTATTTACATTACCATCTTTAGGTTGCCTTACCCGGTATAGGCAGGGCCGGTAGAGCCTACTATCTGTGTTACCTCAGGCTGCTCTGCCCGGTATTGGTAAGGCCGGTAAATCCTGTTATTGCTGCCATCCTAAGGTTGCCTTACCCGGTATTGGCAGGGCCGGTAGAGCCTACACTCAGAACTCCTTTGGGCTGCCTTGCCCGGTATTGGTAAGGCCAGTAGAACCGGTACGTTCATCTCACGGTTGCCTTACCCGGTATAGGCAAGGCCGGTAGAGCCTATGGTTATTGTCACTTGGGTTGCCTTGCCCGGTATGGTTGGAAAGGCCAGTAGAACCTAATCTCTTTGTCATTTATTGTTGTATTGTCATATATGTTGATACCCTATGGGGATTGCCTTAACTTTTCAATAAAGTTACGTTTTTTACCAAACCTTAAGTCTGAGAGTCTTAACAAACCGTGACAAAAAGGCTTCTTCCCTGAGGTCATCTCCACTATGATCCAGGCTAGGAAGCCTGTTTCCTCTATGGTCTAGCACAGGGTTTGGCCCATTTTTCATTCTTGGTATGTCAACAGGGATCTGCCTTCACAGGAGTTAGACCTTCTGGTGGTCCTGTCCTTTATGCATGACTGTGTGAACAAAGGACTCAGTCTTAATTCCTTGAAGGTTCAGACTTTCTCTCTCTCTGTATTTTTCCAGAGACTCATTTCCATCTTGCCAGATGTCAAGTTATGCTTTCAGGTGGTTGCTCATGCTTTCCCTGCCTACAAGGCTTCTTGAGTATGCAGTGCAATTTTGGGCACCGGTTCTGAAAAAGGATATACTAGAACTAGGGAGGGTACAGCAGAGAGCAACAAAATTAATTAAGGGAATGGAGGACTTCACATATGAGAAACTTGGTTTATTTACTCTAGAGAAAAGACGACTAAGAGGAGACCTTATCACATTGTACAAGTATATGAGAGGTCAATACAAGGATCTCTGCGGTGAGCTATTTATTCCAAGGCCTGATCAGGTGACCAGGGGACACCCCTTGAGATTAGAGGAAAGGAGGTTTAAACTTCAGCAGAGGAAGGGTTTTTTACGGTAAGGTCTGTTAAATTGTGGAATTCATTGCCCAGGGAGGTAGTTATGGCAGATACAATGGATACATTTAAGAGAAGATTAGATACATTTCTTTCAAAAGGGAACATACAGAGTTATACTGTTTATCAGTAGGCTGATCAGGAAGGTCTGATAAAGACTAATTTAATTGGTAGCAGGAAAGCTATACAATTCTCAGTTCTGAGGTATGAGGCGAAGGTTGAACTTGATGGACTTGTGTCATTTTTCAACCTAATTTACTATGTTACACCCCAATGGGACCGTAACCTGTTTTTGGGTGTTTTGCAGCAGCCTCCCTTTGAGTTCCTTGCTACCATTCCTCTATTTCTTCTGGCTGTGGTCTCTGTGTGCAGAGTTGCTAAGTTGCAGGCTTTGTCTTGGAAGCCGCCTTTCCTAGTATTTCACAAGGACAAGGCTATTCTTCGAACTTCCCAGGAATTTGTTCCTAAGGTGGTCTGTGAGTTCCACATCAATCAGTAGATTGTTGTGCCTTCCCTTTGTCGTGACCCTACATCTGACAAAGAGAGGGATCTTCTTGGATGTGGTGTGCTTTCTCAAGTTTTATGTGCACCATACTGAGTCTTTGCATAAAACTGATGCCTTATTTGTCATCCCTGACGGTTCTAGGGTAGGTAAGGCTGCGTCCGAAGTCACTATTGCGTTCTGAATTAAGTCTACCATTTACAAGGCTTAAGAACTCAGGAATAAACATTTTCCTTTTCGTGTTACATCAGGTCTGTTGGCACCTCATGGGCCTACAAGAGCCAGGCCTCTGCTGAACAGCTGTGCAAGAGTGTGACTTGGTCCTCTGTGCACACCTTTGACAAACCCTATCATGTTGATGTTCTGGCTTTGGCTGAAGCCGGTTTTGGCAGGAAGGTCCTGCAGGCAGTTCGCCCTGTCTAAGGACCTACTCCTTCCTGTGCCTTACTGTTCTTTAACAGTTTGAGCCTGGTTGGCTCTTGTTATTGTGTGTTCGGCTATTGTTTTAATTGTCCATTGACACTTAATTATCTTTGGGCTGTCCCTAGGTCTGAATAGTCCTAGGGAACTCTGGTATCATGGGGACCAGAGCTAGTTCCTTTCTCTTACTTCCCACCCTGGGAACCTAATGTTGGTATATCCCCATGGTACCTGTATGTCATATTGAACGATAGAGAAAAGAGTATTTTAGTCTTACCTTTTGAAATACTTTTCTTATCCATATGACATACAGGTCTCCCACCCAGTGAAAGGGGACCTCACTTAATCTCTCTTGGCTGGACGTAGGAGTCCTTCTTGGGTTTTATTGCTCACAGTAGCTTACCTTTTTCTTCTCTCATTATCCTATTTAATGAGCTAGTCTCATGTCAAACTGGATGAGCGGGGCTAGGGTAGCCTGATGAAATCTTGCAGCCTACTAGGAAGGATTTAACAGGTAAAACTAAACTCCTCTTTTCTTAAAGACCGGTTGATTAAATAGCTTGCCAGTGGGTATCGATGTGGTTAGCAAAAGGACTTGAGGTAGTTCTCTCAAATACTTAAAAACAGGGAGATATTTGGCCTTAAGGGAGACCAGATCCAGACAAATGGACCATATGGATAAAGGTGTGAATTCTTTAACCCCTAGAGTGCCAGGTGGGTACAACGTATGAGTGGACCTGCCGTGCCACGCTTGTACGTTGTACAGCTAAAATGCGGTCACTGAATAAGCCGGTACAACCGGCTTGCAGTGGCAACATTTTAGCTCAAATGCTGCCTGGCACTTCTGGGGGGGTGCATGAGGATCACTCCTCATGCACCCCCAGTTATTGATCTCCCAGCTGATTGTGCTGGGAGATCAATAAATCAAGAGGAGAAGCGCAGCTTCTCCTTTCCCCTCTCTCCTACCCGAACCTCCGGGTAGGAGTGGGCGGGACTGGGGGAAGCCTCCTAATGTCATCGGTGACATAGTCACAGGTGACCTTAGGTGACTTTCCCTGATCGTGATCACTCCTACCGGAGGTAGGAGAGCAGGGCAGGAGAGCTTTTGCTCTCCTGCAGTTGCATTATTGATCTCCCAACACAATCGGCTGGGAGATCAATAACTGGGGTGACACCAGGAGGAGTCCTCATGTCCCCCACGAGGTCTGATATCTAAAAAAAATAAAATAATAAATAAAAGTAATCCTGTGAGTGCCACAGAGGTCCCCAGCGCATTGCTTTGCAATGCGCTGGAGACCCCTGTGGCACTCACAGGGTCATTTATTTTGGGGCGATTGTTTTTTTACTAATACCTCATTGGGGGGATCAGAAGGGGTCCTGATGCCCCTCAATGAGGTCTATAATATATAAAATAAATAAAATAAAAAATGAACCCTATGTGTTCCACAGGGAGGTCCAATGCAGACTCCCCCTTTCTGTGGCACACACAGGGCTTTTATCATTAGTTTGTAATTGGAGATTGTTGGGGGGCCATCAGGAGTAGTCCTGATGGCCCCCCCAACAAGCTCTGATTACAAAGTAATGGAAAAAAATTAACCCTCTGAGTGCCACAAGGATCCAATGCATTGCTTTGCAATGCTCTGGAGACCCCTGTGACATTCACAGGGTCACTTCTTTTGAGGAATTTTTTTTTTTTTTTTTTTTTTACCAAGACCTCACTGGGGGGGGGGATCAAGAGGGTTCATAATGCCCCCTCAATGAGGTCTACAATAAAAACATAAATAAAATAAAAAATTAACTCTGTGTGTGCCACGGAGGGGGGGGGCTTCAATGCAGACCCCCTTCCTGTGGCACACACATTTTATCATTACTTTGTAATCAGAGCTTGTTTGGTGGGCATCTGAATACAAAGTAATGATTAAAAAAATAATTAACCCTTTGTGTGCCACAGGGGTCCAATGCACTTGACACTCCTGTGGCACACAAAGGATTATTTATTTTTTCCCCCTTTTATTTTTTTATTCAGACCTCATTGTGGGGTTCCTGGGTGTTCCTGATACCACCTCCCCAATGTGGTATGAATAAACAATAATAAAAAAAATAACTCTTTGTGTGCAACAGAGGGTTCCAATGCATTGCTTTACAGTGCATTGGGCAACCCTGTGGCATGCACACAAAATGCCTCCAATACCCCCACCCCCACGTGCCCTATCCCCCTGCCTGGTTCCACAGCCCACTGGCAGTCCCATTCCCCAGCCTGTTTCCACTGCCTACTGGTAGACTCAAAGTACCAGTATGCACTAGATTCAGGCTGGGAATCAAACATTGTATGAGGGGGACATACAGTGCGCACTGCTAGTCACAGATCCCCCCATACACACCATCGGACACCGCCCCACCACCATTCTTGGTCCGCTCCCCACTAGTAGAAAGCAAAGGTAGACAGGAAAAGGAAGAGAAAGAAAATCCTCCCCTGCCTATCAAAAGCAAAACCCTATAAACCGAGACACACAAACCCAGAGATATAACAAAATACAAAATATATTTATTGAGGCAATATATATCAAATACAAATAGACTCATAAAAACATATAAAACAAATCAGACAGGGGAAACCTCCTTATGTATAAGCTAGAAAAGTAATAAATAACATAGAATCATTAGTCAATACATCACCCAAGGCCTAGTACAAAAATAATGAAATCTCATATAGTAATCATCCGCAGCAATAAATGTGTAACAATGTGATATCACATACACATTGGGAGGATTTTCTTTCTCTTCCTTTTCCTGTCTACTTTTGCTTTCTTCAGTTTATTATTACCCTAGAGTACACCGGATTATTCTAATGTGTATTTACACGAGATTTACGTTGAGCTAGTGCTGGTCAATGTAGTAAGTATATTGCGCTCCCCACTAGTAGACATACCCATATACACTGCCTAACACCTCACCCCCCCACACACACTTTGTTTCACTGGTAGTCACAGGTCCGCACATACACCGGCTGACTCCCTAGCTTCTTACATCTGTTAGCCATAAAATCACACGTACACTGTTTGCTTTCCCATCCCCGTTCTACTGGTAGCCACACTCCTGTCACCCAAATTGGTTTGTCAACCCACAGTAGTAGGGAACTATTTTTATTAAGCTAGCAAGAGGTTATCCTAGGAAATCTCATGGCATTTTCCTGTAGCACCACATTCTGGAAATAGTTGTGCAAACTAACTTAGGGGTAAAAAGGCAAGCGACCCCTCATTTGATGCGGCAGGTTATCTTCCTTCTAAAATGGTATGGGTTGTCTACACTTTTTCCACTTCTGTAGCTGTTATAACCATTTTTTTTACAGGCAAGTCCTGTTTTAGAAAATGTTAGAAAAATCAGATGTTGTAGTAGGTGTAGTTTTGTGCTTCTAGCACTGTCTAAGGCATGTCAGCTCATACCAATGGGGTGTCATTTGACTCCTAAGAGCACTAGCTAACGAATACAGTTGAAATTTCTATAGTTTTCACAGATTTCAATACATTTCAAGGGGCAGAAATTTAAAGGGGAACTACCACCCCGCAATAACTTAAGCTTGATTGATTGCTCATCTGGCGACTAGCTGCTTAGTAGCGCTAGTCGCCAGAAATATTACCTGGTTCTGCAGATATCGGCGTTTTACCGATGGTGACAGGAGCAGGAAGCACGGATGTCTCTTCACAGTGACGTCCGTGCGCCTGCGCTGTCAGTCCCTTTTGAGCCGGTCAGGCTTGGGGTAACAAGGCAAGTCACCCATCATTAGATGCAGCAGGGTGTCTTCTTTCCAAAATGCTATGGTTTGTGTTGCCTTTCTTAGCATCTGCAATTGTTGTAACCGTTTATGTATAGACAAGTAACGTTTGAGAAAATGTTAGAAAAATTTGAGGTTGTAATAGGTGTCGTTTTGCACTTCTAGCGCCCCCTTAGGTAGGTAAACTCATACCAATGGGATGTCATTTTTCTCCTAAGAGCACTAGCTAATGAATACAATTGGAAATGCCATGGTTTTCACAAATTTCAGTACATTTGAAGGAGCAGAAATGTAAGAAAATGCCTTTTTTTGCATTAGTGCCACCTTCTGGAGGCATTTGTGCACTCCAGGCTTGGGGTAACAAGGCAAGTCATCCATCATTAGATGCAGCAGGGTGTCTTCTTTCCAAAATGGTATGGTTTGTGTACCCTTTCTTCACTTCTGTAGTTGTTATAACCATTTGTGTACTGACAAGTAATGTTTAAGAAAATGTTAGAAGAATTAGAGTTTGTTGTAGGTGTTGTTTTGCACTTGTAGCGCCCACTGAGGTAGGTGAAATCATTCCAGTGAGGTGTCATTTTTCTCCTAAGAGCCCTAGCTAATGAATACAGTTGGAAATGCCATGGTTTTCACAAATTTCAGTACATTTGAAGGGGCAGAAATGTAAGAAAATGCCTTTTTTTGCATTAGTGCCACCTTCTGGAGGCATTTGTGCACTCCAGGCTTGGGGTAACAAGGCAAGTCACCCATCATTAGATGCAGCAGGGTGTCTTCTTTCCAAAATGCTATGGTTTGTGTTGCCTTTCTTAGCATCTGCAGTTGTTGTAACCGTTTATGTATAGACAAGTAATGTTTGAGAAAATGTTAGAAAAATTTGAGGTTGTAATAGGTGTCGTTTTGCACTTCTAGCACCCCCTTAGGTAGGTAAACTCATACCAATGGGGTGTCATTTTTCTCCTAAGAGCACTAGCTAATGAATACAGTTGGAAATGCCATGGTTTTCACAAATTTCAGTACATTTGAAGGGGCAGAAATGTAAGAAAATGCCTTTTTTTGCATTAGGGCCACCTTCTGGAGGCATTTGTGCACTCCAGGCTTGGGGTAACAAGGCAAGTCACCCATCATTAGATGCAGCAGGGTGTCTTCTTTCCAAAATGTTATGATTCATGTACCCTTTCTTCACTTCTGTAATTGTTGTAACCATATATGTATAGACAAGTAATGTTTGAAAAAAATGTTAGAAAAATTAGAGGTTGTAGTATGTGTCGTTTTGTACTACTAGCTCCCCCTGAGGTAGGTAAACTCATACCAATGGGGTGTCATTTTTCTCTTAAGAATAGTAGCTAATGAATACAGTTGGAAATGGCATTTTTTTCAGATTTCAGTACATTTGAAGGGGCAGAAATATAAGAAAATGCCTTTTTGTTTTGATTAGCACCATATTCTGGAGGCATTTGTGCACACCAGGCTTGGGGTAACAGGGCAAGTCACCCCTCATTAGATGCAGCAGTTTGTCTACTTTCCAGAAATATATAGTTTTATATAGTTATTCCACTGTTTGTTTAGCTTTACCTCAAAAACCCTAGAATGCACATATTAGTTTATAAAGTTGAAAATTTTATTTTGCGCTGCTGGTGATTAGGGCTCTACGCTAGCCATGGACGTAAGTAAAACTATACAAATTTGCTATTTTTTTACTCGGGGGACTCGGGGCTTTTTCAAATAGTTGAAACTTTTTCAATGAACGTAAATGTTTTTGATACATAGTATGTGATTTTAGCAAAATGAGTAAATTCTCACTTTTTTGTCATTATGACATCATAACTTTTTGCACAATGTAAAATTCTCTTCATGTAAGGTACCAAAAGAAATCTCAATTTGTTCTGAAAAAAACAACATTGTATAGTTTTCCATCCCCAGAGGAAATCAAGCCTAAACAGAAGGATAGCAAAAATGCTGAAAAAGTGTCTGGCCTGCAGGGTACAGGAAACGGCCCGAGCCTCCGACACTGAAGGGGTTTATGCACCATAAATCCAAGTCCTCATTCAGTCCCTTGGGGTTCAAAGTTTTGTGCTTGAAATTCCTGTTTTGCAAGCCTCATAAGTCCCTCTCATCTGAGGGTCAGTTCTATTTCTTATATTTCTATATATTTCCTATATATTGTCACAAAACCCAAGGAGGAAACAGGAGACGGTACAGTAATTAGAAACACCACCTTTATTGCACAATAATATGGTATGAAAATCAATATACACTCTGGCAGAGATAGAGAGCTAAGCAGGGAGAAATAACTACTACCAGAAATAGTAGACTGCACCTGCAAGTCTAAGGATAGGATATGTGCAGTAGCACCGATGCTGGGGCTAGGACCCAGAAATAGATAGTATACTGATGTAGTATCAAGCTATAAAGGCAACCAATGAATAAATGGACTGACTTAGGCCTACAGTCAGTATCAGAAGATATAGGCAACCAAGGTGGAGAACCAGAGGAAGTCAACCACAGCCGATGGTCAAAACCAAGCAGGTAGTCAGACATGCCAGAGGTCAGTATCAGAGCGGGTAGTCAGCCAAAGCCGCTGGTCAATACCAAGCGGGTAGTCAGACAAGCCAGAGGTCAGAATCAGAGCGGATAGTCGGCCAGAGATGATGGTCAAAACCAAGCAGGTAGTCAGGCAAGCCAGGGGTCAGTACCAGAGCAGGTAGTCAGCCAGAGCCGAAGGTCCAATACCAAGTGAGTAGTCAGACAAGCCACAACACTGGACACCGGGAAAACTAGGAAGACAAGCCAAGGATCATACACGGAGCTCAAAGAAACTACAACTGCACTGTAACACCACGAAAGGGCTCCTGATGTGGTGACCAGGCAGTTTATATGCGGATTCCCCCACCCCCAGGAGATGGAGCATTAAATGGGTCTGTCCCTTTAAGAGTCGGGACATGACATCACTGTAGGATTCCCCAGTGACTCGCGCCCAACTCACTGTCAGCAAGGGACTATCTTCAGACATGGCAGGAGCTGCAAGGGGCAGCAGCAAGGAAGCCGGTCGCCCAGAGGAACACCAGGACGCACCAGTTCCAGGCGAGACTGAATGTGACAAACCCTGCAAGGCAACAAGTAGAGGGGGCCGGCCTTCCCCTGAGCATCGGATCTTCCGGTACCTCTCCGACAGAATGTGTGTTGCTTACAGTACCTCCCCCTCAACGACCTCTGCCCTGCAGGAGCGGTCGAGATTTAGAGGGAAAACGGTAGTGAAATCTTCAAATGTGAGCGGGAGCATGCATGTCTGTAGACGAGACCCAGGAACGCTCCTCGGGTCCATATCCCTTCCAGTGAACCAAATATTGCAAGTGCCCTCGGACCCTACGGGAGTCCAAAATATTTTGAACTTCGTACTCCTCGTGATCTGCAACTCTCACGGGAGCAGGACAGAAAGGAGCTGAGGTATACCAGTTGCAGACCAAGGGTAGGGAAACATGGAAGATGTTATGAATGCACAGGCATAGGCAACAGGATTGATCCTACGCAGGACACGGAAAGGACCCACTAACCGGGGAGCCAGTTTTCGACAAGGTACTTGTAAATTCAAATTACGTGTAGACAGCCAGGCTCTCCCCCTCCACCTGAAACAACTGGTGCCGGCAATCGCCTACGATCGGCCTGCCTTTTCTGCCTCTGACTGGACCGTTGCAGGGTTCTCTGAACCCGTACCCTTGTGGAGCGGTGTTAAATGCTCTTCAAGAGATGGAATATTTTGTGCCTCAAAAGACTCAGGAAGTACCGAAGGTTGGAACCTATAATTAACCATGAATGGAGAGTTCTCAGTAGACGAGATCAGATAACGGCACAATTCCGGGCAAACTCTGCCTACGGTAACAGGCTCGTCCAGTTGTTGTGATGGTCCAATACATAACAGTGCAGGAACTGTTCCAAGGCCTGGTTCGATCTCTCTGCCGCACCATTGGACTGAGGGTGGTAGGTGGAGGAGAAAGAAAGAGCTGGATACCCAACTGGGCACAGAAGGCTCTCCAGAAGTGGGACACAAACTGACTCCCTCGATCCGAAACAATCACCTTTGGTATCCCATGGAGCCGAAACACTTCCTTAGCGAAAATGTCAGCCAGTCACTGAGAAGTCGGTAATTATTTGAGGGGTACAAAATGAGCCAATTTAGAAAATCGGTCCACAATCATAAGAATAACTGTGAATCCGTCAGATGATGGTAACCACCATAAAATCAATAGAAATGTGGGACCAAGGGTGCTCCCCATTCGGTACCGGGAGCAGAAGGCCCACAGGAAGATGCTGCAGAGTCTTAGTTTGAGCACAAGTCTGACAGGCTGCCACAAATGCAGATACATTGTTACGAATGCTGGGCCACCAAAATAATCGAGATAAGGACCAGAACAATTGGTCTCTACCAATGTGCCCAGCTGCTTTAGAAGAGTGATAGGTTTCCAATAGTTTGACCCTTAAAGCTTCTGGCACAAAGTATGTCCCCAGTGATTTGTTGGCCGGAGCCGTCCCCTGAGCAGTCAGTATCTCTGTCCCCAGCGGAGAAGTAATACTGGTGCGAATGGTTGCTATAAGATATGATTCGGAGGAATCACAGGCGTAGGGTCACAATCCTCCTTAGACAAGGTCCCAAACTGGCGGGACAGGGCATCCGCCCTAATGTTTTTTGTACCAGGCAGTTAAAATGGGATAGGAATAATGCCCATTGAGCCTGTCGTGGGGACAAGCGTTTGGCCTCCGAAAGGTCAGATTTTTGTGATCCGTAAGGATCAAGATAGGGACTGCAGTACCCTCAAGTAAATGCCTCCACTCACGTAAAGCCAAAATAATGGCTAGCAATTCTCAATCTCCAATATCATACAAGGTCTTGGGATTCAAGAGTTTATTAGAAAAGAATCCACAGGGAAGCAAAGTCTGGGGAAGACCATTGAGACAGGAGGGCACCTACTCCTGACTCAGACGCGTCGACCTCCAATGTAAACGGTAGATTAGGATTCGGATGTCTGAGAAGTGGAGCGGCGGCAAATGCTGCTTTTAGGGTTTCAAAGGCTTGGAGCGCACTGGGAGACCATTCAGAAGTATTAGCACTCTTGTGCGTCATATCCATCAGAGGTTTGACAATAGTAGAGAAGTGATTAATAAATCTCCGATAGTAATTGACGAAGCCCAGGAATCTTTGAATCACCTTAAGACCCACTGGAAGGGGCCATTGGAGAACAGCAGGAATCTTCCCAGGGTCCATTGCCATCCTGGAGGAGGAAATCACATAACCCAAGAAGGTTACCTGTGATTGATGAAATTCGCATTTCTCTAGTTTGCATAATAGTTTATTGGCCCGTAGGAGTTGCAGTACCTTCACTACATCTCTTTGGTGTTGTGCAAAATTTGGGGAGTGGATGAGAATGTCATCCAGATAGACAACCACACAACTCATCAAAAGTTCACGTAAGACATAATTTATGAACTCCTGGAAGACAGCGGGAGAGTTGCAGGAACAGCCCCTGGCACCAATTCAATAGAGCAATCTTATGGCCTGTGAGGAGGTAAGGTCGTGGCCCGCACCTTGTTAAATACGTCACGGTAGGCTTGATACTCCTCCGGTAGGGTGGAGGAGATGGAAACAGTCGTGCCCAATATTCGGGTAGGATGGGTGAGACAAGAATCTGTATAATATGGAGACCATGACAATATGTCACAACTATGCCAGACCACCCTGGGGTTATGCTTTTGGAGCCAAGGAAACCCCAGAATGATCGCATTATGTGGTGAATTAATCACCTGAAATTGGAGAGTCTCCTGATGGAGAGCTCCTACCGTCAGTGACACTGAAATGGTTCCGTGCGTCACCTGAGGTGGTTGTAGCAGTCTGCCATCAATAGATTCAATGGTCAATGGACAAGCCCGAGGCTGCAGGGGAATAGAGTTTTTCTTGGCAAAGCCAGCATCAATGAAATGCCCTGACCCCCCATCGTTGATCAACGCCGGGGTAATCAGAGGAATTGGCCCAAGATAGTATGACCTTCAGGGTCGGCTTCTCCTGAAAATCTTCTGGGGACTGAGAACCACCATCTAGAGTTTGTCCCCGACGTGACTCTAGGTGCATCCTTTTCCCCGGCGTACGGGACAAGTGCGCAACATGTGTCCAGATTTGCAGCAGTATAGGCAAAGCCCTTCTCGTGTGCTGAATGCTCTCTCCTGTACAGGGAGATGGGTAAATCCTAACTGCATAGGTTCCACCCATCCCATGTCCTAACTAGGAGGCAAGGGAGGAATGGGTGGGTGACAAAGTCGGAGCTAAGCGTGCCAGAGCCCTCCGCAGGTGCTCTTTAAATGACAGCCTCTCTCTGATAGGGTGTCGATCAAAATGGTAAATGATACCAGATTGTCTAGATCAGCAGGCAACTCTCTGGCAGCAATTTCATCCTTGATTTAATCACTTAGCTCCTGTGAAAAGGTGGCTACAAATGCCTCATTATTCCAGCCCACCTCTGCTGCCAGTGTGCGAAACTCAATTGCATACTCAGTCACCATGCGGTTACCCTGGCAGATAGACATTAGATGTTTGGCAGCAGAGGCAGAGTGGGCAGGCACATCAAACACCTGTTTGAATCCGGCCACAAATTCTGCAAAATTGTGAATGATAGGCTTATTATTCTCACATAGTGGATTAGCCCATGCCAAAGCCTTGTCAGAAAGGAGTGAAACCATGAACCCTACTTTACTTTGCTCTGTAGTGAACACATGCAGAACTATGTCCATGTATATGCCTGCTTGATTGAGATACCCGAGGCACAGTACCGGGTTTCCTTCATATCTTTGCGGATGCAGGGCGGATGCAGACATTGTCCTGGCAACATTGGCCTCTTGGGCATTCGTAACAACTGGTGCTGGAATGGAATCGGCAGGGGCCACCGGTTGTCTACTGGGACGGCCCAAGTGAGCCGTACGACTAAGCAGTCTGCATGGCCAAAGCTAGTTGACCAATGCGTTGATCCTGGCTGTCCATCGTAGCCAAAATGCTCATACTAGGTGGGTTTCCTGTATCATCGTGGCCCTTTCGTACTATCACAGGACCCAAGGAGGAAACAGGAGACGGTACAGTAATTAGAAACTCCACCTTTATTGCACAATAATATAGTATAAAAATCAATATACACTCCGGCAGAGATAGAGATCTAAGCAGGGAGCAATAACTACTACCAGAAAAAGTAGACTGCACCTGCAAGTCTAAGCATAGGATATGTGCAATAGCACCGATGCTGGGGATAGGACCCAGAAATAGATAGTAAACTGATGTAGTAATGCTGGGGCTAGGACCCAGAAATAGATAGTATACTGATGTAGTATCAAGACATAAAGGCAACCAATGAATAAATGGACTGACTTAGGCCTACAGTCAGTATCAGAAGATATAGGCAACCAAGGTGGAGAACCAGAGGAAGTCAGCCAGAGCCGATGGTCAAAACCAAGCGGGTAGTCAGACAAGCCAGAGGTCAGTATCAGAGCGGGTAGTCAGCCAGAGCCGATGGTCAATACCAAGCGGGTATTCAGACAAGCCAGGGGTCAGTACCAGAGCGGATAATCGGCCAGAGCCGAAGGTCCAATACCAAGCGCATAGTCAGACAAGCCACAACACTGGACACCGGGAAAATTAGGAAGACAAGCCAAGGATCATACACGGAGCTCAAAGAAACTACAACTGCACTGTAACACCACGAAAGGGCTCCTGATGTGGTGACCAGGCAGTTTATATGCGGATTCCCCCATCCCCAGGAGGTGGAGCACTAAATGGGTCTGTCCCTTTAAGAGTTGGGACGTGACATCACTGTAGGATTCCCCAGTGACTCGCGCCCGACTCTGTCAGCAAGGGACTATCTGTGGACGCAGCAGGAACCGCAAGGGGCAGCAGCAAGGAAGCCAGTCGCCCAGAGGAGGGGCAGCAGCAAGTAGAGGGGGCCGGCCTTCCCCTAAGCATTGGAGAGGCCAGTTCCCCTCCGACAGAAGGTAATCGTGGCGCTTACATATAAATATATATGTGTGTGTGTGTGTGTAAGCTGCTTGCGTCTCTGTGATTCATAAAAATGCCTTGCCACACTGTGGGTAAAGCTACTTAGCCAGTAAAAGTATCATTGTACTTTAACAGTCTCTTGCCACACTGTGGCATTCTGTTTGACATATTACATAGTCACTCGTACAGTTAAAAATGTCTGTGTCAAAGTTTTCCCCTGTGGTATGAGATATAAAGTTATACTTCCTATGTTGTATATATCCACAAGTGGTACATGGATTTGGGCTGCATTTGTAATAACCTTTTAGTAAGGTACCATCAACACTTTGAAATCCTGTAGAGTTATAAGTTATTTCCAGATAGGGTGCCAGTTCACTTTTCAGTTCCCTTGATTTTCTATAAATAATTGCTGTCTTGGCTAGTAGAGTATAGGTGTCATATATTTATCTCCCATTAGGTTTGGCCAATGTTTGGAGAACAGTTTCTTCTTGTGGTTAACTGCAATATTAAATATTGTTATAAATGACACTGGTGGAGCATTCTTTTTCCTTTTTTCTTAGACATTAATAATGCAGTTATTCTGCATGTTTCCTTCACGTTTTTTTCTTATTTTTTTTGTAACTGAAAAGTTATTAGAGTTTTTATAGAAAGAAAAAAGGGAGAGGGGAAGTTTGGTTCAGCTTAAAATGATGATCTATAGGTGCTATCACCTAAAGATGCAGAATAAGGTGTGGGAGAAGGCATAGCAACATTAAGAACAACTTGGAGACAAGAAAAAGAATAGGAGAAGAACAATAAGGTGAGGAACCCTGGGTTGGAGGTAATATAAGCTACAGGAAGTCAAAATCAGGTCAGAAAACAAGTATGTCAAAGTGTGCATTCAAATATGTCCGCCGTGGCTCCCAAGTAATTTGAATTGTATCGTATGAATCTGTCAGTTGGAAAGTAAATTTTTCCATTCTGAAGATGGTCCAGATATAGCTAGTGAGCAAAGTCTGGTCAGAGAGTATTGGTCTGTAATAGCATATGAGATGTAACTTCTGATGTTATGGTCAGTTAATAGTGAGTAGTGATGATCGAGCACCCCAATGCTCGGGTGTTCGGGTGCTCTGGCCGAGCACCCCCGGAGGCTCGAGTGCTCGGCCGAGCACCCGAGCCCCATTGAAGTCAATGGGAGGACTCGAGCATTACACCAGGCACCCCCTGCTCTGATGAGGGGAGGGTGCCTGGTCCATAGGAAAAGGGCAGAAAATGATGGAAACACCACAGAAATGGTTCAGGGACAGCATAGGGAGGATGTCTGGATGCATCTTGGACTCCAACGTCGCTGCTGGGAACGATGTCCGCCCGTAGTACACCATTTTTACAGACTGACCGTAAAACACACAAAAAGGAAGATAAAAACGACTTTAGGCGAAAAATTGTTACCAAACAGTATTTGCTGTATATTTACTTGTATATCATCTGCAAATTCTGCAAAAAATTTCATCGATTTTTCGGAACTGGGGCCATGATTAAGAGGGAAACGTGCGCAGAGGCAAATTCTGCAAAAAATTTTATCGATTTTTCGGAACTGGGGCCATGATTAAGAGGGAAACGTGCGCAGAGGCAAATTCTGCAAAAAATTTCATCGATTTTTCGGAACTGGGGCCATGATTAAGAGGGAAACGTGTGCAGAGGCAAATTCTGCAAAAAATTTCATCGATTTTTCGGAACTGGGGCCATGATTAAGAGGGAAACGTGCGCAGAGTAAAGCAGGTTTTCAACGTGGTTATAGCCTGGGTAAGGTACAGCATTCAGGAACGGAGGCCGCAGCTACCACAGGTTTTACAACATGTCCGTTTGCCCTTGTTAAGTCCAAAATTTATAGTCGGAACAGTGGGGTCTGATCCATTCAGTAAAAGTGACGAAGTGACTTAGTGGATGAAGCCAAGAACTACCTTCTGCTCTGTCGAACACCCCAGCCCTATTTAATTCAATGGGAGGACCTGAGGCACTCCGATACAACCTGTATATCACAAAATGGAGGGCCTCATTCACATTGTGGTACAATAGTTCAGGTAGTGGTCCAACACTCATAAAGCCGATGCACTAAGTGAAAGGGCTGCCAAAAATTAGACTGAAATGTCACTCCAATACACCCTTTATTACACATAAAGGAGGGCATCATACACACCCTTGAAAAATTAGGATTAATAGCCTGCTGGTGACCCTCTAAAACATTAGGGGCGAGGGCATGCCGCTAAGCTGACCATCTAAAACATTAGGAATGAGGGTCTGCAGCTGAGCCGACCATCTAAAACATTATGGGTGAGGGTCTGCTGCGGAGCTGACCATCCTAAACATTATATGCGAAGGCCCGCTAGTGAGCTGACGCTATAAAACATTATATGAGAGGGCCCGCTAGAGAGCTGACGCTATAAAACATTATATGAGAGGGCCCGCTGGTGAGCTGACCTATACAAAAAGTTGTCAAACAGGGCCCGCTGGTGAGCTGGCCCTATATAAAAATTATATCACAGGGCCCGCTGGTGAGCTGGCCCTATATAAAAATTATATCACAGGGCCCGCTGGTGAGCTGGCCCTATATAAAAATTATATCACAGGGTATATGGAAGAGAGTCAACCATATACCCGTTTTTTGGGTGGAAGGGGTGAATGGGAATACAGAGTATTCCCATCATTGTAAATAACATATCTAAAGTGACTTTATGTTCACCCGGGGCTTTCCTCCAGTGGCGTGGAGAAGTCAGGGGAAATCCAGGCCTTGTTCATTTTTATAAGTGTCAACCTATCAGCATTTTCGGTGGAAAGGCGGATACGCTTATCTGTTATGATGCCACCAGCAGCACTAAATACCCGCTCAGACAGAACGCTGGCGGCAGGGCAGGCCAGCACCTCCAAGGCGTAGAGTGCCAGTTCATACCACGTGTCCAGCTTGGACACCCAGTAGTTGTAAGGCACAGAGGGATCATTGAGGACGCTGACATGGTCTGCTACGTACTCCTTCACCATCTTCCAAAACTTTTCCCTCCTTGTGACACTAGGCTGCGCATCAGGGTGAGGGTGCTGGCGGGGTGTCATGAAGGTGTCCCGCGCCTTGGAGAGTGTTGCCCTGCCTTTGTCGGAACTGCTGTGTGCTCCCCTTTTCTCCCCTTCTCGGTTGCCGCCAGCGTTGTCAGATGGAAAATTTTGGAGCAATTTTTCAACAAGAACCTTCTGGTATTGCACCATTTTGCTTGTCCTCTCCACCGGAGGAATGAGAGATGAGAAATTCTCTTTGTAGCGGGGGTCCAGAAGGGTGAACACCCAGTAATCCGTGTTGTCTAAAATGCGTATAACGCGTGGGTCACGGGAAAGGCAGCCTAACATAAAGTCAGCCATGTGTGCCAGAGTACCAACAGGCAAGATTTCGCTGTCCTCACCAGGAGGATGACTCTCAATCTCCTCATCCTCTTCCTCCTCTTCTGCCCACCCACGCTGAAGAGATGGAACTAAAGTTCCATGGCTACCCTCTGTAGCGGAGGCAACCGTGTCTTCCTCCTCCTCCGCCTCCTCCAATTGTCGCTGAGAAGACGAAGTGAGGATGCTCTGGCTATCACCTTGTGTAAGCTCTTCCTCCCCCATTTCCACCTCTTCCACATGCAAAGCGTCGGTTTTAATTGTGAGCAGCGAGCGTTTCAGTAGACACAGAAGTGGGATGGTTACACTGATAATAGCGTTATCGCCGCTCACCATCTGTGTCGATTCCTCAAAATTGCGTAAAACCTCAGAGGTCTGACATCCATTCCCACTCCTCACTTCTGATTAGAGGAAGTTGAACGGAGAGGCGACGACCGTGTAACAGCTGGTACTCCACTACTGCCCTCTGCTGCTCACAAAGCCGGGCCAACATGTGGAAGGTGGAGTTCCAGCGCGTGCTCACGTCACACAGCAGCCGGTGAGCTGGCAATTGTAAGCGCTGCTGCAGCTTCAACAGGCCGGCTGAAGCTGTTGATGACTTACGGAAATGTGCACACACACGGCGCACCTTGGTCAAGAGATCATGCAAATTGGGGTAGGTTTTTAGAAATCGCTGAACCACTAAATTAAATACATGCGCTAGGCATGGTACGTGTGTGAGCTTGCCGAGCTCCAAAGCCGCCACCAAGTTACGCCCATTATCACACACAACCATGCCTGGTTGCAGGTTGAGTGGCGAGAGCCACTGCTCGGTCTGGTGACTAATCCCCTGCAACAGCTCTGAGGCCGTGTGCTGTTTGTCCCCAAGGCAGATCAGCTTCAGCACGGCCTGTTGACGCTTCCCCACTGCAGTGCTAAACTGCTTCCAGCTACCGGCTGATGGGTGAGTGGCGCTGCGCGCAGAGAATTCGGAGGTGGAAACGGAGGAGGAGGAGGAGGAGCCAATAACGTAGGTGCTGGCGGAAACCCTGATGGAGGTAGGGCCCGCAATCCTCAGCGTGGGTAGCACCTGTGCCATCCCAGGGTCCGAGTCGCTCCCAGCCTCCACGACATTCACCCAGTGTGCCGTCAGGGAAATGTAGCGTCCCTGGCCACAAGCACTTGTCCATGTGTCAGTCGTTAAGTGGACCTTCCCAGTAACTGCGTTGGTCAGGGCACGGGTGATGTTACGGGACACATGGTGGTGTAATGCGGGGACGGCACACCGGGAAAAGTAGTGGCGGCTGGGGACTGCATACCGAGGGACAGCTGCTGCCATCAGGCTGCGGAAGGACTCAGTCTCCACAAGCCTAAATGGCAGCATTTCGATGGCCAGTAATTTGGAAAGGTGTGAGGTTAGTGCTATGGCCTGTGGGTGGGTGGCTGGGTATTTTCGCTTGCGCTCAAATGCCTGGGGTAACGACATTTGGACGCTGCGCTGGGACAGGGAAGTGGATGTGGTCGCTGATGGTGCTTCAGATGGTACAGGTGCAGGGCGGGAGGTATGCGGGCCTGCGCCTTCGACAGGCGATTGGCCGGCACCGAAAACAGGGGAAGAGGAGGCAGTGGTGTGGCCTGCAGACACAGATTGGCGATCCGGGCGTTCCTCCCACTTATTACGGTGCTTGGATGCCATGTGTCGGATGAGGTTGCTAGTGTTCATGCCTCGGCTCATTCTGGTGTGGCACAGGTTGCAAACTACAATTCTTTTGAAGTCCGCACTTTCCTTAAAAAAACGCCATACCGCGGAACACCTAGCCCTTGGCAAGGGAGATTTACGCAAGGGGGTGCTCCGTGGAACATTTGCGGGCCGGTTTGGTGCGGTCCGCCTTCTTTCTTTAGCCACACCACTGCCTCTTCCAGCCTGTTGCGGTGCTGCAGATGGCTCACCCTCAGGACTGCTGTCATTGCTCGGCTCTCCACCTTCCCAGGTGGGGTCAGTGACCTCATCGTCCACCAAGTCCTCCTCCACTTCCTCACTCTCATCATCCTCCTCATTTCTTGATCCCACCACATACTCAGTCATTGACAACTGTGTATCATCCTCCTCATCAAGGTCTTGAGACAGTAATAGTGGTTGATTTGATGGCAACTGTGTCTCATCATCATCATCATCCACTTCCTTTGACCTTAAATGCCGTTCCCCTCTGTCATCTTCTTGTGATTGGGTACCCTCTAGAGGTTGTGAATCAGGGCACAAGATCTCATGTTCCTCTGCAAGCGTGCTTGGAGAGAGGTTCAAATGAAGGATTGGTGATGAGACGAGCTCCTCACTATATCCCAGTGTGGGATCACTTCTTTGGCCAGACCCTCTATGGTGGGAGGAAGGATGATCAGGGTGAGGATTATGTTGACCAGACTCTTGGCTACTGAGAGTGGACTTGGTGGAAGACAGGGTGGTGCTTAACCGACTGGAAGCAGTATCAGCTGAAATCCAACCGACCACCTGTTCGCAGTGGTCTGACCTCGAGAGTGATGTCCTGCGACGCCCTGTAAACTGAGACATGAAGCTAGGTATGGTGGATGTCTTTCTTTCTTGTGCTCTGGCACCAGGCACAGTTTCTACGCGTCCTGACCCGCGCCCTGAACTATCAGGATCACGTCCACTTCCCCATCCCTTTTTACCCGCCTTCTTCATATTACACGGAATATGTGCTGCTAATCTGCAACTTTGCACACTAAACAGAATGTGCTGCTAATCTGCGGCTAGGCACAGTGAACGGAATATGTGACGTTTATTTTTTACACTTTGCACACTAAACAGAATGTGCTGCTAATCTGCAACTTTGCACACTAAACAGAATGTGCTGCTAATCTGCGGCTAGGCACAGTGAACGGAATATGTGACGTTTATTTTTTACACTTTGCACACTAAACAGAATGTGCTGCTAATCTGCAACTTTGCACACTAAACAGAATGTGCTGCTAATCTGCGGCTAGGCACAGTGAACGGAATATGTGACGTTTATTTTTTACACTTTGCACACTAAACAGAATGTGCTGCTAATCTGCAACTTTGCACACTAAACAGAATGTGCTGCTAATCTGCGGCTAGGCACAGTGAACGGAATATGTGACGTTTATTTTTTACACTTTGCACACTAAACAGAATGTGCTGCTAATCTGCGGCTAGGCACAGTGAACGGAATATGTGACGTTTTTTTTTTACACTTTGCACACTAAACAGAATGTGCTGCTAATCTGCAACTTTGCACACTAAACAGAATGTGCTGCTAATCTGCGGCTAGGCACAGTGAACGGAATATGTGACGTTTATTTTTTACACTTTGCACACTAAACAGAATGTGCTGCTAATCTGCAACTTTGCACACTAAACAGAATGTGCTGCTAATCTGAGGCTAGGCACAGTGAACGGAATATGTGACGTTTATTTTTTACACTTTGCACACTAAACAGAATGTGCTGCTAATCTGCAACTTTGCACACTAAACAGAATGTGCTGCTAATCTGCGGCTAGGCACAGTGAACGGAATATGTGACGTTTATTTTTTACACTTTGCACACTAAACAGAATGTGCTGCTAATCTGCGGCTAGGCACAGTGAACGGAATATGTGACGTTTATTTTTTACACTTTGCACACTAAACAGAATGTGCTGCTAATCTGCAACTTTGCACACTAAACAGAATGTGCTGCTAATCTGAGGCTAGGCACAGTGAACGGAATATGTGACGTTTATTTTTTACACTTTCCACACTAAACAGAATGTGCTGCTAATCTGCAACTTTGCACACTAAACAGAATGTGCTGCTAATCTGCGGCTAGGCACAGTGAACGGAATATGTGACGTTTATTTTTTACACTTTCCACACTAAACAGAATGTGCTGCTAATCTGCAACTTTGCACACTAAACAGAATGTGCTGCTAATCTGCAACTTTGCACACTAAACAGAATGTGCTGCTAATCTGCAATTTTGCACACTAAACAGAATGTGCTGCTAATCTGCAACTTTGCACACTAAACAGAATGTGCTGCTAATCTGCGGCTAGGCACAGTGAACGGAATATGTGACGTGTTTTTTTTAAATTTGTGCCCCCCCAAACAAAATATAACTGCTGCCCCACACACAACAGTCCTAAAAAGGACTTTTTGGGTCTTTATATGGTGTTCCAACACTTTTCTTCTCCCTACACTGACTTTCCCTTCCTATCCTCATCTCTCCCTGGCTAAGACTGAGCCGAACTCGCTGGTCAGGTGCTATACAGCACCCGATCACGGGTTCTGGCCAGCCAATCAGTGTAATGCCAGCAGCCAACATGGCTGCTGGCATTACACTGATGTCAGAGCCTCCCCGCGGGGATTTTCAGGGATTCTTTTATTTCAGGTATGGTGCCCATGGACTGGCGTAAAGCAGATGTGGTGCCCATATTTAAAAAGGGATCAAAGTCACAGCCAGGAAATTACAGACCTGTAAGCTTGACATCTGTGGTAGGGAAGTTGTTTGAAGGGTTGCTAAGGGAATATATTCAAGAATTCTGCTGGAACAGGAATATTATTAGCAGGAGTCAACATGGCTTTGTGAAAGACAGGTCTTGTCAAACTAACTTGATCGCATTTTATGAAAAAGTGAGTAATAATATAGATGCGGGAGCGGCGGTTGATGTGATCTGATGTGACTTTGCCAAGGCATTTGATACAGTTCCACACAAGAGGTTACTGTACAAATTGAATGATACAGGCCTAGGGGAAAATGTTTGTGTGTGGATTGGAAATTGGCTGAAAGATAGACTGCAAAGAGTGGTATTAAATGGCAAGTTCTCCAGTTGGATAAACGTGATAAGTGTAGTACCTCAGGGATCTGTCCTGGGTCCTCTTCTTTTTAATTTGTTTATTAATGACCTCCCAGTGGACATAGGGAGCCATGTATCAGTGTTTGCCGATGACACAAAATTAAGTAAGGTAATAAAGTCTGAACTGGATGTGTCTTCATTACAAGAGGATTTGGACAAATTGAGTAACTGGGCAGGCAAATGGCAAATGAGATTCAATATAGACAAGTGTAAAGTTATGCATTTGGGGTATAATTATGAAAATGCAACATATAGTTTAAATGGTGTTTCTCTGGGGAAATCTACAAATGAAAAGGATTTGGGAGTAATGGTAGACAATAGACTTAGCAGTAGCATGCAGTGCCAGCTGGCAGCTGCAAAGGCCAGTAAGATATTGGCATGTATTAAAAGGGGTATTGACTCAAGGGAGGAAGATATTATTATGCCTCTTTACAGGTCCATGGTAAGACCCCACCTACAATATGCTGTTCAATTCTGGGCACCCTTTCTGAAAAAGGACATTATGGAACTAGAGAAAGTGCAGAGGAGGGCTACAAAACTAGTATGGGGAATGGAAAGTTTTAGTTATGAAGAAAGGCTAGAAAAGTTAAACTTGTATACACTAGAGAAACGGCGTCTTAGAGGGGATATGATAACACTATATAAATATGTTCAGGGCCCATACAAAGGGCTCTTCAAAGACCTGTTCATTAACAGAACAGTACATAGGACAAGGGGCCACCCGCTTAGACTTGAGAAAAGGAGATTTAATATACAACAGCAGAAAGGTTTCTTTACCGTAAGGACAATAAAGGTATGGAATTCACCACCTGAGGAGGTGGTGCTATCGAATACATTAGATGCCTTTAAAAAGGGCCTGGATACTTATTTAAAAGAGCATAACATAGAGGGCTACGTACGTTAGTATTGGGATTAATATTTACTTAGGGCTTGTTGATCCAAGGAGAAATCTGATTGCCATTTGGAATCAAGAGGGAATTCCCCCCCCCCCCATTCAAGGCAGAATTTGAAATGTCTATATTGAGGGTGGTTTTTTTTTTGCCTTCTTTTGGATCAACAATGGTAAACAGGAATAGGAAAAGGGTTGAACTAGATGGACGCAAGTCTTTTTTTTCAACCTAAATTACTATGTTACTATGTAGATATGACTCACTTAAAACGGGGTAGATTGGTGAAATAGCTTAAACATATTTTGCACATGCTATGCAACAAATGCCTCATTTTTTTTTAAAGTGAATTAATACATTGGTATAATTTATGCTCTATATAGGGTTGACATGGAGACTGTAACATCCTGTAGCCAGGTACACTGAGTTTCTGCGGGTTTAGAACAGGAGATATGTTGAACCCCCCACCCTTGATGTGCCATTTAGTAAGACAGTCTCAATAACGTTACAGAGCAGCAAACAGATCAATGAAAAACAGGCCAGAGAGTGACTAAAGGCTTTCCAGTTGATGTGGGAACTGCAATAAGGAGGTTGCATAAGGGCAGGGTATCTTTTCAGGGTTCTTGCTCACTGAGCATCGGCATCCTTACAGCAAAATGGAAGTTGAGGAGGAACCATCTGTATCTTGTGGTGCATGTAGCCATAAGCCTTCTTCCATTTTTAGAACACCAAGAACTATATTATCCTTATGTAATTTTTACAGGAATTTTCTGTCAGATCCAAGGCTTGTTGTATGAACACTTCTAAATATATCAGCGCTCACTATTGAGAGGCCCTTACTTAAAATATAAACACACAATGATATAATGCACAATGAACAATATAAAATATATCAAAATTCCCTCAAAGGAGAAAAAAAGAAAAAAAACCAAAGTCTCTAGTCCAGCCTTCTTTAATTTTCTCTTTTCACTTTCACTTTCACGGTGCCGCTTCCCAATATCAGTCGCTGGTATTCGACTTCCAATACATGTAAACAAAAAACACTAAAGAGAGAAGCGCACACGCTCTAAGTGTAGACTGTAATGTCAATATATGGAATCCTCCACCAAATAATCACCTGTGAGCTAGCAAGATGTCTACTCACATTTACATGAGGCTATACCGACCTCGCAGTGAATACACCTCCACTGGATCACCCCCAGTGCGGGTATCTGTATCACTCCCGTTCCAGATCTTCCACTGGTCTTAATGTATCCCAGTATTCCGCCTCTCCCAGAGTAGATGGAGATGATATAATATTCCAAAGGCTCCAACTAATACTCTATATCCGATGAGGACTAATATATATACAAAGGGGGAAACTTAAATGGAGTAATACAGTCCCAGAAAGAATAATGACTGGGGGCCACTAATTGAAATAGGAACCACACACTAAATCAAATGGTTCTCCATTAAAAATATACATTTATTATTAAAAAATATAAATCACATAAAACACACATATATATGCATGTACATGTACTTAATAATGTTGAAGAAATAAAATGATAAATATATGATGATCTCCAAGAGCAATAAAACAATACTCTCACCCTACGCGTTACGTGATATACTATCACTTCCTCAGGGTTCTATCCGCTAATCCCACATTGCACCTTGACCCCTTATATACTCATAAACTCTATTTGGCGCCAAAACAATACACACAAAGAACAAACCCACTTACCTCTAACTTTAACTTGAATTCTTCTCTATCCACTTCCTCCCCTTGAAACGCACACTATCAAACCCACCCCCACAGACTATTAACTTCCTCCATTGATTCACAGCGGATATCCTCATCCTCACTTCCTCCCTCTGAACCACAAACATCTCCACCCCCTCACACACTTCCTCTATACATCACTTCCTCTATTCGCAATAACACGCTCCAATAACATCTCCCACCAAACACTAACCTCCCACACATCTACCCGACTGACCGCCCTAAACCCGATCCACCCAACAATACACACACCACCCCCCAACACTCCCCCCCATCCACAATACCCACACCACCCTCTGCAAAAACAAACACAGCCCAGAACTCGCCCAAAAAGGACACAAAGGCGCCAAACATCGCCGCAAGACAGACATCCGACACAGACATCCGACCTCGCGGCGGCAGCTCCTAGCCAGTCCGCAGCTCCCCACCCTCCCGGGCAGGAGCACGGTCCGAACACTGGGCGACACTCGAGGCGGCAGCTCCTAGCCAGTCCGCGGCTTCCCACCCTCCCGGGCAGGAGCGCGGCCCGAACACTGGGCGACACTCCACCCCGAGCCACGGTAACACCGCCCAGAAGACTGCCCAACTCCTCCCAGAGAGGACTTCACCAACATCCAAAGGGCACTAAACCACCACACATACACTTATACACCAAACACCCCTCTCTATACACACACACAATCCTCTCTATAATACACCCCTCTCTGAGCTCACACACAACCCCTCAAATATTCACACTTACACCTCACCCGTCAACCTACCTGCTAACTCCTGCACCCCCCAAACATCACTATCCATCCGCTCCACCCTACTCTAACCCAATTCATATTATACAAACACTTCAATCCATATACATACCACCATTCAATATTCAATCATATACCATTCATTCACCCACCCATATATACTTCAATACACCTACTACTCATCCCCCTTTTTACCTCTCTTAACCCACTCCACATCTACACCACCTATTTGCCTACTCTAAAGGGCCAGGTGCATGTGGAACCAGCAAATAAACACTACAAAGAAAAATAACTTACAGACATTCAAAGTTATCACCATAAAAAATACCTACTTCTGTCTCCTCATTAAGTCCCTCTGGAACCATAACACCCAATTTATGTATCCAGAGGGACTCCTTTCTGCACAAAACCTGAAATCTATTATGAACAGTAATTGGTATTTGTTCTATTCCTTGAACTGTAAAACCATATTTTTTCCCTACTTGACACGAATTAAAATGCTTAGCAACACTTTTGTCCATTTCTTGTTTCTGGATACTTCTTCTATGTTCTCCTATTCGTATACGGAGAGCTCTACTTGTTCGACCTACATATTTTTTGCCACAGCGGCAGGCAATCACATATATCACAAAATCACTGTCGCAATTAATAAATTGTTGTATTTTATATTTTTGTGGTACTAGAATGGTGAGATGGTTCCACCCTTTTTTAGTGGCCCCACACCTCTGGATCCATTTTGGACCTTAATAGGTTCTGCATGATATTTTATATTTTTCTTAATAAATATATAACATTTTAATCCCTGCTGTTTGATATGTAAGGGTTTTCTGATTACATATTTATAATATTAAACAGTTCCCATCTATATACACATATCAATTATTGATGTGTGAAATTTCCTTGGGAACAACATTCCATATTTTACATCCTAGTTTGAGATGATATCACTGATTCTAAATGATGTTTTTACTTTTTTAATTTTCTAATCTTTTGATCTGGCACTTGAAAATTGAGAGGTAAGCTACACCTCTTCCAAATAGGTGCTGTGGTTGCGCTTTCTGTACAAAAAAATATTTTTTGTAAAACACTCTTTGGTGATCAGGACTGCGGCTTGTGAAGTCCAATTACAGAGAGCAGCACCCCACACTTAAGTAAGTGCAATTTTAAGTCTCCTTTTGTTCTAATTTTTTCTGTACTTATATAGTGACTAAGCGCATAACCTTTTTACTCCCAGAGAGTAAACAACTACATATCAAACATTGAACTGAACAAACATTGCCCAATCCTAATGGGAGATAAATATCAGAGATCTATACTAACACCCAAATCCAGAAATGATTGAAAATCAAGGAACTTGAAAAGTGAACTGGTACCCAGCAGTTTGGAGAGACCTAATAACTGTACAGATTTCAAAGTGTTGTTGATGGAACCCTGTTAAAAGGGAATTACAAATGTGGCCACAATCTTTGCATCACATGTGGATATATTCAACATAGGACATATTTTAATTGTTATATCAAGAGTTATTTTTTAACTCTATCAGTGATTATGTAAAATGTTTGCTATTATGCCCATGTAAAAAACAGTACTTGGGCAGGACCTTGTGAAAGACCACTTCTTGGAGCACAGCAGAAACATAATTAAGGGTAATGTGAAACACAGTGTGGCAAGACATTTGACAAATTCCATCACAGAGACACAATAGCTTACACCTATATATAATAGATACAATCCCCCCCGAATAGATGTGGATACCATTTTACAATGCTTGAGAAACCAGAAACATTTTGAATTTTCAAGCTCCAAGCTTTGAATCCCTATATTGCAGTCGATAATTCACATATTTTTCCATGGTCCATTTGCCAGTTTTGGTCTCCCCCCAAGACCAAATACCTCCCTATTTGACAGCCATCTTTTTCGTACTTGGGTGCATGTAACCCCGAGTACTTAAAAAATAAAATTAAAAAAAAATTCTCCCAACAAGAATAACCACTGGTTCAAACACGCTAATGGTTGAAGTTATAAGCATTATTTTATTGCTTGATTGTTTAAAAATGTTTATTGTGCCTCATAGCATTATTCATACCACTGCAAATTATCACTTCATTGTACAGATATGTTGAATGGGTTTTACATCACAGGATTGCATACTGGCAACACATCCCAATTCCAATGGTTCACGTGAAAACAAACTATGGGACTGGGAGAGGCAGAGAGAGGATTGGTATCTGAATGAAGGGACTTTAGTTGCATCTCTCTCTCTCCCTTTCTGGGTTTAATTATTGTGAGAAACGCGTAAGGAAATAAAATATCTCACATAGTTTTAAATATCTCTGGTAGTGAGTTTGTCCTTTGACTTTTCAGAGAGACTCTTTCTAAAGTATGCTTTATGTGTATACATCATTACCTTATCTGGTAATAAAGGCCAATGTGTGAAACTCTACTGCACATGGAGTGAGTCAAATACACAGTGTAAGGATGTTTTGCAGGATGATGGGAGTCACAATCAAGTTTTGAAGAAAATAGGCTAAGGCTTAAAATAATTTATAAACGTGTTCCTGGAGTGATGTGTGAAGAAAGTAACAGATTGATTCTGAAAATGCAAAAACACACTGGTTCAGGAACCCCCTTTAGCCCTTTAGGTTTTCTGTTGAAATGCTTTGGAAGAAGAATCTTTGGCGTATTCCTGAAGTGGGTGGGAAACAGTGGATGGAGAAGCAAAGGGAGGTCACCTTAAGCTGTAAGGATTGTAGAAGCTCTGTGATGATGTTCTAAAGATATTGACTCAAAGGGCAGAGGGTGGAGCCGAAAAACACTGAACTGAGTACTTGTATTCTGAATCCTTAAATAGCCAAGTGTAGATAGAGTACTATAGTGGCAGGTAGCTCCTAGACAGAATACTGCACAAGAAAAAAGAGCAGGAAGTAGCATCCATTTATTTGTAAATAGGTACTATTAGCTTGAGAGGATTGACTAATATATGGCTACAGTGAAAAAGTAGCGCAACTATTGCTAGAGAGCGATGGTAAGCTGGCAGAGAGTATGCAGTAGCAAGAAGAGCAGTAAAAGGTGCAGACCAGCAAAGGGGGTGGAAGATAAGAAGCTTTAGACTGGAGCATGGCAAAGAAAGAAGCAGAGGCTAGGTGATCCATGGTTGAACAAGAGTGGAGTTCCAAGGTAGGAATGAGGTAACAGTAGGGAATAAGGAAGTGAGTGGATTACAAGCAAAACTCTTATATAACAGGCAACGTTATGGTAAACATCAAGCATAACTAATTTGTTAAACAGGCTTAAACCATGGCAGTCAGAACTCTTAGTCAAGTGGCATGCAGGACATTTGGTCAAATAAAATGCTGCGTTCGGCAACAGTAATCATATGTTATATGGAGGAAATGCTAGCTGTGAAGACATTTTAAACGATTGGGATGTGTCTTCACTGGGGTCCTTAGTAACCATGGGGAAGTCCCTACTGCAGTTGGAGGATTAGGCCTCCATACAAGTAAAGCTCTGGGCAAAAGGATGTACTTTATATGGACTAATTGATGCTTTTAATTTTGATAATACCTCTAAGGCTCCTGTGTAAATAGATTCTGCCTTACCATTAATGGTTGTTTTCCTTAAAACTAGTTCCCACTCAACAAGATGAGTTGAAATACGTATGTATGTATATAAACAGTCATCTATCTTACCTACCTCCACATATCTATGCTCTTCTGTCTTAAGTCTAAACATACCTTCTTTTTTTTCCCTTTTTCCAATAATATACCTAAAGAAAGTTTTGCTGCTTCTCACTGACTAGGCTATTTGTATCTTGTGCTTGAGCTTTTGGCACCTCTGATTATGCACTTATGGTCCTCTGTTAATACTTTAACCTTTTAACCTTTAAACATATTTTTATTTAGCTGTTTTTCTGCTAATAGTGCAGCCCTGGTCTGAAAGGTACAAAGTCAATAAGGTTGCACTCACAATTCTGTTTCATCCTGAATAATATAACATTCCTGGATGGGTAGGGTTGTTATGCATAGACGCACAAACTAACACTGCTGATGGTTTTTCTCATCCAGGTATTATGAGGTACATCTGAATGACTGCTTGCTAAACAGCTTATCTGTACGTCTGATCCATCTGATGACCAGTCAGGAGGATAAGAAGTTTATATGTCGCCTTGGAGAGATAAGGGTAACATGCAGTGGACTCATCTTTTACTTCCCTTGAAGTGGAAATAAAAACACTTCTTGTGCTCATAGTTCTCTTAAATAGTGCAGTAGTGAAATATATCATAGTAAGTGCCTTTACCAGCAACTGTGCACACCGCACTAGGAAACATAGGTGTTGGGTTGCATGTCCGTCATGTACCCCATGATGTCCATCATTGATGCTAAGATGAATAGTAATCATGTTTCAGCATTTTATCCCAACCATCTCCCTCACGTCCCTCTTGTATGTCCCTAGATACCATTATCTTAAGCAAAGCCCTCTTAGGAGGAGGAGGTTTTGAGATAAAATAAAACTGTTCACTGCTCACTCAACCTTGGGATGCAAGGTCAAGTTAGAAACGGACCCTTTCTTCTACCTTGCCCTTAGTACAGCATATATACACTTTGTGCACTGGCAGTGTAAGAAAGGTCCTTACCGCAACATGCAGCACTATTGTTTAAGTGCCCCTGGGGCATAACAAGTGTTTTCAAGAAATATTTGTCTCAAGTCATTTCTCAGTGGCCAACCCTTATATTTTACCTTTCTATTTTGTCCAATGTGGAACACAGGAACCATGTAGTAAAGTCTCCTCCTCCATGACAGCAGGACACTTCCAAAAAAGGTCTCTGAGGGGTAAACTCCTCCTTCTTCCACTTTACCCCGCCAGCTAATATTGAGTATTTAGGTGACCTCACCAATGGAATGGTGTATGGGCACTGTGCCATTGTCCTGCATATCAGTCCCTATCCTCTGGCTTTCATGTCCATGGAGGAAATTTGCCTGATTTGCACTCTGTTCCTTCAGATCTGTACTTTATTATTATTATTATTATTATTATTATTATGTATTTATTTATATAGCGCCAACTAATTCTGCAGCGCTTCTACATGTCCAGGTTGCCTTTAGGTGCAAGGGTTTTAACCCCTGCACTGCTGTTTTAAAGCACTTTTCTGTCATTGAGTACACAAGCACAAAACACAGAGGGACACTCACAGCGTAGTTCACAAAACTTGCTACATCTTCACTAGCACCAGGGTATTCATAATAATTATGATCACTAAAAGTGATCAACTGAATGGATGGAGGATTCAAACTGCCACCACACATTATATAGGTTGTCTGTGCTGCTCTCCTCCTCAATGATCCTTCATAATAAAAAAGACACAACTGATGTTTATGGTGGAGGATTTTTTGCTGTATACTAGTCATTAATGAGACCCTAACAAGATGAAGGTCATCATGTGTTACTGATTCGCAGTCCTAACTTTCATGCCCTCTCTTTCAATGCCCGGTCCAGACTATTTCTCATCCTGATTTCCTTCTCCCGATCTCCCCACTCTGATTTCCCCTTTTACTTTACTTTCTCTCTGTCACTCTCTTTTTCTACTTTCTTCCACACAATACTCATACAATTAGAGACCTAGGGCTAGATTTAAAGGCAGCCGTTCGACCAGCCGCTAAGTGAAAAAGGCACATCGCTCGCAAATAATACATGAGTTACGGCAGATTCAATAGGTACTCTACGAGAATAGCTATCGAGCGTAGGCACACACAGAACACATAACACAAAACCCGTTGTCGCTCATGTTAATGCACAACGGGCGGCCAAATCACACGATAACATCGCTCAAAACAACATGTAACATAACGGCTGCCGTTGTCTAGCAACCATGATTGATGCAAAAACAAATTCAAACACACAGCCAATCACAAAGCCCCAATGTATCAAATAAGTTCAAATACACCTATATATACCCAAAAATAACCGTCACACACTGTCTGTTATCGAGTTCTTCAGAGTCAGATATCAGGACCCAGGAGCGGAGGATAGTGATTAAAGAGAGGGAGACAGGAGCGTACATTGGAGGTAGAGGAGTTTTGGATTTTGTAGAGAGGAGAGAGGTGCACTAAATATACACATATCACACTTTTGCACATATTACATACACACATACAAACACGTACACATACATACACATAGTCCTTTTATTTTATAACACCTTACACATTTTACTTTTTATTTTGACAGTGTGAATCTGTGAGTGAAAGTGTGTGACAGAGAGTGAGTGGATCGAGTGTGTCTGTGAGGGCCTGTGGGAGTTCCTGGGTGTGAGTGGGTGAATGATGGCAAGGAGAGGAGGACAGGAGAGAGGGATGGGGAGAGTAGTGGAGGGGGAGGAAGGTCAGGAGGGTATCCCACAGCAGAGCAGGGGTGGGAGAGGGAGATCCGCAGGGAGGAGGGGGACCCGGCCAACGAGAGCAGGCACACGCAGGACAGGGACAGAACCTGCAGTGGGACGAGGGGTAGTTGCTGGGGAGCACCCCACACAGTCAGGGTCAGACCAGGCAGGGCACTCCGGCTCTGAGTCATCTCATGCCGGAGGTGACGAGGCCAGGATCAGGGACCCCAAATACACAGAGGAGGAGAACACGGCTCTTGTGGAAGCTGTCCTGGAGAGGCAGAGTGTTCTCCATCCGACGGCGAAGGTCCCTGGCCTATCAGCGAGGAGGAAAGCAGCCTGGAACCAGATATGCAGCCGGGTAAACACGGTGGCTCCATGCTGGCGGGACGTGGAGTCCATCAAAAAGAGATGGGGCGACTGCCGGAGGGTCGTCAAAAACAAGATGACCGAGCTCGCCAAGCATGCCGGAGGCACTGGAGGTGGACCAGCCGTCCCTATCACCTTCTGCGGCTGGGAGGAGATGGTGTGGCAGACCATGTCCCCGACCCTGATCGAGGGGGTCGTTGGAGGAACTGACACTGGTGAAGAGAGGAGCCTCCACACTACCGGTAAGTGCAACACTACAGAACAACACACTACAGCAAACAACACCAGCTGCACACACAGTCACACCTCAACACTTGTCCATCACTCAGCCATACAACTGCACCAACACAGCACCCTGAGGGTTAGAAAAGGACACAACACCAGGACAAATGGCAAGGTCCAACTTGGGACAAACCTGTCAAAGTCCTACTTCAACCCTCCTGTCGCTGTGCTCATCACACACAATACACAAACCGTTATGTTCAAAATATCGTCTGTTAAATATCATCACTGTTCACACACAGTGTCACCCATGTCCCCACAGGGAAGTCAGCACCTAACCCCTTGAGTGCTAGAGGGATCATCAATGCATCGATCAACAATGCGTTGGCAACCCCTCTGGGACTCAAAGGGTTAACCAGACAACAAACCAGTATATAGACCAACGATCACATGCTACACAGGGGACATTCACTAAGCGGTGACAAACAGATGGTGGACACAAAGTAACCCTTACACACCCTCTCTTCACCAATACCAGTGTTAGTCCATGGAGAATATGCCAAAACAAGAATCAAGTTCATAAGGTCCCATTGTACAGACTCCATGGAAAACACTGGAAGTGGGGAAAGGAGATCACTGGAGAAGTCACCATCATGTTCACTTCATCAGTTCAGCATCACCACTTACTGAACCACAAAAAGGGGGCATCAGGTCACACATCACTGTGTCCCACAGAATAAATGCTTGTATGTGCAACACACTGGCCGAAAACTATTCCACAGAATTCAAACTGGAAAAAGTAGGCATTGGTGTTGTGGCTGCAATCATTTACTTTGACTTGAAATGACATATCCCATATCTGATTCCCACATGGATCCACAGGGGTGCTGATGCCATGGATGGATGGTACACCAGCCGCTCTTTGCAGGATACACATGGAAAACAAATAGCAAACATTGCACCATGGTCACCAACAGGCCATGACTGATGGATATCTAGGATTGAGTACAGTTGCCTCACACAGAAGGATGGATGGGCTCATACACAGAGAAAAAAACAGGCCTCAATCAAAGATATCCCTCACTACTGGCTGGATTGTTGCCCTTAGGATTCAAATGTTACTAAATATGTTCCAACACGATGTGAACACAGATATCAGTTCACTGGATTTGATTGCCTCACTGGCCAGATATGTGCATCAATCACAAATCCACCTCCAGCACCGCACGCCTCACAGGGATGGAGGCGGAGTGTATGGCCCTTCAGAGAATACTACTCCTGTCGAGCAGAAGTACAGACAGCAACATCACCAGGAGCAGGAGGCAATCCAGGAGGAACATTGCCCAATTGGAGATCAGAATCCAAGCCCTGGAGTCGGAGGTGGCCAAGGGGAACACACTACTCCACCAGCTCAGGATTGGTCTCATGGACATGTTGACACAGGTCCTTGTGGAGTTCAGGGAGATTAACCGCAGAGAGAACTTGAGGATGGAGAGGGAGAACTTGCGTTCCACCGAGGGGTCTACTGCAACCACCACCCCCTCCAGTGTTACCCCTGAAGCAACACCTAGGGGGCAGAGGGTTACCAGGAGATCAACAAGGGCATCCACCTCTGGCACCCAGGCTAAGGCCCCCCACCCAAAAAGGAAAAAATGAAAGGCCCAACCTGTTAAGTTTCCCCTCAATAAAGAAACCTTTTTTTTGGATTCCAGTCTGATCTGTTGTGTCTTCAGTTATGGATTGGGTGGCAGGGTTGTCTCCAATGCATTGCCATACAATGCAGTGAACGCAACCTCTGCCTGGGTGAAATGTTAGTGGGATGCTACAACATGGGTTCACACACACACACCATTGTACAAATTCAACTTGTAATACAACCCTGGAGCCATATTACACCACTGTGTTATATGGCGATGTTGTGTGTTGAATTTGAACAACAAAACATACCCCTTAGCACAACAAATGGTACAACATTGAACATTCGTCTACATCATATGTTGTGTTTAACACTTTGAGTGCCAGAGTGGTAGGCAACAAATTGCAAAGAAATGCGTTGAGGACCACTCTTGCAATCAGTGGGTTAATGGGATAACCAGACAAACAGCTCTGTGACTTAGCGGGGACATTACAAGCAGGACAGATAAATGGGACATGTATCAATATTGTCTTGGATTCACACACTCATTGTGCAACTGACTTACTGGGGAAGCCAATGTTTTTAACCTAGGATTTCAATGTGTAGCACACACATTGATATCCTGGGGTGAGCATTGGGGTCTCTAGTAAGTTGAGTTGCTGTTTCCCTAAGGGTGTAACAGACTTCACCAGTGATAACACATGTCCACTTAGTCTGGTTGTTCGTTGATATAGCCCATGTACTGAGATATGTCAAAGTGGAGCAAAATCTCAGGACATTGATTATACTGAGCAATACAGATACTGTGGACAGGTATTCACTGTGGAAGTATGTCCCCTGTATCACCTCTTTATCACTCCCACAACACATTGGTGCATCACTGCCACCATCATCTGTTTGCATGGATACATCACATACATCACAGAGTCCACTCACTGGCAAACAAGTGGTGGACTCCTGTGATGTGGGTGATGCCTTTCCATGTATGGGGGATACTCTGTCCTGGGTGTGGTTACGCATTGACATATCCTCATACAGACACAGATAGAATGGTGATGGTTCATCTTTATTGTGTCTCAAAGTACGTTAGAATGTACATGTGTTTTCTGTGTGTATTGCCTATATGCATTTAACACCTGTATGAGAACACTAAATGTACTTTGAAACTAAATCGTACTACTTCAGTAACACTGCTGCCCTGCTCATGTGTTGTCCACAAGGTTTGATAACTCTGTAGCTGAGCATCCTAACTGTACAGGTTATAACACTCAAGAATTAGTGTTTTCTGTGTCTATATGAGAATGTTCCAATAGAGGTTTGTGTGAACCTCAGGTCAAACATTGCATCACCAACAACATCAACATAAACAGCAAGGGGTGATCATCATGAAGGTGTTGTCAAGACATCAATCCAGTCACATGGAAGATCTTCAGTTCAAGGATGGATCATGTTATGGATGCCTGTGGGACAAGAGCACAGGATTTGGAGCAGTAGACCTGAACTGATCATCAAGCAACAACAATTTAGTCTTTTTAATCCCCTCAATTGTCACAGTTACAGGTGAGTACACAAACCATTGCTTGACAATGTGTTGTGTACTCATCTGTAACCAATTCTGTGTGGAACTAAGGACGTGTGCACCAGCCCTATGGATATGTGCCCCTGACATGTATACACACATTAACAAGTGTTCTGAGAGCTCCATGGAGGTAATGACATTGTGCTGCCACTGTGAAAGTGACAGTGGCAGCCCAATGTCATTTGTTCCATGGAACTGTTAGGACATATTTGTTGATGTGTGTATTCATGTCGGGGGCACATTTGTCTGCACACTCACAGGTCAGCATGGAGTCCCTGGTAATCTGATCTACGTCTCATGACCTCTACATTGTGTGACCATACCACTGTACATCCACCCCTCTGCTGCTCTTCTCAGCTCTAGCACAGTACAGGTCCAATATTGAGTCCAATGTCCCTTTAACCCCTGATGTGCCTGAGTATTATCCAATGAATATCATTAGATAATACTATTTCGCTACTGGGCTAGCATGGTTGCTCAGGCTACGATCATGGCATATCCAGTTAGTTGCTGTCAATCAAGCCCTGTAAGGTGATGAACATGGGTAATATGTTGTACCTTGTTTCTCCTGGGGATGTGCGTGATATCCTTGGGGTCTGTATGTCAACGTGGAGAGTGGAATGGAGGATGGTTTTTGAGTCCACACACACAATTTGCCACGTCCACTGCCAGTACAGTGCTGTGTCACTGTTCCTGTGGGGTGAGACAGAACAAAATGTGCAGTGTGGTTAGTGTCACAGGACTGATGGGGGACTTGCATGGATTGTTTGCACGCCTGTGTTATACTCACAGGTGAAGTGTTCCGTGATGAGCCTGTCTCTGATCTGTGCCCCTCTCATGGTCTCCTCCATATGCCCGATGTCCATGGCCACTTCCTGTATGGGGGGGTCCGGGATGTGATCCAGCAGCCTGGTGTCCACTGCGATGTTGTGCAGTATTGCGCACGCCACAGTGATGTCACACACCTTAGCTGGTGCATACTGCAGTGCTTCCCCAGAGTGGTCCAGACATCGGAATCTTGACTTGAGGAGCCCAAATGTCCGCTCAGTGACATTCTACGTTCTGGCATGAGCCTGGTTGTACCTTTCCTGGGCATGTGTTTTTGGGGGATTGGCCACAGGGGTCAGTAGCCAGGACTTGCATCCATAGCCAGCATCACCTGTGTAATGTGAGTGACATGGTGAGACAGGGAGCACATGTTGTGTGAATGATGTTTTGTGTGGTGGACATAGTAGCTGTGGGTCAGGTGCATGCTGACCAGCGTGGTGTGTACGCCTGTGTATGTGGTGTGATTTTGTTTTGTGAACTCACCCACTAGCCATCCCCCTGTAAAGGTTCCATTCTCAAAATCTCTGTGGACTGAGGAGTTTTGAAGAATGTATGCATCATGTTAGCTGCCAGGATATTTTGCACAGACATTCATTATCCTCATGTTGCTGTCACACGCCATCTGCACATTGATGGAGTGGAAGTTCTTCCTGTTGATGAACAGCTGTGAGTCACGTGCTGGGGCCTTAATCCAGACATGGGTGCAATCTATAGCACCCATGACCCTGGGCATGCCTCCCCTGGCGTAAAAGGCCTGCTTGATGTGTATCCAGTCCATGTCGGTGGTGGGAAAATGTATATAGGTACTGGCCTTGCTTTTGAGGGCTGGCAGGACCTGGGCCAGTACCCTGGAGAATGTGACCTGTGACATGCCAGATGCGTAACCTCAGTGGACTGGAAGGCCCCACTTGCCATGAAGTGTATGGCACAGAGTAGTTTCTTCAGGCCAGTTAGGGCATGGTTGTGGATGTAGATGGGATCCACCTGATCTTTGATGACCTCATACAAGGCAATAATGCTGTCAGGCCTCAACCTGTAATGATCAATGACCTCATCATCAGTCATTCCAAAGAGGGTGACCCTTGGGCGGTATACCCTGGGCCTTGGTGGTCGTCTATACATCCTCTGTCCTCCAGGTGGGGATGGACTGCTGTGTGGCTGCTGAGCCAGAGCCTCCTCACTTGCAACAGGTGAAGGCTGTTGATCAGGCGTGCGTGGAGGTTGCTGATGTTCCCTAGCTCTCTCCCTTGCATGCCTTCTCCGCAGTCTTCACAACAATATGTAACCCAACATACTGTTTGCTCTCTCTATGTCTCTCTATATCTCTCTCTCCCTCCCTGAGTGGAAAACAAGCCACAAGTGAGTGTGTTGAGTTGTCCCTTTAAGTACTTGATAGGGCATTGTGTAGGTGTGGTGATGAGGTGAGTGCTGACCAATGGAGAGTTGTTTTTGTCCAGGTAAGTGCTTGCAGGTGTGTGTGTGTGTGTTTTATAAGATGTGGTGTGTTGTGCTTGTTATGTGTCTGCCATTTGTAGGTGTGCATTTGTGGGGTGCAGGTCGCGTGTTGATGTTTCACAGGTGAGCTTATATTTGCAGGTGTCTGCTTTGTGTGATAACCCCCATTGTTCCGTGCCATGTTGTGTTGTTGTTTTTTTGTGTGTCGTTGTCCCTGTGGTGTTGCTTGTTGTTGTGTGTGGAGTGATTTGTGTTGTGTGTCCATGTTTTTGTGTTGTTTTGGCATTGCACGGGTTAATTTTTCCATTTACATGGTTGTGCGGTAAGCATTTTGTGTATTTTCCTATGTAACGGGTGTTTTGTTTTGCCCGTTAAGTGTCTAACATGTGAGAAAAGTGGGTCTTAACTTTTTGCCATTAGGTGTGTCTTTTTTTCAGCCGTTAGCAGTACCGCAAGCCTTTGAATAGCTCTGGGGTATGTTGTTCCATGCGTCTGAATGCACGTAAGTGTATCGGCCGTTAGGATTCTGCAACTGCCGTTAGCTGTTCTTTAGACGGATCTTTGAATTGCTACATGACACTTAATGCACCGGTTAGTGATTTTTTTTTTTACTAACGGCTGCCTTTAAATCGAGCCCCTATGGTGCTATGACTCACCCTCTGACAACCTTAGAGTTTTTGCTTATGCTCTAATTACCACAGTATTGTATGATTTACTGTCATGACTCATGTTAATTTCATACCTGAAATGTCTTTGCTGTATTATTGTACTTTCTCTTACTGTATGGTATTGTGCACTGTTGCTTTCAATAAAAAATTAACAACTAACACAAGTGGGGGCACTGACAGACCTTTAAAGTATAGATGACTGAAAATTCTTAAAAAATAGGTTATTTACTTGTACTGAAGTACTGGCTGCAGAATGGAAGCCAGTAATATCACATACAGGGACACACAGCCTGTCTTCTGAGGATAACAACCTATCTGAAAAACTCTTGAGAAGTCCAGGAATTTGTATATATTAAATAAAAAAATAATAAAAATAAAAGACTTGGTGCAATATATAAATAGACAAAACATTTTTGAAAAATCAAAGTTAACTGCTCCACTCTATGCATTTCTGAGTGATATAGCCCTTTATTCAGGAGTGCGAAGTGGCAAAACTGGATGTCACCCTGAAGACTTACTCTTTACATCTGAATAATTCACACTAAATAATTGTGAAAGGAGCCAAGGCAAAAATATCTTTGGATAAAATTAGTCTTTGAAATTTAAAGAAGGAAATGTGTGACGACTCTAAAATTCTTAATAGATTAACAACTTAATTCTATAATTTAAATGTTCATATCATTATTATCTTACTCTCTGGAACATAATTAAAACTGATTTTGTTAAAAAAGGCTAATTCTACTGATTGAACCAAATTTTAACAAATGGAAAAAACATTTTAAAAAATGTGAACATACCAATCTATGCCTTACTATACTAAAAAAATAACAAATGATATACCTCACTCGAGAAAATAATATAATGAAAATAGATATCAGTATTCCTATGTTATATCTTTGATGCGCTACCATTAAAAATCAAACTATAATAAACATCAGTTCAAAAATATGAAACAATATACAACACCATGACTAAAGGTCAATGAGAGCTCAGGGTGGTGATGTTGTGTCGGATCTGTGTCAATCTCACATCACCAGCATGCTCTAATGTGTCTTTCTCCATTATATGCCCTTCAGTCCGCCACCAATCCACCATGACTTCGACAGGTTTCTTGAGCTTGGACTGAACCCATCAACAATTGCTCATTTTCATATGGAAATACAGGTTGATTAGTAATTTCCTTATGGAAATACAAGATAATGAGCCATTGTTGTATTCATGTAGGTGTGTTTATATGTTAAACTAGTTGAAAAGCCCATTTACACTGGCCACAGTGCCACCCAGCAACCGGCTGGATCCTGTCTTGTCACTGGCCACGCTGCAGTCATGTACAGTAGAAACTGCCTGCTCTGCGGCTGATAAGGAGCGGAGAGCAGAGAGGACTCTGGTCTGAATTCAGAGCGCCCTGCTCCATATCCGCTGCAGAGCGGGCAGTCTCTACTGCACATGACTTCAGCGCGCGCAGCTGCCTCTACTGGGCATGACGGCTTCTGACAAACATACTTAGCAAATTATTATATAGGATGTGTATCACGGTGCCCGTGATTTGCTGCAGTTACTTGTCTGTCACCAGTAGGGGGCTTCTATTGGCTGTCTGCAGATAGCCCGCCTCTTATTGACTATTTAAACCTGGATTGGGCACCCTTTGAGTGCCCTTTCGTGTTGTTTCTGACTTTCTTGCTATCACTATGCTAGTGATAGCTGGGCCTCTGTTCCAGTGTTCCTGAGTTCCTGATCTCATGTGTTCCTGAGTTCCTGATCTCTACTGTTCCAGTGTTTCCTGCATGCTGAAGTACTTCCAGTCCTGGTTCCGGCCTAGTCTCTGGTGTTGCAGTTCCTGCTGAACTTCTCTGCTGTTTTCTGACCTGACTGATCGTTGCTGGTTCCTGTCATCTCATCACCTGTCTTCAGTATCCTGGCGACCTTTTGCCTGGTCGCGCTGGTGACATTGCTCAATTCCGTGTTGGTCCCAGCGTGCAGACGCTGGTTTGCTCCCAAGCCTTGCGGCTATACAAACTCGCTTGTTACACCAGTGTGCGGTCACTGGTTTGCTCCAAAGCCTATCAGCTATACAAATCTGTGTTGGTCCCAGCGTGCGGACGCTGGTTTGCTCCTAAGCCTTGCGGCTATACAAACTCACTTGTTACACCAGTGTGCGGTCACTGGTTTGCTCCAAAGCCTTTCAGCTATACAAATCTGTGTTGGTCCCAGCGTGCGGACGCTGGTTTGCTCCTAAGCCTTGCGGCTATACAAACTCGCTTGTTACACCAGTGTGCGGTCACTGGTTTGCTCCAAAGCCTATCAGCTATACAAATCTGTGTTGGTCCCAGCGTGCGGACGCTGGTTTGCTCCTAGCCTTGCGGCTATACAAACTCACTTGTTACACCAGTGTGCGGTCACTGGTTTGCTCCAAAGCCTTTCAGCTATACAAATCTGTGTTGGTCCCAGCGTGCGGACGCTGGTTTGCTCCTAAGCCTTGCGGCTATACTACTCGCTTGTTACTCCAGTGTGCGGTCACTGGTTTGCTCCAAAGCCTTTCAGCTATACAAATCTGTGTTGGTCCCAGCGTGCGGACGCTGGTTTGCTCCTAAGCCTTGCGGCTATACTACTCGCTTGTTACTCCAGTGTGCGGTCACTGGTTTGCTCCTAAGCCTATCGGCTATACAATTCTGTGTTGGTCCCAGCGTGCGGACGCTGGTTTGCTCCAAAGCCTTGCTGCTTAACGATTCTGCTAATTTGCCAGTTCCATCTGACTGCTGCTATTATCTCTGGGCTGCCCTGCCCGGTATTGGTAAGGCCGGTAGAACCTTTTGCCACATTCCATCTGAGGTTGCCTTACCCGGTATTGGCAGGGCCGGTAGAGCCTACATTGTGTATCTATTGAGGCTGCCTTGCCCGGTAATTTGGTAAGGCCGGTAAAACCGTTATGCTATTCCATCTGCAGGTTGCCTTACCCGGTATTGGCAAGGCCGGTAGAGCCTAAAGACTGTCCTGTCCGGTATATTGACAGGACCGGTAGAGTCTGCCTTCTGTCAGTGCTATATTCTGTATATATATATATATATGTATGTTATTGCCATCCTAAGTTATCATTTATTATTTCAATAAAATTGATTTTTTTTTACCTAAAACTTGTGTCTGAGAGTCATAATAAACCGTGACAGTACGAAAGGGCCATGACCTCAGACAGCAAGGGTGAAGGTAACGCACAGAATATCCATTGGAGGATGGATGTGCTCGAGCAACGTTTGGATCAGTTGGCAGTTGCAATTCAAACGATCCTTGAACGCACGGTACCTGCTGACCAATCTAGCTCTAGCCCGGTGGTCTCGCCAAGTCAGACACCGGAAAGTGATACCAGACCCCTAGGGGGTACTGTTAAAGGGTTAACGGCTTCTGCACCCTTGCCGCTAAGATATGATGGTGACCCTAGTCTCTGCAGAGGGTTCATCAATCAACTCGAAATCTTTATGGAATTGACGGCACACGCATTTCCCAATGATCGTAGTAAAGTGGGGTTCACGATATCACTGCTCACTGGCAGAGCATTGGCTTGGGCTAACCCCTTGTGGGAGAATGCTAAACCTTGTACTAAGAACTTTAGTGAATTTGTGCGTTCCTTTCGAAGAGTGTTTGAGCCTCCTGGTAGAACCACCTCTGCTGCCAAACGCCTTATGGAGATACAACAGGGCAGGCGTACAGTGGGTGACTATGCCATCGAATTCCGCACATTGGCAGCAGAGGTAGGTTGGAATAACGAGGCATTATTGGCAGCCTTCTCTCAAGGCCTGAATGACCACATTAAAGACGAAATCGCTGCTAAAGATCTACCTATTGATCTAGATGATTACATTGAGTATGTTATGATAATTGACTCCAGAATACGTGAGAGATCAATTGCCAGAGATCGTAAGTTACGGTCAAAAAATAATGAGCCTAGTAGCATGTTTTGCCCACCCATCCCTCCCTTGGCATTGAAGTCTAGTGAACCAGTACGGGAAACAAGTGAACCTTTGGAAATAGGCTTCACTAGACTATCCAAGGCAGAGAGACTATATCGCAAAAAACAAGGGTTATGTTTATACTGCGGTAAAAAAGGGCACTTGCTAAATTCCTGTCCGGTACGTCCGGGAAACGCACACACCTAGGGTATCTTGGGGGACAGGCCCTAGGTGGTGTACAATCGTCCCCAGTGTCGGGCATAATGAAACCCACCATACAGGTGGTATTGTCTTGGGCACAACGCTCTGTGGAGGTTTTGGCCTTGGTTGACTCCGGTGCAGCAGGGTATTTTATGGATAATACCTTTGCTGAATTGCACGGAGTTCCACGCATTGAAAGAGAAAACCCCTTGACTATTGAAGCGATTGATGGTAGACCCTTAGAACCGCCTCAGGTTATATTTGAAACTATGCCATTGTCTATGACTATTGGGGCACTTCACAGAGAAGAGCAGCAGTTTCAACTGATTAATTCCCCGCACCATGCGGTGATATTGGGATTTCCGTGGTTACAGTTACATAACCCACAATTCGATTGGAAAAAGTGTGAAATTGCTGCTTGGTCCCAGTTTTGTATGGACAAGTGCGTCATCCAGCCTATTAAGGTCATGTGCACCTCCTCTGCTATGCCGGATGTGTACCAACAGTTTGGCGATGTTTTTAGCAAAGGAGAGGCTAGTATGCTACCCCAGCATAGACCTTATGATTGTTGCATTGAATTGCAGCCTGGTGCAGTACCTCCGAAAGGACGCACTTATCCATTATCTTGTGATGAAAATAAGGCTATGGAGGATTACATTTCTGATGCCCTTGCTAGAGGGATCATACGTAAATCTACCTCTCCAGCTGGGGCTGGGTTCTTTTTTGTAAAAAAGAAAAATGGCGAATTAAGACCATGCATTGACTACCGGGGCTTGAATAAACTAATGGCAAAAAACGCATACCCAATACCACTCATCACCGAGCTTTTTGACAGGCTTAAGGGCGCTTCGATATTTACCAAGTTGGACCTACGGGCCGCTTACAATCTGGTTCGCATTCGAGCAGGTGATGAGTGGAAAACTGCCTTTAATACTCGAGCTGGGCACTACGAGTATCTAGTAATGCCTTTTGGGCTGTGTAATGCACCCGCAGTTTTCCAGGAACTAATAAATGATGTTCTGAGAGATATGTTACAGACATGTGTTGTGGTGTACCTCGACGATATACTGATTTACTCCCAAAACATGGCACAGCACATCAAAGATGTATCCGCAGTATTGCTACGACTCCGTGAGAACAAATTATTTTGTAAAATGGAAAAATGTGAGTTTCATAGAACCAGTGTGCCATTCTTGGGGTTCATAATTGGCAATGATGGCATTGCCATGGACAAAGAAAAGTTGTCAGCTGTCCTACAATGGCCAAAACCCAAGGGTCTTAAAGCCATACAGCGTTTCCTGGGTTTCGCTAATTATTATAGGAGGTTTATTAAGAACTTTTCTTCCATTGTCAAACCTCTGTCCGATCTTACGCACAAGGGTGCTAATCCTTCTTGTTGGCCGGTATCTGCTGAGAAAGCCTTTGAGAATTTGAAGCTGGCATTTGCTGCGGCTCCTGTGTTATCCCACCCCAATCCTTTACTTCCATTTACGTTAGAGGTTGATGCCTCAGATATTGGGGTCGGGGCAGTACTTTCGCAGCGACACGAGAAAGGTGGAACTCTCAGACCTTGTGGGTTTTTCTCTAAAAAGTTGACTGTCACTCAAAGCCACTATGAGATAGGTGACAGAGAATTATTGGCCATTATCCTTGCTCTTAAGGAATGGCGTCATTTGCTTGAAGGTACTAAGAATCCTGTCTTAATCCTAACAGATCATAAGAATCTGACCTATCTCTCGGAGGCCAAGAGATTGTCCTCTCGTCAGGCCAGGTGGGCACTGTTCCTGTCTCGATTTAATTTCATTGTATCATATTTACCAGGGTCAAAAAATATCAGGGCTGATGCACTGTCAAGACAATTTGAGGCCGACAGTGACAGAGTGGAAGCACCAGCTCCTATCATCCAACCTGATAGAATACTGGCTACTATACGCACGAGTATCACTTCTCCTCTAGGGGAGGAGATCCTGGCCTCTCAGGGGTCCGCTCCCCATGAAACCCCAGTGGGCAAATGTTTTGTCGCTGAATCATTTCGTACTAGGCTGCTCGAAACCTACCATTCCTCTAAGGCTGCGGGACATATTGGTAGAGACCAATTGTTATGGTCCCTTTCTCAGTTATTTTGGTGGCCTTCCATGAGAAACGATTGTGCCGAATTTACGAATGCCTGTGCCACCTGCGCCCGCGCTAAGACCCCGAGACATCTCCCTGTGGGCTTGCTTCAACCGGTGCCTAATGGCGAACGCCCCTGGTCTCATGTTTCCATTGATTTTATGGGAGAATTGCCTATGTCGAAGGGGTACTCCTTTATATTCATGGTGGTGGACAGGTTTTCTAAAATGGCTCATTTCGTGCCCCTCCGTGGTCTTCCTTCAGCGAAGGAATTGGCAATGGTGTTCGCCAGAGAAGTATTCCGGTTGCATGGAGTGCCTAGGGTACTGGTGTCTGACAGGGGGAGCCAGTTTGTGTCTAGATTTTGGAGGGCATTTTGCCAACAGATGGGCATACAGCTGTCCTTCTCCTCTGCCTACCATCCCCAGACCAATGGAGCCGCTGAACGAGCTAATCAGGGCTTGGAACAATTTCTCCGTTGTTTCGTTACTGACCATCATGATAATTGGTCCGACTTGTTGCCTTGGGCAGAGTTCGCCAGGAACTGTGCGGTCAATTCTTCATCTGGGAGCTCTCCGTTTCTGATTAATTATGGGTTCCAGCCCTGTTTGCTTCCAGACTCATTTCAAACGCAACAGATTCCAGCTCTGGATGAGCATATCGAGCAACTCCGTTCCACATGGGCACAAGTTCAGAGGGCACTTGGTCAGTCATTTCAGCGTCATCAGCGCCATGCTAATCGCAGAAGGCTTCCAGCGGTTTCCTTTCAGGTAGGGGATAGAGTATGGCTTTCCTCCAGAAATCTCAAGCTGCAGGTTCCGTCTAATAAGTTGGCTCCTCGGTTTATTGGTCCATACAGAGTTATTCGCAAAATTAACCCTGTCTCCTATGCACTAGACCTACCTGCATCCATGCGTATCCATAATGTGTTCCATGTGTCCCTTCTTAAGCCTCTGGTTTGCAATCGATATACTACCACACCTGTGGTGCCAGGTCCTGTTGAGGTCGAGGGCCAGGAGGAGTACGAGGTTCAGAGCATTATTGATTCCCGTAGGCTTAGAGGAAGGGTACAGTACCTGGTACATTGGAAAGGGTATGGTCCTGAGGATCGATCATGGGTGGATAGTACGGACCTTCATGCACCTAGGTTAACTAGGGCCTTTCATGCCAATTACCCGCAGAAACCTAAACCCTATTCTAGGAGAGGGGGTCTTTGAAAGGGGGGTACTATCACGGTGCCCGTGATTTGCTGCAGTTACTTGTCTGTCACCAGTAGGGGGCTTCTATTGGCTGTCTGCAGATAGCCCGCCTCTTATTGACTATTTAAACCTGGATTGGGCACCCTTTGAGTGCCCTTTCGTGTTGTTTCTGACTTTCTTGCTATCACTATGCTAGTGATAGCTGGGCCTCTGTTCCAGTGTTCCTGAGTTCCTGATCTCATGTGTTCCTGAGTTCCTGATCTCTACTGTTCCAGTGTTTCCTGCATGCTGAAGTACTTCCAGTCCTGGTTCCGGCCTAGTCTCTGGTGTTGCAGTTCCTGCTGAACTTCTCTGCTGTTTTCTGACCTGACTGATCGTTGCTGGTTCCTGTCATCTCATCACCTGTCTTCAGTATCCTGGCGACCTTTTGCCTGGTCGCGCTGGTGACATTGCTCAATTCCGTGTTGGTCCCAGCGTGCAGACGCTGGTTTGCTCCCAAGCCTTGCGGCTATACAAACTCGCTTGTTACACCAGTGTGCGGTCACTGGTTTGCTCCAAAGCCTATCAGCTATACAAATCTGTGTTGGTCCCAGCGTGCGGACGCTGGTTTGCTCCTAAGCCTTGCGGCTATACAAACTCACTTGTTACACCAGTGTGCGGTCACTGGTTTGCTCCAAAGCCTTTCAGCTATACAAATCTGTGTTGGTCCCAGCGTGCGGACGCTGGTTTGCTCCTAAGCCTTGCGGCTATACAAACTCGCTTGTTACACCAGTGTGCGGTCACTGGTTTGCTCCAAAGCCTATCAGCTATACAAATCTGTGTTGGTCCCAGCGTGCGGACGCTGGTTTGCTCCTAGCCTTGCGGCTATACAAACTCACTTGTTACACCAGTGTGCGGTCACTGGTTTGCTCCAAAGCCTTTCAGCTATACAAATCTGTGTTGGTCCCAGCGTGCGGACGCTGGTTTGCTCCTAAGCCTTGCGGCTATACTACTCGCTTGTTACTCCAGTGTGCGGTCACTGGTTTGCTCCAAAGCCTTTCAGCTATACAAATCTGTGTTGGTCCCAGCGTGCGGACGCTGGTTTGCTCCTAAGCCTTGCGGCTATACTACTCGCTTGTTACTCCAGTGTGCGGTCACTGGTTTGCTCCTAAGCCTATCGGCTATACAATTCTGTGTTGGTCCCAGCGTGCGGACGCTGGTTTGCTCCAAAGCCTTGCTGCTTAACGATTCTGCTAATTTGCCAGTTCCATCTGACTGCTGCTATTATCTCTGGGCTGCCCTGCCCGGTATTGGTAAGGCCGGTAGAACCTTTTGCCACATTCCATCTGAGGTTGCCTTACCCGGTATTGGCAGGGCCGGTAGAGCCTACATTGTGTATCTATTGAGGCTGCCTTGCCCGGTAATTTGGTAAGGCCGGTAAAACCGTTATGCTATTCCATCTGCAGGTTGCCTTACCCGGTATTGGCAAGGCCGGTAGAGCCTAAAGACTGTCCTGTCCGGTATATTGACAGGACCGGTAGAGTCTGCCTTCTGTCAGTGCTATATTCTGTATATATATATATATGTATGTTATTGCCATCCTAAGTTATCATTTATTATTTCAATAAAATTGATTTTTTTTTACCTAAAACTTGTGTCTGAGAGTCATAATAAACCGTGACAGTGTGGCTGTTTGCCTTGTGACTAAGCTCCAATAGCTACTCCCTGCTGTCAGAGTTCACAGTTCCAACATTGCCTACATGAGGCTGGCGATCTTGTTACTGTATCTCCCTGTAGTTTCCTATGTAATAACAACATTCAACTCAACGAATCATAAGCATGAAGGGTTGTCATACTGTCAGTAGTACACAATCCTGAAGTCTGAGAGCATCCTCTCAGCTTCCCCACTTTCTCAGTGGGGAAATGGAGAGGATCCTTTCAGCACCATGAACAGCATCATCCCCTTAACCCTTTGTATGCCATAGGGACTCCTGTGATACTCAAAGGGTTAAAAAGTACAGTCTCCCACTACACAATCATCCCCTCAGCTCTCCATATTGCCTTTTTAAAGGGAGAATATATTTCTAATTCAGTCCATAATATGGAATAAATTTGCAGTTATTCAGCATCTAGTCTGCAATATAACTATCAGTTTAATGCTGTAATTGTTATATGTTGCTATGTCATAGTTTCCGACATCCCATTTGCCACTCTGCCTTTTCAAATCCAGGCGGGCTGTTTGTGCCTGCATGGTATATTACCGGCTTGGATTCTGCATTCTGTATCAGTACAAGTGATTAACCTATTTACGTATTTCAGAAAAAAAAGCATACCAGCAATACAACCTGTGTCTCAGATAAACAGCGGGTGGTAGAGAGTGCAGTAGATGCCAGTTAATTCAAATATTTGTAAGGTCTAAAACTATATTCATAATCCTTATGTGAGGGTCTTTTTTGTGTAGTAGTGCCACTAGTCCCATGAGTACCTCCAAGACAAATGTAGAATATGCAAAAGAAGAAAAGAGGGGTGGAACAGCTCAAAAGATACACTCTAAGTGCAGTATTTTAATAGAATGACCAGAAATAAAAATAAAAGTGATAAGATATGTTAAAAAATGATCTTAAAAAATTAGGGCTACATGGGCATTAATATATGAATAAAATGATAAGAAGATCAAATAAATAAATACATATAGCTCCCTGATGCAATCAAAGTGTGCATAAGCATGTCGAAACGTATAAAACAAACCGTGTTGTAGTCCAGGAAAAGCAAAATCCCTGTATATAATAAATGGACAGTGCAGGTGGTGTGATAAAAGTTAGCTGAGTGTCTATTGTAGATGTGCCCTTACTTGAATGAGAGGTTAAAATCACTCATCAGGATGTGGTACTAAGTTACAAGTGCATTCTGGTAGCCGTCAGAGACTCCTCTCAGTGTGGTCTGGCATCCTGAATCCAAAGGCTCCACTCCTTTCTTGTCAGTGTTCTCACTGCAGCCGGCAGTTTTCAATCCAGATAAGAAAGTGTAAAGACCTTGGTGGATATTCTCATGGTTCATGTGCTCCACATCGGATGAAAAAGAAAAAAGGATTTTAGTAAATGTACCATTAAATCCTTTTCTCATAGTCCATGTGAAACACAGAACTCCCTTCTGGAGGAAAAAAACATTGAGTTGAGTCTCCAGGCAGAGGGGTCCTCTCGGGTTCTTTGTTCATGGGATTTACTTCTCTTCTTTATGAGGGGCCGTTGGGGACATAATTCTGGGTAGCTTATACAGTGAGAAGTATGTATCATATAATGAAATGCATATATCATACACTGAAATACATATACTTTATAGTGAAATCTATATGTAATATAATGATATACATATAACATGGCTTAAAATTTCCACTCGCCAGTAGCCAATGGCGAGTGAAAATGTAGCCCTGGCGAGTAGAAATTCAGTCCTGGTGGGTATGTTATGGCTTGCAGTGGCAAGTAACTTTTCAGGTCTGGCTAGTAGCAAAGGACTTCAAATTATAAGCCCTGCATATAATATATACTGAAATACATGTCATATACTGAAACACATATGGAATATACTGAAATGTATATGTTATATACTGAAACTGATATTATATTCTGAAATCCTTGTCAAATAATAAAATCCATATATTATATATTAAAATCTATATGCTATATCATGAAATCCATATATCATATACTGAAATGCATATGCTATATAATGAAATTAATCCTCTGAGTGCCAGAGGAGTATGGAATGCATTGCAAAGCAATGCATTCCGTACCCCTCTGGCACTCAAAGGGTTAATATGATATATAGTGAAATCCATGTGTCATATATTGAAATCCATATGTCATATACAGAAATAAATGTTATATACTTAAATTAATAATATACTGAAATCCATGTCATATAATGAAATCAATATATTATATATTGAAATCTATATGCTATATATTGAAATCCATATATCATATACTGAAATCTATATGTTATATAGTGAAAATCATATATCAGATACTGAAATCCATGTCATATAATCAGATCAATATATGATATATTAACATGCAAATGTCATATAATGAAATACATATATCATACACTGAATTCCATGTTATATAATGAAATCCATATAGTATATATTGAAATCTAAATACTATATACAAAAATCCATATATCATATACTGAAATTCATTTCATATAGAGATCAATATAACATATACTAAATTGCATATGTTATATAATGAAATGCATATATCATATATTGAAATCCATCGGCTTTATACTGAATTTCATATGCCATATATTGAAATCCCTATGCTATATTCTGAAATCCATATGTTATATACTGAAATCTGTGTTATAGAATGAAATCCATGTGTTATATAATGAAATCCAAATGCTATATGCTGAAATCTATGTTTTATACTGAAATCTATATGCTATAGAATTAAATCCATATACAATATATTGACTTTTTTGAGTGAAAAACACAATTTCACATACTGAAATTAGTCATCAGTTACATGAGGCTGATCTTACCCTGACCCTGGCCACTGGATTCTGTTTCCTGTGACTTATTCTACATTTGCAGGCAAAAGAAGCAGACCTATCTGATACAATAGGTGAGTTCATCCAGGACTATCCAATATTCCCAGCCCAGTGATCCATGCTATGGGACTTTTACTTGTTAACCCTTTTAAGTGCCAGAGGGGTATGGAATGCAGTGCAAAGCCCTCTTGCGTTCAAAGGGTTATTCCTACAAAGATTTCCTACAAATAGATAATTTTGGAATAGAACTTGTGTTTTAGAATATTTATCTAATGCATCATGTCTGTGTGTCTGCTCTGATGCTGGCCCCTTAATTGTTTACTTAGACTCATTCTACTGCTGCAAGCAAGGGTAGCACGCCTCATTCAGTAGGTGAGTTCATTTAGGTCTGTGCAATATTTCCATCTTCTTTTATTTGCAAATGCTAGCACTATCAAAGAGATCCTACAAGTGGATCATTTGGAATAGAACTTGTGTTTTAGAATATTTTATCTAATGCATCTCAATGTCTTACTTTTAGCTGAAGAAAACTCTGTTGGGTATGTATATTCCTTATTGTTTTTTTTAACTGGAAATTGTATGCAGATTATGTTTACCCTGTTCAGAAACAATAAATCCCTGCCATGATTTTAAAAGGTCTTTGCAACAAAGCTGCATTTCTCTGCAGATTTAATGGAGCTTGAATGTGTATAAGCTTGGATGGAATGTCCCATATACAGCAGCCTATTCACAATGGTCCGTTTTAGGTGAGTTGAAATATTTTATTAACTAACAGTGTGGGCCGGAGATGCCCATCTGTTTCTTTGTTTTTTAAGCAATGCTTAAGCCTTTGAGTTTCAGAGGGGTAAGAAATGCATTGCAGTGTGTCAGTGACACACAACTGTATATGTAATGTTTGTTAATTTACAAACTGTATACACAGGAGTGTGTGTGTATATATATATATATATATATATATATATATATATATATATATATATATATATATATGCACACTGTAGACACAGGAGAGTATGAGTAAATTAATATACATTATAGATACACTTGTGTGTACATTATATATCCATGATATATACTGTACATTCATATACATTATATATATACAGTCCTGTGTCATGCCGCTCACATTAAGCATTTCAGTGCCAGAGGGGTAAGCCATGCATTGCAATGCTTTCTGTACCCCTGTGGCAATCAAAGGGTTAAGCATTGCTTAAAAAAAAAAACAGATGGGCAATGCCATCCTACACTGCTAGTTATATATACACTCGTGGGTCAGTCAGCATCACATTAACTATTTGGGTGCCAGAAGAGTGTATTGCGTACACCTATGCCATTCAAACGGTTAATCATTGCTTACACAAAGAGTGTGTTTTAGGGAAGACACTTGCTCTGGTGCATCTTTTCAGGGAACAGTGGGAGGCAGACTCTCCCGTTTTTTCTATCATTGGTCTCAACTTACATCATATAATGGGTGTTACAAATGGTCCAAGGGTATGTAATAGAGTTTTACAACTGTCCCTTTCAATCAAAGATTCTGACTCCACCCGGTCTGACCCTGGAGACTGATTCAAGGATGAGAGCGCAGCGCTGAGCTTTCTATGAATGCCCCAGTGACAGGGTTCATTCATTCCACAACCGCTTGCTACAGCAGAGGCTTATACAGGTGCGCCTTTTGGATAGATGACCCATGATAGGGAGGCTATCAGGAGGGGTCCTGGTGCCCACCTCAAGGTCTAAAAGTATTATTTAATTATAAAAAGGGCATATAACCTATGTTGCACATAGGTTATATGCTCTTTATTTTAAAAAATGGGCAATTGTCGTCCCCATGCCATGCTAGGGGGGTGTCATGGGGGGTCATGATACACCCCTTGAAGTCTGATTTTTTTTTAATCACATTAAATATATAATTAAAGACAAAACAATGTTTTACACATATATAGGCAAGGTATCTAGTCGCATACCTTTCCTATTAACCCACTGAGTACCGGAGGGGTAGAAAACACATTGCTAAGCAATGCTTTCCTACCTCTCGGGTACTCAAAGGGTTAAGTGTCGAATAAAGGACTGGTTCGTTAACTAAATGGCAGTTCTTGTCCATTGAAGAGGTGAAAGTCGAATGGAGTTAGTATATTGAATATATGCAATATATGTCGACATACTAAGGGGAGGTGGAACATTGTGTAGTGCTTGTTGTACTATTTCTGTTTATTTTAACCCTTTAAATGTCACAGGGGTGAGCAATACACATCCCTATGGCATCCAATGCTGTCCTTGATGCTGATTAGGTAGGGAAGCACAGAGAATACTGTTCCAAATTGTCATAGTGTTGGAGATGTGTGACGGGAGGACATCCCTTCCACGTTGACAACACTTCAAAAATCCTGTATGCTAATAGGGACCTTCTCCAACCCTCCCCTTCCATCCGACAATTTTAGTGAATATGTCGATGTGTGTGCAGATCGAATTGTTGGAGTGATTCAAACACATCGACAATATCATATTGACACCGCATCAACCTTTAGTGCATCTAGGCCATTATCTTCCTAATTTGGAAGAAAGAATCAGGTCTCAGACCGGTGATAAATCTGCGGAATCTCAACGATTTTGTAATGTATCGACATTTCCAAATTGAGGAAATCCATTATTTGAGGGACATGTTGCCGTCCTATTGGATGGTAAAGATAGATTTGAAGGACCCGTACCTCACGATTCCTATGTCTCCCCTCTCTCAGAGATTTCTTCAGTTTCTTGGGAAATGAGAGAAATGGCAGTTTACTTTCTTCCTTTTGGACTCTCCTCAGCTCCGTGGTGCTCCACGAAGCTTATGAAACCCATAATAAATTATTTAAGGAGCAGGGGTGTGCGAATGATTATTTATTTGGATGACATGTTGATCATGTCTCAGATGCAGGGCACCCTTCAGAGGAACATGGATTGGACCATCAATTTGTTCATGGATCTCAGATTTTTGATAAATTGGAAGAACGCCGAGTTAAATCCGACCAAAAAGATAGATTTCTTGGGATTTCCTGGGAATTCAGAACTCGAATCTTTAAGTCTTTCAAAGACCAAGATAAAGTTGATTCGCAAAGAGATCCGATCGGTGTTAAAGGGACAGTAATGTCCCAGAAAAAATATTTATAGTTTTGTAGGGCTTAAAAAGTATAACTGAATGCAAAATACCCTATCTCTCAAACTGCTATGGTTTGAGAGATATTCACTGACAAAGTTCCCCCCTCCCTCCCCTTTCCCTGACTTCAGCGCTGTGCTGACTAAGGGGAATCCTATCCGTGGAGCAACTGGCGGCAATCACGTTATTTAAAACGAATATCTTCTTTGGAATGGTCTACAAAGTGTGCCTGATTTGCAAGCACACTTTGTAGACCATTCCAAAGAAGTAGATTGTTTTAAATAATGCGATTGTCCACATGTCAGCCAATATGGATCTCCTGCTGTCAGCTTTACACTGACAGCAGGAAACCTCCAACTTTCAATGGGAATATCTCTCAAACCGTAGCGGTTTGAAAGATAGGGTTTTTTGCATTCAGTTAAACTTTTTAAGGACTACAAAATTATAAATATTTTTTGTTGGGACATTACTAACACTTTAAATTAGGATCAAATCTCTTTACAGATGTTAACTCACATAGAGGGCCTACTGTCTGCCGCCATTCAGGCAATAATCCTGAGAACGCTACATTACAGAGCTCTACAGAGATTGAAAGCCTTGCATCTTCGCAAGGGCCCAAGGCACACAGATATGGTGTCACTTTCATCAGACGCAAGAGAAGAGCTACTGTGGCGGTAAAAGGCATAAAAATCTGATGCCAGCCTGTTAGGGTGGGGGGCAAGAGAAGGAGGAAAATGGAGTTGGACCTGCACATAAACTGTTTGGAGCTATTGGCAGGATCATTTGTTCTGAGGGGTTTAGTGAAGGAAAAGGTGAATGGTTGTGTTCTGCTCAAGATGGACAACATTTTAGTGGTAAGGATACATAAGTTGCCTGGGAGGTACCAAGTTCAAGCAGTTAGCAGACTTGGCAAAGGAGTTTTGACATTTTTGCCTCGATCGGGATATCATGCTTCAGGCGGAGTATCTTCCAGGTTTGTCCAATGAGGTCGCATATTGGAATTCGCATTACCTTTCTGACCGCAGAGACTGGATGCTAGACAGGAGCATTTTTTCCCCGCATTTTCGATCTGTGGGGCCCATTGGAAGTGGATCTTTTCACTTCCCATTTGAATTGGCAGGTGGACAAATTTTACAGTTGGAGACTGTATCTAGAGGCGTTAGTGATGGACACTTTTCTTCAAACCTGTGATCAAGGGAGGAATTATGCGTTTCCTCTGTTTGCATTAATCCAGAGAACTATCCTGCAGATCAGGAGACAATTGGAAACAGTGGTTTTGATCAAACCATTATGGCCAACTCAGCCTTGGTTTCCAGCACTGGAGTTGTCAGTGAATTACCCTTGTGTAATTCAGACTTTCCCACTACTTCTGATGGATCTGGCAGGTTTGCTGCATGAATTGATTATAGAAGGAAGTCTTCAGTTGGTGGCTTGGTTGGTATCAGGGGTGTTACAATGATCCCTGCATTTTCAAAGTCAGCTCAGTTTCTTCTGGCAGAATCATGGGCACCAGGTAGCAGAACCATGTATGGTCATTGTGGAATAATTGGTGCTTGGAACGGGGTTTGGATCCTGCATCAGCTGATCCAATAATGGTAGTGAATTTCCTTTCTTATCTTTTTGACATGGGAAGGCATATAGGACAATTAATATGTACCGGACCACAATTTCAGCTGGTCATATTAATGTTGATGGTAGGCAAGTGGGTCAAAATACCTTGGTGTGCATGTTATTAAGGGGCATTAGATTTTCAAGGCCTCCTACTTCACAGTATTCTTCTACATAGAATGTTAATGAAGTCTTGCATTTTCTGGACAAATGGCCCTGTAATGATGATTTATCTTTAAAACAATTATCGGTGAAATTGACCATGTTGTTATGTTTAGTTACATTTAAAAGAGTGTCAGATGTCAGGGCGTTGGATATAGGCTTTTGTTCTTTTACCCCTTCAGGGGTTCAGTTTACTATTCATAAGGGGACTAAAACACGTGTTCGGATGATCTCGTATCCAGCTTTTCCTTCTAAGCCACAGTTGTGTGTGGCTTCTTGTTTGAGAGCTTATGAGGCTAGGACTTTCTCAGTAAGGAATTTTACAGGGAATCAATTAATGATTTCATTTCAGAAGCCACATTTACCGGTGTTGGTGGCGACTTTGGCGAGATGGGTCAGGTGGATTATGCAGTTAGCTGGAATTGATGTTAATATATTTGGAGCACATTCCTCCAGGGGAGCTATGGAGTCTATGGTTATACAGGTGGGTGGTAGGGTTAAATATATTGTAAAGGGATAGTAATACTTTGTTTTATCTTTATTTTATTTTGTAGGCATTTAAAAAACATGAAGAACAATATAATTCTTATCTCTTAAACCTTTATGGTTTGAGAGATATTCACAAGCAAAGTTTCCCCTCCCGCCCCTTTTACCTAGTGTAAGCCATCTCTTCTCAGATGTGGAATGCAGTCCATAGACCAGACAGATAACAGAAGGGGACAATCTTCTTCCTATGAAAACAATGAAAGCCCTGTCCTCCTTGACAAGCTTTTCAGGTTTTTCCGTTATCTTAATTGAAGATTGTCCCCCTCTGCAATCTACCTGGGCACCTCCCTTCTGCTCTGGCTGAGCAGTGTGGCATCAGTAAAAGGGGCGGGAGGAGGATACTTTGTCATTGAATTACTCTTGAACTACAACTCTGACAGAATTGAAATAATGCTCTCCAAAGTCCAAATACTATGATGATTAATTAGAGCTGCTTTTATTATGAAACATTACTATCCCTTGAAAGGCAGCTGACTCGTCTAGAGAGTCAACTTTTAGAGATTTTTAGTGTAAACCTATTGATCATGTATCATTGCATGTTGTTGATCAGCTTTGAACTAGCATAATACGAAGCCTCCGGTCTGATATAAAATTCAAGGATTTTCCTAATGGTAGTGATGGAAAGTCAGAATTGTATTAAAGACACAGAGGTGAGTATTATCCCTCCCATGTACCCACCCTATTACATGTTTTCTATTTATTGCAGGTTAAATCGATTGGGGAAGTTTGCCGAGTCGCATTGTGGATGGTGGAAATGTTCAGAGTTTATTTGTTCTGAGAAAGGTCCCAATCGTTCTGGGAGTTCAGTTGAAGATGAAGAAAGAGGAGGAGTCTGTTGCTGCATCACAATATATAGGAGTGGACTATACTTGATTGGTGGAGCAGTGTTGGTTCACTGCTAGCAAGTTTTTACATGTTTTATTTGCTGCTGAAGGCTGCAGTTGAGAGAGTTTAAGGTTTAAGAGAGTTAAAGGCATGTCATCCGAAAAAAGTGTAAGTGACAGATGCAGCTTTCAATAGGGCATTACATTTAATATATATGTTGTGATAGTGAAATCATTAGCAAATGTATAGATTAATATATAATCTTACCTAATAATCCATTCTGGAAACCATTTTTGTAGTCAATTACGTCATGTCATGTCTATGCTGTGAGGTTTAGGCGAACACCTAGCATTATAAATAACTTTTCATCTATACATTTGCTTACTATTTTACTAGCACAATGTATAGATGAAATTTGATTTACTTAAAAGTGACACCATGTAATGTTTATGACACAGTTGCACTTTAAAGTGATCTAATAATTCTAAAGTATTGTCCTGTTTTAAGTAACTCCTACACCCATCACCTCCCCCTAAAAAAGTGTCCCTGTTTTTACATCTTCTGTACTATTAAAGAGAATGTGGTCATGTGACCACAAATTCTCCAGACGTGCCAACACACCCCGGGGTGGACACAAGAAGAAGATATGGTGATCTCCTCTAATCTGCTCTCTGCAACGAATTCACCCCTCCCAATTGTCTCCTCTTGCAACAACAAAAAAAATATGACTGACACACAACGCAAACAACTTACACTGGCATCAAACTTAGCCTGCTCACTATCTCCTCTTATACCCCACCAACCTTACCCAACTCCCTATCTCCTCTTGGAACAACAACTTTGTACTTATTACTATTTCACCTTACAACACAAAAAACAACATGCTCCATTTACAACGCCACCAAAACCATGTTAGCTTGCAAAAAACCAAAACATGCTCCACTTACATCCCCAACACCCTTTGCATATACTCAGTTCTCTCACATTTTACACCTTCTCTCCTCTTTTTACACTTTCAACACACATGTAACCCTTTGACTGCCAGAGGTGTACGCAACTCTTTGCAAACCAATACCTTGCTTGCCCGTCTGCCACTCAAAGGGTTAACGGACGTGCCTTCATATTCAAGTGTTAAATATTACCTCTCTGCACACACTGGCCCCTTTGCAACTTGGGCGCTTCCTCCACTGCTGTTCTGTTTGCAACATCTTCGGCCCCATTACACCATAACCCTTTGAGTGCCAGAGAGCCATCCAGTGCATTGTAAAGGGTTAATGAGCAGTCCTGTCAGGACCTTCACATTTCAATGTGCACACTTCACATTGAAACTACGCTACTGCCCTCTCAAAGCCAAAACAATAAAATGGAGATTAGAAGTATGTCAGAGATGCTCATGAAGTGACATCCTTTCTGTGACTGACAAAACGGTATATCAAGTGCTTATCATATTGTGATTGCCAAGACTATGTAAAGGGAGAATTTCAACTATAGGACCAAGTGTCCCTTAGGACCCTAAGTTCAGTAAAAATGTATGTTAGGAAATTCTGACGTTTCAAACCCTTCTGGCACTCAAAGGGTCAAGGTAACACATTGCTTTGCAATGCCTTGCGTACCCCTCTGCCAATCAAAGGGTTAAGTTAATTTCAATCAATCCCGCTTTGTTTTACACCAAAATGTACCACGGCATAAAAAATCTCTTTGGGACCTTCAATGTGTTTTCCCCAGTCCGCACAAAACAGTTGAAATTAAAATCCTTTATACACTTTTGCCTTCCTGCTTACCAAGATACCCAAGGGGCCAGGATTTCTTACATTGATTATATGTAAAGTTTACGGGGCCATCAATCCGAAACACACATTGGAAGGAGCAGCACACACACGCACATGAATGCACTCTCCCTCCACCTTCTCCCTTCGGGACCATAAATAAATCAGCCACTTTAAGGAGTCATCCACATAATGACCACAAAAAATAAATATTTGACAAGCACAAACTCTTGTAACATCCTCCCTTTTTGGCCTCTTCCCTGTTCCTAGGCTTTTTCTTTTACACCTCCAACTTCACTTTCATTGTTTGCTTTTGTCCCTCCCACCTTCGACACCAACACACAACTTTCATTCACACTGCACCTAGAGGGCAGATTGAGGAAGCTGCCTACTAAACATAACAATTCCTCTACAATGTATTTGGTTTGCCCGTGTTGTTGGGTCCCAAGCAGGAGCTGACTTGAGAAGTGTATCCACACACTGCGGCACAAGCACATTATAACAGAGCTGCTTAACCCTTTCAGTGGCTAAGCAATGCGCAATGCCATTTTTTGCAAAGCGTGCCTACTTTTCTGCCACTGAAAGGGTTAAAGCAACCACTACCATATATTCCTCATTCTTTCCCATCTCCTCTTTGTCCCCTGCCTCCCTTCCCATCTGATATGTTGTGTTTCTCCCCTACCACCCTCCCTAGCCAACATCATGCTTTCACCTTCTTTCCCCCTGTGTTTTGTAAACACCTCCCTATGTGGACATTAACCTCTTAATGACCCATGACGTGCCAGGACCCTCATGGGTAAACTTCCCATAAGGACCCATGACGGTCCTGGCACGTCATGGGTTAAATGATAGCAGCGCGCTTCGGAGCATGCTGCTGTCATGATTTACAGCCTGAAACTGAGTGCTCCGGTACTGGAGCGCTCTGTCTCAGTGCTTCTTTTTTCTGCTGGTACATGTGATTGCTCCAGGAGCCATCACATGTACCTGCATTTCCATTCACAAAGGCAATGTGCTTACACATTACCTTTGTGACTGTTCTCTGCCTTTCTGTTCCTTACTATGAAAGTAAGTGAGAGAGAAGCAGAGAACAGACAAGCAAAGAATTAGTAAGAGGCTAGAGATGGGGTATTAACCCCTTGAGCACTGGAGCAGTGAGCAGCATGAAAGCAGGTCCTTTTATAACCTGCCAACAGCAACTTGTTGAGTTTTTTTAAATAAATGAGACCAAGACAAACTTTTTATTTTACCCACTAATTAAAAAAAATCCAATTTAATTTAAGCACAAATTAATGTTAGTTTTACAGTTGTAGAGCAATATAATATACTTATATGCACTGCAGAATAATATCTCCAAAATTCTGAAAAATAGTGTGTGAAAAAGGGACATGGGGATTTTCACCCCAGAAGAAAAGTGGTATTTTTTTTACATTTTTATAACAGTTTCTTTAATTTTATTAATGTAAATGGTGGGTTATCTATGTAAGTGTGGTATCAAAAGAAAGCCCTAGTTGTGTGTAAAAAAACAGTATATAATTTATGTGACTGGAATAAAAGAATTAGAGGGAAAACATTGTTGAACAAAGACCTAGTCAAAAAGGTCATAATTGCTCTGGTCCTTAAGTGCAATCCACCTCAGATTTTCCTGGTCCTTAATGGGTTAAGAGATCCCAGTGGACTCTGTCAATTCACAGCTCCCCACTCCCCCATACCTCTGTAGCTACCATGTGGGGGTGTGTTTCTTGGTAACTGTAAGTGAAGTGTGTTGGAATTTTGTCCTATGATGTAAACACTTATTTTCTAAAGCACACAGCATTACATGCCAAAATTTGCTCAGCCTCCACTAGCACTGACTGCGAGTGAGGCAGGTGCTGTCTTTTGAGGTATGGAGAATATAAGAGGTAGGAGCCATTCAATGCAAGTGTGGCTGGAACGGTGACAACAGCTAATGGATGGGTGTAAGAGTGGAAAATGGGTGGGTGGGTTTTATAGTGACAATGAATAGGTGCAAGGAAGGGTGTGGATGGGTGGGTTGGAGGGTGAGAAATTATGGCTGCAAGAGTGGGTAGAAGGGTAATAACACACATTGGATGGGTAGGTAGGAATGTGACAATGGATGAGTGCAAGAGTGGATGGACAGCTGAGAATGGATGGGTAGGTAGGAGCATGAGAATGGATATTTATGGGGAATTAATCTGCTTCACAAACAGAGGCAGGGTGATTACTAGGACAACATTACCTGTCTGTCTGTTTTGTAACCAATACTTAACCCTTTCAATGGCACACATGGACACAATGCATTGCAATGCATTGTGTACCCATCTGGCATTCAAATGATTAATGTGAAGCTGACTGACATAGGACAGTATATACAATGTATATTGATCTAAACACTGTACACACAGGAGTGTATATCACATTGTACACACACACACTACTAATATATCATGTATATTAATCTACACACTGTACACACACACACAAGTATATATAATATATATTGATTTACATACTGTGTCCATTAATATACATTATATATACACTACTATGTCACTGAGCCTCACATTAACTCTTTCAGTGCCACAGGGGTACACAATGGATTGCAATGCGTTCTGTATCTCCCTGCTACTCAAAGGTTTAAGTATCGCTTAAAAAAAAAAAAAAAAAAAGACGGTCAACGCTGTCCCACGCTGCTAGTGTCAAATGTTTGGACATATGTTTCTCCATCCCTTTCCTATATATAGTCCTGTCTCAACATCCCATCTTCATTTTGCATTCTAGGACTCTGTTTCAATTTCACATTTTAAGAAGGTGTCACATATACTTGGGGGTTACACAAATTTTTTGTAGGCTTCCTAATGTTGTGTCTGTTGTAGTCAAAATGCATTAGGGACAGTTAGCAGTAATGAATACATTCCGATAATCAAATTTTTATTAGTGGATTGAATGTAAAAGTGGGGGGTTAAAAATAGAAAAATCTCACGTACCTAAACAATGTTACAAATGTTGTGTAAGGAACTAGTAAAGTTTAGAGTGTAAGCTTTCAAGACCACTAACCCTTTGAGTGCCAGAGAAGTACGCAACACACTGCAAAGCAATGCATTGCATACCCCTTTGGCACTCAAAGGGTTAGTGTCTCTTCTCCAGGCATATTATGTTTTCTTGGGTAACAGTGTGCCACTGTATGGCTGTTATAGATGGGACATTCCATGCATATTCAAGCTCCAGTAAAACTCCAGTGCAATGCAGCTTCATTGCAAAGACCTGCTGAAATCTTTGCAGTGATTTATTGTTTCTGAACAGGGCAAACATAATCTGCATACAATACAAAAGTTAAAAAAAAAAATAGAGAAAATAATCAGGAATATACATACCCACCAGATAGTTTTTCTTCAGCTAAAAGTAAGACATTGAGATGCATTAGGTAAAATATTCTAAAACACAAGTTCCATTCCAAATGATCCACTTGTAGGAACTCTTTGATAGTACTAGCATTTGCAAATAAAAGAAGTTGGAAATATTGCACAGGCCTAAATGAACTCACCTACTGAATGAGGCCTACTATCCTTGCTTGCAGTAGAATGAGTCTAAGTAAACTCAAGGGGCCAGCATCAGAACAGACACATAGACATGCAACTGCTCGTCAGCAAAAATTAAGACATAGAGATGTATTAGATAAATATTCTAAAACACAAGTTCCATTTCAAAATGATCCACTTGTAGGAACTTTTTGTAGGATTAATAACCCTTTGAGTGCCAGATGGCTATGGAATGCATTGCTTTGCACTGTATTCCATAACCCTCTGGCACTCAAAGGGTTACCAAATAAAAGTCCCATATCATGGATGGTGGGAATATTGGATAGTCCTGAATGAACTCACCTATTAGATCAGATAAGTCTGTTTCTCTTGCCTGCAACTGGAGAATGAGTCACAGGAAATAGAATCCAGAGGCAAGGGTCAGGGCAAGATCAGGATCATGTGACTGATGACTAATTTCAGTATATGAAAATGTGTTTTTCACTCCAAAAAAAAATTTCAGTATATAATATATGGATTTAATTCTATAGCATATACATTTCAGTATAAAACATATGCAATTCAGTATAAAGCATATGTGTTACAGTATATGATATATGGATTTTAGTATATTTCAGTATATCATATATGTTTTTCACTATATAACATATGGATTTCAATATATAGCATATGCATTTCAGTATATGATATATGGATTTTAGTATATAGACTATAGATTTCAATATATAATATTTGGATTGCAATATATGACATGGTTTTCAGTATATGATATCAATTTCAGTATATAACATGTATTTCAGTATATGGCATATAGATTTCACTATATAACATACATTTCAGTATATAGCATATGCATTTCAGTATAAGATATATGGATTTCCTTATATAGCATATATGTTTCACTATATAATAAATAGATTTAATTATATGACAATAATTTTAGCATGTACTATCAATTTCAGTATATAATGTATCAATTTCAGTATATTACATATGTATTTCAGTATATAACATATATTTCAGTATATAGTATATGTATTTCATTATATTACATATGGATTTCACTATAAAGTATATGTATTGCAGTATATGGTACGTAAAAGGCTTGACCTGTGTTTGTGGGAGGAGCTGTAAGCCTTAATTTCAAGGCAGCAGCCTCCCAGCTCCGAGTTCACGATCCTGTGAGCTCTGGTGAGATCGAGATGTCACTTCCGATTTCGTCTTTCTGCGTCCTTACAGGACACAAGCTCTCCGTGCTCTCCACTTTGAATTATCAAAAAAGTCTCAACAACAAATAAGTTTCAGGTTGGCTTAAAGTAAGCAAGCCAATCTTCTACTAAATAAATCAAAAAACCTCATGAGTTTATAACGTCTACTAATCTATTGGACCACAAGGCTACACATATTAAGTGAGTCACATGGCACAAACTCCTGTCCTATTCATGTACAATTTCGAATTGCTTGTCTCCTTATATCCTTGCTAATGCTCCATTACAGCTTTCATTATTGCTTGATGTTTAACAATTAAAGTAGCTTTTAATCTTGCTACGACAATGCCACACATACTAGGTAAATCATTGGCACCTACTCCTTCTTCTACTCATGTACAATTCGTATTATTGGCTCTTTATATCCTTGCTAATGCTCCACCTCAGCATTCATTATTGCTTTAGCTTTATAATTAAAGTAGTTTTTTTTAATATTGCTGCTTATAACTTCATTATCAATTGCTGTAGAAATAACGCTTCAGACAATGTTTGTTTATTTCTCAATTAAATGATCAATTATGTTCCAAAGAATGCTTTATTAATTAAGAATTTTTGTTACTATTTATTTACATTTTAAGAATGTTAAACATTTCATACAATATTGCATTATAACTCATCTAATACTTATAGGTTTTTTAAATCACTTATACGTAATTCATAAATACTATAACCAGTTCACGTCTCCTTTTCATTTAAGTTAATGAAAGATTCAATCAAGTATCTTCAATTTAAAATTAATACTTATGATTTAAGCTTCAATTCCATCAATGACTGAATTTCATGTCTCTCTTATCATGCATAATCTCGTTAATTTATTCACCAGAATCTAATATACTCAGTGCTATTCAGCTTTGAAGGTTTTACAGTTCATTTATTCTTCCTGGTAAAACAATTTCTAAATAAATAAATAAATAAATAATTCAAGCTTAATTGATATCAGCCACATTAATCAAGTAAGAAAATATTATTCAAATTTTCTTCTTATCTCAATCCATCTTCATATACCAGTATCTGCAATAAGATACTTCAAGAAAACCATCAAAAACATCTACATTAAGAGGGTCATCCAATATTCTTATTTCATTCTTATATCAAATTACTAGGGTAGGTGTCGTATTAATATATACAATATTATTATTCTCATTTATATATTATTAAACTACAAATAACCCTTAGATTTTCCTACAAACATAACAGGTAAGTTTCATATTCACTTACTTCAGTTGCACTTATCATTAACTTTCCACTGATAAGTCTCAATTCAATTAACCTTGCCTCCACACAGGAAAAAGTGCAATAAGCCGCCTTCCTCAAAACGACGCAGGTGCAATAAGCTGCCTTTCTCTGTAGACGCAAGTAATTACACTTTTACTTTTAGCTTCCTAGATTTTATATCAAACTAAATATTATTAATTCCTACAATTTACCTTATCCATGAGGGTTTAGATCACTTACCGGCTAGCAAATAGGTTCCTTTTCATCATTACCTCTTTATAGAGGCTGAAGGTAACCTATAGCACCTTTTCACAAGAACCTCAAGCCAGTTACAAACCTTACCTCTTCACAGAGGCCAATGGTCATTTACCAACCTTACCTCTTAGAAGAGGCCGAAGGTTCACTCCCACCTCACATCTTAGCAGAGGCCGAAGTTTCACTTATCAACCTTACCTATAGCAGAGGCCAAGGTACATTTACTTGCCTTACCTCTTCACAGAGGCTTAGGATTCACTTATCAATCGTACCTCTTCACAAGAGCCTAAGATTCACTCACCAAACCTTACCTCTTCGTAGAGGCTGAAGGTTTTCTTACTATCCTTACCTCTTCGCAGAGGCTGAAGGTTCACTTACCAGCCTTACCTCTTCATAGAGACCAAAGGAATCAACCCGATCGGCATAGCAACAAGGAAATTTACAAATAAAAAACATCTTATATTTGACTTCTCAGCCCCTCATGCCTCTTTAGCTCCAAGCATTAATTCACTAATCCTTTCAGAACCTTATTCACTGCAATGAATGGTACCTTTAACATTCCAGTTAATCCACCCAGAAACTTCTGTTTTAATTCTCAAAGGTAGATCTCATTCCCAAAACATCATGAAATTACTCAGGAAACAAACTTGGCTGTCTTTGATTCAAAAATTTTTTATTTAAACATCTGTTAATTCAAATTATGGTTATTCATATACTGACACTTTAAAATCAGAAGAATTCAAGTCTCCATCCCATCCACCAGCATTCAAAGATCTGACAATACCTTAAACAAATACTTATCCATTGCATCTACCGTCATCAATAAAGCATTAGCTCCAAACACAGTGCGCACATACAATAAAGCATGGAACTCTTTCAATCAGTTCATAATTCAAACTAAACCTATGCAGCCATATTCTCACTACTCTATTCTAGCCTTCGCAGGCTTTTGTCATTCTACACGTCATCTAGCCTTCTCTTCTTCATCTTACCTAACTGGAATTCAACATCATCTAGTTATCTTATACCCTAACAAACCATCTATATTTTCACAATATAAACTCAAAACTTTTTCTCAAAGGAATCAATAAATTACCACTACCCCAAGTCAAGTCTCGTAAACCTATATCAAGTCAGCTATTTAAACAATTATACAAATTCCTACTTTCTAAACCTTTTCAGAGGAACACCAATATAGTATTACTTGCAGCAATCAATCTTGCATCTTTTGGTTTTCTCAGACCGGGAGAATTTCTAGCCCGGTCAAAATCATCTCCATTCATCACTAAACAACAACTTACAGTATTCAATAATCACATTAAACTATATTTATCACACTCTAAAACCGATCAACATGGTAAGGGCAATTATATCCCCTTTTAACCAACTAACAACCTCTGGCACCCTTACACAGCACTTAATCAATTAATTAAATGAATCAAACCTTTTAGTAGCCATAGCCCTTGCTTCCGTTAAACGATAGCCCACTCACTACAGCTATATTCACTCACTATCTCAGAAACATGTTATCCAAACTAGGTCACAACCAGTTAGCATTTTCAGGACATTCTTTCAGGATAGGTGCAGCCTCTTCAGCATCCCGCAACAAAGTTTCTCCACATATTATACAGAAATTAGGTAGGTGGCACTCTACATGCTATACAAGATATATTCCTAATCCAGAAGTCGAAATCCTAGAGACCCTTACTTCTCTAACTAACTGATGTTACTATTATGCAAGTTAAATAAAAAGTTTTCACCTTCTTTTTGGCCTCTTATTTGGCTCACCATGTCAATTATACACCTGGGCCTAGTAGCTGCCAGGTGTCCACATTTAATCCTGTCATTCTTCATTACAATTCACTGTAAGCACCTACCACAAGTAAAAGGCTTGGCCTGTGTTTGTGGGCGGAGCTGTAAGCCTTAATTTCAAGGTAGCAGCCTCCCAGCTCCGAGTTCACGATCCTGTGAACCCCACCTCTTCTCTTCCCCTTTTTAAACCCATTTACCTAGGTAGCCCTCTTATTTGGCTCACCACATCAATTATACACCTGGGCCTAGTAGCGGCCAGGAATCCGCATTTAATCCTATCATTCTTCATTACAATTTGCTGTAAGCTTCGATCACAAATGCATTTCATTATATGATACACACTTCTCACTGTATAAGATAATGGTTTCTGTCATTAGAGCAATGTATAAGCAAAGCTAAATGATGTCCCTAACGGCCCCTCATACTTCTTTCACTTCTATTTGCTTTGCTTGGCTTTGCTGTACATTAAAAGTGGATATTAGCTGGCAGGGGTAAATTAGAGGAAGGAGGGAATGTCTACCTCACAGACTTTTTGGAAGATCCCTGCCCCCCAGGAGCAGGATACTTTACCTCATGATTCATGTGTGTTAGCACTAAGATAAAATAATTTAACTAAGCTCACTCAAATCCTTTTTTTACACCTCTGGTCTCTACTTTTACTGATTACAAATTTAGGGATGCTGGGGGTTTTTTCTATTTTTTTTTTTACATTGGTGCACTAATCCCACTTTTCTTTTCTCAGGTCCTTGATGTTTCTCAGTCCCTATTACTACATCCTCAGCCCACTGACTTCTCCATCTCTCATATTCACTGGCAGAGAAATATGCAGACTGGACAGCTCTTTGTCAGCCTTACCTTGTGTTGGTCTCATCTTATGGACGACACCCACCACTTCCGCATATTCTGCCGTGGGGTGACTTGCCATCAGGCATCACCTTTCCAGGCTCACTTGCTTGGTCTCGCACATGCATGTATTTATCGTGTAGTAGGACTAGCAGTTCCAGATCCCCTCCCATCTGTTAAGGGGAGACTGGAATTTGCTGTTCAGCCTGTTGGTAAGGATGGATTTGAATCCATACCACCTGCTTGGGGACAGCTGGTTTTGGAATATATGGAGCAGATACACACTGAGGTGTAAGTGTGTTTATTCTTTGCATGGGACAGTCTTCCATCTCCTGCATGGAGGTATTCTGCAGTAGACATTAAAATTTGTATAACAAATAACTAATTTTGGTGCTGGACATCTTCAATATATAAAATATCATAATATATGCTTCCAATATATATAGATGTGTAAAAGGAATAGAGAGATAAATGGTATTTGTAATTAATCAGCCATAGTGTAGTTGGAATGGGGTTACTGCTTATCTATATACATTTTTTATGCTCTTTTTAAGATGCCCTCCCAGCTTTAAGATCTAATCAGCTTCTCTGCATAATATATTGTTCATTCATTTTTATAGTCATCACCCCCACAAGCATCAGAAATACCTTTACATTTGTGTTTTAAAACCAGTGAATGAAGATCTGTGACATTTGTTAAATGGTGCAGCTACTGCAAAACCATTAGATCAATGCTCAGTGATGTGCTCTTTGAATGGTGAAATAGAGCTATTTACAGGTAAAAATATACCAGGGATATTGTAATTAAGAAAAGTGGATTTAAAAATAATTGTTAATCTTATTATCAGAAGTTGAATAATAAACTTAACTTGATTGAGATCTGTATTTTTAACAGTCTTTTACTTTATCTTTCTGTATATGAGAAATCACTAGCAGGTTTGTATGTGACAGCAGGTTGTAGGGGCATAATATAAAAATATTTATTAATCCATTCTGTTGAGAAGTGCTTTCTATTAGTACATGTCCATCCAAACTCACGAACTATAGAAGAGCTGACCACAATGTTTACAGTTCAGTTTGGACCACATTTAACCAATGTGGTTAAGTGCAAATGTAAAGAAGGAAATAACAAGGAAAAAGGCAACTAAACTATTTAAGACTGAAGGAACAGAGATTTTTCTGAAATAGAGAGAACAACAAAGACAGCAGAAATGCAATTAGGCTAGCAAAAATAGAAAATGAAGCACATATTGCAAGGGAGAGCAAGACTAATCCAAACTTTTTTCAATATATACGGTCAAAAACTTATGAGAAAGTGCACTGGACCTTTCAAAAATAATATGAGTGAGTTGATTAGGGAGGATAAACAAAAGGCTGAAGTTCTGAACACATTCTTTCCATTGGTATATATCAGGGAACAAAGAATGGTACAACAGCCTCAACAAATAACAATTACAACCCTACCATTATCAGATATTGAGTTACCACAAGAAGAGATCATGAGAAGCCTGGACAAAATTAAGACTAACAAAGCACCTGAACCTAATGGTATATATCTAAGGGTTCTTCAGAAACAGTCCAGTGTTAGCAAGAACACTTATTTTTCTTTTTTATAAATGTTATAAAAGTATAGAAAAGATACAGGTGCAAACAAAGAGTACACAGCATACTGAATGTACAGTATACATTAAGGAGACCCATCGCCTATGAATGCCATGTAAGGATAAGCAAAACATAGATACTCTGGGACAACAGGTATCAAACTGGAGAGAACAAAGAGGAGAATAGACATAGAGCAACAAGAAATGAGAGAGAAAGGAGAAGGGATGAGAGAAGGAAGCCAAAGAGAGGAAAGGGGAGAGAGGAGTAAGAATGAGCAAGACGACTCTTTTAGGCCTCGATTCAATTGTCTGACCTAAATCAGCCAGTAGGGCAAAAATGGATACTGGCCGACCAAAAAAAAGAGTCTTTCAGTATTCAATTGCCCTGCCAGCTGAAAACACAACAGACGTTAGGCCACAGAAAAGGACTCTTGGCCAAACGTCCATTTTGTGCATTAAGTTCTCAAAATTCACTCTAAATAGTGTGGATAATGGGAACTTCAAAGGAAAAAAAGTTAACGATCAGTGACTGACACACTGTCACGCCCCGATCGTTAGCTTGTCTCTATTATACTGAACTGTCCTCCTTCTGTCTTGCTTCTTTTGTATTCTTATCTTCTCTCTCCTTCTTTCTTCTTGGGGTCCATTTTCTTTTTTCCATCTTCTCATCATTAATCTGTAATAAAAAATCAATAGATATTAATACATTATCCATACAAATAACCTGCACATCCATTCATATGATCCCTCCATTTCTCTGCTGCTGTGTGCAGCTGCGGAGGTGGTGGAGAAAGTGAATAGCAGCACATCCCACCTGTGTACCTTACGGGCCCATGCCCGTTCCATTGTGAGTGAATTTGAACATAAATTCCTTTATTTATGGGCAATCTCTGTTCAAATTCCCAGCCAATGCACCTCCCAGCCAATCGGCTTAGAGTGGGGGATTGACGGAACATGCTTGAAGCTGATTGACTGGGAGGTGTGTAAGCGCATATCCAACCCAATGGCTGTTAGGGAATTTTAACAGAGACTGCACATGTGGAACGGGCATCGGCCCTTGAGGTAAACGGGGGAGTTCTGCTATCCACTTTTTCCACCACTACCGCCACTGCAGCCACACACAGTGGTGGAGAATTGGAGGGATCATATTTTGATTTATCATGTTTTGATTTAGAATGTGGACACAACTTTCTAATTTGGGCAATTTTTGAAATATTAACCCACACATCTCAGCATTGTTTTTCCCCTTGCATTGCAATTCGTTGCATACTCATCTGACATTCAAGGGATTAAACTATGCATGGATGTGTGGATTATTTGTATGGATAATGTATTAATATCTGTTGAGTTTTATTACAGATTAATGAGACGATGGAAGAAAGAAGACAGACCCCATGAAGAAAAAAGAGAGAAGAAAGAAGATAGAATAAGAAGACGGACAATATTTGACCACGGTGCTGAAGACTCCACTGGACATCAGGATTTATGGTAAGTGTTTTTTCAGGGGCTGTTGCTTTGTAAATTAATTGGATTAGCCCTACGAGTGCCAGTGGGGTAATTATACCCCCCACTGGCACTCATAGGGTTAATTCTACTAACATTGGACACATTTTTTAGGTAGTTTGGATGTACTGATAAGGGGCTTAGGGCCCTATATCAGTACATCCACTGGGGACTTTAACTTTTTTTAATTTCAATTGCTGCGTTGTCTGTTTTAAAATCCTAAAATGGTATCTGCTCCCCAAAAAAAACGGTTTGTAAACTTCCGAAGATAAAGCAAATCCCTTATATGATCTTATGGGCTAATGTAGTCAATGGAATGGCATCTTGCAGCGTTTTCATTTTTTGCTATGGGCAAAAACGCATCTAACTTTATCGCCTAAACCCAAAATATCCAGCGCTGTATATCAAACTGCACTTCAATACCAATCAGTATTTAATTGTCTATACAAGAAGCAAAAAAGAAGAAAAGCTCACAGCGCCAACTCACCATAACATGTCCATGTGATAAAAATGTTTTAATGTTAATATAATAAGTGTATATATAGACAGCAGCTAGGAATGCGAGCGTTCTCCGGTCCCCCAGACATCAGGCCGAAGCCCAAAATGCAAACAAACAAACACAAAAACAGACCCGCCCACGTCTATGTAAAAAATGAATGTGTAACCTGGATAAAGCATATATAATATTTCTTAGTAAAATAAGTTAGATTTTAGTTGTCGCAAATTGGCCAAGTCGTGGGTAAGCTTGCCACCTTGCCAAGGTATCTCACCATCCGGCAAGTCCTACTCTAATACACCTTTGATGCCCTATCCAAAATTTAAAATAAAATGTAAAATTCCCTGATGAGATGTTATTATGAACATGTTGGAGAGCAGGGGACCCTTTAAATATGCTCTTTTTGTTGCTTTTGGGTCCCAGTGTGGTGCAATTAAAAACAAAAGACATACATTATAATAAAAAAGATGTAATAAGAAGACTTACCTGATACACTAAAACCCCAAATTGGGTCTGCATAGTGGGAGTATGAGAGAGATGTGGATTCAACAGTCCCTTCCATATCTGAAACCTTTATATCAACCCCCACAGGTCAGGAATCGATTGTAAAAGGCCAGGATCCATTCAAGCTACAACAGGCTTAAAGGGATAGAAATACTTCTTTTATCTTTATTTTATTTTGTTGGCATTAAAAAAACCATGAAGATCGATATAAGTATTATCTCTCAAACCTTTATGGTTTGAGAGATATTCACAAGCAACGTTTCCCCTCCTGCCCCTTTTACCCAGTGTAAGCCATCTCTTCTCAGATGTGGCATGCAGTCCATAGACCAGACAGATAACAGAAGGGGACAATCTTCTTCCTATGAGAATGAAAGCCCTGCCCCCTTGACAAGTTGTATAGGTTTTTCCCTTATCTTAATTGAAAATTGTCCCTCTCTGCAGTCTACCTGGGCACCTCCCTTCTGCTCTGGCTGAGCAGTGTTACATCAGTAAAAGGGTCGGGAGGGGGATTCTTTATCATTCAATTGTACTACAACTCTGACAGAATCGAAATAACACTCTCCAAGGTTCAAATACTATGAAGATTAATTAGAGCTGCTTTTATTATGAAACATTACTATCCCTTTAAGGCCTATTCTTAAAGGCAGAGTATGAAAAAGAAATACTGTGATACTATAAGTGCAATAATATTAGTGTAATACATGAAAAAATTTTTTTATATAATTAAATGGGACTGGTTACAAGGCTGCTAAAATGAGCAAACAAGAAGCAAAAAAGAAGAAAAGCTCACAGCGTCAACTCACCACAGCATGTCCATGTGATAACATTTTTTAAATGTCACTATAATAAATGTATATATAGACAGCAGCTAGGAATGAGAGGGTTCTCCAGTTTCCCAGACATCAGGCCGAAACCCGAAGTGCAAACAAACAAACACAAAAACAGACTAGCGCTCGTCTATATAAAAATGAATGTGTGCCCTGTATAAAGCATATATAATATTTCTTAGTAAAATAAGTGAGATTTTAATTGTTACAAATTGGCCAAGTCATGGGTAAGCTTGCCACCTCGCCAAGGTATCTCACCATCCGGCAAGTCCTAATACACCTTTGATGCCCTATGTAAAATTAAAATAAAATTTAAAATTCCCTGATGAGATGTTATACTGAATGTGTTGTAGAGCAGGAGACCCTTTAAATATGCTCTTTTTTGATATTTGAGTGCACATATTTTAGGCTGACCAGACCTCACCTTTATCCAGGGACGCATAGGAAAAATGTATACTGCAGGACTGCTTTGATTTCAGTGAATTACTGAAAAATGGCTATTTCCTATGTCTCCCCAGTTAAAGGTGAGATCTGGACAGCCTAATATATTTGATACTGAGAGACATCTGTTCTCTCTCCTTTTTATATGATCGGGCACAAGATATATGACCATCCTCTGGTGTGATTTATTTGAAAGGCACATTGAGAAATTCCCGGTACTGGAGAAAAAATATCCCCTCTGCATACAAGAGACTGACAAGTGAGTGGATATTATTTTTAAGTTGTATGTTGAAGATAAAAAAACTGACTGTGAAAATCTTTTCCTCTTTTCCAATTCCTGTGTGAACATTTTGGAAGAAAAGAAAAGGGATTACTACAATCAATAACGTTTGTAAAATTGAAAGACTGGATGTAAACAGTGAACTTTTAAGGGTGAAAAAATATACATTTGTGTATGATTGAAAATGGACTATATCTGTAATAACAAATATTTATTATAAGTAATTGATAAAGGTGTATATATTGAATCGCCAGGGTATGTTATGTATATAGTGAATAAATATATATTTCTAGGAATAGTAACTTTATTGCTTGACAGGTTTTCTTTTTTACACAGCACTTCTAATTGAATAGCTTCCCATGGTTGAAAAACTTCTATTGGCTGAAAAAACAGCCGTCGGACCTAACTAAATTGAGGCCTTACTCTTCTGGCTCAGTGCCATTATTCCATTTATTTTTTTATTACTATTTATTATTGCCTGAAAAACCTCCTGGTGAAAAAGCTGTGGCTTTGAAGCAAGTTGAGCATAAGATTTTATACACTATTTGTTATTTTTCATGTTAATATATGTAGGATATTATTTTTCAACTTCAGCAGATCAAGATTTCTTGTTATTTTATATGGGAGGTGAATCTCTGTTGCAGGATGGATTTCAATACCCTGCATGCTGGTTATAGACTACCAGTGTAAGTCCATGCTATATTTATTCTTTTCACATTGAAGTTTCTATTGATGGTTTTGCACCCCTTCTGGTTGTTGTCTCTTGTTTTTGCCATATTTTATATATATTGGGATAACTTTGTTATGTTGCAGAGTCTTTTCTCTCAGAAACAGGCAGGAAATACTGAATCAGACTGTGTACATTTATTTTAAATAAGGCTTTAGGCAACCAAAATACATACAATAAAACAAAACTCAACTCTTACTGGAGTACCAACTAAACATAGATGATTATATCTACATTGTTGGATAGCTAAGCTGATTACTAACACCCATAAACAATGTGCAGTAACACAAATGTTGTTTGGTGGGAGACAAAGTTAACATTATTGCAGTCTCACAGCTCAGATCTGTCTTTCTTTAGACTCCCTCCCTGCGGACTTCCTATAAAGTCCTCAGTCATAAATTAGTCTGCAGGTGAAGCTAAAAGGTAGAGCCCTAAGAACATGCTGGGTTCTAAATACCTTCCTTTTATTACTTTGCTTTTTCCCAGCATCACATATTGTCCCCACTGATCACAGTAGAGTAAGCAACCATGGAGAAGAAGAAGGCATGACCCCTGGAAAGTGCAGTTGCATTTCCCTTTTGAACACCAGCCTGTCACGGTTTGTTAAGACTCTCAGACGTAAGGTTTAGGTAAAAACATAACTTTATTGAAAAGTTAAGGCAATCCCATAGGGTTTTCATACACATACAAACATCACATATATATATATATATAAGCAATTGACAATTGAGATAGGTTCTACCGGCCTTGCAAATAATACTGGCAAGGCAACCCAAGCGATAATGAAGGAATAGAGATAAGTAGGCTCTACCGGCCCTGCCAATACCGGGTAAGGCATCTGTAAGATGGTAACGTACTGGTTCTACCTGCCTTACCAATACCGGGCAGGGCAGCCTGAGGAATACACAAGGAATAGGCTCTACCGGCCCTGCCAATACCGGGTAAGGCAACCGTGGAGTGGCAACGTAACAGGTTCTACCGGCCTTACCAATACCGGACAGGGCAGCCCAGAAAGGATACCCAAGGATAGGCTCTACCGGCCCTGCCAGTACCGGGTAAGGCAACCTAAAGGTGGCAACGTGAAAGGTTCTACCGGCCTTACCAATACCGGGCAGGGCAGCCCAAGAAGGGAGACACCACTAAGACCAGTGACTGTCAGATGACAATGACAGTAGGATGGTAAATAGAGTATGCTGTCTCACCCAAGGAGAGGCTAGTGTCGGTACACATCTGAAACAAGTGCTGCTAGGACTGGACAGCACCAGGACCCTGACTGCAAGTCAGGGAGTAAACCAGTGTCCGCACGCTGGGACCAACAACTGTACCTTGAGCCGCAAGGCAAATGAAGTAAACCAGCGTCCGCACACTGGAACCAACAGGCAGTAGAATGAGCCACAAGGCCAATGGAGCAAACCAGCGTCCGCTCGCTGGGACCAACTGACAGTATAGTGAGCTGCAAGGCTAATGGAGTAAACCAGCGTCCGCACGCTGGGACCAACAGACAGTATTGTGAGCCACAAGGCTAATGGAGTTAACCAGCGTCCGCACGCTGGAACCAACAGACAGTATTGTGAGCTGCAAGGCTAATGGAGTAAACCAGCATCCGCACGCTGGGACCAACAGACAGTATTGTGAGCCGCAAGGCTAATGGAGTTAACCAGCGTCCGCACGCTGGAACCAACAGACAGTATTGTGAGCTGCAAGGCTAATGGAGTAAACCAGCATCCGCACGCTGGAACCAACAGACAATATAGTGAGCCACAAGGCTAATGGAGTACACCAGCGTCCGCACGCTGGGACCAACAGACAGTATAGTGAGCCGCAAGGCTAAAGGAGTAAACCAGCGTCTGCACGCTGGGACCAACAGACAGAATGTCGCCGGAGCGACAGGAGAGAAATATCGCCACAGGAACTGAACACAGGAAACAGCAGGAGCAGGCCGAGGCTCAACCGGGAAGCGCACCGCAAATCGACTGGCAACTGGAACGACAGCAACCGGAACCGGACTGGAACTGACAAACAGGCAGGAACACAGGAACAGGTAAACTCAGGAACTCAGGAACAGGCCCAATAGCTTCAGCAGACAGGCAGAGTGAATGCTGTCAGAGACACCAAGAAAGGGCAACTAAAGGGTGCACAGACTGAGTTTAAAAAGGCAACCAGAGGCGGGCTGACTGCAGACAGCCAATGGGAGCCCCCTGCAGGTGATAGACAGAGAACTGCAGCAATCACGGGCACCGTGATACAGCCCTTTGCTCAATTTTAAAATGAAGCGGCTAAAAACTCAGGAAGCAATGCATAACCGCTGATCCATTTCAGTGGGGTATGTTTTTGATTAACTGAAACTGCCTTCCTAGCAGGTAATAGTTCAAGGATTCAGTCCATTTAATTCCCAAACACTCCTTTTTGACTATTGACTATTTTCATTGTTGTTTAACTTTCTACTAATTTAAAGAACTGAATGTTCTTCAGTCCAAACTAGTTGTGAGAAGACATCCTCAGTCCCTACATCAGGTGCATCACCTTGTACCAAGAATTTTTTTTAGAAGACTGGCCTCACTAAGACCAGCTGGGAAAAAAACCCCACCCATTTACTTTTGAAAAGCCTGTTCAGCTTGATCATTATAGGCTGATAATCCAACCTGATACATTGAATCAATCAATGCTTGGTCCCAGTGGGCAAGATGCTAGAGAGCGATGACTAGGGTTTCAGGCTGGCTGGCAGAGGCTGCTCTCTAGGCCTTGCTGTGGCCTATGCTGGGTATAGATCCTGGCCACAAAGCCATATTAGTGCCAACCAGAGGAGCCACACCGCATCCTGAATGACAACCCAGAGAAAAGCAGGTACCCACTGGGGTTGAAGTAGATAACAGGACAGACAACCTACCTGAAGTATTTGTTGATTTTATAGAATTGTAAAGCGCTTTGAGTCTCACAGGGAGAAAAGCGCTATAAAAATCACAAATTATTATTATTATTATTATTATTATTATTATAGTTGTTGAATTAGGAACACTGCAAACTTGAGCTTGATTGATGAGACAGAAGACAGGATTAGTCGAGATCTGACTGGTGGTCGATGTTCAAGTGGTTGTCGATGTTCGACTGGAAGACAGGATTAGTCCAACTGGTGGTTGTTGTAAAACTGAGGGATCAGGGAATAGAAGCCCACCAAGGTCGAAGAAGAAGGGTCAGGTCAGGAACTGGCATACAACGCAGTACCAAGCAGCAGATGGAAGAATGGTAGAACAACGGAGCCATGGTCAGAAACTAATGGTCAGATTGGAAGAATCAGATTGGAAGAGTACAAGGAGGCAGGTAGAAGAGTAGTCAAAAAAACAAAGCCAAAGTTGGTAGCAGGATATCTGAGGACACAGTACCAAATCGTAGAGCAGGAGGAAAGTCAAACGAAAAGCTGTGTCAAGACACAATGAAATCACACAGGAACAAGACTGGAATACCATGGTGATTCCTCTAGCAGCCAGGGGAACAGTCCTCCTTCCAGGCTAGATGGGATGCAGAGCAGGCAGAAACCAAGGCAGGTGGTGGTAATAGGGGACTCTATTATTAGGAGGGTAGATAGGGTAATCTGCTGCCAGGAACGTGAATGCCGAACAGTATGCTGTCTCCCGGGTGCTTGGGTTCGGCATGTTGTGGACAGGGCTGACAGATTGTTGGGAGCGGCTTGAAGTGATCCAGCTGTCTTGGTACATATTGGAACCAATGACAAAGTAGGAGGAAGATGGAGGTCCCTAAAGAATGATTTCAGGGATTTAGGGTGCAAGCTCAAGGCAATGACCTCTAAGGTAGTATTTTCTGAAATACTACCTGTGCCATGCTCCAGTGCAGGTAGGCAGAGGGAGCTCAGGGTGCTTAATGCATGGCTCAAGCAATGGTGTAGGGAGGAGGGTTTTGGGTTTTTAGAACACTGGGCAGACTTTGCTCTTGGGTACAATCTATATTGCACCTAAATGGCAGAGGAGCCTCTGTGTTAGGGGAGAGAATGCTAGGAAGCTTGGAGGAGCTTTTAAACTAGGAAAGGGGTGGGTGGGTATAGATAGCAAAAATGGGGTAGATAGAGCAGATAGGAACTGGGTCCAAGTAAATGACCAGGGGGGTGGAGAAAGGGTGGGGAAAAATTTAGTCAGTAGGGAGGAACTCCTAGTAAATGAAGGTTGAAGAAAAAAGGCATGTAGGGATTAATATATGTAAAGACTTCAAAATTAATTGTATGCTAGCAAATGCAAGAAGTATGGTAGATAAAATAGGAGAACTAGAATTGCTGGCGGTTAATGAGCAATTGGACATAATTGGAATAACAGAAACATGGTGGAACGATGCACATGACTGGACTGTAAATATAGAGGGCTATTCCCTGTTTAGAAGACACAGAATTAATATAAAAGGGGGAGGTGTGTGCTTATATTTAAAAACATAGCTAAATCCAGTTTTGAGAGGTGATATTAGTGAGGAAACTGGCCAAATTGTGGAGTCCATGTAGGCAGAAATCAAGACTAAATGTGGTGTAAAAGGTAAAAAAAAGTTGTTGGTGGGCATATGCTACAAACCACCAAACATCGATGACAATGATGAGGCCCAACTGCTATTGCAAATGAGGAAAGCTGCCCAGTTTGGGCATACTATAATTATGGGAGATTTTAATTATCCAGATATCAACTGGAAAAATGAGACCTGTCAGAGTGCTAAGGGTAGCAGGTTTTTGAACACACTTCGTGAAAGCTACATGTCACAAATGGTGGAAGCGCCGACAAAAAATAACAATGTATTGGACCTAGTGCTCACTAATAACACATAAATGGTATCCAATATTAAGGTAAGAGAACATTTGGGAAACACTGATCACAACATGGTTACATTTGAGATCAGTCTGGCAAAGCAAAAATGTATAGGTTCAACCAAAACTCTTAATTTTAAAAAAGCGAACTTCAAATTGTTAAGGACTTCAATGCAACACATAGACTGGGATATTTTATTTAAAGGCAAAAATACTGAGCAAAAATGGTCAGAATTCAAATTTAGGTTGCAGAAATGTACCCAACAGTATATACCAATGGGGAACAAATGCAAAAGAAGTCACAGCCAATGTGGTTAACTGCACATGTAAAGAAGGAAATGGCAAGGGAAAAAAAGCATTAAAATTATTTAAGTCTGAAGGAACTGAACAATCTTTCTTAAAATACAGGGAGTGCAACAAAGATTGCAAAAAGGCAATTAGGGTAGCAAAAATAGAAAATGAAACTCGAATTGCAAGGGGAAAGCAAGACTACTCCAAAAAAGTTTTTCAAATATATAAATAGCAAAAACTTAAGAGGGAGTGCATTGGGCCATTCAAAAATGAGGATAAGGAAAAGGCCGATGTTTTAAACACTTTCTTTGCATCAGTAAATACAAGGGAGCAAGGAATGGTAGAAGAGCCTCCGCAAGTATCAAATAAAACAATACAATTAATAGATATTGGGTTAACTCAAGGAGATGTCATGGGAAGACTGAACAAAATTAAGACCGACAAAGCACCGGGTCCTGATGGTATACATCCAAGGGTTCTTCAGGACTTAGTGCAGTGTTAACAAAACCCCTATATTTACTCTTTAAAGATTCTATTACCACAGGCTCAGTGCCACAGGATTGGCGAAGAGCTAACATAGTGCCTCTATTTAAGAAGGGAACTAAAACAGAACCTGGGAATTATAGACCAGTGAGTTTGACCTCTGTAGTGGGAAAACTGTTAGAAGGGATAATGAGGGACTATATTCAGGATTACAACACAAAAAATAAAATCATTAGTACAAATCAACATGGTTTTATGAAGAATAGATCATGCCAAACTAATCTTTTCAGCTTCTATGAGGAGGTAAGCAGCAACCTTGACAATGGCAAGGCAGTAGATGTAGTACATCTAGACTTTGCAAAGGCATTTGATACAGTGCCACACAGAAGGCTGGTGTATAAAATAAGGAAATTGGGGCTAGGAGATAACCTTTGCAATTGGATACAAAACTGGCTGAAGGATAGGGAACAGTGTGTGGTTGTAAATGGAAAATTCTCCAGTACAGTTAAAGTGGAGAGTGGAGTACCTCAGGGTTCAGTATTAGGTCCGCTGCTTTTTAACATGTTTATAAATGACCTGGAAATAGATATAGAAAGCAAAATATCAATATTTGCAGATGATACTAAATTATGCAAAGTCATTAATTCAGAACAGGATATTTTCTCTCTACAGAGGGACTTACATACAATGTCAGACTGGGCAAACATGTGGAATATGAAGTTTAATGTGGGGAAGTGTAAAGTCATGCATTTGGGAGGAAACAATCCCAATGCTACTTATAAGCTTAATGGAATAATTTTAGGTGACTCATTGCTAGAAAAAGACCTGGGTATCCTTGTCAACTACAAACTTGGAAACAGTGACCAGTGTCAAACAGCAGTAGCAAAGGCAAACAAAGTCCTGTCTTGCATAAAAAGAGGTATCGAAGCAAGAGTGGATAACATTATTTTGCCATTATACAAATCATTTGTAAGACCTCACCTTGAGTATGCAGTGCAATTTTGGGCACCGGTTCTGAAAAAGGATATACTAGAGAGGGTACAGCAGAGAGCAACAAAATTAATTAAGGGAATGGAGGACTTGACATATGAGGAACGACTAAACAAACTTGGTTTATTTACTCTAGAGAAAAGACGACTAAGAAGAGACCTTATCACATTGTACAAGTATAAGAGAGGTCAATACAAGGATCTCTGCGGTGAGCTATTTATTCCAAGACCTGATCAGGTGACCAGGGGACACCCCTTGAGATTAGAGGAAAGGAGGTTTAGACTTCAGCAGAGGAAGGGTTTTTTTTCGGTAAGGTCTGTTAAATTGTGGAATTCATTGCCCAGGGAGGTAGTTATGGCAGATACAATGGATACATTTAAGAGAAGATTAGATACATTTCTTTCAAAAGGGAACATACAGAGTTATACTGTTTATCAGTAGGCTGATCAGGAAGGTCTGATAAAGACTAATTTAATTGGTAGCAGGAAAGCTATAAAATTCTCAGTTCTGAGGTACGAGGCGAAGGTTGAACTTGATGGACTTGTGTCTTTTTTCAACCTAATTTACTATGTTACTATTACTATGTTACCAGGTCATGAACTGGAATGATTTGATTGCACCTCCACCCTAAAGCACTGACACTCTATAAAGCCTCAGAGCAAGCACAAGACAAGACGAGGAACCAGGATCCATATAAAAAGGAAAAATAAATTAAAAACCTGAAAAGGAGTCACAGGAAAAGCAAAAATATGGCAGAGAATGAGAATTCCTGACCATAGAGAAACCCATAGATTTTCCTCCTTTTTGAAGACACCACAGATTTTCCAGTGAGGATGACTCCATTTTCTACCTATATTTTCTAATGGTGGCAAAACTTCCTGCCCCCATACTATAAAAACCCATAATTCCCTTCAATGTATCTTGGTAATAGGCAAGGAAGAAAGATGAATGAGACAGACAGAGAGAGAGAAAATTTAAAATAAATATTAAATTAAAATAAAGTTGTTTCAACTGCTGGCTAGTACTATGGCTACTGCCAGCAAAAAGAGAAGCTGGATTGACCCAGATGCTGCTGATACAGTGGTGGAGGAGGTAGGCAGCATTGATAGCCAGTCCCCCAACATTGTCCCTTGATATGTGGGGAAACATATTTAAAAAGGAGGCAGAACTGGCTAGCAGTATGAACAACACACACAGTAATATAGTAACTAGTCCATCTAGTTCAACCCTTTCCCTATTCCTGTTTACCATCGATGATCCAAAAGAAGGCAAAAAAACCCTCAATATAGCAATTTCAAATTCTGCCTTGACTGGGGAGAAAAATTCCTTCGTGATTCCAAATATCAATCAGATTTCTCCTTGGATCAACAAGCACTAACTAAATATTAATCCCAAAACTAACGTACATAGCCCTCTGTGTTCTGCTCTTTTAAATAAGTATCCAGGCCCTTTTTAAAGGAATCTAATGTATTTGAAATCGCTACCTCCTCAGGCAGTGAATTCCATACCTTTATTGTCCTTACCGTAAAGAAACCCTTCCTCTGTTGTAGATGAAATCTCCTTTCCTCAATCTAAGCGGGTGGCCCCTTGTCCTTTGTACTGCTCTGTTAATGAACAGGTCTATGGAGAGCCCTTTGTATGGGCCCTGAACATATTTATATAGTGTTATCATACCCCCTCTAAGACGCTGTTTCTCTAGTGTGTACAAGTTTAACTTTTCTAGCCTTTCTTCATAACTAAAACTTTCCATTCCCCTTACTAGTTTTGTAGCCCTCCTCTGCACTCTCTCTAGTTCCATAATGTCCTTTTTCAAAAAGGGTGCCCAGAATTGAACAGCAGGTGGGGTCTTACCATGGACCTGTAAAGAGGAATAATCATATCTCCCTCCCTTGAGTCAATACCCCTTTTAATACATGCCAATATCTTATTGGCCTTTGCAGCTGCCAGCTGGCACTGCACACTACTGCTAAGTCTATTGTCTACCATTACTCCCAAATCCTTTTCATTAGTAGATTTCCCCAGAGAAACACCATTTAAACCATATGTTGCATTTATTATTATTATTATTATTATACCCCAAATGCATAAGTTTACACTTACCTATATTGAATCTCATTTGCCATTTGCCTGCCCAGTTACTCAATTTGTCCAAATCCTCTTGTAATGAAGACACATCCAGTTCAGACTTTATTACCTTACTTAATTTTCTGTCATCAGCAAACACTGATACATGGCTCCCTATGCTTTCTGGGAGATCATTAATAAACAAATTAAAAAGAAGAGGACCCAGGACAGATCCCTGAGGTACTCCATTTATCACGTTTATCCAATTGGAGAACTTCCCATTTACTACCACTCTTTGCATTCTTTCAGCCAATTTCCAATCCACGCACAAACGTTTTCCCCTAAGCCTATTTCATTCAATTTTTACAGTAACCTCTTGTGTGGAACCGTATCAAAAGCCTTGGCAAAGTCTAAATAGATCACATCAACTGCCGCTCCCACATCTATATTGTTACTCACTTTTTCATAAAATGCAATCAAGTTAGTTTGACAAGATCTGTCTTTCACAAAACCATTTTGGCCCCTGCTAATGATATTCCTGTTCGAGATGAATTATTTAATATATTCCCTTAGCAACCCTTCAAACAGCTTCCCTACCACAGATGTCAAGCTTACCGGTCTGTAATTTCCTGGCTGTGATTTTGATACCTTTATAAATATGGGCACCACGTCTGCTTTACGCCAATCGGGGGTATCATACCTGAAATAAAAGAATCCCTGAAAATCAAAAATACGGTCTGGCCAGGGCCTGGCTTAGCTCTTTAAGTAGCCGTGGGTGTATACCATCTGGCCCCGGAGCTTTGTCTACCTTAACACCATTTAATTGTTTTAACACTTTTTCTTGTGTTAGCCAATCCCATGCTTGCTGTGACTGTTCTGTAAATGTAGTTTGCAGGTTCCTGTCCATTGTGTCTTCCTTGGTAAAAACAGAAGAAAATAAATTATTTAAAATATCTGCTCTCTCTCTCTCTGTCCCCACTGACCATCTCACCCGTTTCAGATAACAAGGACCCAACATTGTCAGACTTTAATTTTTGCCTGTAATGTATTTAAAGATTGTTTGTGGGTTGCTCTTGCAAAAATTTTTTCATTCTCCAGTATAGCTAATTTAATCACCTTTTTACAAGTTTTGTTGGCATTTTTGTATTCTGCAAATGCCTCTGCTGTCTGTTGCCTGGGGCTACAGCTGCCCCTATGCTTTCTCCTGAAAGTAATGGATACCTTTCTAGCACAGAACAATATTGAGAATGATCACAGAGGATTTCAAAGCAGATAGGATGTTGGTCCAGGGAAATATCCGATTGCAAAATTGAGTCAGGAAGGAATTATATTTACCTACTTGTTAATGGAAATGGCTGCAATGAGATTTTATTTTTTGCTTCCTCTGGATCAACAGGGGGGATATGGCATGGACTGAACTTGATTGATGCATGTCTTTTTTCAGCATCGTCAACTATGTTACTATGAGATGGCAAGTATGGGAAAAGGGAACCCTGTGTCACATTTGTCATCCCCAACCAGTCCCATACAGCAGCAAGGGACTAGTGTTGGTGATGAGAGAGAGAGTTGTGGTGGAGCAGCTGGTGTAGAGGAGTGTTTTTGGCAAAAAACAATAGGGAATGTTAGAAAGAGATGAAAATGGGGATGGGTATAACCACCATTACCAGCAGTGACAATCTGTAGTTATTGCTGCTACTGTAATTCCTGCTGCTGAGTGGTCAGAGGCAGGTGCTCATGATTATGAACAGGCTAGTTTTTCATTGACCACCATAAGACTAGGACAGGCTCCACTTGCCACCAGTAGTCTTGTCCTAGCTCTAGTGATGCTTCAGAGGCAGCACCATCTACAACATCCATTGCTCTTGTGGCTTGCATTCAAGAGGACTGCAGGCAAGTGGAGTTGGAAAGAATCTGGTAAAAAGTACATGTGAGTGTGTTTGTGTGTTTAATAAGGGTTAAAGAGGCATATTCTTTTGATTACTTGTGTATGGTTATTTCAAGGGTTAAAAAGCTCATTATTTTTGTTACTGTTTTCTTTCTTCTCTTCAGAGTGATTAAGGGTTGATTGCAAAGGGAATACACCTGGGTGTAGTCCAACTTTAAATACAGGCCCTAGGACTGTAGACAAATGGAGTTGAAAAGAATCTGGAGTTAGAACAGAAGTAGGAGTTGAAAATCAACAGAGCTCTGTAGTAAAGGTAATTTCAAGAGATTTACTACACCACGTTTAAATTTGGCTTACTTTACCTTAGAGTGAGCATTAAAGGACAGTATAATACTAGTTTAATTGTAAAACTAAGCATGGGTGACAGCAGGTTAGACAATCTCATGCAGTGCACATCCTGTCACGTTTGAATTCTTGGAGCAATCGTGCCAGGGGTCATACCGCTGTACCAGGTGTGAGCATACTTTCTTTTTAGAATCTAAGATATTGGATCTGGAAAGAAATATTGCAAAATTGTGTGACATTGGGAACCTGGAAAGGCAGTTAGAACTTACAGAGTAGGTAGTATGCGGGATTAGTGGAGAAGAGGGTGGAGTTGTAGATGAGAAGTGACAGGTAGGAAGCTGGGTAACGTAGGTAGAACAAAATAAGTTAAAAACAAGAATCAGTGGACATCTAAGAAATATTAAAATCGGATTAATTATTCGTAGCCTTTCACAGCATATGACCTTGTGTCATGGTGGAAACGTGGGTGGGCTTCAGATTCAAACCATTGAAGGAATTCTAGCCATAGAGGAGGCGATCAGCTTCTACAGTTATGGCAAACAAACAGTTTGGATATATAAATTAAAAACTAGGCACCCAAAGCTGCCTAATCATCCCGCTGCTTAAACATCTCAGCAGCAGCACTAAAAACAGCAGTTGCAAATTCCGCAATTATGGACTCAGACTCAGGAGGAGGACATTTGACAATGGCCAGTGGCAACTGGCCAACATGACCTGCTCGCACTAGGCCAGTAGGACATTGTTATTTTTTTTCTCAGGGCTTGTGTCACGGTTACCCAGAGAAGTACAGGAGTCAGTACGGTACAGTTAATGCAATTTATTAACCAAATGATAGAAAGCACAATATATACACAGGAACAAGCCGAGGGTTGCCAGCCAGCAAGCACTATTATCAGGAATAATAGGCTGCAACGCTAGACCAGACTGCTGGAGACTAGGCCTTAGCCACTGGTAGTCTCAACAGGAACCAGGAGCAGGAACCGGAACTCAGGATCTTGATCCAACGTAACGGGCTTAACGACTCACACCTGCAGTCAGTAGGGAGCGAATTCTGAATCACGCCTGCAGTCAGTATAGAGCGAACTTACTCACGCCTGCAGTCAGTATCAGAGGTTAGTCTGCCAGAGCCCCATGTCTGTCCTAGGTTGAGTGCCTGCTTGGAAGAAGGAACAAACGTAAGAGTAGTCAGAGTATCACTGTTCCCGTGATTCTGCTGTCACTCTCTGCTGTGGTGCTCTCTTAATAGCGGAGCTTGTTTAGCCCGCCCAGGGTGGCCTTCATATACCGGGCCTCTGGCACCTGTCAGGTGCCCTTTCGTGGTGTTCCCGTACCTGTACATCCGTTGCTGTGTTCCTGCGTTCCTGTGTACTGATTCGGCCCGTCTGACTACTCTTGTTGTTCCTGCTCCGTGTTTGACCCTGCTTGGCTGACGATCCTGCTCTGTGATTGACACAGTTTGGCTGATACTTCTGCTCCGTGAATGACCCGGTTTGGCTGACGTTCCTGCTCCGTGACCTGCTTCCTGTGTTCCTGCGAGATCCTGATTATATGTCGCCTGGCGACATTCTGAACTGTGTATGCAGTGCTGTGCAGACTGATCACCCACTTAACCCTTGCAGAGCTTGTTGCCTCTGCTACTGAGCCTGTCCGTGAACACTTGCAGGGCTTGTTGCCTCCGTTACCGAGCCTGTCCGTTGACACTTGCTGAGCTTGTTGCATCCATTACCGAGCCTGTCCGTTAACACTTGCTGAGCTTGTTGCCTCCGATACTGAGCCTGTCCGTTAACACTTGCTGAGCTTGTTGCCTCCGATACTGAGCCTATCCGTTTACACTTGCTGAGCTTGTTGCCTCCGCTGCCGAGCCTGTCCGTTAACACTTGCAGAGCAATTGTGGCCTCCATTAACTGTTCTTCCACCTTACACCTTATGAGCACAGAATAGCAGTTGTTGCACCGCGTGGTGCTATTGGGTGATTCCTCTAGCTCTTGCAGTGTTTGTCTCCGTTACCGCACTGGAAGGGTGTCATTGGCTCTGGTCTCATTCAGCTGGTCATTTAGCTCTTGCAATGTCTCTGACTCCATTACCGCACCTAAGGGGTGCTATTGGCTCTGGTCCCATTCGGCTCTTGCAGTGTTGTGACTCCGTTCGTGCACCAGGAGGGTGCTAGTGGCTCTAGTTCCATTCAGCTCTTGCAATACTGTTGGGTATCTCGCTGATCGCCTGTTCCTGAAGTGTTTCAGTTCTGCCTCACTGCTAAGGTGCTTTTCACCTCGCACCACTGACTGGGGTGTTATTACCATCTACTGGGCATTGGTTAAACACACCACAACAGAGACTGATTACTTACATTGGGCTTTAACCCTTATGCCACTACTGTTTCCAGTTATATGCCAGTATTGCCCCAAGCCTTATTGTGCCTGTAAAGACATCCATTATACTTATCCATATACGTGTTATTACCTATTATAGCCCTAGGGGGCAGTGTTCCTTGTTTTCGCTCAATAAAACTGTATTTTATTTTAATCTCTGGTCTGAGTGTCTTTAAAAACCGTTACACAGAGCCACAAGAAAGCACCAGAGGGGGGAGTCAGACAAGCCGGGTCATACACATTTCAGGTAGTCAGCCAGAGCCACAGGTCTGCACCAGGTTGGGTGTCCACTATAGGGATAAGCAAAAAATAGTCAGACAGAGCCACAAGTCAGCACCAGGATGGATGGAAGACTAGCCAGGTCATACACAGAGCCCAAGGGATTAGAACTGCTATGAACAACAACACAAGGGCAACTGAGTCAGGCCTCAGTCTGCCCTTTAAACCCTTCCACAGGAAGTAGGAGGAGCAGCTCAGAGGGAGGAAGTAGGAAGTTGGTAGGAGGAGACTACAGGAAGCAAACAAATAAAACAGAGGCCTGCAGCATGCTTGAAGCCTCGCGCCTGCAGATGATGCTGAAGTCAAGGTAAGCTGTACCAGCATGTGCTTTAAAAACAAAACAAAAAAAAATAGTCCTACAAAAAAATTAAACAGTTTTTGGAGGTTTGTTTCTAACAGGCCTAAGTACTACAAATCAATGTTTCCTCAGGGCTTGGGCCTCTAACAACAAATCAAACAAATCATCCTCTACCAAATACTCTATCAAGTCAAGTATCAGTCCACCCCAGTGGCAGCTTATGTCATGGGGTTCCTGTCTATCACTTTACATACAAATTTCTTATTTTATTGATTTTTTTTTATTAACTGTATCCCCAATACCAGTCAAGAAACTGCCCCAAAACAAATTCTCTATTCAACTGATTAATTCCCCAGACTCCACCCACTAACACAGGCACCCTCCTCAGACCCCTTTTCTACCATGTCTTATGGGTTTATTTATTTTATTTAGGATTTATTTTTTATTAACTGCCCCCCAATCCCAGTCAACCACCCCCAAAAATCATCCCCTGTTCAACTGCTTCTTTCCCCACATCCCACCAACACAGACACCCTCATACCCCTTTTATACTATGCCTTTGGGAAATAAAATAATATTTGTTTTATGCTGTGTGTAGCTTCAATGTTTCCATTGATTTCAATTGAATAAGCTAGGTGAAAAAAGTGGAAAATCTGCACTTTTTGCTGGAAATTTTTCTCCAATCGGAAATTGCCATTTTTCGCCGATTTCAGTTTGAGGTGAAAAGTTTTGTGCACCACTAGATGTATTCTCCCACCCTAGTTTCTATACAGATCAACCCCTGGTAGATAAAACATGCATAATTCATCTGTTCATTTACTCCCTTGGAGTAGATGGCGAATTAAACATTTCCCTGAACCTCCTCCTATTAGGGGTTTAGGTTCCTGATCAGTTATCATATATTTCAATTCAGCCATGGTATGTTTGGCTTTTAAAAATATTTAAGAATTGGTTTATCTGACTTGTCAGTTTCCAGTGCTTGCCTAATAGTAGCCCTGTGGTTTGCTATTCTCTCCTTAAAAGTCATAATAGTTTTCCCTATTAATAATAGACTACAAGAAATAACATAGTTGCTTTTACAGTTTAAATTGTATTTGATCTCAATTGTCTTACCAGTATGAGGGTGTTTGAAACTGAATTTTGTAATGAGCGTATGACAATTACCATTGCAGCTATAATAATTTGTTTTCTTTTGAGGCAGCCAAGTGGTGTATAACATTCTACTGGATCTGTATGAACCAATAGATCCCATATACTTCTTTCCTTTGTATAACTAAAGAGTGGTTGTTGTGTAAGTATTGCTAGTAAAGCTAGTAATGATTGATCCGTAGATACTATCTCCCACTGCATCCTGATGTTTTTTGTATGGTCAAGCATTTTGTGGTGAAAGTGGAAGGAAAAATCAATTGATTAAATTGATCCTTTGTGTCGTTCTTCTTTAGTAAATCCATCTGATATTTTAAGTGCTCTCTCTCTTGCTTCATTTAATAATTCAGGTCTATAATGACTTACCTTAAACAGGGCTGGTGCAAGGGATTTTTGCCACCCTAGGCAAAACCTAATTTTGCCGCCCATTTGGCTCTACCCCTTGTGTCCCACCCCTTTATACCCCACCTACTTATACCCCACCTCTTTTCATGATTGTTACCTCTTTTCATGATTGTCCTCTCTAAGCCCCCTGGGACTGTCTGCCCCTGGTCTGGAGATGCCTGTAAGAGATGCCCCCCACCAGCTCCATCTTGCCCCATCAGCTCCATCTTGCCCCATCAGCTCCACTTTGCCTCCATCAGCTCCAACTTGCCCCCACCAGTTCCACTTTGCCCCCATCAGCTCCAACTTACCCCACCAGCTCCAACTTGCCCCCACCAGCTCCACTTTGCTGCACCAGCTCCACTTTGCCCCCCATCAGCTCCAACTTGCCCAATATCAGCTCCAACTTGCCCCACCAGCTCCGCTTTGCCCCCACCAGCTCCGCTTTGCCCCCACCAGCTCCGCTTTGCCCCCACCAGCTCCACTTTGCCCCCACCAGCTCCACTTTGCCCCCTCAGCTCCAACTTGCCCCTATCAGCTCCAACTTGCCCCCACCAGCTCATACGTGGGAACTCTCCGGATTTGCCCCGGAGACTCCGGTTTTGACACTGCTTTACCATGTCTCCAGGGCATAGGCTGATTCCTCCGGATGATTTCTATTTAACTCTACCCACTCTTACTGTTTCCCCCGTTGTAACTCCTTCCCCGGACTTCTTTTGAGCTCTGTTTCACACCTTTAAGCCCTCCCCCGTGTGTGTCAACTCCACCACTTTTTGATGCAATTTGCTTCATTATTTTCACCCCCTGCTGCACCAGAGGACTCCCCTCCGGGTGGACATCTGTGGAAAGTTCCCAGGTATGCACCAGCTCCACTTTGCCTCCTCAGCTCCAACTTGCTCCCACCAGCTCCACTTTGCCCTCTCAGCTCCAACTTGCCCCTACCAGCTCCAATTTGCCCCCTCAGCTCCAACTTGCCCCCATCAGCTCCACTTTGCCCCCCATCAGCTCCAACTTGCCCCCCATCACATACCTGTAGCTTCTGGAGCTCCCGTGGTGTCTTCTCTACAGTAATGCAGAGCACACTGGGAGTCATGATCTACATTACTGCATTACTAAAGAGCCGACCACGATGAGGGAGCACAGTAGCAACACAGACCTGACTGTGTTGCGGTTCCCATCTTGGTGCGTGCGTGCACAGCTCTTCTTCTGCATGCCCGCTCCCCCAGTTCATGTGCGCCCTAGGCCGGTGCCTACCTCGCCTATAAGTGGCGCCAGCCCTGACCTTAAACGTGATTTAAATTCATCTATTTGTTCCAGTGTTTTTTTGTGTTTTTTTGGTGTGAACCATACTGTTCTTTGATCTGGAGGAGCAGGCTAGGAGTTTGATGTTGCACATCTTTGCTGTTTTATTTTAGACCTATTTTTGCTGGACAGGGAGAAGAACAGTATAGCATGTGTCGGGGTTAGACTCATAGCCTGTTCCTACAGATGCTATCCAGTTAAATATTTGGGAATTGGGCTCCCAAGCGGGCAGGTGCACATCTGTGAGAAGGGTGGGCATTTGTCCACTGGTGCTACTATTAGTGTCTGATGGTTTGACAGTTGTACTTGTAGGGTGTTTACCAGTTACGTAGGCCTAGATTTAAAGGCAGCTGTTAAACCATCCGCTAAGTAAAAAAGGCACGTCGGCCGCAAAGAACACATGTTTTACGGCAGATTCAAAGGTAAGCGTTCAAGAATAGCTATCGGGCGTAGGCACTACAAAAACACGTTAAACAAAAACCAGCGTCGCACCTGATTTTGCATCACCGTGCGTCCCAAACACCCGTTAAAACACAACTTAACTCAAAATGTTACATTACGGCTGCCGTTGTCTAGCAACCCTGATAGATGCACAAACAAAATTCAAACCTACAGCCAATCCCAAGGCCCCAAAGTATCAAAAATGTTCAAATACACCTATATATACCTCAAAATAACGGTTACACCCTGTCTGTGTTTCGAGTTTCAGCAAGCTAGAGCACAGGACCCAGGAGTGGAGGATAGCATTTAGAGAGAGAGAGAGAGAGAGAGAGAGAAGCATACAGAGGAGTAAGGTAGAAGGATTTTGGAGAGGAGAGAGTTACATTTAAATAGACACATAGCACACTTTTGCACATAGCACATACATCCATACAAACACATACACATACATACACATAGTCTTTTTTTTTTCATCACACCTTACACATTTTAAACTTTATTTTTACAGTGTGAATCCGTGAGTGAAAGTGTGTGACAGAGAGTGAGTGGGATCGAGTGTGTCTGTGAGGGCGTGTGAGAGTGCCTGGGTGTGACTGGGTGAATGATGGCCAGGAGAGGAGGACAGGAGAGAGGGATGGGGAGACTAGTGGAGGAGGAGGAGGAGGAAGGTCAGGAGGGGATCCCTGAGCAGAGCAGGGGTGGGAGAGGGAGATACGCAGGGCGGAGGGGGACCAGGCCCACAAGAACAGGCACACAAAGAAGAAGAGGGACAGATCCTGCAGTGGGACGAGGGGTAGTGCCTGGGGACCACCACACACAGGCAGGGGCAGAGCAGGCAGGACACTCCGGGTCTGACTCCTCGCATGCCGGAGCTGAGGGGGACAGGGTCAGGGATCCCCGATATACCGAGGAAGAAAACACGGCCCTCGTGGAGGCTGTGCTGGAGAGGGAGAGTGTCCTCTTCCCGGGGGACAGACTCCCTGGCTTGTCTGCGAGGAGGAGAGCTGCCTGGAGTCAAATCTGCAGCAGAGTTAATGCGGTGGCCACCTGCAGACGGGATGTGGACTCAATCAAGAAGAGATGGGGCGACTGCAAAAGGCAGGTGAAGAGGAAGATGGGGGATGCCGCCCTGCACGCCAGAGCCACCGGAGGTGGGCCACCTGTCCCCATCACCTACAGCGCATGGGAGGAGAGGCTGCGGCAGACACTGTCATCCACCCTCATTGAGGGGGTCCCTGGAGGATCAGACACTGGGGAGGAGAGGAGCCTCCACACCACCGGTAAGTGCATCACCCCAAAACCACACACCACCCCAAACCACACACCCATCACAAACAAGCACTCACATCCCAACATCTGCTCTTCATTCAACCACACAATTGCACCAACACAGCACCCTGAGGGTTTAAACAGGGATCAAGACAAGGACAAATGTCAATGTTCAACAAGGCCAAAACCTGTCCAACTCCCTGGTTAACCCTCATGTTGCTGTGCTCATCACACACAATACACACAAACCATGCTCAGTAAAGTGTTGTATGTTAAACATCACAATTGTTGTCACACAGTGTTACCCATGTTCACACAGGGAATCCAGCACATAACCCCATGAGTGCCAGAGGGATCATCAATGCATCGATCAACAATGCTTTGGCAACCCCTCTGGTACTCAAAGGGTTAACCAGACAACAAACACATGTCGATAGGTTAACAATTACATGACACATAGGGGACATTCACTAAGCGGTGAAAAAGAGCTGATGGAGTGAATTTGACACTTGCATACCCTCACTTTACCAATTACAATGTTAGTCTATGGAGAACATCCAATAACAGGATTCAAGCTGCACAGGCCCCATTGTGTGGACTCCATAGAAAACATTGCAGATGGTGAAATGAGGTCAGCGGAGAAGTCAGCATCATAATCAGTTCATCAGGTCCACTTAACCGCTTACTGAATCACCAACAGGATGGATCAGGTCACAAATCACAGTGCCACTGAGAATAAATGCTTGTATGTGCAACACACAGGCCAAAAACAATCACACATAAGTAAAGGTGAAAAAGTTGGCCTTGGTGTTGTGTATGCAATCATTTACTCTAACTTCAATTTACATAGCTCACATTTGATTCACATATAGATCCTCAGGAGTGCTGATGCCATGGATGGATGGTACACCAGACACTATTTGCAGGATAAATATGGGAACCAAATATGAACCATTGAGGTTTGGTCAATAACAGGCCAGGGATTATGGATATCTATGATCGGGTCTGGCTGCCTCACACAGAAGGATGGATGGGCTGATCCTGGAAAAAAAAGGCCTCAATCAATGATATCCTTCAAGACTGGCTTGATTGTTGCCCCTCAGGATTCAACTTGAACAGACCTCATGGACAGAATCCTGTAATGTACATCAATCCCTGATTGCCACGGTGGTATCCCATGCATCACAATGCTATGCATAGGATACCATCATGACAACCAGAGAGGGACATGTCTAATCTGACAAAATCCAGCACTGTACGGGATGAACTGATAACATAGGGATGAATACTACTTGAATCACACTGCAGATCTCTTCAAAAAAGATATGTACAGAAAGAAAAACAACCAGATTTGTATGTGGATATGTCCCTTTCAAATGGGTACAAATAGGTCCCAACAAGATGTAAACCCAGAGTTCGGTTCAGTACGTGTGATTGTCCAACTGCCCATATATGTGCACCCTCAACAAAATAACTCATATTGATATCATCATCACAGTACATATACCCAGTATATTACACCTACTTGGATGGGTATCACTTGTATCTATGAAAGTTAATTTGTGATGGCTGTACATATATAGGCAGTTAGACAATCACATGTTCTGAACAGATCTCTGGGTTCATATCTATCAAGGATATGTTTGTACCCGTATGAAAGGTACATATACACACATATCAGACCATATTCCTCACTGTGTACCTTGGCATGGCAATGGTTAATTTCACTTGATGTAACCTTGCAGGCATCATAAAGAGATGTTTAGAAAGATGTTACTGTATGTGACAGCTGGAGATGTCAGTCATATGACCACACGGAGGCTCTTCAGCAGACCCAAAATTGAAACAATTGGAGATGGATCCATCATTGACATGGTCCACAGAGCGTGCTTACAAACCAGGAACACTTAGTAGACAATGGCAAAGATGTAGTTATCTCCAAATGGGTCAATGTGGAGTCTGCTGAAGAGCCTCCGTGTGGTCAAATGACTGACATCTCCAGCTGTCACATACAGCAACATCTTTCTAAACATCTCTCTATGATGCCTGCAATGTTACATCAAGGTGAAATTAACCATTGCTATCCCGTTAAAGAGATAGTAATACCTAAAATGTGAAAGGAAAAATACATGTCATAGGATTGATCCACCGGGTAATGCAAGGGTATCCCCACTACTGAAAGGTGTTTCATCACAAGAGTATAACAGCTCAAAGTTGAATATTCCAGGGACAATATCACTGTGGCATGAAAATGTACTATGCCAATGTTGCCAGACCATCCTCTGGCTAGCTTTGGTCCAGGGAACAGATATCCACAAAGGATGATGTGGCAACAGCGCAAATGTACAATTTCAGGCCACTGGGATGTGGCACCAAAGGAATTCAACTCTGAGCTGCAATACATGTAGAATACAACACCCATCACCAGTAGGAGTACCGTTGTTTCACACAGGGGGATACACCATACAACATATATGTTCCTTTACACATTTCAAGTATTAATATCAATTTGACACCATCATGGCTAAGTTTACTGATCACACAATCTCAATCCTCCACACAGGTTATGTGTCTCCAGCACATCAGGAGCCCATGGAGGAGGCCACCTCACCACCCAGTGAGGAGTATTTGGAGGAGGGGACCAGCCAGTGGGCACCGTACCCAACGACATCCACACCTCTTGGCCAGCTGGATGCACCAACTCTGCCTGCACCGACTTATTACAGTGACTGGATGCCCCCCACCACCTCCAGGAGCTATTATCCCCCAGCAGCAGCAGCAGCACCACCACCACCAGGGAGGCAATGGCTGCCCGGTGATGTGGCCACCACCCAATACGGGCCATACCCACAGATTGACCTACCCTCCTGGATGGCTCCCCAGCATGGCCCCAGGTATGATCCTAGGTGGGGGCCAAGCACATACCAGTGGCCAAGGTTTGACCCTTGGCCACTCGACTACCAACACCTGGGCCTGCTTGGGGAGCCCCAACAGCCTATGCGAAGGGACGTGTTTACCCCACCACCTCCACCAGCACAGACATCGGTGGGCAGCAGTGGGTCAATTGATGTGGTGGGCACATACCCATCTGCAGCACAACCAGCACCAGCAGAGGAGGACACAGCAGCAGCAGAGGAGGACACAGCACCAGCAGAGGAGGACACAGCACCAGCAGAGGAGGATACAGCAGCAGCAGAGGAGGATACAGCACCAGCAGAGGAGGATACAGCAGCAGCTGATTCACCAGGCACAAGCATCACCAGCAGTGAACGGCCCACGGGGATGGAAGCTGAGTGTATGGCTCTGCAAAGGAGACTACTCAGGTCAAGCCTCCGCACCAATGACAACATCACCAGGAGCCATAGGGAATCCCGTATAAACACTAACAGGATAGAGTCAAGGATCCATGCCCTGGAGTCGGAGGTCATGAGGATCAACACTCAACTCCATCAGCTACACACGGGGGTGATGGACCTGCTTGCACAGCTACTGGTGGAGTTGAGAGAGCTGAACCGCAGGGAGGACTTACGTTTGGAGAGGGAAAACCTGCGCTCCACAGAGGGATCCACTGCCCCCACCACCCCCTCTAATGTGACCCCCGAAGCCACACCTAGGGGGCAAAGGGTGACCAGGAGATCATCCAGGTTATCCACTTCTGCCACACAGTCTAAGCCCCCCCCCCCAGAAAAAAAAATAAAATGCCCAACATGTTAAATTTCCCCTGAATAAAGGAACATTGTGCTTTTGAATCCTGTCTGATCTGCTTTGAATTTGGTCATAGATTTGGGTGGCAGAGTTGTCTCCAATGCATTGCCAAACAATTCAGTGAATACAACTCCTGCCTAGGTAAGATGTTTGTGGGATGTTACAACATGGGTTCACATACACATCGTTGTACAAAATCAACTGTAAAAACATCCCTGTTGCCATATTACACAACTGTGTTATATGGCAATGTTGTGTGTTGATTTTGCATAACAAAACATTCCCCTTAGCCCAACATTTGGTACAACATTGAACATTCATCTACATCATATGTAGTGTTTAACCCTTTGATATCCAGAGTGGTAGGCAACGCATTGCAAAGAAATGCGTTGGGTACCACTCTGGCACTCAGAGGGTTAAGGGGATAACCAAACAAACGGCTTAGCGGTGAGATAACAAGCAGGACAGATAAATGGGACATGTATCCATATTGTCTTGGATTCACACACTCATTGTGCAACAGACTGACTGGGGAAGCCAATGTTTTCAACCTAGGATTTCAATGTGTAGCACACACATTGATATCCTGGGGTGAGCATTGGGGCCTCCAGTAAGTTGACTTGTTGTTTTTTCTAAGGGTGTAACAGACTTCCCCAGTGAAAACACTTGTCCACTTGGTCATGTACTGTGATATGTCCCAGTGGAGCAATATCACTGAACATTGATTATACTGAGCAACACATTAACTGTGGACAGGAATTCACTGTGGAAGTATGTCCCCTTTATCACCTCTTTATCACTCCCACAACACATTAGTGTATCACTGCCACCATCTGTTAGCGTGAATACATCACTGAGTCCACTCACTTGCAAACAAGTGGTGGAGTCCTGTGATATGGGTGATGCCTTTCCATGTATGGGGATACTCTACCCTGGGTGTGGTAACGCATTGACAACTGTGTTCTCAAATATATCCTCCTACAGACACAGATAGAATGGTGATGGTTCATCTTTATTGTGTCTCAAAGTACATTAGGATGTACATGTGTTTTCTGTGTATTGCCTATATGCATTGAACACCTGTATGAGAACACTAAATGTACTTTGAAACAAAAAAATAGTACTTTAGTTACACTGCTGCCCAGCTCATGTGTTGTCCACAAGGTTTGACAACTCTGTAGCTGAGCATCCTAACTGTACAGGTTATAAAACTCAGGAATTAGTGTTTTCTGTGTCTATATGAAAATGATCCAGTAGAGGTTTGTGTGAACCTCAGGTCAAACTTTGCATCACCAACAACATCAACATAAACAGCAAGGGGTGATCTCCATGAAGGTGATGTCAAGACATCAATCCAGTCACATAGAAGAACTTCAGTTCAAGGATGGATCATGTTACGGATGCCTGTGGAAGAAGAGGACAGGATTTGGAGTAGTTGACTTGAACTGATCATCAAGCAACAACAATTTAGTCTTTTTGATCCCCTCAATTTTCACAGTTACAGGTGAGTACACAAACCATTGCTTGACAATGTGTTGTGTACTCATCTGTAACCAATTATGTGGAGAACTAAGGACATGTGCCCCAGCCCTATGGATATGTGCCCCTGACATGGATACACACATCAACAAGTGTTCTGAGAGCTCCATGGAAGTAATGAATTTGGGCTGCCACTGTTAATGTGACAGTGGCAGCCCAATGTCATTTGTTCCATGGAACTGTTAGGACACATTTGTTGATGTGTGTATTCATGTCGGGGGCACATATGTCTGCACACTCACAGGTCAGCATGGTGTCCCTGGTAATCTGATCTACGTCTCATGACCTCTACATTGTGTGCCCATACCACTGTACATCCACCCCTGTGCTGCTCTTCTCAGCTGTAGCACAGTACAGGTTCCATATTGAGTCCAATGGCCCTTTAACCCCTGATGTGACGGAGTATTATCCAATGCATAGCATTGGATAACACTCTTTCGCTACAAGGCTAGCATGGTTGCTCTGGCTATGCTCATGGCAAATCAAGTTAGCTGCTGTCATTCAAGCCCTGTAAGGCGATGAACATGGGTTATGTGTTGTACCTTGTTTCTCCTGAGGGTGTGCGTGATATCCTTGGGGTCTGTATGTCAACGTGGAGAGTGGAATGGAGGATGGTTTTTGAGTCCACACACACAATTTGCCACGTCCGCTGCAAGTGCAGTGCTGTGTCACTGTTCCTGTGGGGTGAGACAGAACAAAATGTGCAGTGTGGTTAGTGTCACAGGACTGATGGGGGACTTGCATGGATTGTTTGCATGCCTGTGTTATACTCACATGTAAAGTGTTCCGTGATGAGCCTGTCTCTGATCTGTGTCCCTCTCAGGGTCTCCTCAACGTGTCCGATGTCCATGGGCACTTCCTGTATGGGGGGGGCCTGGATGTGCTCCAGCAGCCTGGTGTCCACTGCGATGTTGTGCAGTATTGCGCACGCCACAATGATGTCGCACACCTTTCCAGGTGCATACTGCAGTGCTCCCCCCGAGTGGTCCAGACATCGGAATCTTGACTTGAGGAGGCCAAAGGTCCGCTCAATGGCATTCCTCGTTCTGCCATGAGCCTGGTTGTAGCTTTCCTGGGCATGTGTTCGAGGATTGGCCAGTGGGGTCAGTAGCCAGGACTTGCATCCATAGCCAGCATCACCTGTGTAATGTGAGTGACATGGTGAGACAGGGAGCACATGTTGTGTGAATGATGTTTTGTGTGGTAGACGTAGTAGCTGTGGGTCAGGAGCATGCTAAGCAGCGTTGTGTGTACGCCTGTGTATGTGATGTGATTTTGTATTGTGAACTCACCCAAAAGCCATCCCCCTGTAAAAGTTCCATTCTCGAAATCTCTGTGGACTGAGGAGTTTTGGAGAATGTATGAATCATGTGAGCTGCCAGGATACTTTGCACAGACATTCATTATCCTCATATGGCTGTCACACACCATCTGCACGTTGATGGAGTGAAAGTTCTTCCTGTTGATGAATATCTGTGCGTCACGTGCTGGGGCCTTAATTCGGACATGGGTGCAATCTATAGCACCCATGACCCTGGGCATGCCTCCCCTGGCGTAAAAGGCCTGCTTGACTTGTATCCAGTCCATGTCGGTGGTGGGGAAATGTATATAGGTACTGGCCTTGCTTTTGAGGGCTGGCAGGACCTGGGCCAGCACCCTGGAGAATGTGGCCTGTGACATGCCAGATGCGTAACCCTCTGTGGACTGGAAGGCCCCGCTTGCCATGAAGTGCATGGCACAGAGTAGTTTCTGCAGGCCAGTTAGGGCATGGTTGTAGATGTAGATGGGATCCACCTGCTCCTTGATGACCTCATACAAGGCAATGATGCTGTCAGGCCTCAACCTGTAGCGATCAATGACCTCATCATCGGTCATTCCAAAGAGGGTGACCCTTGGGCGGTATACCCTGGGCCTTGGTGGTCGTCTATACATCCTGTGCCCTCCAGGTGGGGATGGGCTCCTGTGTGGCTGCTGAGCCAGAGCCTCCTCACTTGCAACAGGTGGTGGCTGTTGATCAGGCATGCTTGGAGGTTGCTGATGTTCCCTAGCTCTCTCCCTTGCACGCCTTCTCTTCAGTCTTCGCAACAATATGTAACCCAACATACTGTTTGCTCTATCTATCTGTCTCTATCTGTCTGTCTGTCTGTCTGTCTCTCTCTCTCTCTCTCTCTCTCTCTCTCTCCCTCCCTGAGTGGAAAACAAGCCACAAGTGAGTGTGTTGAGTTGTCCCTTTAAGTACTTGCTAGGGCGTTGTGTGGGTGTGGTGATGAGGTGAGTGCTGACCAATGGTGAGTTGTTTTTGTCCAGGTAAGTGTTTGCAGGTGTGTGTGTGTTATAAGATGTGGTGTGTTGTGCTTGTTCTGTGTGTGCCATTTGCGGACATGCAGTTGTGGGGTGCAGGTGGCGTGTTGATGTTGCCCAGGTGAGCTTGTATTTGCAGGTGTCCGCTTTGTGTGATGACCCCCATTGTTCCGTGCCATGTTGTGTTGTTGTTTTTTAGTGTGTCGTTGTCCCTGTGGTGTTGGTTGTTGTTGTGTGTATAGTGATTTGTGTTGTGTGTGCATGTTTTTGTGTTGTTTTGGCATTGCACGGGTTAATTTTCCCATTTACATGGTTGTGCGGTAAGCCTTTTGTGTCTTTTCCTATGTAACGGGTGTTTTGTTTTGGCCGTTAAGTGTCTAACGGCTAAAAAAAGTGGGTCTTAACTTTTAGCCGTTAGGTGTGTCTTTTTTTCAGCCGTTATCAGTACCGCAAGCCTTTGAATAGCTCTGGGGTATGTTTTTCCATGCGTCTGAATGCACGTAAGTGTATCGGCCGTAAGGATTGTACAACTGCCGTTAGCTGGTCTTTAGACGGATCTTTGAATTGCAACATGTCACTTAACGCACCCGTTAGTGATTTTTTTTGTTAACGGCTGCCTTTAAATCTAGCCCGTAGTGTGTAATACTGGTCCCTAATTGTGAAATGAAACTCTATGTGGCCTTTTGAACTACATTTAGAATGTTTAGGTGGCTGTCCCCTCCCCCAGTGGGTTGAGCATTCTCAACCACTTTAAGTCTTCTTTACTCCTCCTTGCCATATTTATGGGCTTCTATAGCTCTGTATTACAGTTTCAGAATGGCTATTTGGATAATATGCCTCCTTATTATCCTTTGGATGGAATTATGGTTTCCATGAAATTGAGTGCTATCATGCCTATCTTGTGTGAGGTTAGTTATATCTGAATCCCTGAATGGACATAATGGAATGCCTGCTAACTCACTATCTTGTTGTCCATTCATCAGGATAATTTTGATACAGTAGATCTAAATATGGTGTTTTTATGTTATATTTTGATTTATTTGGGATTTAAATGTGGTTTCGAGACATTGATAATTAAATGTTTGTGTGGTAAAGATTTGCTGACTCATTGTTCCAAAGTGAGGCTATGTTTGAGATGGAATACTTGGACACCATGAAGTTGCAGTGGGACGCATGGTTGTCATGTGTTATGAATATAGATGAGAGCTGGTACCATGTTAGCATTAGAAATACAGGAGGCAAAAAATTTAGTAAAGTTGATACCTTTATTGGCTAACCAAACAGATTTTGAATGCAAGCTTTCAAGACCGCTTAGGTCTCTTCCTTAGGCATGTTATACAGATAAATATGAAAACATCTCTCTTAAATACAAGTACACATTACATTGTTTATAATGGAAATCAGATAAGAAAGCTCAGTCTAAACACTGGTTCTTTGATCAGTCAATGGTAGAGGACAGATACATAGATAACTTCAGAAACAGAGGCACTGCATAAATACTGGAGAAACAATGTGAACCAACACCCAACCTAACCCACAAAGATCAGAAAGCCATACAGTCACTAAAGAATAACCAGGATGTTATTATTAAGCCTGTGGACATGGACGGAGCTGTTGTTATTATGAATACTGCTGACTATATTCAAGAAGCAAATAGGCAACTCTCTGATGGAAGATACTCTATGAAATTACAAGATGATCCCACAAAAATATATAAAACAGCTCAATTGGATATAAAAGAACTGCCCTCCAACATTGGAGTACAGATATGGCCCCTAATTCCAGCAGATACAAAAGTAGGCTCCTTCTACATGCTACCAAAAATACACAAAGAAGGAAATCCCGGAAGACCCATAATTTCAGGAATTGGCACACTCACAGAGAATATCTCTGGCTGGGTAGAAAATACCCTGAAACCCCTGGTAAAATGAACACCCAGCTTGCTTCAAGACACCACTTATCTCTTAAACAAACTAACAGACTTGGGCCCCATTTCATCCTGGCACCACAATATGCCAACCTGTTTATGGCAAAGTTATAAGAGGACTACTCAGATGATGCTCTTATCATCTGGACCGCCAGTGAAGAGGAACCTCTCAAATTCCACAAAAATTACAATGCATTCCACCCCAGTATCAATCTAACACTTAGTCACTCACGCACAAACATTAACTTCCTAGACATGACTATCAGTATTAAGAATAACTCCATCCACACATCTCTGTACCGTAAACCAAAGGACAGACCGACCTACCTAAAAAACAATAGCTTTCACCCAAAACATACAAAGAACTCCATCACATACAGCCAGGCCATCAGATACAATCGCATCTGTTCTGACATGGCGGACAATGACAAGCACCTCCAGAAACTCAGAGGAGACATTATAAAACAGGGTTACAGTGCAAGGATTATTGACAGTCAGATACAGAAAGCCACTCACATACCAAGAAAAGATCTGTTGAGCTACAAAGAACAGCATAAGGGAAACCTTGTGCCACTTGTGGTCACTTACCACCCCCAAGTTGAAGCTCTGTGCAAAATATCAAGAGAACTTCAAACAACCTTACATACAGATGAAAGACTTAAGAACATATTCCCACAGCCTCCCTTACTCTCCTTCAGACAGCCTCCCAATTTAAAATAACTGAGGGTACGGAGAGCCCTGAACAAAAATACAAAAAATGGCACATCACCCTGCCTACAAAGTAGGTGTGAAACCTGTGCACACATTTACACCACAGACAAGATACCCATACGAAACACCCAGTTACACCATAAGATCAACAGTACTTTCACCTGAAAATCATCAAATGTAAAATACCTCATCATGTGTGCAAAATGCCCAATATTTCTTTATGTGGGTAAAACTGGACAGTCATTACATAAGAAGTTTAATTCCCACAGAGCAAGTGTTAACATCAAAAAGACAGAGACACCAGTGGTAGAACATTTTTGCCAAAACGGATACAGGGTCTGGAACATTAGACCGACTGTACTGATGGGACAATTTCTCACTCAGAGGGACAGAACAGTATGGGAGGTAAAATGAATGCTGTGATTTGATTCTTTGATCTATGACCTGAATAGAGACAGATTATTTCTGTCACATTATCACATTGTGGATTAACCTTTACAACAGTCCCTCTGGGATCATAATTACCTTGGACTCCTCAGGGGAAGAATGTAATTTAAATCACATCCTCTACCATTGACTGATCAAAGAATCAGTGTCTAGACTGAGCTTTCTTATCTGATTTCCATTATAAACAATGTAATGTGTACTTGTATTTAGGAGATATGTTTTCATATTTATCTGTATAACATTCCTGAGGAAGAGACCTAAGAGGTATTGAAAGCTTGCACTCTAAATCTGTTTTGTTAGCCAATAAAGATTTCAAGTTTACAAAATTTTTGCCATGTGTTATGAGGAAGTGACATATTATATGGTCCTTTTAAGGAGTTAGCTAGCATTCCATCAGATTCAATTGGTAGCTTGAGGAAAGGTGAATCAGCCCAAATATCTCTGTTGTAGAACTATTGGTAGATTTATAAATGTTTATTGGATTTGTGATTTGACCATATGTTAGGAACATTTTGGTTATTTTCCACTCTGGATCTCTTGTGGGATATTCTGCTGGATTGTGGTACAGTGGTCCTTAGTGGACATATACTTGGTGACTAATTTTTATATATATTCATGTTTTTTTTGTTATTTTGGATATATGTATGTTATATTGGTGGCAAATGGGAATGTGGACACAGTTATCCTTACTTTACACCTAATAAATAATTTTCTAGTACTCCTTTAAAATCACTGGTACAGAGCCATTATTACTATATTCGAGATGGTTTGACTTTGGAATCAAAGCAGGCTGTTTTGATTTTGATCTTGTTTACTTTTATATTTATGTGAGATTGTGCTGTCTCTAATTTGTATTTTTAGGTTAGGAGACTCGTTGCTAGTGAAAGATCTGGGAGTCCTTGTAAACTACAAAAAATAGGTATTGAAGCAAAAGTGGAAAACATAATTTTGCCACTGTACAAATCGTTGGTACGACCTTATCTCAAATATGCAGTGCAATTTTGGGCACCAATTCTGAAAAAGGATATTCTAGAACTGGAGAAAGTACAGTGAGGAGCAACAAATTAATTAAGGGAATGGAGAACTTGAAGTATGAAGAACATCTAGACAATCTTGGTTTGTTTAATCTCTAGAAAATATAACTAAGAAGAGATCTTGTTACACTGTGTAAGTATATACAAGGTCAGTATAAGGATCTCTTTGGTGAGCTTTTTATTCCAATACCTGATCAAATAACTAGGGGCCAACCCTTAACGTTAGGGGAAAGGAGGTTTCAAATTCAGCATATGGAGATTTGTTTTTGTTGTTTACAGTAAGGTCTTTTAAATTGTGGAAATCCTTACCCAGGCATATGATAATGCCAGATACCATGGATACATTTAAAGGGATAGTAATACTTAGTTTTATCTTTATTTTATTTTGTAGGCATTAAAAAAAGATGAAGAACGATATAGTCTTATCTCTCAAACCTTTATGGTTTGAGAGATATTCACAATCAAAGTTTCCCCCTCCCGCCCCTTTTACCTAGTGTAAGCAATCTCTTCTCAGATGTGGAAAGCAGTCCATAGACCAGACAGATAACAGCAAGGGACAATATTCTTCCTATCAGAACAATGAAAGGCTTGCCCCCCTTGACAAGCTTTTCAGGTTTTTCCCTTATCTTAATTGAAGATTGTCCCTCCCTGCAGTCTACCTGGGCACCTCCCTTCTACTCTGGCTGAGCAGTGTTACATCAGTAAAAGGGGCGGGAGGGGGACACTTTGTCATTGAATTACTCTTGAACTATAACTCTGACAGTATTGAAATAACACTCTCCAAAGTACAAATACTATGATGATTAATTAGAGCTGCTTTTATTATGAAACATTACTATCCCTTAAAGAGAAGATAAGATGCATTTCTAGCAGAAAGGAACATACAGGGTTATACTGGATACTGGAAGTTCTGTTAAAGAGAGTAATACCCATTTAGTAGTTGGAAAGGCTTATACAAGTCTCATTTTCTTGGTTATACTGTGGCAAAGGTTGAACTTGAGTCTTTTTTCAACCTAATTTTGTCTGTGTGTGTGTGTGTGTGCGCGCAAAGGCATTTTTATTAGATCAACTTTTCCCAACCCTTTATCAAGCGTGAACTTTTTAAAAATGTTTTTGAAATACATTTATTTATATTAAAAGTCTGCATGTAACAAAATATAAGTACAACACAAAACAGATTAAAAAAAACTGACCACCAGGGCAAGATTGTCAGACAAAGGTAGGGATTCTGAAATGCAGTAACAAATAAGTCAAAATCAATAGCAAATACATCAGTATCAATTACTTAAACAGTCTGACACACTGTCACGGTTTGTTTGACTCACAGACACAGAGTTAAGATAAAAACACAGCTTTACTGAAAAAATAATAGAGAACCCTCACAGGTCCTGAACATCACACATATGTTACAGACACACGACAGGTTCAAATAATATAGCATACAATGTATACATATATAGGCTCTACCTGCCTCACCAAAATACCGGGTAAGGCAGCCTAGAAGATGGTGCAATAGGACAGAGGAGGCTCTACCAGTCTTACCAATATACCGGGCAAGGCAGCCTAAACTGGTACAGCAAGGAACTGATGAGGCTCTACCAGCCTTACTAAAATACCGGGTAAGGCATCCTAATCTGGTACAACAAGGAACTGAGGAGGCTCTACTGGCCTTACCAAAATACCGGGTAAGGAAGCCTATGACTGGTGCGACACGGTGTAGCGGAGGCTTTACCGGTGCTATAACGGAGGTAGCAAAGCAGCTGGTTAGATGGCGTGGAGCAACCAGCTACGGTATACCAGCGCATTCACGGAGGCAACACATGTGACTGGAGGTTCAGAGTGGAGCAAACCAGTGCCATACACTGAGCAACATGGAGGACCTACCAGTGCTATAAAGGAGGCAGCACTAGCAACCGGTGTCAGAGTGGAGCAAACCAATTACTGTATACCAGCACAATCATGGAGGCAACACTTGCGACTGAAAGGACAGAGTGGAGTGAACCAGTACCATGTATTGGACAAACACGAAGGCCCTACCGGTGCTATAACAGAGGCAGCACTAGCAACCGGTAACTGAGTGGAGCAAACCAACTACTGAATACCAGTGCAATGACGGAGGCAACTCTTGCGACTGGAAGGTCAGAGTAGAGCTAACCAGTACCACGTACTGGACAAACACGAAGGCCCTACTGGTGCTGTAACGGAGGCAGCACTAGCAACCGGTAACTGAGTGGAGCAAACCGACTACTGAATACCAGTTCAATCAAGGAGGCAACTCTTGCGACTGGAAGGTCAGAGTGGAGCTAACCAGTACCACATACTGGACAAACACGAAGGCCCTACCGGTGCTATAACGGAGGCAGCACTAGCAACCGGTGACTGAGTGGAGCAAACCAACTACTGAATACCAGTGCAATCACGGAGGCAAAACAAGCCTGTGGGCAGAGGTGCCAAACCAGGAAGGCACTGGAAGTTAGAATGTCGCCGAGGCGACCAGAGTCAAAGCAGAACACAGCCAAGTCTGGATCCAGGAACAGGAACGTCAGCCAGGCCGGGTCAGGATACCGGAGCAGGAACGTCAGCCAAACCGGGTTGGTTACGGGAGCAGGAACGTCAGCCAGGCCGGAACTGTACACAGGAACAATACAGAGGAGCAGTCAGGCTATCCGGGTCAGTACAAAGGCGCAGGAACAGGAGGGAAGTCAGAGAAGCCAAGGAAGTACACAGGAATCCACAGACAGGCGTTGCACTGGCATAGAAACACCACGTGAAAGAGTGCAGGAGCCTAGTCTATATGGGCAATACTGGGCAGGCTAACCACAGGCAACAAATGGGAAGCACCCATTGCTAACTGACAGGAAAAACAAGCAATCACGGGCACCGTGATAGTACCCCCCTCTCAAAGACCCCCCTTCTGGAAGAGGGACCTGGCTTCTGAGGGTATTTAGAGTGAAAAATACACAGTAATTTGGGAGCATGAAGGTCCTTACTCTCAACCCAGGATCGTTCTTCCGGACCATAACCCTTCCAATGTACCAAATACTGCAATTTTCCTCTAAATCTGCTAGAATCAATGATGCTTTGAACTTTGTACTCCTCCTGACCCTCTACCTCTATAGGCCCTGGCACCACAGGGTTAGTAGTATAACGGTTGAATACCAGAGGTTTGAGGAGAGATACATGGAACACATTATGGATGCGCATGGACGCAGGGAGATCCAAGGCATAAGAGACAGGGTTAATTTTACGAATCACCCTGAACAGACCAATAAACCGGGGAGCCAGTTTGTTGGACGGGACTTGTAACTTGAGGTTTCTGGAGGATAGCCATACCCTGTCCCCAACCTGAAAGGACACCGCTGGCAGCCGTCTACGATTGGCATGGCGCTGATGACGCTGGAAAGACTGACTGAGTGCCCTCTGAACCTGTGTCCAAGTGGAGCGGAGCTGCTCAATATGCTCATCCAGAGCTGGAATATGTTGAGACTGGAATGAGTCCGGGAGCAAGCAAGGCTGGAACCCATAGTTGATAAGAAACGGGGAGCTCCTGGACGAAGAGTTAACCGCACAGTTCCTGGCGAACTCTGCCCACGGCAACAGGTCGGCCCAGTTATCATGGTGATCTGTGGCAGGCAGAGGAGAAGGACAGTTGAATGCCCATCTATTCACAAAATGCTCTCCAAAATCTGGACACGAACTGGCTCCCCCGATTAGCCACCAGAACTCTAGGTACCCCATGCACGCAAAATACTTCTTTAGCGAAAACAACAGCCAATTCCTGGGCAGAGGGAAGGCCACGGAGAGGCACGAAATGAGCCATTTTAGAAAACCTGTCAACCACCATAAGTATGAATGAATTCCTTCTAGATACTGGCAACTCTCCCATGAAATCGATGGAAACGTGAGACCAGGGACGTTCGCCATTAGGTACTGGTTGGAGTAGGCCCACAGGGAGGTGTCTAGGGGTCTTGGCACGAGCACAGGTGGCACAGGCATTGGTAAATGCAGCACAGTCAGTCCTCAGAGAGGGCCACCAGAAAACTTGAGAGAGAGACCATATTAATTGATCCTTACCAATATGCCCAGCAGCCTTAGAGGAGTGGTATGTTTCAAGTAATCGAGTGCGGAATGGCTCATCAGCAAAACACTTGCCCACTGGGGTTTCCGGAGAGGCCGTGGCCTGGGTGGCCAGAATCTCTTCCCCCAGTGGCGAAGTGATACGAGTACGTAGGGTGGCTAATATGCGGTCAGGCTGTATAATGGGTACTGGGACTTCGTCCCTCTCAGTTTCAGGCTCAAATTGTCTAGACAGGGCATCGGCCCTAACGTTCTTGGAACCCGGCAAGTATGATACAATGAAATTAAATCGGAAAAGAAACAAAGCACATCTGGCCTGGCGAGAGGACAATCTTTTAGCCTCTGACAGATAGGTCAGGTTTTTATGTTCAGTGAGAATCAATACTGGATTTTTGGTGCCTTCCAATAAGTGACGCCATTCTTTCAGAGCGAGAATGATAGCCAGTAGTTCTCTGTCACCTATCTCATAATGACTTTGGGCAACTGACAATTTCTTAGAGAAAAACCCACATGGTCTGAGAGTACTCCCTGACACCAGTCGTTGAGAATGTACTGCCCCAACCCCAATCTCTGAGGCATCGACCTCCAGTGTAAATGGAAGAGATGGGTTGGGGTGGGATAGCACCGGAGCAGCTGCAAAAGAGGATTTCAGTGTCTCAAAGGCATGTTCAGCTGCCTCAGACCATTGGGAAGGATTGGCGCCCTCGTGTGTGAGGTCAGACAATAGTTTAACAATCGTGGAAACATTTTTAATAAACTTTCTGTAATAATTAGCGAACCCCAGGAATCACTGGATCGCTTTAAACCCTTTGGGCCGTGGCCATTGCAATACTGCAGCGAGTTTCTCCTGATCCATAGCGATACCTCCCTTGGAAATTACGAACCCCAAAAAAGGCACACTGGATCTATGAATCTCGCATTTTTCCATTTTACAAAATAGCTTATTTTTACGTAAGCGGAGCAATACTTCGGACACATCCTTGATGTGTTGTGACAAATTAGGCGAGTGTATAAGTATATCATCCAGGTAGACAACAACACAGGACTGCAGCATATCCCAGAGGATATCATTAATAAATTCTTGGAACAGCGCAGGTGCGTTACAGAGGCCAAACGGCATAACTAGATATTCATAGTGCCCGGATCTAGTGTTAAAAGGCGTTTTCCACTCATCACCAGCTCTAATCCAAATCAGGTTATAGGCTGCACGTAGGTCTAGTTTCGTAAAGATGGAGGAACCTTTTAACCTGTCAAATAATTCGGTGATGGTGGTATTGGATAGGCATTCTTGGGCATCAATTTATTTAGGCCACGGTAATCAATACACGGTCTTTACTTGCCATTCTTCTTCTTCACGAAAAAGAACCCAGCACCAACAGGCGAGGTGGATTTCCTGATGATCCCTCTCTTGAGGGCATCCTCAATATATTGTTCCATAGCCTGGTTCTCATCTCATGATAATGGATATGTGCATCCCCTAGGGGGCACCACCCCGGGGAGCAAATCAACGGCACAGTCATAAGACCTGTGCTGAGGCAGAGTGCCGGCCTCTCCCTTGCTGAAAACATCACTGAATTGTTGGTATTCAACTGGCAATGAGGGAGAGGCACACAGAATCTTAACCGGGTGAGAGACACAATGCTCCATACAATATTGGGACTAGGACAAAATCTCACAATTCTGCCAATCAAACGGAGGATTATGCAGCTGCAACCAAGGAAATCCCAGAATGACTGCATGGTGAGGAGAATGAATTATCTGGAACTGCTGTTCTTCCCTGTGAAGAACCCTAATCGTCATAGGTAGTGATATAGTTTCAAAAGTAATCTGAGCTGGTTCTAGTGGTCTGCCATCAATGGCAAGAGGCGATTCCCTTTTAACCAGCGGAATCTTGTGCCGTTCAGCAAAGGCACTATCCATAAAATAACCGGCCGCACCGGAATCAATCAGGGCCAGAACCTCCACTGAGCGATCTGCCCATGAGAGTACCACCTGGATGGTGGGTTTCTGTATGATCGGATCTGGGGACGGTTGAACATCACCTAGGGCCTGTCCCCCAAGGTACCCTAGGTGCGTTCGTTTCCCGGACGTACGGGACAGGTTCTTAACATGTGCCCAGTTTTACCACAGTATAAGCATAACCCCTGCCTCCTGTGGTGTGCTCGTTCCTCCTTGGTTAACCTGGGAAAACCTAACTGCATAGGTTCACAGGATTCTCGTATATGGTCATTCGATTTAGGCAACGAGGGAGGGATGGGTGGGCATAATGAACTGCTGAACCCACTGTTTTTAGGCCGTAGCCTACGGTCTTTAGCCATAAGTCTCTCACGGATCAGAGTGTCAATTAGAATTGCATAATCAATATATTCGTCCAAATCATTAGGCAATTCTCTAGCTGCAGTTTCATCTTTAATGTGGTCGGCCAGACCTTGAGCAAAGGCTGCCACCAATGCCACATTATTTCAACCTACCTCTGTTGCTAGTGTGCGTAATTCTATGGCGTAGTCGCCCACTGTCCGCTTGCCCTGTTGTATCTCCATAAGACGTTTAGCAGCAGAGGCGGTTCTACCAGGGATCTCAAATACTCTCTGAAATGTTTGCACAAATTCCCTGAATTTCTTTGTGCAAGGTTTCGCACTCTCCCATAAGGGATTGGCCCATGCCAGGGCTCTACCGGTCAGTAAGGATATCATAAATCCAACTTTATTGCGATCATTAGGAAAGGCATGAGGGGTTAATTCTAGAAATATTTCAAGTTGGTTGATATGATGGGTTCGCCATCATATCTGATTGGCAATGGTGTGGAAGCGGTTAACCCTTTGACTGCGGCCACAGAAGTCATGGTTGCATTCTCCGGTGTCGAGACTGGGGGGACCACCGGACTCAGGACAGCCTTGTCAGCGAGTATAGAACGCTCGAGAATGGTTTGTATGGCCAATGCCAACTGATCCAGGAGCTGCTCATGTACATCCATCCTCCAATGGATGTTCTGTGCATTATCCTCACCCTTATTGTCTGAGGTCATGGCCCTTTCGTACTGTTACGGTTTGTTTGACTCACAGACACAGAGTTAAGATAAAAACACAGATTTATTGAAAAAATTATAAAGAACCCTCACAGGTCCTGAACATCACACATATGTTACAGACACACGACAGGTTCAAGTAATATAGCATACAATGTATACATATATAGGCTCTACCGGCCTCACCAAAATACCGGGTAAGGCAGCCTAGAAGATGGTGCAATAGGACAGAGGAGGCTCTACCGGCCTTACCAATATACCGGGCAAGGCAGCCTAAACTGGTACAGCAAGGAACTGAGGAGGCTCTACCGGCCTTACCAAAATACCGGGTAAGGCAGCCTAATCTGGTACAACAAGGAACTGAGGAGGCTCTACCGGCCTTACCAAAATACCGGGTAAGGCAGCCTATGACTGGTGCGACACAGTGTAGCGAAGGCTCTACTAGTGCTATAACGCAGGTAGCAAAGCAGCCGGTTAGATGGAGTGGAGCAACCAACTACGGTATACCAGCGTATTCACGAAGGCAACACATGCAACTGGAGGTTCAGAGTGGAGCGAAGCAGTGCCATAAACTGAGCAACACGGAGGACCTACCGGTGCTATAAAGGAGGCAGAACTAGCAACCGGTGTCAGAGTGGAGCAAACCTATTACGCTATACCAGTGCAATCACGGAGGCAACACTTGCGACTGGAAGGACAGAGTGGAGCGAACCAGTACCATGTACTGGACAAATACGGAGGCCCTACCGGTGCTATAACTGAGGCAGCACTAGCAACCGGTGTCTGAGTGGAGCAAACCAACTACGGTATACCAGCGCAATCACGGAGGCAACACTTGCGACTGGACGGACAGAGTGGAGTGAACCAGTGCCACGTACTGGACAAACACGAAGGCCCTACCGGTGCTATAACGGAGGCAGCACTAGCAACCGGTGACTGAGTGGAGCAAACCAACTACTGAATACCAGTGCAATCACGGAGGCAACTCTTGCGACTGGAAGGTCAGAGTGGAGCTAACCAGTACCACGTACTGGACAAACACGAAGGCCCTACCGGTGCTATAACGGAGGCAGCACTAGCAACCGGTGACTGAGTGGAGCAAACCAACTACTGAATACCAGTGCAATCATGGAGGCAACTCTTGTGACTGGAAGGTCAGAGTGGAGCTAACCAGTATCACGTACTGGACAAACGCGAAGGCCCAACCGGTGCTATAACGGAGGCAGCACTAGCAACCGGTAACTGAGTGGAGCAAACCAACAACTGAATACCAGTTCAATCAAGGAGGCAACTCTTGCGACTGGAAGGTCAGAGTAGAGCTAACCAGTACCACGTACTGGACAAACACGAAGGCCCTACCGGTGCTATAACGGAGGCAGCACTAGCAACCGGTAACGGAGTGGAGCAAACCAACTACTGAATACCAGTGCAATCACTGAGGCAAAACAAGCCTGTGGGCAGCGGTGCCAAACCAGGAAGGCACCAGAAGTCAGAATTTCGCCGAGGCGACCAGAGTCAAAGCGGAACACAGCCAAGTCGGGATCCAGGAACAGGAACGTCAGCCAGGCCGGGTCAGGATACCGGAGCAGGAATGTCAGCCAAACCGGGTCAGATACGGGAGCAGGAACGTCAGCCAGGCCGGAACGGTACACAGGAACAATACAGGAGAGTAGTCAGGCTATCCGGGTCGGTACACAGGCGCAGGAACAGGAGAGAAGTCAGGCAGGCCAAGGAAGTACACAGGAATCCACAGACAGGCGTTGCACTGGCATAGAAACACCACGAAAGGGCCGTGAAAGATTGCAGGAGCCCAGTCTATATAGGCAATACTGGGTGGGCTAACCACAGGCAACAAATGGGAAGCACCCATTGCTAACTGACAGGAAAAACAAGCAATCACGGGCACCGTGATACACACATTGAAGAAATGGAAGAAAGACATAGGAAAAGGTAGCACCTTGAGCAATCCCAAGTCAAGCAGCAAACACAGAAAAAAGGAAAGCTTGCTCAGTGGTACTTGCCTCCTGGAAATGTCCGATGTGGGAAATAAGTGTGGCAAGCAGACAGGGTAGGGAAGCACCAGTGTCAGCAGAATCACAACCTTATTGAAGGAAGATAAGAGCCCAAAGCTTCTGACAGAAGAAAGGACGACATCAGTAGAGAAATGAAAGAACAAGAGGAGGACAGAAGAGGAGAGAAGAGGAAGAAGAAAAGTGAAAGATAGGAATAAGAGTAGAAAAAGAGAGTTTGTACACCCAAGAAGGAGAATTCGGCACCACCAAGAATTTATAATGAGTGGCTACTTCAACACTAATAAGTGAGGGTGCCAAGTAGTGATATAGGAAACCAGATGAAAAGAAAAGAAAATAACTACTATAAACGGCACTCTTAATTTCCCTAAACCATAAATATTAAAGATATATGAAATAGTTCTATATGAAGATGGTATAAAGTCTGAATTGTGTTTCATGATATGACAGATGTATTAGTGATCATCTTTATTATAAAATATTTTTAAGAAAGCAATATAAACTTTTTTTGTGACATGATAGGTGGAAAAATTATACAAATATAATAGGAAACATCACTGATATTTGTTTCCATCGTAAAAAAAGGAAAATCATTAGGGCTGTATACAACTCCACTGGATAAGAGAAAATTAAACAAAAATGCACAGTCTGTGTGGATTGCAATACAACTGCTATTCCAGAATCTGGTCACCACAGATCAGAATAAAATACACCGAAGACAAAAGTGGAGACTACAGAATGATAAGGTAGTATATATATTTATCCCATGAAAGTCATCCACATTCAATATTGAGTCTCCATTGGTATGTATAGCTCAACTGATAAATGATTGCAGCCTACGGCTTTGTGAAAAAGCACCAACCCTATGCGCTGACCATCGCCCCTATTGGCTATAGAATAAGAATGTAATTGTGAGATGTTAAAAAATTACTTCGCTTCACTAAAGTCCTACACAAGAGGAATATATAACAAAATAGTTACAAAATTCAGCGATATTGTTCACTGAATAGCTACAAAGTTCCATGTGAGTATACATTAAAGGGGAACATGGCATCTTAGTATTGTCACTGGCACCCAGGAAAGCTCAGTACGGTAATGAAATGCAAAATATTTATTAGAACAAATCACAGCAATAAATATGTGGTACAACAAGCAAAGTGTTACTAGCTGGCGACACTACTACCAGAAATAGTAGGCCTCACGCTAGACCACAATGCTGGAAACTGGGCCAAAGCCCCTGTGAGTCTCAGCAGGAAACAGGAACGCTAGCCCTTGATCCATCGACTGGAACACTGGAACCGTAATCTTGATCCGAAGAACAGGAACACAATGACTGCTGGACTGGAGAACTGACCACGCCTGAAATCACTGCTAAGAGACCCTGTGACTCACGCCTGCAGTCACTATATCGAGACCCTGTGACTCACACCTGCAGTCACTATATCAAGACCCTGTGACTCACGCCTGCAGTCACCAATCAGATTCTCTGTCCACAACAGTGGTCTGTCTTAGGCCAATAGTACAAATTGATCACAGTAAGGGGTACTCGTGATCACTGGGTCATACACAGAGAGGGTTCTCGTTCGTATCTGGGTCATACACACAGAGAGAGGGTTCTCATACGTATCTGGGTCATACACAGAGAGGGTTCTCTTACTTAGCCGGGTCATACATAGTGCATGTTCTCATAAATAACCAGGTCATACACAGAGTGGGTTTTCGTAGATAGCCAGGTCATACACAGAGCCCAAGTACTTCACCTAACAACAACTCAAGGTCATCTGAGTCAGGCCTCAGTCTGCCTTATAAACCCCTCCACAGGAAGTAGGAGGAGCAGCTCAGAGGGAGGAAGTAGGAAGCAGGTAGGAGGAGACTACAGTAAGCAAACAGATAAAACAGAGGCCTGCAGCCTGCTTGAAGCCTTGCGCCTGTAATCATTCTGGAGTCAATGTAAGCTGTGACAAGTATGCAGTAGCGGTCACACACAGGCTATGTATATATTACTGAGCCGCTAATTCCAGCGGATGCATATATCAAGCAATATTTTTAACTAGTAAATAATTCCCCCCCAATTCTTATGTCGCAAAAAGCTTCCGGTTTATATACCCATAGCAGCAGGTTCAGTTGGAGAAGTGGTCGTTATATCATAAGACACATCCTGTTGTGGATTGGTCATTAAGTATTCAACCAAATAGCGAAAATGTACATTATACGAACAATTCTTCTCATGTCACATTTGCCATTCACTCTCATTATAACCAAAGCGACAGTAGTGCCTAGTTACTGAGCCTCTTTAGTATTTTTGTAATATGCAGTACTTAATTCATATATCATGATAAGTAAAAACACTTGTATATAGAGAAAGCCTTTATAGATAGACTGATATGTAATGGGCTAATAATACAGGGCTTTCACCTGTTTGTTGTCCTTCTACATCACAGATACATTACTTTATTGTTCCTTCTGTACCTTACAAAATACATTTCATGAAACGGATATGAACAGAATTTACCTTATTAGGTTAAGAGAATAGAGAGATCCAGAAACGATGATCTTTAAAAATATGAAATTTTTTTTTAAATATGATCAAATATGTGATGTCACTGAGTTTACTATCTCAAGTCACTACATATTGGACTTCATATCAGATCAGAAGGATTATAACCATAATGGAAACTACTCTCTATCGCAAAGACACAGCTATTTATAGTCTGCTGCATGCAGAAAGTAGCCATCCAGAACCCCTAAAGAGAGGGATTCCAATAGGTCAATATCTCAGGTTAAGACGTATTGTAGTACTACAGAGGATTTTAAATTAGAAGCTGCAAAACTCAAAAAAAAGGTTCCGAGATAGAGGGTACAGTAATAAAATACTCAAAAAAGCCTATCAAAAAGCATTATATTCCAATAGAAATGAACTTCTAATTTCCACCAAGAAACCTTAAAGGAATGATCAAAAATCTATACATGTGATAGGAAGTTTTTGTACTGAACACAATGTAATTAGACAGATCTTATGTAAACATTGTAATATATTAACATCTGATGAAGATCTGATGGAGGTCATAGGGGAATACTCCTACAATAACTTATAGAAGGAGTCACAACCTGAAAGACACTTTGGTACAAAGTCACTTTCAACATAAAAAAAGACACATGGCTAAAATCCAATATTAAAGGCTTTTACATCTGCGGTACATGTACAGCATGTAAGTTTGGTACTCAGTAAAAGTTTTTTAGGAGTAATCAGACCAATAAAGAGTTTGAAGTGAGACACTTTATTAACTGTAAATCTACAGGAATAATTTATCTTATTTCATGCAACTGTGGAAAACAGTATGTGGGGACAACTAAACGTGAATTGAGGAGGAGAATCCTGGAACATATAGGAGACATCAGAAATAAAAGAAATAAACCAGTGGCGAGACATATTAATATGTACCAGGAAGGAGATATGACCAAACTAAAATTCATGGGAATAGATAAAATAGATCCTAGTTCACGTAAAGGTTACTTGGATCAAAATCTTCTAAAATTGGAAGCAAGGTGGATCTATATGCTCAAAACATTGTCTCCAAATGGCCTGAATGAGGGCTTCACGTTCACTCCTTTTATAAATGATTAGATATATAGTGTATGAGTTATAAGTATCCCACTGATATGAAGCAATGAATGCTGTTTTTATACTATCCACAGCTAATATGTGATATAATTAATTCCCATGTAAATCTATACATGTGATAAAAAGCTTTTATACTGAATACAATACAATCTAATAGATCCTATGACTTCCATGCATCATTAGGATTATGATTATAATCCTTCTGATCTGATAAGAAGTCCAATATGAAGTGACTTGAGATAGTAAACTCAGTGACATCACGTATTTGATCATATTTGAAAAAATATTTTCATATTTTTAAAGATCATCGTTTCTGGATCTCTCTATTCTCTTAACCTAATAAGGTAAATTCTGTTCATATCTGTTTCATGAAATGTATTTTGTAAGGTGCAGAAGGAACAATAAAGTAATGTATCTTTAAAAAACGGTGCTGTAGATACATACACACGATTTTGTCTTGCCAGTGACGTCATGGCAACTTTGAACACGCCCCGGATGTCTAGGGTATAAAACACAGACAAACCCAGTCAATTGGTAACAAAATATACCCCTGAGGAAGCCGTGGGTAGTACGGCGAAACGCGTAAGGTTAATGGGCAGGTTAGGGGGGCTAATTTATGTATGTTAAGAAGATATATTGATATATTAGGGAAACTTTGCCGAAAAAGCTAAGACAGAGAATGGGAGCTACGATATAATACAAGCCGCTAGATTTATTCAATTCTGTTACACGCTGTGATAGGTTATGGTTACAGTAACCACATGCAGTTATATACCTTGTACTAAGGAAACATTTACTGTGGCCGTGTTTGAAGGGTTTTACTAGAATACGCTATACTCTTGATTCCGATTTAAACTAATTAATACTACTCACACCTGGTAGCTACGCCCGAGCTGAGAACAGTGCGAGCCTCTAATATAGCTCTGTGATTAAAAACTCAGTACAAGAAACGTATCGTTACAAAGTAAATTTGATTATGGTTAATACAACATTGTATACGATTTACAACTGACTAATGACATTTATGTACCATGGCTGAGCTGTGAACACTACTAGTCTTCAGATCTGTATCTTATTTGAAGGTTAAGATCAGATCCGACTACAGTCTCTCTGTTATACACAGCAGTGACGTGATTCTACGAACAAATAAGTAACCAAAGGTGCTCATTTTGAATGATAGACTTAAGTAGTCAGAGAATATCTAGGCACATCGAGTTAAGATAGTTTGGATATAAAGAGTAGACTAGTATAAGAGATGTTGCGGCATCAGCCATTTAGTGAATAAAGTATTAAAAGGGCAGTACTACATTCTAACACTTCAGAACTAGAGGAGTCGCATGAATATAGTAACGGCTCTGGGGGATATCTGAATATAAATACAGAGTATTAACTATATATCAGAGACAAATTTCTTGCAAAATATTGAACACGAGTAACCCCGTAAGGTCACATATTAACGATACTGGTAACAAAAAACAAAAAATAAATAAATGGTGATGTAGAAGGACAACAAACAGCTGAAAGCCCTGTATTATTAGCCCATTACATATCAGTCTATCTATAAAGGCTGTCTCTATATACAAGTGTTTCTACTTATCATGATACATGAATTATGTACTGCATATTACAAAAATACTAAAGAGGCACGGTGACTTTACTAAGCGCTATTGTTGCTTTATAACCCCTCCATATGCCCATTCTGTGGACATTGATCCATTTTTTAATATGAATAGTAAGGTTTCTAACAAGATGAAACCTACTTGGTTGGTTACTATTTTATTTAATTGAAAAAGTTTTTTTAATATAAAAAGCATCAATAAAAGTTGCATTTTAATTTTGACTCCATATTTTGTGTGGGCCTTGGGTGCAGAACTGGTCTCCTTTTCCAGCATTAGAAGGGTGCGGTTCATATAAATAAGGACCTGCTTTTGATAGCTGGTTTCTTTCTTTCCTTTGTGTCCGTGATTATATGGGTAAAGCACATTTGATCAGGAACATTTTGAATAAATGTGAATATACTACTAAATTAACTGGACTTCCTAGATGTAGTGGGCACGCAAATACCAGTGACATTCAGAAGATCACCTAATTTTCATGAGAGATTGGTGACAGGTCACTATTGTAGACGCATAAGTAAATTTCCCATAAAGGCTTCCTTTCCATGCTACACATGTAGCGCTTGTCAGTTCATGAAAAAGATGCAATTTGTAACTGTTAAATTTGGAAATAGGTGCTCTATCAATACGTATATCAATTGTAAGACAAAGGGGGTCATAAACTCCATAGAATGTGATTGCCCTAGAAGATACATTGGCATGACAGAAAGAACGCCTCATGACATAATGAGCGCATGAAAGAGCACATAAGGGACATCAAGTTGTCCAATGATTTGTACAATGGCAAAATTGTTATCCAATCTTGCTTCAATACCTCTTTTTTATGGAAGACAGGACTTTGTTTGCTTTTGCTACTGCTATTTGACACTGTTTAAAAGTTTGTAGTTTACAAAGATTTGCAGGACTTTCTCTAGCACCGAGTCCCCTAAAATGATTCCATTAAGTTCATAAGTAGCACTGGGATTTTTTCTTCCCAAATGCATGACTTTTCACTTTCCCACATTAAACTTCAATCTCTCTGTAGAGAGTAAATATTCTGTTCTGAATTAATTACCCTGCATAATTTAGGTCTCGATCCAAATGTTTGAGTCGGCAGAAAAAACTGGCAATGGTGGTTTTGTATGTCAAGTAAGCAATGCAAATGTTCCCACTAGTAAGAAATAACGGCAGTTCTGAAACACACATCGCCCATCTCCAAAACATCAAAATCTCACCCATAGAGGACAATGAAGCCCAGAGCCATTCAAATGTTGGAATTAGGTCTACTGCGAGTTAAATCGCAACATTTTCCTCCAGAAATCTAACACCTATTTTTTTTGGCGAACATCACACAACTCAGAGTAGAAAACCACCGTCGGAGAAAATAAAACAGAGAGTTAGGGATAACATGAATCTGCGCTTCCCTACCCAGCCAGTAGGGGAACACAGAGATGGCTTTCAGCACCATGGACAGCATTGAATGCCATAGGAATGTGCACTGCTCACCCCTGTGGCATTTAAAGGGTTACAATAAAAAAAACTTGTACACCAAGCATTACACAATGCCCCCCTTCGACCCCCCCCTTAGTATGTCGACATATATTGCATATATGCAACATACTAACTCCATCCACAGGTACTGCCATGTAGTGGACAGATCTGTCTGATAGTCAACACTTAACTCTTTGAGTACCAGAGAGGTAGGAAAGCATTGCTTAGTATGTTTCCTACCCTTCTGGTACACAAAGGGTTAATAGGGAAGGTATGGACTACATACCTTGCCTGTATATGTGTGTGTTTGTGTTTTAAACATTTGTTTTATTAAAAAACCATTATTAAACATATACACATTAGACCTCAAGGGGGGGTGTCATGACCCCTCATGACACCTCCCTACCATGAGGCCAACAATTGCACTTTAATAATGTTAAGCGCAAATAAGCTATGTGCAACATAGCTTATATGCGCTTTTATGGTTTATGAAACCATCAGACCTCAAAGGGGGGCACCAGGACCTCTCCTGATAGCCCCTCTACCATGGATCATCTATCCAAAATGATAGATGATCCATGGGGTGACCCCAAAGGCATTTACTGCCTTCTTGATGCTACTGGCTTTACAGCCGACTGCAGCATCAAGATCAGAATGAATGGAGGTGAAGGGAGCGCTGCGGTCCCATCATTCAGTCAGTCACCCGGGTCAAACCTGGTGACTGATTAAGTGATCAGAGCGCAGGGCTGCTTCCACAGTTTTATCTTTACTTAGATCGCCTTCATTTTTAATGCCCTACCTCCTGTGTCCCATTGCTATTAGTACTTTTGCTCCACTCTCTTTCAAACGGAGAGTGGAGCAAAAGTAGTAATAGCAATGGGACACAGGAGATAGGACATAAATGAATGAAATCTAAGTAAAGAACCAATTGAGGTAGCAGCCCTGCGCTCTGACAGCAGCGCTCCCTTCACATCCTTTCATTCATATCCCTGTGGGGGCATCAAGAAGGAGAGGTCCTGGTGCCCCCCTTTGAGGTCTGATGGTTTCATAAACCATAAAAGCGCATATAAGCTATGTTGCACATAGCTTATTTGCGCTTAACGTTATTAAAGGGCAATTGTTGGCCTCATGGTAGGGAGGTGTCATGAGGGGTCATGACACCCCCCCTTGAGGTCTAATGTGTATATGTTTAATAAAGTTTTTTTAATAAAACAAATGTTTAAAACACACACACACATATATACAGGCAAGGTATGTAGTCCATACCTTGCCTATTAACCCTTTGGGTACCAGAAGGGTAGGAAACATGCTAAGCAATGCTTTCCTACCTCTCTGGTACTCAAAGAGTTAAGTGTTGAATATCAGACATATTTGTCCACTACATGGCAGTCCCTGAGGTGAATGTGGATGGAGTTAGTATGTTGCATATATGCAATATATGTCGACATATTAAGGGGGGGATGTCGAAAGGGGGCATTGTGTAGTGCTTGGTGTACTAGTTTTCTTTATTGTAACCCTTTGAATGCCACAGGGGTGAGCAGTGCACATACCTATGGCATTCAATGCTGTCCATGGTGCTGAAAGCCTTCTCTGTGTTCCCCTACTGGCTGGGTAGGGAAGCACAGAGAATGGTGTTCAGACTGTCAGTGATTTTGGTTTTTCTGACTGAACTTTATACTTTGGGGTGCTGTGATTGGCTGTGGTGCTAGGTAACATTTTTATTGTGTGTTTTTAGGTAAGATTTTCTATGCGATGCAGGTTTAAGGTGAACGTTTATTTTGTTGGTCTTCTGGGTAAGGAAGATTTGAATCTCACGTTACCCGGTCTTGGTTAACTCGCGAAGGCAGTTTTTTCTTCACGTTGGATTTAACTCCAACATTTGGATCGAGCCCTTAGTGTCATCTGATATATGTTAGGGTCCAGGAACCAGACAAAAATATGAAATGAAAAACACTGTTATTAAAATAAAAAAAGCAAACCAAACAAAATCATGATCCAGAAGCAAAATCGAAAGACAAGCCAGGGTCATGAACCAAACCAGGTACTCAGCCAAGCCGGGGTCAGGAATATGGAGATCAACGATGTCAGGAACAATTCAGAGTCAGGAGCCAGAAGGGACGTCAGAGGAAGCCAGGTCATGCACAGATAATCAGCAACTCAGGAGAACGCGCTTGCAGCCAGAATCAGACACAAAGGCAACCAGGAAGTGAGCCAAGCTGCTTTAATACCCTGTGAGGGTTGGCTGATAACAGTCAGGTGAGCAATCACAGAGAGGTCAGCTGATTCAGCCTAATACAGGAAAGGGAAGGCAGCAGCAATGGATAGCAGAGCACAAGATTAGATCAGCAGAATCAAGCAGCAGAGTTAGAGCAGCTCAGCCTACACCTTGACAATACCCCCCCCCATGGGGCAGGACCAGGTTTATGGGGAAAGCGTGCATGGAAAGCACGGAGGAGGGTAGGGGCATGCATGTCTGCAGATGGAACCCATGAGCCCTCTTCTGGACCATACCCCTTCCAATGGTCCAAATTCCCTTGGAATCTAAGAGTCGACTATGGAGCGGACCTCGAACTCCTCATGCTGTCAGCATGTCCCAAATAGGGTTGAGGAGTGACCGTAGGAAAACGATTGCATACTAGGGGTTTCAGCAGTGAGACATGGAACACATTGTGTATCCACATATTGGGAGGGAGGTCTGGGGCATAAGCCACAGGGTTCCCACGTTGGAGGATACGGAAAGGCCCCACAAAATAGGGAGCCAGTTTCTGAGAGGGCACACGGAGGTGTAGATTTCTGGAGGATAACCAGACCCTCTCCCCGACCTGGTAGAAGAGTGTGGGTAGGCGTTTATGATTGGCCTGATTTTGTTGTGATCGTCGCAATGACTCTTGGACCTGCACCCATGTGGAACGGATTCGCTGGAGGCGATCCTCCAATGTCGGAATCCCCTGGGGAGAGAACGAATCTGGAATCATGGAGGGTAGATACCCATAATTCATCATGAAGGGGGAGAGCCAGAAGCCTAGACAGCACTGTTATGATCAAACTCCGTCCAAGAAGGTCCGACCAGTTATTCTGATGGTCTGAGATGTAAGACCGCAGGAATTGCTCCAAGGCCTGATTAGCCCTTTCTGCAGCCCCATTCGATTGTGGGTGATAGGCCGAGGAGAAGGAGAGTTGGTGTCGGGCGCATACCTTCTGTCCTGGCCCCCTCTGGGTCCTCAGCTTAGTGCGCCCGTGGTTCTGGAGGCGTTCCTCTCTGGTCCTGTCTTTGTGTATGCACCACACCTGGGAAAGCCTAGTGGCTCTGGCGTGTGTTTCTGCAGTTCAGGTTGGGAGAGGGGGACGTGGCTGGGGACACGCCACCTTACGGGTGTCCTATAACCACGCTTGACATGTGGAGGGGTGGGGACTGTCTGTGGGGGCCAATCAGAGGACGATGTTCCCAAGCCACAGCACCACTACATAAACCCTGGGCGTTCCTTCGCTCAGGGCTTGTCTGTATTAGCCCCATACCTTTTGCAAGCTGTACTAGTGACTCTCTGCGTATTTTTGACCTAGGCTTATGACCCCTACTTGTTGTTTTCTCCATTCCTGACCATTGGCTACTGTGACCCTGACCATTCCGCTCTCTTCTTTCCTGCCCATTGGCTACCATGACAGTGACCAGTCCGTCTTCTCCACTCCTGACCCTTGGCTTTCATTACCTCAACCTTTCCGATTCTCTTCGTCCTCTTCGTCCAGCAGCATCCGTTACTGAGAATCCCTGCACCTGGGCACCAGCTATAGTCCAGGCTCTGACATAAGAGACAAGACATTACATGGAGTCCGCAAGGACGGCGCAAGCCATGGCGGCTTTAACGAACTAAATTTCGCTGCTAACCCAGACTGTAAAAGAGCTACAGGCTGGACAGGCTAGCCTCCAGCACCAGCTCCAGGAGGTCCGCACTGCTATCCTGGCTCAGGCTGAAGATCACGGTCCTTCAACCCCAGCGGCACTTACCCCCCAGGAGGGAGCTGGGGCGACCCCGAACCACAGGTCCCCCTGCCTGAGAGGTATGTGGGTGAAAGAACCCAGTACAGAGCATTTATTACGGCATGTCATGTACTGTTCTCTCTTAAGCCTCGCACTTATTCAACTGATTTTGGGAAGGTCCGTACGGTCATATCGCTTCTGTCTGATTAACCCTAATTGTGGGCCCATCACCTCCTCCAGACCAACAGTCCTGTATTGGACTCATGGGCGGCCTTCAGCCACGCAATGGAGCTGCTATACCATGATCCCTATAAGTCTACGACTGCACAGGCTGCCTTACTATCACAGTTCCCGTGATATATCTCTGTCACTCTTGCTTGTGCTGCTCCCCTATTGGTTGAGCCTGTTTGGCCCGCCCCTGGTGACCTTTTTATACCTGGCTAGTGGCACCTGTCAGGTGCCCTTTCGTGGTGTTCCAGAGCCAGTGTTGCTGTAGCTGTGTTCCTGTGTTCCTAATTTCCTGTGTACTGATTTGGCCTGTTCTGATGACTCTCCTGTGTTCCTGCTCTGTGATCTGACCCGGCCTGGCTGACGTTCCTGCTCATTGCTGATCTGGCTTGTCTGAGAACCTCCTCCATGATCCAACTCGGCCCGGCTGACTTCCTGCTCTGTGACCTGCAGTGGCTTGCTACAGTCTCTGCTACCGTTCCGGCTTCCTGCTGCTGTTGTCGCTCGGGCGACATTCTGATTCCTGCTGTGTTCATGTCAGAACTGATCAAGACTGTAACCACTAACTCCTGCTGTGCCGGGTCTCCTGAGCTGAGTCTCCAGTTATGCTTGCAGAGCTGTACTACTAAAAGCTGAGTCTCCAGTTACGTTTGCAGAGCTGTACTACCAAAAGCTGAGTCTTCCTTGGCACTTGCAGAGTGATTCCTTCATACGCTGAGCCTCCTATTGTACTTGCAGAGCTACATATCCAGCCTGGTGCTGTTGTTAACTCTTGCAGAGCCATTATACTTCCGCTGCTCCTGCTGAGCCGGCCGCGTTGGGGGCCTTGGTTAGACGGTGGCTCGTATTGTCTACTATAGCAGAGTAGTCGGTATCCATTAACGTGCCCGTGGGAGGCACTATTGGCTCTAGCTCTTTCAGAGTCCTCTCCGTTACTGCCCAGTGTGGTCATTGGCTCTAGCACTCGCAGCACAGGTGGTTCCCGTTATACGCCCGTGGGGGCTGTTGACTCAAGCTATCACTGTACGGTTGGTCTCCGTTAGACGCCCCGTGGGGCTATTGATTCACGCTCTTGCAGTGCAAGTGGTCTCGGTTATACGCCCGTGGGGGCTATTGGCTCAAGCTGTCACCGTATGGTTGGTCTCCATTATACGTCCGTGGGGGCTATTGATTCACGCTGTTGCAGAACCAGTGGTCTCCATTATACGCCCGAGGGGGCTATTGGCTCACGCGTCTGTAATACTAGTTGTATCCGTTACACGCCCGTGGGGGCTATCTGCAAACTGCTCCGCAGCGTTCTGTCTCAGTCTCTGTACTACCCAAGCAGCTAACTACATCTATGCACTTAAGGTGTTGCGTAATCTAGCACCTATTGCTGCCTCTTATTCACCTTGGGCGTGCCAAACACCACAACAGAGACTGACAATTCCTTTGTATTTAACTATTGATTGCCAGCCGCTATCCTTAGCCTGTCCTGTGATAGTATATGTATTATCTGTACTCCTGTATACTGGCCCTGTGAAGGCCTATGTAACTTATCTATTGCTGTATACTGTGTTGCCTATTGAGGGCGATCTTGTTCTTTATTTTTGTTTTAATAAAACTGTGTTTTATTCAAACCTGCTGTCTGAGTGTCTGAAAAACCGTTACACTTGCGGGTCCTGAAGCAAGGCCGATGTCCCGTCGAGGAGTACGTCATAGAACAGCCTGGAATGAACGAGCCTTATTAGACCAATTCCGGATTGGCTTGTCCGATCCCATCAAGGATGAACTGGCACGTGTAGGTTTGTCTTCATCTTTGGAGGCTCTGATTCGTTCAGTCATACTGATCGATCGACTGGTCTGAGTGTCAAAACAAACCGTTACACTAAGGGAGAGATGCCAGGAGAGGGCCCTGGCCAACAGTCCTCCACGACATCGCCTTCCCTCTATTCCACTTCCGGTGTCGGTCGAGCCCCCAACAACCAAAGAGCCCATGCACATAGGCCTCATCAGAGGAGCCATCTTGGCATCTGAAAGAAGCTGCCGAAGAAACCTTAACCTCTGCTTGTATTGCGCCAGCAAAGACCACCATCTCTGGGATTGTAAGGAAAGACCCCTACGGTCTCGAGGTAAACCCAGTGTTCATTCCTCCTACTTTGTCTTGCCCTCTGGTGTTTCTTCTTCTCATCTGTCTGTTCCTCTCTCTCTACAGTGGAATGAAGCATCTTTCTCGTCTACAGCGATGGTGGATTCCGGGGCCAGCAGGTGCTTTATGGATGCCAACCTGGTGAAGTCTCTTCGCATCCCCACAGTTAGGAAGACGGCCCGGTGCAGATCCAAGTGGTGGATGGCAGTCAACTAAAATTGGGTCCAATCACCCAGGAGACGGTTCTCTTACGTGTCTCCCTTGGTCTGCTCCATACGGAGGAGCTACAGTTTGATGTGGTGCTATCTCTGCTGTTTCCTCTCATTCTCAGACTACCCTGGTTGCGGCTTCACAACCCGAACATTGACTGGGCTTGTGGATCTTGGGCTTCTCTTCCTTGCACTGCAAAAAACATTGCCTTCAGCCATCTACTGGAATACATCTACTCCTGGAATCTGAAAACACGAGTCCTATCCTTCCAACCTTGTACGCAGCTTTTTCCGATGTGTTTGAGAAGCGTGGTGCTGATGCCCTACCACCTCACAGGCCATATGACTGCCCCATTGAGCTGCTTCCCGGGGCTCCTATTCCATTTGGATGCATCTACCCGCTTTCTGAGCCCAAGTTGTCCGTCCTTAAGGAGTACATTGATGACAAGAAAGGGTTCATACGTCCTTCCACTTCCCCTGCAGGAGCAGGCATCTTCTTTGTGGGTAAGAAGGATAGAGGGTTGAGACCCTGCATCGACAATCGGGGGCTCAATAACATCACGGTAAGGATAAGTTATCCGTTGCCCCTGATTTTGGAACTACTTGACCGCTCAGCCCACATCTACTCCAAACTGGATCTGAGAGGAGCCTACAACTTGGTGAGAATCTGACAGGGGGACGAGTGGAAGACAGCTTTCCGGTCCAGGTACGGTCATTACGAATACACTGTGATGCCTTTCGGTCTGTGCAATGCTCCAGCCATGTTCCAGTATTTTTTTAATGATGTCTTCCGGGATTATCTGGATGTCTTTGTTGTCATCTATCTCTACGACATATTGGTCTACTCCTCAGAGCTCAAAGTACAGCGTAACCATATGATGATGGTGCTTCTTTGACACAGACACTGTGGAGTTCCTCGGATACATAATTTCACCCAAGGGACTACGGGTGGATCCCCCGGAAAGTCACCGCCGTCCTGGACTGGCCCCCCTACTTATAAGAGAGGTGTGCAACATTTTGTAGGATTCACTAACTTCTACAGGAGGTTCATCTGCAACTTTTCACGTCTCATACTCCCCATCACTGCCCTAACCAAAAAATCTGTTCGATTTCAGTGGTCCGACCAAGCTCAGGATGCCTTCATGGCCCTCAAATGACAATTCACGACCGCTCCTATGCTGGTCCTTCCTGACCCGCTACACCCATTCATCGTGGAGGTTGATGCCTCCCAAACAGTGGTGGGAGTGGTTTTGTCCTAAAGAGAAGCAGAAAATGACCACCTGCATCCAGTGGCCTTCTTCTCCCGTCGCTTGGAATTATGACTTGAGGGACAGCGTACTACTCGCCATAAAGCTTGCATTGGAGGAATGGAGACACCTGTTGGAGGGGGCTCACCATCCCGTGATGATTTGCACAGACCATCGTAATCTGGAGTACCTGCGTTCCACTCGTAGACTTCGTCCACGCCAAGCATGGTGGGCTCTCTTCTTCAGCTGGATTCAGCTGCATATCACGTACAGGCCAGGGTCCAGGAACGGCAAGGCGGACGTCCTTTCTCGAATGGAGAGTACAGAGCTAGAACCCTCCAAGCAAACAGAGACAATTCTTCAACAAGGGCACTTCTTTGGCATGGCCTCATTGCTCTGGGACCTTATACGTGAACACACCAACAAATCCTTAATTGGGAGTCATCCTCCCTTCATCTTAAACAAAGGAGTGCTTGCCATAAGAACCGTGTTTACGTCCCCTGTCCGGTACGTCCTGAAGTACTACGGCTTCTTCATGATACTCCCATGGCAGGTCACGGCGGTCAAAGAAAAACTGAAGACCCCGTCCTGCGTTCCTTCTGGTGGTCTGGTCTACGACGGGATGTCCAACGGTACCTCACATCATGTCCTTCCTGCAAAAGATCCAAGGATCAACATGTGAAACCAGCAGGACTACTGCAACTGCTGCCTGTTCCTACCCGTCCTTGGTCTGATGTGTCCATGGACTTTATCACGGATCTCCCTTCTGTCACCGGCTATACTTGTATCTTCATTGTGGTGGATAGATTCTCCAAAATGGCCCACTTTCTTCCCACAAAAGGGGTTCCTTATGCACCACAAACTCTCTTCATCAAGGAGATCTTCCTCCTTCACGGACTCCCTGAGACCGTTGTCTCCGACCGGGGAACACAGTTCACCTCATGCTTCTGATCTGCCTTCTGTCAAGTTCTTCAGATTCATAGATCCTTGTCCACTGCATATCATCCACAGTCCAATGGGCAAACAGAGCGCACCACCTACCTACAGGATGACTGGGTTCAACTCCTCCCTTTGGCAGAGTTTGCCTATAACAATCAAGTACACTGCTCCACCGAGGTCACCCCTTTCTTCGCTAACTGTGGTCAGCACCCCGTTACCCAGGTTCCCCTGTTCCTTGCTCTGTTCCAGAGATGTCCCTCCGACTTCGGACGATGCTCTGCACCAACACCTATGTCCACCGTACCTTACTCATGGCACAAAAATGCTACAAACACTATGCAGAAAGGCACCGATCTGCCTCTCCCCAGTACATGGTTAGGGATAAGGTTTGGCTGTCTACTGCTCATCTCCGCCTCTCCTGCCCGTCCAAGAAACTGGGCCCCCGGTTTGTGGGTCTCTTCGAGGTCTTGGAGATCATTAGCCCTCTGGTCATGAGACTACAGCTTCTTGACTCTCTGCATGTTCACCCTGTGTTCCATGTGTCCCTTCTGAAATCCTGGGTCGCTGACCTGTTTCCTGGTAGATTGTCTCCTGCTCTGGGCCCTGTGTTGGTGGGGGGGTCAGGAGGAGTTTGAGGTCCAGGAGATCCTGGACTCCCACAGCCATAGGAATGGACTGGAATATTTCATTCACTGGAAGGGCTACGGCCCTGAGGAGTGGTCCTGGGAACCTTCTACTTCGGTGCGCACCCCTGCCAAGGTTCAGATGTTTCCCTGCCTTCATCCACTCCATCCTGGTCCTGCTCGCCCTCGGAGAGAGTGTCTTGAGGGAGGGGGTACTGTCGGACGCATACCTTCTGTCCTGGCCCACTCTGGGCCCTCTGCTTAGTGCTCCCATGGTTCTGGCGGAGTCCCGGCGGCATTCCTCTCTGGTTCTGTCTTTGTGTGTGTACCATGCCTGGGAAAGCCTAGTGGCTCCGGCGTGTGTGTTGGCAGTTCGAGCCGGGGGGGCGCGAGTCAGTATTTGCTCCTACTGACTGCAGGCATGAGTCAGTATTCACCCTTACTGGCTCGAGGTGTGTCAGTGATATTTCTTTCTGACTGCAGGCGGGGTCAGTTCCTCTTTCCAGTGGTTCCTGTGTTCCTGTTCATCAGAACAAGTCTTGCTGTGCCAGTGTCTGCAGAAGCTACCAGTTCCAGTGTTCCTGTACGTCGGATAAAGAATTGTGTGTCAGTTCCTGCAGAGACTAACAGTGGCTTTGGCCTAGTCTCTAGTAGTATGGTCTATTGCAAGGCCTATTGATTTCTGTGATAGTGCTGAGAGCTAGTAACCTCTGCTTGTTCCTGCTGTTGCTGTTACCTTTTGTACCTTTAATAAATTGCATTCAAATTACCATGCTGATTCCTGATTGCTTCTGGGCAACCGTGACACCAAGCCACAGCACCACTTCATAAACCCTGGGCGTTTCTTCACTCGGGGCTGTATTAGCCCCATACCTTTTGCAAGCTGTACTAGAGACTCTCTGCAGATTGTTGACCTAGGCTTGTGACCCCTGCTTGTTGTTTTCTCCATTCCTGACCATTGGTTACCATGACCCCGACCATTCCACTCTCTCCACTCCCGACCATTGGCTACCGTGACCGTGACCATTCTATCTTCTCCACTTCTGACCCTTGGCTTTCGTGACCTCAGCCTTTCCGATTCACTTCGTCGCCTTTGTCCAGCAGCATCTGTTACTGTGAATCCCTGCACCTGGGCACCAGCCGTAGTCCAGGCTCTGATAGTTGGATACCTAGATGAGCATAGAAGCCCCTCCAGAATCTCAGGACAAACTGGCTACCCCCATTGTAAACTATGAATTTGGGAGCCCCATGAGGCCGATAGACCTCTTTGACAAAGGCCATAGCCAACTCTTTAGCAGATGGGAGTTTTTTTAAAGGTACGCAGTGAATAATCTTAGAAAATCGGTCAACGACCATGAGGATGACTGTGTTACCATTAGACAAAGGGAGGTCTACTATGAAGTCCATGGCAAGGTGTGATAATGGCTTCTCCCCATTGGGTATGGGTTGGAGAAGGCCCACTGGAAGGTGACGGGGTGATTTGGTCTGCACACAGACTGGACAGGCAGTGACAAAGGCAGCAATATCTTTGTTAAGTTCTGGCCACCAGAAAAAACGGGAAACTGACCAGAGGAGCTGTTTTTTTCCAGGATGCCCTGCTGACTTAGTATTATGGTAGGTTGAAAGTACTTTGATACGAAGGTTAATAGGTGCAAAACAACACCCAGAGGGAGTCTCAGCAGGTGCATCTACTTGGGTGGCCCGTATTTTCTCCCCGAGGGTGGATGTTATTCTGAAATGTATGGTGGTCAGTATTCGGTTCACAGGAAAAATAGGACTAAGAGGGCTCTCCTCCTTAGAGCCCGAAAATTGTCTAGATAGGGCATCAGCCAGGACATTTTTGGTAACCAGCAGGTATGAGACTACATAATTGAAACAAGATAAAACTAAGGCCCATTGGGCCTGCCTTGGAGACAAGTGCTTATCCTCTGATAGGTATGTGAGGTTTTTATGATCTGTGAGGATTGGGATTGTCATGGAAGTTCCCTCAAGCAAATGCCTCCATTCTTTGAGAGCAAGTATTATAGCCAGCAACTCAAGGTCACCAATTTCATAGTTGCATTCCACAGGACTTAGCTTTTTGGAGAAATATCCGCACGGATGCAGCTGACTTTCAGGAGCAGGACACTGAGAAAGGAGAGCGCCTACTCCTGTCTCAGACGCATCAACCTCAAGTATGAATGGAAGCTCGTGTTTCAGGTGTGCCAAAATGGGTGCTACTGCAAACGGGACTTTTAATGCCTCAAGTGCTTTGATGGCTTCCGGAGACCAGTGAGTGGAGCTACCATCTTTTTTGGTCATGTCGGTATGGGGTTTTACAATCGTGGAAAAATTGTGGATAAACTTCCTGTAGTGATTATCGAATCCGAGGAAACGTTGAAGAGAGCGGGGACATACGGGTCTCAGCCACTCGAGAACAGCCGAGAGTTTCTCAGGGTCCATAGTGAAACTGACTTCTGAAATGACGTACCCCAAGAAGGTGACCTGTTTGCGGTGGAACTCACACTTTTCTGTTTTGCAAAATAGATTATTCTCTCTTAATTTTTGCAAAACTCGAGCTACATCTGCGTGGTGACTTTCCATGGAGGCGGAATGGATTAGAATGTCGTCTGAGTAAACCACCATGCATTGTTGGAGAATGTCCCGGAGGACGTCATTTAAGATTTCCTGGAAAACCACAGGAGCATTGCAGAGACTGAAGGGCATTACAAGGTATTCGTAATGCCTGCTCCTGGTGTTAAAGGTTTTCTATTCGTGACCCTCCTTCATCTGTACCAAATTGTATGCCCCTTGCAGGTCAAGCTTAGTGAACATCTTGGATCCTTTTCGTCGATCAAATAGTTCAGTAGTAAGTGGAATTGGGTATGCGTTTTTGACCGTTATGGTTGAGCCCCCTGTAATCAATACAGGGTCTCAGTTCTCCACTCTTTCTTCACTAAAAAGAATCCGACCCCGGCGGGAGAGGAGGACTTGCGGATGAACCCCTGGGACAGTGCATCCACAACATGCTCGTCCCTGACCTTATTCTCCGTGACAGAAAGAGGGTAGATTCGACCTCAAGGAGGTAAGGCACCTGGTTGCAATTCCATGGTACAATTGTATGAGCGGTGAGGCAGGAGCTCACCAGCCTGGCCCTTATCAAATACATCCCAGAACTCTTGGTACTCTTCAGGCAGCAAAGAGACCGTGGATTTGGTTAGAACCTTCACCAATTTTGCTAGGCAAGCCTTGGAACAGTTGGGTGACCATGCCATGTCTTTGGCCCTTACCCAATCGAATGTGGGATTGTGTTTGTGCAACCATGGATAACCCAGGACCACAGGATAGTGAGGGGAGTGGATCATCTGTAATTTTAAGGTTTTGTGATGGAGAGCCCCTACAGCCATAGACAAAGGAGCGGTTTCGTGGGTGACCTACGGCAGCTGTAGGGGTCTGCCATCAATCGTCTCAATGGCAAGTGGACTAGTACGGAGCTGCAATGGAATGGAGTGCTTCTGGTTGAAGGCACTGTCGATAAAGAGGCCCACTGCACCGGAGTCAATGAGTGCCTCTGTAATAATGGAAAACTCGCCCCAAGAGAGCCCAACGGAGACTAGAGGTTTATCCTTCTGGATAGCCGGGGACGCTGAGACGCTGCCTAAGGTCTATCACCTATAGGATATTAGGTGCAGGCGTTTCCTGGATGTGTGGGGCAAGTTTGCAGCAGATGCCTTGCCTTACTGCAGTAAAGGCACAGACCCTCCCTCCTCCTAAAGGCCCATTCAGCAACTGAAAGGCGAGTGAACCCAAGCAGCATGGGCTCCACATCGCCTGAGGTGTCCAGACTAGGAGGCATGGGAGGAGAGGAAGGCACAGGTGGGGATGAAAAGCTTGGGACTAAATGGATGGGATGCCTTTGCAGGCGCTCCCTGAAGGAAAGCCTCTCACAAATACAGGAGTCAATCAAGATGCAGTATGAGACCAGTTTCTCTAAATTTCTGGGGAGGTCCCGTGCTGCAGTCTCATCTTTAACTGTATCTGAAAGCCCATTAGAGAAAGCAGCCATGAGAGCCCCATTATTTCAACCTAACGCGGCTGCCAGGGTACGAAACTCTATGGCATAATCCGAAACTGCCCTTGTACCCTGCCAGATGGACATTAGTTGCTTGGCAGCCGAGGTGGAGTGGCCCGGTACATCAAACACCCTTTTAGGGGATGCCACAAACTCAGGGTAATTGTACACTATAGGTTTATGTGTCTCCCAAAAGGGAATAGCCCATGCCAAGGCCCTGTCAGAGAGTAAGGAAATCACAAGGCCCACCTTACTCCTATCAGACTGAAAGGACTGTGGTGCCAGATAGATACCGACCTGGTTCAGGACACCTCTGCACTGGTTATGGTCACCCCCATAACGCTGGGGAAGCAAGGCAGACCCAGTCATGCCTCTCACAACATTGGAATCACCACTGGCAGCCCGGAACGGAAGAGGTAGCAGCTATAGGGGCAGCCTGCCATGGGAGGTTGCTGAGGGGGTGGAGCAAGATGCACAGTACAGAGCAACAAAGTCCGGAGGGCTAACGCAAAATGGTCCATGCGCTGGTCTACCTGGCCCAGCCTGAAAAAAAAATTCAGTGGATTGCCTGCTCCTTCTGAGTTCATGGCCCGTGTGTACTGTTAATGACCAGGAACCAGACAGACTGTCACGGTTTTTAAAGACTCTCAGATGTAAGGATTGGTAAAAACGTAACTTTATTGAAAAGTTAAGGCAATCCCCATAGGGAAACATACATAACAATACAACAATAATAGTCCATACAATAGGTTCTACCGGCCTTGCCTAAAATACCGGGCAAGGCAACCCAAGTGACAGTAGCAATAACAGGCTCTACCGGCCTTGCCTATACCAGGTAAGGCAACCGTGAGATGACATATACCGGTTCTACCGGCCTTACCAATCCGGGGCAAGGCAGCCCAAAGGAGTACTGAGTGTAGGCTCTACCGGCCTTCCAATACCGGGTAAGGCAACCTTAAAGATGGTAATATACAAGGTTCTACCAGCCTTACCAATACCGGGCAGGACAGCCTGAGGAACACTGTAGTAGACTTTACCGGCCCTGCCAATACCGGGTAAGGCAACCTTAAGGATGGTAACGACAAAGGTTCTACCGGCCTTACCAATACCGGGCAGGGCAGCCTGAGCGAGTAGACCAGCTGTCAGATGACTATGACAGCAGAGAGGAATAGGAACAAAAGGTCTTACTCAGCAGAAGTCTATTGCCAGGGAAAATCGGACGACTGCATTGGAGTGGACAGCGACCTAGCCTCAGTGCTGGATAGATCAGGAGCAAACCAACGTCCGCATGTTGAGACCTACAATAAATATCGCCACCAGGTTAATGGAGTAAACCAGCGTCCGCACGCTGGAACCAACAGAGTATCGCCACTAGGTTAATGGAGTAAACCAGCATCCGCACGCTGGGAGCAACAGAGTATCTCAACCAGGTTTAATGGAGTAAACCAGCGTCCGCACGCTGGAACCAACAGTGTATATCGCAACCAGGTTTAATGGAGTAAACCAGCGTCCTCACGCTGGAACCAACAGAGTGTCGCCACCAGGTTTTAATGGAGTAAACCAGCGTCCACACGCTGGAACCAATAGTGTAAGCAGCAGCAAAACGAACAATGTCGCCGGAGCGACGGGGCTAGAGCAGGAACCCTACACTCCAACGGGGAGTCCCCCGGGGCGAGACTGATGCACTGACAGATGACTGGAACCACCGGAACCGCCGGTGCAGAGCGAACCGGCTGGAGAAGCGGCAGGCAGGAGACTCAGGAACTCAGTAATATTAACCCGCTAGGTGCTGGAACACAGGAACACCGGAACACTAGCATACAGGAACATTGGAACACTGGAACGCAGGATCAGCAGGATCAGCAAGATCAGCAAGAACAGCAGGCCCAGAAGCCTGACATGCAGATCAGGCCAAGTGTAGTCAGAAACACCACGAAAGGGCAACCTGGAAGTGCTCAGCCTGGGTTTAAAAAGGCTGTGTGAGGAGGGCTAAAAGCAGACAGCCAATCAGGAATACTCAGCAAGTGACAGACACAGAACAGCACGAATCACGGGCACCGTGATAGTACCCCCCTTTCAAAGACCCCCTCTCCTAGAGTGGGGTCTGGGCTTCTGAGGGTATTTGGTATGAAATATTCGTAGTAACTTGGGTGCATGAAGGTCCTTACTGTCTACCCAGGAACGATCCTCAGGACCATACCCTTTCCAATGCACCAAGTACTGCACCCCTCCTCTAAGCCTACGGGAATCAATAATACTTTGTACTTCATATTCCTCCTGCCCTTCAACTTCAACGGGACCTGGCATCACAGGTGTAGTAGTGTAACGGTTACAAACAAGAGGCTTAAAGAGAGACTCATAGAATACATTATGAATGTGCATGGATGCAGGTAATTCCAAAGCATAGGAAACAGGGTTAATTTTGCGAATAATTCTGTAAGGACCAATAAATCGAGGTGCCAGCTTATTAGATGGGACCTTGAGCTTCAGATTCTTAGAGGACACCCATACTCTATCCCCGACTTGAAAGGAAACCGCTGGAAGCCTTCTGCGATTGGCATGACGCTGATGTCGCTGAAAAGACTGACCCAATGCCCTCTGAACTTGTGCCCATGTGGAACGGAGTTGCTCTATATGCTCATCCAGAGCTGGAATCTGCTGTGTCTGAGAGGAATCCGGGAGCAGACAGGGTTGGAACCCATAATTGATCAAAAACGGAGAGCTCCCGGAGGAAGAATTAACTGCGCAGTTCCTGGCGAACTCTGCCCAAGGCAACAAGTCGGCCCAATTATCATGATGGTCAGTCACAAAACATCGCAGAAACTATTCCAACCCTTGATTGGCCCTCTCAGTGGCCCCATTAGTCTGGGGATGATATGCAGAGGAAAATGATAGCTGTATGCCCATCTGTTCGCAAAATGCCCTCCAGAATCTGGACACAAACTGGCTCCCCCTGTCAGACACCAGCACCCTGGGTACTCCATGCAACCGAAACACCTCTCGAGAGAATACCATTGCCAGTTCTTTGGCCGAAGGATGGCCACGGATGGGTACGAAGTGTGCCATTTTGGAAAATCTGTCTACCACCATCAATATGAAGGAATACCCTCTAGACCTGGGCAATTCTCCCATAAAGTCAATAGAGACGTGAGACCAGGGGCGTTCACCATTAGGCACCGGCTGAAGTAAGCCCACCGGGAGATGTCTAGGGGTTTTGGCACGGGCACAGGTGGTACAGGCATTCGTAAAATTGGCACAATCTGCTCTCATAGAAGGCCACCAGAATAGCTGAGAGAGGGACCAAAACAATTGATCTCTACCAATATGTCCCGCAGCCTTAGAGGAGTGGTAGGTTTCAAGTAGTCAAGTACGGAATGGCTCAGCGACAAAACATTTGCCCGCTGGAGTTTCATGGGGAGCAGAGGCTTGGGAAGCCAAAATCTCCTCCCCTAGTGGTGAAGTAATACTAGTACGTATGGTAGGCAATATTCGATCAGGTTGAATGATAGGTGCTGGTACTTCTTCTCTGTCAACATCCGCCTCAAATTGTCTAGACAGAGCATCAGCCCTAACATTTTTTGAACCAGGCAAATATGATACAACGAAAATGAATCGGGATAGAAACAGTGCCCATCTGGCCTGGTGAGGAGACAATCTCTTGGCCTCAGAGAGATAAGTCAGATTCTTGTGATCAGTTAGAATCAGAACGGGGTTTTTTGTGCCTTCAAGTAAATGACTCCATTCTTTGAGAGCAAGGATAATGGCCAGTAATTCTCAATCACCAATCTCGTAATGACTTTGAGCACTGGTTAATTTTTTTAGAAAAGAATCCACAGGGTCTGAGTGTACCACCTTTAACCTGTCGCTGAGAAAGCACCGCCCCGACCCCAATATCTGAGGCATCAACCTCTAAAGTAAAGGGAAGTAGTGGATTGGAGTGGGACAACACAGGCACTTCAGCAAAGGCTATCTTCAACTTCTCAAAGGCCTCTTCAGCAGCCACCGGCCAGAGAGATGGATTAGCGCCCTTATGCATGAGGTCAGACAGAGGTTTCACGATAGAGGAGAAGTTTTTAATAAACTTCCTGTAATAATTGGCGAAGCTCAGAAATCGTTGGATGGCTTTAAGACTCTTGGGTTTAGGCCACTGTAAGACTGCAGTCAATTTCTCTTTATCCATGGCAATGCCGTCTTTGCCAATTATAAACCCCAGAAACGGTACACTGGTTTTGTGGAACTCGCATTTCTCCAGTTTACAAAATAATCTATTTTTGCGTAAACGCAGCAACACTTCAGACACATCCTTGAGGTGTTGTGACAGGTCTTTGGAGTGGATAAGTATGTCGTCAAGATAGACTACAACACGATTGTAACATATCTCTAAGAACGTCATTGATCAGTTCTTGAAATACTGCAGGAGCATTACATAGACCAAATGGCATGACTAGGTATTCATAATGCCCAGATCTCGTATTGAAGGCAGTTTTCCACTCATCACCGGCTCTGATACGTATCAAATTGTAGGCTGCCCTTAGGTCCAATTTGGTGAAAATCGAGGACCCCTTAGGTCTATCAAACAGCTCGGTGATGAGTGGTATCATAGTAACATAGTAACATAGTAACATAGTAAATTAGGTTGAAAAAAGACACAAGTCCATCAAGTTCAACCTTCGCCTCATACCTCAGTAACTGAATTTTATAGCTTTCCTGCTACCAATTAAATTAGTCTTTATCAGACCTTCCTGATCAGCCTACTGATAAACAGTATAACTCTGTATGTTCCCTTGTGAACATCTTTGCCATCAGCTTATTCAGCTCACGATAGTCTATGCATGGTCGCAGTTCGCCACTTTTTTTCTTAACAAAAAAGAACCCGGCGCCGGCCGGAGAAGTAGATTTCCTTATGATCCCTCTACTGCGGGCATCCGCTATGTATTCCTCCATAGCTTGGTTCTCCTCACAAGACAATGGATACGTGCATCCCCTCGGTGGTACTGCTCCAGGACTTACTTCTATACGACAATCGTATGGTCTGTGCTGAGGTAAGGTGCCAGCCTCTCCCTTACTGAAAACATCTCTAAACTGCTAGTAGACATTAGGTAGTGAAGGGGAGGTGCACAAGACCATAACAGGATGGGTAACGCACTTATCCATACAGAACTGAGACCAAGCAGCAATCTCACATTTCTGCCAATCAAACTGTGGGTTGTGCAACTGTAACCAAGGAAAGCCCAAGATCACGGCATGGTGAGGAGAATTAATCAATTGGAACTGTTGCTCTTCCTTGTGAAGAGCCCCAATAGTCATGGACAAGGGCATCGTTTCAAAGGTAACTTGGGCGGGTTCCAAAGGTCTGCCATCAATTGCTTCAATAGCAAGAGGGGTTTCTCTCTGAATCCGTGGTACCCCATGCAATTCGGCAAAGGTATTGTCCATAAAATACCCAGCTGCACCAGAATCAACCAGGGCCAAAACCTCAACTGAGCGTTGTGCCCATGACAATACCACCTGTATGGTGGGTTTAAGTGTGCCCAACACTGGGGACGATTGGACACCACCTAGGGCCTGTCCCCCAAGGTACCCTAGGTGTGTTCGTTTCCCGGACGTACCGGACAAGATCTCAACAGGTGACCATTTTTACCGCAGTACAAACATAATCCCTGTATCTTGCGGTACCTCCTCTGTTCCTTGGTTAACCTAGTGAAACCCACCTGCATAGGTTCACCTGGTTCATGAATTGGTTCACTAGGTTTGGATGCAAAGGGAGGGTTGGGTGGGCAAAATGTGCTACTGGACCCATTATTTTTAGCCGTACACGTCGCTCTCTGGCGGTTAATCTTTCTCGTATTCTGGAGTCAATTAGAATCACGTATTCGATATAATCATCTAGGTCAGTAGGTAAATATTTTGCTGCAATCTCATCTTTAATCTGGTCATTCAAGCCTTGGGCAACAGGGCCTCGTTATTCCATCCTACCTCTGCTGCCAAGGTGCGGAATTCAATGGCATAATCGCCAACCGTGTGCCTGCCCTGTTGTATCTCCATAAGACGTTTAGCAGCAGAGGTGGTTCTACCAGGAGGCTCGAAAACTCTCTGAAAGGATTGTACAAAATCACAGAAATTTTTAGTACAATGTTTAGCGTTTTCCTACAATGGGTTAGCCCAAGCCAATGCTCTACCGGTCAGTAGGGATATCATGAACCCAACTTTGCTGCGGTCACTAGGAAATGCGTGTGCCGTCAATTCCATAAATATTTCAAGTTGATTAATAAACCCTCTACATAGTTGAGGGTCACCGTAATATCTCAGCTGCAAGGGTGCAGAAGCCGTTAACCCTTTGACTGCGGTCCCTGGAGACCTAGACTCATTCTCCGGTGTCTGAATTGGCGAGACCACCGGGCTAGAACCGGACTTATCAGCAAGTACCGTGCATTCAAGAATAGTTTGAATATCAACCGCCAGCTGATCCAAACGTTGCTCATGCATATCCATCCTCCAATGGGTATTTTGTGTGTTACCATCACTCTTATTGTCTGAGGTCATGGCCCTTTCGTACTGTCACGGTTTTTAAAGACTCTCAAAGGTAAGGTTTGGTAAAAACGTAACTTTATTGAAAAGTTAAGGCAATCCCCATAGGGAAACATACATAACAATACAACAATAATAGTCCATACAATAGGTTCTACCGGCCTTGCCTAAAATACCGGGCAAGGCAACCCAAGTGACAGTAGCAATAACAGGCTCTACCGGCCTTGCCTATACCAGGTAAGGCAACCGTGAGATGACATATACCGGTTCTACCGGCCTTACCAATACCGGGCAAGGCAGCCCAAAGGAGTACTGAGTGTAGGCTCTACCGGCCTTCCAATACCGGGTAAGGCAACCTTAAAGATGGTAATGTACAAGGTTCTACCGGCCTTACCAATACCGGGCAGGACAGCCTGAGGAACACTGTAGTAGACTTTACCGGCCCTGCCAATACCGGGTAAGGCAACCTTAAGGATGGTAACGACAAAGGTTCTACCGGCCTTACCAATACCGGGCAGGGCAGCCTGAGCGAGTAGACCAGCTGTCAGATGACTATGACAGCAGAGAGGAATAGGAACAAAAGGTCTTACTCAGCAGAAGTCTATTGCCAGGGAAAATCGGACGACTGCATTGGAGTGGACAGCGACCTAGCCTCAGTGCTGGATAGATCAGGAGCAAACCAACGTCCGCACGTTGAGACCTACAATAAATATCGCCACCAGGTTAATGGAGTAAACCAGCGTCCGCACGCTGGAACCAACAGAGTATCGCCACTAGGTTAATGGAGTAAACCAGCATCTGCACGCTGGGAGCAACAGAGTATCTCAACCAGGTTTAATGGAGTAAAAAAGCGTCCTACGATGGAACTTACAGTAAATATCGCCACCAGGTTTAATGGAGTAAACCAGCGTCCGCAAGCTGGAACCAACAATGTATATCGCAACCAGGTTTAATGGAGTAAACCAGCGTCCTCACGCTGGAACCAACAGAGTGTCGCCACCAGGTTTAATGGAGTAAACCAGCGTCTGCACGCTGGAACCAACAGTGTATCGCAACCAGGTTTAATGGAGTAAACCAGCGTCCTCACGCTGGAACCAACCGTAAATGTCACCACCAGGTTTTAATGGAGTAAACCAGCGTCCGCACGCTGGAACCAACAGTGTAAGCAGCAGCGAAACGAACAATGTCGCCGGAGCGACGGGGCTAGAGCAGGAGCCCTACACTCCAACGGGGAGTCCACCGGGTAGAGACTGATGCACTGACAGATGACTGGAACCACCGGAACCGCCGGTGCAGAGCGAACCGGCTGGAGAAGCGGCAGGCAGGAGACTCAGGAACTCAGTAAGATTAATCCACTAGGTGCTGGAACACAGGAACACTGGAACACTAGCATACAGGAACACTGGAACACCGGAACGCAGGATCAGCAGGATCAGCAAGAACAGCAGGCCCAGAAGCCTGACATGCAGATGAGGCCAAGTGAAGTCAGAAACACCAAGAAAGGGCAACCTGGAAGTGCTCAGCCTGGGTTTAAAAAGGCTGTGTGATGAGGGCTAAAAGCAGACAGCCAATCAGGAATACTCAACAAGTGACAGACACAGAACAGCACGAATCACGGGCACTGTGATACAGACACAAAAATGTAGAATACAAAACACCTTTGTAAAAGCAAACAAAACAAAATCATGATCCAGAAGCGTAAACCAAAAGACAAGCCAGGGTCAGGAACCAAGACAGGTACTCGGCCTAGCCGGGGTCAGGAGTACGGAGATCAACAATGTCAGGAACAATCCAGGAGTCAGGAGCCAGAAGGGACGTCAGAGAAAGCCAGGTCATGCACAGATAATCAGCAACTCGGGAGAATGCAACAGAAGAACAGGAGGGGAGAGACAGCGCACCAAAGATCTCCGTGTAGAATAGCGAAATCAAAATGTGGCTCAAAAATTATTAAAATCTATATATTTATTGTTTGTACATTATAAGAAATAAAGTGTGTAAATGACTGAGCAGTCCAAAAACATACCGGTATATAAATGATAAAATATAAGTAATCTTCCGAACGTTAAATAGTAACTAAAGAATAATAGCATAAAAACATAAGATAAGTGAATAACTAATATGTGTCCACTCTGTATAATCACCTATATGAAGTGGTGAAACCTACAGATGGAGATATAAATAGATAAAGGGTAGACACAATGTAGCCTAGTACGAGCATACAGTGTCTACAAGTCCAAAAACTGATACAATGTATCCAGATCGGTATATATAAGTCCTAGATCCACTGTCCCATCTGAGGGCATCAAACCCACTATTGAAAGGGAAGATGCTCCTCAATTATGGTGCAATATGGGATCGTAACTGGAAGTACAGATGATATTGTATTGTTTCAGCTGATGAAGCTTAACTGCTTACCGGAACCTTTGATCAATGCTCATCAAGCGGTCTTTGTCTCAAGGTACACACTGCGATCCCTGGGACCTCTATACTCTTTTTTTTCTTATGTGATCCAATCCAAGAATGCTTTGCAATGCTTGGGACTCCCGCTTGAGTGTTATAATCAGCAGCTGAATCTTCCGTGTGCAGTCTGGTTTCTAGTACATAATTTCGGACTTGTATGCAACTGCTTACAATGTAGGCTGGATGTTTTAATAAATAAAATTCAATAATGTCTGCAGCGAGTAGTAGCTTGATGCTGGTTCTTGGTAACAGTTCAATGCGTTTTGGAACGATTTCGTCCCTTCCTCAGGAACTCCAAGTGTTTATTTTGTATTTGGCGCCAAATTGATATTGGCGCTATTTAAAGGGCCAGCTACCAATGGAAAAGTAGAGTCTAAATTCCTTGGTGCCGGCTAAGGGCACGCATGAGTGATAAACTATCCCAATGGGTTTGTCAAGTTAAAGAATAGGGTCAATTTACCGAATCTATTTGATGATTATTTAGTTAATTAAGTAGTATAAGTTTCTATTACTTTATGAACTATATATTAAGTTTAAATTAGATATAATTGTGTATAATTCGGTGTGGGTTTGAATGGTATAGATGGAGAATACTTTCTTATAAATAGAATAAGTGGATAAAATTAAATATAGCTCATAAAGCTTATCTGTATATTGAACTATAGTGATTATAAGAATAAATTTAAATTGCAGATTACACTGTTTTATCAGTTGGAGTCTCAACTACTTAAAGCAGTCTCCTTGACATAAGCTAAAAGGTTTATATCAGTAGATATACATTTCAGTTTGAATCCAGTCCCCTTACAAATTAATAAAAACTGAACTTAACACCAATTATGTTTCATTGTTTAGATAGAACTAATAGACGAGAAAAACTTAAAAACCAGTTCTTTCAAAATAAAGGGAAACAGAATCAAGCACCAGTAAATAATAATGAAGAACTAAAAGCACTATTCTAGGACATAGAAAAATTATTGAAAACAGAAATGACACAATGGTGGGAAATTATAATGTTACAAAAATATATAGAAATAAAAAAAATACCTAGGGGACTGAGGATAATAAAGGAACCTTCCTTTGGAAAAAATGAAAAAGAATTCTATCATAAGTGGAATAATATTCTAGACAAAAGTTCATTTGACCTTATGGCTCTAATTATTACCAATAAAGAACAGAAATTAAATAATACTATAGATTTGATTGAAAAGGTCAATAATAGTCTGGATCCATTCAAAGAAGATATAGAGTTTAAATCATTAGACAAATTAACTAATGAACGAGTGAAACAATTTGAAAAACAGATTATAGAATGTAAGCAAAAGAAATTGGCCAGAGACAACAATGACTATACAAATGGATATATCCTACAATGGAAAAAGGGGAAACATGAATCACAACAGAGACAAACATACAAAGACTACAACCATACTAAACATATATACAGTACTTCATACAATAGGTACAAACAGAACCGTCATGCTAAGAACGAATCACCCATTACAACAGAAAATAATTGTTCTAAACCAACTTGGAATAACACTGAAGATCACTCCAAATCTTTGACATCATTAGAAAATAAAACAATGAAAGATATACCTAATAAAAAGGAAGAAAAACCACAGAAAAATAAACAACAAAACAAGAAACAAGACCTAAGGAATACGAGAAAGGAGAGCCCTAGAATTATTCCCCCTATCCCTAAACCACGCAGTCGTCTACAGGCAAATTCTACGAACAAAATTATAATAGGCCCCCTCATACAAGAGAGAGAGACCAAACCGATACCTCTCCCTCGCAAAAGTAAAGAAGAAAAAAACCAAGAAGAAAAAAATCAAGATTACAACAAACAAGGACCCAAACCCAAGTATAACAACAACAGAACACCATTACATTTTTTTTCACAGGACACCAGAACACCCATTCAGGCTTGGCTCCGGAGAGAATGGAACAAAGAGAAAGAAGAGACTCCACGAACACCCAACAGACACAAAAGAAGCAAAGAATCAGAAGAGGAAGACGAGGAAATAAGAGAAAAGAGGAGGAGAAATCAAGAGTAGATGAAGTTCAAATTGGAGGTATCTTTAATTTATCAACATACAATTTGTCTAAAGAAGAGATAACATTACTTCAAAAGGGATTAAAATTTGCTCCGAATGTACAACCTAATGAATTCGAAATATTTGTAGATATATATAGATTCATCAGGAAACTTACTCTTAAGAAATATTTTGATGAAAAAGATTTACACAAAACAGAACCAACCATAGAAGATCCATCTACCTCAGAGATCTTAATTGAATTACAAGAAGAAAATATAGACCACGCTATCCCTGATGAAGAAAATTAGATCAAACCACAATATAGACATACTACATTGAAACCTCCTCCTAGATTCAATCCCATTCACTCCAGAGGCCCCCATATTGAGGCATTCATGGACACCATAATTAGAGAAATTCGTAATTTGTTCAGAAAACCAATTAGATTTAAACACAATTTGACAAAGAAAGAAAAAATAGGTTTGACAAGACTAATGAAAAATGATAGCCTAGTGTTTAGGGAAGCAGATAAGGGAGGAGGTCTAGTGATAATGGATAAAGCAGATTACATCAAAGAAGCAATTAGAATTTTGGGAGATGATACTTCGTATGAAATTATGAATACAAATCCATTACCAAGATACAAAGTAATATATGATGATTTAATTTTAGAAGCTTATAACAAAGGCATTCTTACGAAGGGGGAATTCCAATTCCTAAGTATATCACATCCAGTTATACCTATTTTCTATTTTACACCAAAAATACATAAAAGCATCCAAAACCCACTGGGGAGACCTATCATATCTGGCATCAACTCACTTTCAAGCAACCTGTCTCAGTATATAGATCATCTTTTGCAACCCTATGTACAAGCATTACCATCCTATACAAAGGACACCACAGATGTGTTAAGGAAATTAACAGATATCACATGGTCAACTGAATATGTGTGGGTCAGTTGTGATGTTACGGCACTTTACACCATCATCCAACACACCGCTGGCATAGAAGCTGTTGAAACTATACTTAAGAGAGACCGGGATTTACCACAAGAACAGGCACAATTTATACTCGACAGTATCTCCTTTATCCTTCATCATAATCACTTTATATTTGGAGATATACACTACAAACAAACCAGAGGTATCGCTATGGGTACTCGGTTTGCGCCATCATACATCAATATTTTTATGGGCATCTGGGAGGAGAAAAACATCTGGAACAGATATGGTACCAATATCATATTTTATACTAGATATATAGATGATATCTTACTTGTTCGGAAAAGTGGGCGTAATACCCTAAATGAATTCCTAGTGTCAATTAACAATAATGACTTGGGATTGCATTTCACTCACACGTACAATGATACCTCAGTGGTATTTTTGGATCTTGAGATTTATATTAATTCACAAGGAGCAATCCAAACTAAAACACACCACAAACAAGTTGATGTCAACGGATATATAGAGGCAAGTAGTGGACATCACCACAAATGGTTGGAAAGCATACCATATGGACAATTCTTATGGCTCAGACAAAATTGGACAGAAGAAACCACTTTTGTAGAACAAGCCAAAACATTGGAAGCAAGATTTCTGGAGAAAGGATATAGCAAGAATAATACAACAGTAGCACTAGAAAGAGCAAAGAAGATACCTAGAACCAAGCTACTGGAGAACAAAACCAAAGCTATAATTACAACTAACAGCCAGAAAGACCATACCAAAGAGAATACAAAACCTTGGTTACCATTTGTTACCAAATATACATCATCACCAGGTAAAATAGAAAGTATTATACGCAAGAATTGGAACATCCTTAAAGGTGATAAGCAGTTAGTAGATATTATACCGCACAAGCCTAAATTTATTTATAGAAAAGCAGCAGATTTGAAATCTAAACTTGCTCCATCAGTTATCAGAGATCCAAAAAGAACACAGTGAATATGCCATCCACTCAATAAGGAACTCATCCTAGGGAATTACATCTGCGGATCTAATATATGTATCACCTGCAACCTTATGAAAAACAAAGCAAGAACTTTCATGTCACACAATACAGGTGAACTATATCAGGTTGAACAATTCATAAATTGCAATACCCAATATGTGATATACCTTTTGCAATGCAAGTGCGGAATTCAGTATATAGGACGCACAATAAGACCATTGAAAAAAAGATTCTTAGAGCATTGAAATAATATTACAAAGAAGAATATGAAGCATGCAGTATCAAGACACTGCAGTTCATGTACCAGTTTTCACAAAATAGAGGATATCACAGTTATGGGTATAGACCACATCAATCCCACTGTAAGAGGAAGTGATAGATTTAAACTCCTAGCTAAAAGAGACAGTCTATGGATTTTTAAAATGCATACTATACAACCTGAAGGTATGAATGAAGAACTAGACCTGTGGTGTCTATAAATCTTTACATTGCAGTAAACAGGTATTGCAATTTAAAAATGTATTCTTATAATCACTATAGTTCAATATACAGATAAGCTTTATGAGCTATATTTAATTTTATCCACTTATTCTACTTATAAAAAAGTATTCTCCATCTACACCATTCAAACCCACAACGAATTATACTCAATTATATCTAATTTAAACTTAATATATAGTTCATAAAGTAATAGAAATCTATACTACTTAATTAACTAAATAATCATCAAATAGATTCAGTAAATTGACCCTATTCTTTAACTTGACAAACCCATTGGGATAGTTTATCACGCATGCGTGCCCTTAGCTGGCACCAAGGAATTTAGACTCTACTTTTCCATTGGTAGCTGGCCCTCTAAATAGTGCCAATATTAAGTTGGCGCCAAATACAAAATAAACACTTGGAGTTCCTGAGGAAGGGACGAAATCGTTCCGAAACGCATTGAACTGTTACCAAGAACCAGCATCAAGCTACTACTCGCTGCAGACATTATTGAATTTTATTTATTAAAACATCCAGCCTACATCGTAAGCAGTTGCATACAAGTCCGAAATGATGTATTAGAAACCAGACCAGACTGCACACGGAAGATTCAGCTGCTGATTATAGCACTCAAGCGGGAGTCCTGAGCATTGCAAAGCATTCTTGGATTGGATCGCATACGGAAAAAAAGAGTATAGAGGTCCCAGGGATCGCAGTGTGTACCTGGAGACAAAGACCGCTTGATGAGCATTGATCAAAGAAAGATTCCGGTAAGCAGTTAAGCTTCATCGGCTGAAACAATACAATATCATCTGTACTTCCAGTTACGATCCCATATTGCACCATAATTGAGGAGCATCTTCCCTTTCAATAGTGGGTTTGATACCCTCAGATGGGACAGTGGATCTAAGACTTATATATACCGATCTGGATACATTGTATCAGTTTTTGGACTTGTAGACACTGTATGCTTGTACTAGGCTACATTGTGTCTACCCTTTATCTATTTATATCTCCATCTGTAGGTTTCACCGCTTCATATAGGTGATTATACAGAGTGGACACATATTAGTTATTCACTTATCTTATGTTTTTATGCCATTATTCTTTAGTTACTATTTAACGTTCGGAAGATTACTTATATTTTATCATTTATATACCGGTATGTTTTAGACTGCTCAGTCATTTACACACTTTATTTCTTATAGTGTACAAACAATAAATATATAGATTTTAATAATTTTTGAGCCACATTTTGATTTTAATATACTACACTGAGATCTTTGGTGCGCTGTCTCTCCCCTCTTGTTCTTCTGTTGCATGTACACGCTCGAGACGACTCAGAGCAACAACTTGACGGCAGCACAGAGATCCTTGTAATATTAAGGGTTCAGTCTACACCATTGGATCTATATATTAATTATGACTGACTTATTCACTTCTATCCATCTGCAATAAGGACTCCATCTACATAGAGTCACTTCGATATATATATCTGCTATATGTAGCAGGGATACGTATGCGTGATTGAATAATTTAGATCCATATAATATTGGTAGACATAAATTATCTATACACTATAAATTGTCCGGTATTCACATTAAGTATATCCTAAACCCATTTAGCTAGTGTCAAGTGAGCGCTCTTAAGAAACACTATACACGTTTACTTGGGAGAATGCGCTTGCAGCCAGAATCAGACACAAGGGCAACCAGGAAGTGAGCCAAGCTGCTTTAAATACCCTGGGAGGGTTGGCTGATAACAGTCAGGTGAGCAATCACAGAGAGGTCAGCTGATTCAGCCTAATCTAGGAAAGGAAAGGCAGCATCAATTGACAGCAGAGCACAAGATTAGCTCAGACAGCAGAATACATACAGAGTTAGAGCAGCTCAGCTAAACCTTGAAAATATATTGGTATTTTTCTTTCTATATCTATTTCCAAGTACTTAATGGCCAATCCACAACAGGATGTATCTTATTAAATAATGATCGGTTCTCCAACTGAACCTGCCGTTATGAGTATATAAACCGTAAGCTTTGACAACCTTGGATTCTTGCCTCTGATGAAGCCCGGTTGAATAGGCGAAACGTGTTAGGTGTCTTTTTTTATTTTTGGGAAAAAATAATGGGAATGATAGGACTTTATTTACTAGATAATAATATTGCTCGATGTTCGCATCCACTGGAATTATTCTATCCTTCATTTGGAACTCAAATCTCATCCAGTCTCCCGCTACAATTTTAACCACTTGTAGTATGTACTAACAATTAGCTATTTATAGCACCCTGTTCCATATTGCCTTCCACCCCAATTCCTCTTCTATATCATTCTGTGTCTGTTTCTTAACAGATGTTTAATGATGTCATACCTGATTGCACTCAGGGCACTCCCAGTGCAAAACAATTTGTAATTTGTAATCCCTCAGTCAGTCAGTCTTCTTAGGGACTCCAGCTAGTATATATTCAGGCCCAGTTAAGGGTGGCATTTGCCAGGGGTATTAGTTGCCACCTTTATCAAAGTACACCTTTTCTAAGTACTGAGAGTTAGACAAGAGAGTTGGACAGGAGAGAGACAGCTGCTGCAATATAACTACTTAAAGGGATAGTATTACTTCAAAATTACTATCCCTCATATTGTAGCCCTTAATAAACTGAGTTAAATGACACCAGCAGCATCTCTCTAACCTTTATGGTTTAAGAGATAGCCGCTTTCAAAATTTCCTCTCCCCTGCTGTCGGCGTTCTGCTGCCAGCAGGAGAATCCGGTCTCTGAATCAAGAGGAGGCTCTTCAGCAGAGCCGATATCTTGTTATGGAAGGAAAAATGATTAATTTAAACAGTCTTCTACGTGTGCTTGGTAACCAAGCACACATAGAACACTGTTTCAATTAATCATTTTTCCTTCCATAACGAGATATCGGCTCTGTTTAAGAGCCTCCGCCGGTCCTGGGACCGGATTCCCCTGCTGGCAGCAGAACGCTGACAGCAGGGGAGAGGAAACTTTGAAAGCGGCTATCTCTTAAACCATAAAGGTTAGAGAGATGCTGCTGGTGTCATTTAACTCAGTTTATTAAGGGCTACAATATGAGGGATAGTAATTTTGAAGTAATACTATCCCTTTAAAGACAACAGGCAAGTTAACACACTGGATCCAGATCAAAGAAACATTTATTTCCACCAAGCTCTGACATTTGCATCTTCTATGAAACTGCTGACTGCCTGATGCACGAAACCAGGATTACCAGGACTGAATTTACAAACTGCTCAGTTAACCACTAAACAGCTGATGGGGAAAAACAAAACTTGACTCTGATTTCTTCTTCAACAACTATTAACCATTACAACATCTACCTCTACTGATCATCAATGGATTTACTTCATTTAACCCTGCATTTACTCCTACCCTCACCAAATACTTCACAGTTCTGCAACTGGCTCTCCTCACCCTCCCTGGCACCTACACCCTTTGCACCATAGATTGACCCTTGATTGCCAAGTCATCTGTACTCTCCTGGAACACAGACTTTTGCACAAACTCTACTGCCCCATGCATTAACCCCACTATGGCCAATTTGGCTCCTTGCTATGTCATCACCATTCTTACCTGCATAAGACTCTGCTACTCTTGTGTCCACATTTAGTGTCACTTCATTCACATTGCACCCTCACTTCTTCCCTCACCACTTCTCTGCTTCCATGAACTTTTCTCATTTCTTCACTCCTTACCACCAAAATCATCTTCTACCCCTGCAAAAAACCTCCGCTGCTTCAAGTCTCACTCCCACCTTATGTCCCTGTCACTTCTTCTCCTGCTCGCTGCAGGTGACATGTCACCTAACCCAGACCCCCTTTCCATTGTCCTTTTGTACTGCAACACCCATTCACACACACAACGTGTACAACCTAATAACCATTCCACATCACCTAACCTCCACCCACGATTTTTTTGGTCTCTGGAACGCCTGCTCTGTGTGTAACAAACTAACAGTGGCTCATGATTTGTTCATTTCCCACCCACTAAACCTCCTAGCCATCACTGAATCTTGGCTCACATCATCAGACACTGTCTCCACTGCTGCACTCTCACATGGCGGCCTTCAATTCACCCACACACCTAGGCCTGGCAACAGAAGGGGGGGGGGTGGAGTAGGCATCCTGCTGTCCCATACATTTCCCCCATTGGGCCCTCTCTCTCCTTCCCTACCTTTGAAGCCCACACACTTTGTCTCTTCTCTCCCTTCTCCTTGCATGTTACTGTCATATACAGACCACCTGGTTCTTCTGCACAACTCCTTGATCACTTTGCTTCCTGGCTCCCTCATTTCATGTTCTCTGATGTCTCTACTCTCATCCTGGGTGACTTCAACATCCCTGTAGATAACCATAACACCCCCCTGCCCTCAAACACCTTTCCTTGACAACCTCCTTTGGCCTATCACAGTGGACCACACACAGTGAAGGTCACTCCCTTGACTTGGTCTACATTAACCTCTGCTCGGTCTCTAACTTCTTTATGTCCCCTTTCCCCTCTCTGACCACCACCTCCTCAATGGAAACCTCATCATACCACACAAATCCATCCCCCCACCATGATCAAGAGTATGCAGAGAAATCTGCATACTCTTGAACTGCAACAATTTTCCACATCCCTGCAACCTCTTCTCAACCCCATCCTCACACTTACTTGCCCAGAAAAAACTACTGCTCTCTACAACAGCTCTCTCACAACAGCCCTTGACACAGCTGCACCTGTAACACTATGCCACCCTCTCACAACCCCACTACAACCTTGGCATACAAGACAAACACAATACCTCCAAAGGTGCTCACACACTGCCAAAAGGCTCTGGAGGAAATTGCGTTCCACAGCTGACTTCATACACTACAAATTCATTCTCCGTTCTTATAGCTCTGCCCTCTCCTTGGCCAACCAGTCATACTTTTCCTCTCTAATTCAAATCTCTCCTACACCCACCAACACAAACACCTTCCTCTAACTTCTCTGCCCAAGATCTCGCCACCCACTTCAAGGACAAGTTCAAAAGCATCAGACATGAAATCTCCTCACTTCTACTCCCACCCATCCAGCTTAGCCCTGTCACTTCTCCCACATACACACTAAGCTCCTTCTTACCCATGACCAAAGATAAAGTTTCCCTTCTCCTCACTCGCTCAAACCTAACCACATGCCCTCTTGACCCAATCCCATCTCAGCTCACTCAAGAACTTTTTCCTGTACGAACTCCAACCCTTTCTCACTTATTCAACCTCTCTCTGTCAACTGGCACCATCCCATCCTCTTTCAAACATCAGCTAATCACACCCATCATAAAGAAACCCTCCCTGGACCCAAACTCACTTTCAGCCTACTGGCCCATTTCTCTACTCCCGTGTAATGGATCATAGTCCATTACTGGAGTCCTTGTCTGGGCCTGAGACTGCTAACCCAGGAACACCAAGGAACTGTGGACATTTCTGTCATGCCTAAAACAACCCCTGTCTAGGCGTACGGATTGCCAGCCCAGTGTCACAAGCTATGTAGAACTTTGGGACGTAATATTGGTGGAGAGCTATGTCAAAAGGACTAAAAATAATAGCCTGCTTTCAGGGGACTGGGCCATTAGGGGTTAAGTATTTCAGTTTGGCCAAGGATGCTGCAAATGTATATTGCAGTCCCTCAAGCCTTTTGTTTTATTGTTCACCCTCACCCAAGCTCTGTGTGTATTCTAGCCACTCCAGTCATTGTAGGTTTGTGAACTGTATCGAGACCCCCTGTGGTGTGCTAACCTAATCACGTCTGGCCCTTTGTATTGTGTTGTACCATTTGTTGCTAGCCTTTTGGTTGTAGTAATGCAATCATGTCTGTGTTATTGTAATTGCTTGGACCATTTGCTGTTGGTCCTTTGTCCTGTATGTTGTGATGTGACTCACCTATTGTATCCTGCCTGCCCATGTGTTTCAATGTAGGTTTTGTGTATAAATATGCGTGGTTTGTTCCAATAAAGTTAATTGTTATTCTAACCCCAAGACACTGGTGTTGTCAGATGCTTGGGGTAAAGCTTGCTGTATGCAGAGTGTGTGCTGGTTACCCTGATACTAATTTTGCCTGGTGATTGGGGTATATTGCAGTATGCTGTTGGATGTCCATCTGGCTCGTAGCGGAAGAAGTGACCATTGACGGGGACACCAAGGCTGGGTATCCGCTGGTACCATCACATTCCCATTTGCCTCCAAGCTCCTTGAGTGTCTCGCATATAACGGCTCACTAAATTCCTCTGCTCCCATTCCCTGCCAGAGCCCTTGCAATCTGGATTCTGCCCTCATCACTCCATTGAGACTGCGCTCACTAAAGTGTCCAAGGACTTGCTCTCTGCAAAGTCAAAAGGCCACTACTCCCATCTCATTCTCCTGGACCTGTCAGCTGTCTTTGACACAGTAGATCACCCACTCCTCCTCCAAGCCCTCTACTCCCTAGGTCTCTGTGACACCGCCCTCTCTTGATTTTCATCATATCTCTGCAACCACTCCTTCAGTGTTTCCTACTCTGGCTCCACTTCCCTACCCCTCCCACTGTCTGTCAGAATACCTCAAGGATCAGTCTTGTGCCCCTTGCTCTTTTCAATTTACACCACCTCCCTTGGACAACTAATAAACTCCTTCGGGTTTCATCATCATCATCTCTATACTATCTTTCCTCCCCAGACCTCTCAAACTCAACCTTGGCAAAACCAAACTAATTTTTTTCCTTTCCTCTATAACCAGTATTACCCCAGACATTACCCTCACTGTTAACAACACTACCATCACACCAACACCTACAGTACGCTGCCTGGGGGTCAAAATTTTTTTTTTTTAATAAACTTTTTTATTGATTTTTGCATCAAAGAAAAACAGTAATACAAAACATATATGAATATTACAGCAGATGAGTACCAAACATACTTTGAATCATAGTCGTGAGTGATACAGTTTAAATGAGCAAGACCAACAACAGGAGTTGGACCCTATAGTATGCAGAATCCCCCCTCAATTGCTGACATTCACATACACAGCAAAAAAGATATACTGTAACGGATCCCTGCCGTTACTCCAGGGAAATATGCTGGGCAGTAGGCGGCTGTCTGATTGGCCAAAGCTCTGGGTGACGAGTTTAAAGGTCCCCCATAGAGTTAACATGGGGGAAAGTAGGCCACCCAGGGATTGGCTAATCTAAGACCCGCCCCAAGGTACCGATTGGTCGCCTACAGTTAAAGGGACTCTATAGACTTTACATGGGAAAAGTAGGCGGCCATCGGATTGGCTGCTCGAATCCAGCTATTCCTCTCTTATTGGTCTAAGGGTTAAAGCGGCCAGATTGAATTACTATGGCTCCAGGGAGTCTGGTGTCCCATTGTACCAGTGTTTACCTTAACCCTAGGGGTCCCATTGTATGTCACCCCAACCTATTGTACTGAGTCAGTTAACCTTGTTATGCATTGTTGTTCTTTGTTCTAAACCTTCATAAAAGAGCTGAATTCAGCCAAAATAAAGTGAGAGTTCTGTTGATCCTGAACTGCGTGCTGTGTCTGCATTACTGGGTGGTATCAAGGGTCTTCTGTTGACCCCCATCCTGGGAAGCTGTTTGGAGGGACTGACCGGGAAAACCAGCTAAGGAAGCCTTCATCTAGAGAAAGGTAGTCGGCAGAACGAGCAACATCCATCCAAGGACTTAGGATCTCGTTACACTGGTGGCAAGCGGTGGGATTGAACTGAAACCAGCCCAGCAGGGGGAGATATAGCCGCTGGCTTGACCCCGGTTTCAGCTACACTAAGACCAGCCCAGCGGGGGTAAAAACAGCCATTGGCTTGACCCTGGTCTTAGCAACGACTATCTCACCATGGATGAGGTTTACCGATATCGGTCACTCATGGAGCTCCAACAAATGTCAGAGGAGCGAGGACGGGACGCAAGGGGCATGAAAAAGCAGGAATTGGTCATGATGTTGCAGGACATGGATGAGGAGATGGTGGAGCAGGCCCGGAACACGGACTTACCGGCTGAAGAGACCTACAGTATCCGCTCCAATCCCTCTGCATCCCCACCGGCGCCTATTCCTGCTATATCGTCCACAGATGTGGTGAGCCAAAGAGTGGCGACACGCTTGGCATTGGCAGGACCAGATCCAAGTGCAGAATTCCGAATTAGGACAATCCTGGCGGTGGAAAAAGAATATCTGGAGGAACTGGCCCAGTCCAGACAAGGATCCCCTAGGCAGCCCAGCGAGGCTCGGTCGGATATGATGGAGCATAACCGACGGCTGCCACATCAGTTGTTCAAAGTGTTTGATGACAGTGTGGGTGACATTGATGGATTTCTGAAAGATTTTGAGCGCCAGTGCCAGGTGGTTCAAGTGGACCGACAAGATTGGGTGACCATCCTGGCAGGTAAATTGACGGGGAGGGCCGCAGAAGCTTACCGGGCCATCCCAGATGCATGGATTACGGATTATGAGGAGGTAAAATGGCGGCTACTTCAGCGGTTTGCCATCACCCCAGACACTTACAGGCGGCAGTTTCGGGAAGGACGGCGCCAGCACAAGGAGACTCACATGGAATGGGTATATAAGATGGAGCGGGCCTGCCGCAACTGGCTGCAGGGATGTGGGACCCGCACGTTGGAAGACTGTTGCCAACAGATGCTACTGGAACAGTTCTTTTTCCAGGTTACGCCTGAGGCACGAGACTAGGTCTATGACCATGGGCCCTGCACTGTCACTGTGGCGGCCGAACTAGCTGACAAATTTGAGGAATCCCGGAGGGTGGGCTACTATCCACGGTCCCCCTGTATACAGCGGGCATCGAGCAGTTAGTTCATCCAACCAAGCTACTCAGACAATAACCACTACTGCACAGCGAGGCCCTATGACCAGATCTTCTCGTCCCCCTCCTGGCCCTGAATATTAGCAGTGCCACCAGCGGGGACACACTCGACCCAATTGTCCCCAGAATCGACTGCCTCCTGGCTCACAACATGGTCCAGCTTGCTGGAATACCTCGGGCCCGCAAGGTCGAGGGGCACCCAGGACAGCCTATTCCATTGAGGCCCCAAGTCACGAAGAATATGACTGGCCGGAGCCCAGGGAAATTGTGCAACCTTCTACAGCGGAGGCTGCCTGGGGATATTGTCATGAGGTGGCTCTGGCCCAGGATTCTCGTTTGAACAACAGGAATCACCACATCCAGGAGATACAGGTGGATGGACATACAGCTCAGGGGTTACGGGATACTGGGGCTACTCTTACCCTGGTACAGCCACACTGTCTCCAGCGCCATCACCGCACCAATCAGACCGTGGAAGTGCGGGTGGCTGGAGGAAAAATTTACCAGTTACCTATGGCCCGGGTCCACCTGGATTGGGGCACTGGGCAAGGATTTAAGACTGTGGGAGTCATGCCGGGTCTGCCCACCGATGTCTTGTTGGGCAACGATTTGGGTCGATTGGAGAGTCACTTTGAACCAGCATCACCTCCAGAAGGCTGCCAAGTGGTTACTCGCGCTCAAGCCCGACACCCGACGGTAAGCGCCACTGACACTGAACCGTCCCCTTATCCCACAGACACTAGCATTACTTGGTCCCCCCCGACTGAATTTAAAGCAGCCCTACGGACTGACCCTTCCTTAGCTGGGTATAGACGCCAGGCCGACAGCGGGACCCTGGGACCCAGTGGGGAGAGCATAGTGTGGAAAGACGGGCTACTCTACCGGCAGACCATGTCCATAAGGAAAGGAAGAACCGAGATAGCCAAAACCCAGCTATTAGTTCCCACGGTGCACTGAGCCGCCTTGCTAGCCTTGGCTCATGAAGTCCCGCTGGCAGGGCACTTCGGAGTCAGACGCACAGAAGAGCAGCTTACCCGAGCCTTCTTCTGGCCCCAGATTTCTAAAAACGTTCGCACGTTTTGCCGGACCTGTGATCTCTGTCAGCGGGTCGGCAAACGGGGCGACCGTTCGACAGCACCCTTCCTATTATAGGGGTCCCATTTCAGAGGGTGGCTGTGGACATTGTGGGTCCCTTGGCCAGATGCAGCCGCTCAGGCATAAGAATTATCCTTACTGTGGTGGACTTTGCCACCCGGTATCCTGAAGCTGTCGCGCTGGCCAACATAACTGCAGAGTCCATAGCCACTGCGTTGATTACTATTTTTACCAGGGTGGGGTTCCCCCAGGAGATCCTCTCGGACCAGGGCACGCAATTCACCTCTGAATTGCTGCAGCAGGTCTGGAAATTGTGTGGGGTCCAATCCTCTCAAACCACTGCCTACCATCCCCAGACAAATGGGCTTTGCGAAAGGTTCAATGGGACCCTGAAACAAATGCTCAGGGCTTTCACTGACTCTCATAGAGACTGGGAACAATACCTACCACATTTGCTCTTCGCATACCGGGAGGTGCCTCAGGAGTCCACGGGCTTCTCCCCCTTCGAACTCCTGTTTGGGAGACGAGTCCGTGGGCCCCTGAACATCCTCCGCAAGTATTGGGAAGGCAAGTGCGAGACGGAAGAGTCCCCAGCAGTTACCTATGTCTTGGAACTGAGGGATCGGCTGGAGATGCTGACTGGCTTGGCCCGACAAAATCTCCAGACCGCACAAGCCAAGCAAAAGAAATACTATGATAGGCATGCCACATTCAGGGAATTCATGGTAGGGCAGAAAGTACTCGCTCTACGACCAGTAAGGCAGAACAAGCTCCAGACAGCTTGGGAAGGGCCTTACCAGGTCATAGACCGACAGGGAGAGACAACATACTTGATAGCTAGGGGTCCCCAACTGAAAGATAGGCGAATTTGCCACATCAACGCCCTTAAAAAGTATGAAGAGCGCCCCGAGGACATTTTGGCCATATGCACCTTGGCCAGTCAAGAGGCGGAGGACAAGGAGCTCCCCGATCTCTTAGCCGATGCTCAACCTAACTTGCCCTCTAGCTCAGTTCCCTTAGGTTCTCACCTCACGCCAGAACAGCAGGACCAACTCCGGGGCATCTTGTCCCGGTGGCCCACCCTGTTCTCAACGTTACCCGACCGCACAACTCTGACCGACCACAAGGTAGATACCCTCGCCCAAACCCCCCTGAGACAGCCCGCTTACCGGGTACCAGAGGCAGTTAAGTCCCATATTCAGAAGGAACTCCAGGACATGCAGGAATTAGGGGTAATTGAGGAGTCCGACAGCCCCTGGGCCTCCCCGATAGTCCTAGTCCCTAAGAAAGACGGGACCATCCGGTTCTGCGTGGACTACCGGCGGCTAAATGAGAAGACTGTAACGGACGCATATCCTATGCCTAGGGTAGATGACCTCCTTGACCACTCACTGGGGCTCGCTATGTTACTACCTTGGATCTGAGTAAGGGCTACTGGCAGATTCCCTTGGCCCCGGAGGCAATGGCAAAATCAGCCTTCATCACCCCGTTCGGCTTATATCAGTTCACAGTTATGCCGTTCGGGATGAAGAATGCCACCGCCACCTTTCAGAGACTGGTGGACCGCCTGCTCACTGGGGCCCAGGAGTTCACCTGTGCCTACTTAGATGATATTGCGATCTACAGCGAGTCCTGGGAGGATCACCTACTGCATCTAGAGGCTATTTTAGGCAGAATTGACAAAGCAGGACTGACTGTACGCCCCGACAAATGCCAGATGGGAATGGGGGAGGTTCAGTTCCTCGGTCACCGGGTGGGCAGCGGGTGCCAGAGACCCGAGCCAGCTAAAATAGAGGCCATTGTCCAGTGGCCCCAGACTCAGCCCAAAAAGCAGGTCCTGGCTTTCTTGGGGACAGCAGGGTACTATCGCAGGTTCGTCTCCCGGTACAGCGACATAGCTAAACCTCTAACCGACCTCACCAAGAAGGCTCTACCCCGACGGATTACCTGGACCCCGGCATGCGCTCAGGCCTTCGAGGCTCTGAAGACTGCTTTAGGACAGGCCCCAGTGCTTGCTGCTCCCAACTTTAACCTTCCTTTCTTGGTCCACACAGATGCCTCCAACATTGGGTTGGGAGCGGTCCTAAGCCAAGTGGATGCCACGGGAGAGGAACACCCTGTCGCTTTTCAGAGCCGCAAACTGCTGGACCGGGAGATGAACTATGCGGCCATAGAAAAAGAATGCCTGGCATTAGTTTGGGCCATCAAAAGGTTTCAACCCTACCTCTATGGGAGGGAATTTACAGTAATAACTGACCATAACCCACTTGTGTGGCTCAACCAAACCTCAGGGGATAACGGCCGCTTACTGCGGTGGAGCCTGGCTCTGCAACCATACACTTTCTCAGTTAAATACCGGTCAGGCAAACATAACCAGAATGCGGATGGATTGTCCCGCCAGGAGGATGCCTAACCTTTGGACCCACTAGTATTTGTTTCCTTCCCAAGTTTCCTGTTTTACCACGCCAGCAGACATGGACGCTCGAAGGGGGGGTGATGTAACGGATCCCTGCCGTTACTCCAGGGAAATATGCTGGGCAGTAGGCGGCTCTCTGATTGGCCAAAGCTCTAGGTGACGAGTTTAAAGGTCCCCCATAGAGTTAACATGGGGGAAAGTAGGTCACCCAGGGATTGGCTAATCTAAGACCCGCCCCAAGGTACCGATTGGTCGCCTACAGTTAAAGGGACTCCATAGACTTTACATGGGAAAAGTAGGCGGCCATCGGATTGGCTGCTCAAATCTATTCCTCTCTTATTGGTCTAAGGGTTAAAGCGGCCAGATTGAATTACTATGGCTCCAGGGAGTCTGGTGTCCCATTGTACCAGTGTTTACCTTAACCCTAGGGGTCCCATTGTATGTCACCCCAACCTATTGTACTGAGTCAGTTAACCTTGTTATGCATTGTTGTTCTTTGTTCTAAACCTTCATAAAAGAGCTGAATTCAGCCACAATAAAGTGAGAGTTCTGTTGATCCTGAACTGCTTGCTGTGTCTGCATTACTGGGTGGTATCAAGGGTCTTCTGTTGACCCACATCCTGGGAAGCTGTTTGGAGGGACTGACCGGGAAAACCAGCTAAGGAAGCCTTCATCTAGAGAAAGGTAGTCAGCAGAACGAGCAACGTCCATCCAAGGACTTAGGATCTCGTTACATATACTATGATTACACCATTATTCAGGTGGGAATAACGTCAAGATTTTAACAAATAAACATTGGCAAATTATGTGTATGTTCTGAATGTGACTCCAACAGCAAGTCGCTTAATATCATAACATACCTAAATAAACTTGTGTCTCTCAATACCATGCTGAATAGACTATAAAGACAATGTCTCCCACCTCTCTACCATTTCCCCTGTGTCAAACGTATCTAACTGGCATATTACTCTTTCATCCATCCAGCGCGTATGCCTGAAACAGGTGTACAACTCATCCTGCTGTGACTTAGCCAGTGTAATGATGAAAGGTTCCCATATCTTAAGGCCTCCTTGTTCTCCAATGAAAGAATCCAATTCAGCTTTGTGAAGTGTAACATGCGAGTCCGCCAGTGAAGCAACGTGGGAAGATCAGGCGTAAGCCAATGAGTCAGTATCACCTTTAGGGCCAACAGGATCATATAGTCTAATAGAGTCATTTGTTTGAAGCCTCAAAAGCTCCTAGCAGAAAGGAAGGCATAGAAAAGTCCACTGGAAGACCCATTTTGTCAATTGTATATGCAAATGTCTTAGTCCAGAAGGAAAAGATGTACGGGCAGGAGTATAAAGCATGTAGCAGAGTAGCTTGGGGCTCCCCACAGCGAGAACAAGCTGGGGAAGCGGCCAACCCTATTGTATGAGCCAATTTGGGGGTGACATAGGTCCCGTGTAAGAGTCTGAATGAGATTTTGTGAAAGTAATCCACCGGTGAATGTCATAGATAGCTCAGGAAGCCCTGGTACATTATGTCAGGAGAGGTGGTCACATTTGACTCCACCCTATCCTTCAATCCTCGCATCCAGTCAATCTCCAACTCATCCCGCCTTCACCTCCGCTATATCTCTTCAATCTGACCCTCTCACCCAAGACACTACTAAAATTCTAATCCAAACACTCATCATGTCTGGTCTTGACTATTGTAACTCACTACCAATTGGCCTTCCTCTGACCCGACTAATCCCACTACAGTCCATAATGAACTCTGCTGCAAGACTAATCTACCTCACTCATCGCTACTCTAACACCACTATCCTTTGCCAGTCTCTACACTCGCTCCCAATATCATACAGAATTAAATTCAAAATTCTGGTTGTGACGGTATCAGGAGTTACCGGACCCTTTTCGGGTCATCGGTTGCTGAACCGCCGCTGCTGCCCCTCTTCCATGGCCGACTGGAGCCCTTCTGCTTCCTGGTGGTCTGGAGGTCCTGGATACTCAGGCAGGAACAGCTGGATGCTGCCGCCTGGCAGCCTGGCAGAGCTAGTGGATTTAGCTGCAGAATCCTAGGTGGGGTTTCCAGAGGCCCTACGATAGTAGACCGGCGAGGCAAGTGAATTCGCTCTTGCAGTGGCTAAGGAGAGAATCCCCAGCCCAAGCCCCCTCCAGAAATACAGCTGAGACTTGTATTAAGGAGGGTAGAACAGACCAGCCTTTATTGATAAAACACACTGCTTATATACACTTCCAGACACTCTTATCAAGATAAGAATACAAATTAGTGCTTGAAAAAGGGACATTTTAACTGGTCCATAATAACCTCCCCTGACTGGTTAATGAAGCACAGCAGGAGTCCATTCACATTCCAAACATTCCTTAGCACATGGAGTATTCTTTAAACAAACAAGAGTGCTGGACTTAACAGCCCACTCTACACGCTGGTTCCCCACTGCCATCCCCTTTGCAGGACTTACAGTATAACCCCACATACACTATTAGCAAATGTCACACAATGTACAAAACAGTGATCAATATTTCAAATGTTATAGTTCTAAATAACTCCGTCTGATCACACTACTCACCCCCCAAGTCTTGGACAGACCAGGTGTGATCCCAACGGATCCACCTCTGCACTCTCCACAAAGTCTTTCAGTCATCTTCTTGCCAGGATAGTCTATCAGCCTTTTTGTTGGACCTGCTAGGTCCGCACTGAATGGTGAAGGTAGAGGGAGAAGCTCCAGCTGTGTAACAACTGTCCATTTTTCCTACAACCATATTCAGAAATGCAGCCATCTTTGGGGTGGTACAGACATGGAGCTTGTGAAGGCTCTGGTAAGATACCCCAAACCATTTGCCAACAGTACCTCATCTGGGATGCCAGACATCACTCCCACCTCACAGTCTCTTTCACCTTCACCCCAATCCAGCGTCATCTGGGCCAAGGGAATCTGTTGTATGGCTTCTCCAGCAACTCATACTGCCACTGTCCGTCCAGTTCTCTGCCTGTGGGGGATCCGGTGGGATTGTACCATAGTGATTGTGACCCCAGTGTCTCTCAACCCATTGGATGGCTGCCCATTCACTAGCACTGTCTGACCATGGTGTCCTCGGTTATCTGTGCTGGCTGTTTGGACCAGGCTCACCTCGTGGATCAGTCCCCACACTTCGTCCCTGCCAAAAGGGGCAATATTGTAATCCACTCCCATGGGCTTGGATAAATTATACTCCATAGGTTCAGTGCTAGGGTCCTCTCCACCACAGTAGGCTTGTCTTGGTGCACTCCGGGGTGGGACCGGTAGAGATGCTGGCTGCTGGGGCAAGAGCCCAGGACGTGACTGTCTCTGAGGGTAATTGCTCTAAACATGCCCAGGCTGCAAACAATCATCACACTGCAGTCCATATCGATGCCCTCTACTGGGCTGGTTGTGAATGATGGGAATGGGGCTGAGATGTGGTATCTGGCCCATTCGAGTGTCAGTAGTAATTCCTTTGGATTGTACAGGAGAGCGACAGGGCCCATTCTCTCGAGTCTCCACATATCTTTCCATACAGTAGACTTCTCTTGGAGCATTCTGGGGTGGGACCAGTGGAGATACCGGCCTCTGGGACAGGGGTCTAGGTCTGGACCGTCTCTGAGGGCAATTGCTCCGAACATGTCCCAGCTGCAAACAATTATAGCACTGCAGGCCAGAACTGCGCCTTCTACTGGGCTAGCGGCTAGTGATGGGAATGGGGCAGGGCCCTGGTACCAGGATCCCTTGAGGGGTGGCATTAGATCCTGTGGGGGGGACCGGAGAGGGCCAGGGCCCACTCTGTCGGGTTTCCACATATTTGTCGGCTAACTTGTCCGCTTCCCCTACTGTAGCTGGATCACGGTCCCTTACCCAATCCCGAACTTCAGGAGGCGTATGTTGAAAGAAGTGCTCCAGTAGTAAAAGCTGCCGACAATCCTCCATAGTCTTTGCATTGCAGCCCAGTAGCCAGTTGGCACAAGCACAGACCATGCGATACACCCATTCTGCATAAGAGTCCTGTTGCCGCAGTTGGATATCCCGGAATTTCTGCCTGTAGGCATCCAGGGTAACTGCATACCAGGCAAGCAGGCACCGTTTCACCGCTGCATAATTGCGGCTGACTTCATCAGATAGGGCTCGATATGCCTCGGTTGCACGTCCTGTCAGATTGCCCACCATAATTGTTACCCAGTCTCTGATCAATCTCATAAAGGGAGCATTGCCTCTCAAAATCTTGCAGGTACCTGTCTATGTCTCCTGTGCTTTCCTCAAATACCCTGAAGGCTTAATGGGGCAGTTTACCATTCCTGGATCCACAGCTCTGTGGAAATCCAGAGTCTCTCGGGCCTATCTCCAGTTCTGCCATCCTCAGGCGTTCCTCCCTTTCTGTTGTCCTCTCCTGAGTCACCGTGGCCATGACTCTATCCACCACCTCAGCAGATGGATTGGGGCCATAAAAAGCAAGCCGGATCTTGACATCTCAGGTGAAGGCATCCTCATTCTCTGTAGGGCTCTCCCCAGATCCCATGCTGGTCTGCAGGCTTGCAGGGCTATCGGTTCCAACTAATAGACGGTCCATCTGCATCAAAGCCTCAACCAAATCAGTCTTCCTGGGTCCACTTGCTTCTCCACCTCTGTCAGCTAGGATCTCTTTTAAAGTGGATCTCTTCAGCTGCGTGTAGAACTCCTCCATATACCTGCCACTGACTCCAGCCAAATCTCCTGATGGAGATTGTCCCGGTGGTTTGGATGCCTTTAGGAAGAGAGCATCCCACCGCTGCCACCAAATGTGATGGTGCCAGGAGTTACCGGACCCTTTTGGAGTAATCGGTTCCTGAACCGCCGATGCCCCTCTTCCACAGCCGGCTGGAGCCCTGCTGCTTCCTGGTGGTCTGGAGGTCCTGGATACTCAGGCAGGAACAAGGATGCTGGCAGAGCTAGTGAATTTAGCTGCAGAATCCTAGGTGAGGTTTCATCTACGCCAGTAGACCGACGAGGCAAGTGAATTCGCTCTTGCAGTGGCTAGGGAGAGAATCCCCAGCCCAAGCCCCCTCCAGAAATACAGCTGAGACTTGTAGTAAGGAGGGTAGAACAGACCAGCCTTTATTGATAAAACACACTGCTTATATACACTTCCAGACACTCAAGATAAGAATACAAATTAGTGATTGAAAAAGGGACATTTTAACTGGTCCATAATAACCTCCCCTGACTGGTCAATGAAGCACAGCAGGAGTCCATTCACATTACAAACATTCATTAGCACATGGAGTATTCTTTGAACAAGCCAGAGTGCTGGACTTAACAGCCCACTCTGCAATCTGATTCCCCACTGCCATCCCCTTTGCAGTACTTACAGTATAACCCCACACACACTATTACCAAATGTCACACAATGTACAAAACAGTGATCAATATTTCAAATGTTATAGTTCTAAATTACTCCGTATGGTCACACTAGTGCTAACTTATAGAGCCCTCACTAACACCGCAGCCACCTATATTTAATATCTCATTTCCAAATAATCCCACTAGACATCTTTGCTCTGCACACAACCTTCTGCTCTCCACAGCTCTTATTACATCCTCCCACTCCCGCCTACAAGACTTCTCCCTTGCTGCACCTGAGCTCTGGAATTCCCTCCCCCACCCCATCAGACTCTCCCCCAGCCTTCAGATCTTTTGACGCTCCCTGAAAACTCACCTCTTCAGGGAAGCCTATTAAATACGTCCATAAACATTATCACCAAGAACCACCCCTTCCATGGACCACTGCACTCAACAGCAGTTCTCACTCCCACCCACTGACTGGCAGTTTATGTGACAGGAGGCACACCCAACAGCACTTACTCCTTCTGTGTCCAACCTTCCTTCCTCTAGACTGTAAACTTTTGTGAGCAGGGCTCTCTGATCCTTCTCTTCTCCACATTTGATTTGTACTATTTAATATCTCTGTATGTCCATTCCCTATTGTACAGTGCTGCGGAATTAGTTGGCGTTATATAAATTAAAAAAATAATAATAAATAATAATAATTAGGGACTCATAGCCTGCGTGTGGCTGCTCCTGCATACTGAGATGGTGTTTGCCTCTTTAATGTATGCTTGAAGCTATTCAATGAACAATATCTCTGGATTTTGTATATTTTATTACATTTTCCTCTTGTGTAGGACTATAGTGAAGCGAAGTAATTTTTTTAACATCTCACAATGACATTCTTATTCTATAGCCAATAGATATAGGGGCGAAGGTCAGCTCATAGGGTTGTTTTTTTCACAATTCCTTAGGCTGCTATTTATATAGTTGAGCTATACAAATATACATACAAATGGAAATTCAATATTGAATGTGGATGACTTTTATGGGATAAATATATATTAGATACTACTTTATCATTCTGTAGTCTCTATTTTTGTCTCCGGTTTGTTTTATTGTCATCTGTGGTGACCAGATTCTGGAATAACAGCTGTATTGCAATCTGCACAGGCTGTGCATTTTTGTTTATTTTTTTTTCTTATTCAGTGGCGTAGTATACAGCCCTATCGATTTTCCTTTTTTATGTTGGAAACAAATATCAGTGATGTTTCCCATTATATTTATATAATTTTTCCTTCTACCTTGTCACAATGTTTTTATATTGCTTTTTTAAAAATATTATAAAAAATATTATAAAAAATAAAGATTATGTTTTATTCACTAATACATCTCCAGTTCTATGAAACACATTCCAGACTTTATACCATCTTGATCTAGAGCTAGTTCATATATATTTAATATTTATGGTTTGGTAAAATTAAGAGTGTCGTTTCTAGTAGTTCTTGTCTTTTCTTTTGTTTATCAAGAAAAAGGGAAGGCTCAGTGGAAGAAAGGAGTCCACAGATGATAAAGGCTGAGTACAGCAGCTTGATACAGCAGCTGCAATGTACAAATATATGAGAGGTCAATACAAGGATCTCTGTGGTGAGCTATTCATTCCAAGGCCTGATCAGGTGGCCAGGGGACACCTCATGAGATTAGAGGATAGGAGGTTTCAGTTTCAGCAGAGGAAAGGTTTTTTACAGTAAGATCGGTTAAATTATGGAATACCTTGCCCAAGGATGTGGTTATGGCAGATACTATGGATACTTTTAAGAGAAGATTAGATACATTTATTTTAAAAAGGAACATACAGAGTTATACTGTATATTAGTAGGAAGGAAGGTCTTATAAAGACTAACTTATTTGACAGCAGGAATGCTCATGTCTCTGGGTTATGAGGTAAAGGTTGCATACAATGTTTTTGTTTTTTTTACCTAATTTACTATGTTACCATGAATACCACTGAGGGAAAATACAGGTTTATACTGTATATTAGTAGGCAAATCAGGAAGGTCTGATAAAGACTGACTTATTTGGTAGCAGGAAAGCTATACAGGTCTCATGTCACTAGGGTATGAGGCAAAGTTTGAACTTGATGGACTTGTGTCTTTATTCAACCTAATTTACTATGAGGTATGATGGGCGAGTGGTATGGTGGGGGGTGGAGAACTACAAATGCATATGGCTACCAGAAAGGGAACTCTGAGCATGCCAAGAGACTGAAGTGGAAATTATGGCTACACTAACCACATAGGCAACATGAGCCAGAGTGTCAAAGAAAGGCAGGTAACAGAAACACGTTCAAGTGAAGACCAAAGATGTTCCATAAATATCTAAGGGTGGTCAGAAGATGGGTTGGAGGGAGGGGATTGTATGGTGCTTTCTAAATAGCTGATCCAGAGTAACCATCTGGAGTGGAAAGCTGCACTGAACTAGTAGTCAGACTGTAGCATTTTCAAAATAAAGAAAGGATTCCATTTTGTGAAACCATTTATTAAGGGTTGGGGGTTTTTAAAGCACCAAGCCAAAGGGATAAGAGATTTGGCTAAGATGAGAGAAGTGTGAATTGCTGCAGACAAAGGACCAGGGTGATTAGAAGTCCAGGGGGATTCCAATGGAAAGATTCATAGCAGTGGGTCTCTGGGCATCAGAACCTTGAATACTGACTGTAAGCAGTGAAAAACTTGCTTCCAGAACTGCGTCAGTTGGGGGCAATTCCACCAGGTATGGTAAAGTGAGCCCCGCTAGAGAAAGCATAGCCAGTAACGATCCGATTTGCCAGGAAAAGCCTGTGTGACATCTAATGCATATTTAGTACAAAATCTAAACATGGTTTTCCACTGTTCAAGAGTAAGGACAACCTCAATGAACTCCAGAAATAAGGTTTAGTGGTAGCAGGTGATTAGTGTAAGAGTCCATAACAAAGCATGATAGGGAGTTTAGGGGGAATAGAAAGTGTCATCTCCTTTTCAAATGGGGAGAGGTCTCTCTGGGTGTAGCCCTTTTTAATCTCCTGTTTAACCCAGGAACATATTGAGCATGGGACAACTGCTCTGCCAGGTAGATTATATAGATCCTCAAAGGATATGCACTCCAACTTCTGAATAAGCTGACCAAGGGTGCACACATTGGCCATCCTGCAAATAGTAAAATCCTGGATTTCCGAATATCGAAGATAGAGGAGAAGGGAGAGAGGCTAGCTGGAACATCAGATTACCGGAGCGCCAGATCGCCAGAAGGTGGCATAAGACTCATGTACTAAAAAAGGAAAAGAAAAAATCATAGCGCTAAACTCACCATAAATATGTGAATATATATATGAATAGAGTGAACATACATAGTGAATGAAGTATGAAAAGCTGCAAGGATAAAAGGAACTCCCCCGATTCCCAAATCCAGAACCAAAATGGAAAAAGAAAAAAATCCTGCGCTAATTGATTACCCTAAATAAGTAGATCCCTGTATAAAGCATATATTAAACCTATATGTTAATGTGACACAAAAATAATAATGAGGGTTTTGTGCAAAGTTTGGCCAAAATATGAGTAAGCAGATGGTACCAAGGTAACTCATTTCAGCGAGTCCTACCAAACATAAAAAAAAATATAATTTTAAAAAGCTGACTCTAAGAAAGCAGTGTTATTCGAAATGCCATAGGATGGCTTAGTAAATACCTAAAAATTGATTCTGAGGAAGCAGTTGTGCGAAACGTCTTATGCTGCCATGATAGAACCTAATATATAACCTAATTAAAAACACCCCCTCTATAGTCCCATCTTAGGAAGAGTCACTCTTACTAATAAACAGGAGACGGTTGAAGTAGGTGAGTAGAGACCCAAAAGGACTGAACAATACTTACAGCTTCTTTATGGGTCTGTTCCACCTACCACTGTAAACCACATGACACCTGTATAAATCCTTAAAGGCACACCTCAGCAGGTTAGCCACCAAAAGCATAAGAGATTGTGAATATGCGTTTGAGTGCATTAAAGTAATATACTATTTAGAAGTGAATAAAATGAATACATATTGAATAAAGATTAGATATGGTGAAAGAAAGCAGCTAGAATGAGAGAAGAGACAAAAAAAGGAAACGAAAAACTCCCAGTGCTAAACTCACCATAAAAGATGTGAATACATATATGAATAGAGTGAACATACATAGTGAATGAAGTATGAGACGCTGCAAGGATAAAAGGAACTCTCCCAGTTCCCAAACAAGATAAACCTAGAACCAACGTGGAAAAATAAAAATTCCTGCACTAATTGATATACAGATTACCCTAAAGAAGTAGAACCCTGTATAAACCCTATATTAACATATATGTTAATGTGTCTCAAAAATAACAATGATGGTTTTGTGCATAGTTTGGCCAAAATATGACCAAGCCAAGGTCCTTCATTTCAGTGAGTCCTACTAAATATAAAAAACTAAAATTTTAAAGACTACATGTGCCATACGTTCCAGCGGGACCAATGATGGTTCCACCCAGAGGAACTGAATGGGGTCGACCTGCCCAGTCCAAAAATGAATTGTATGTATCCACCTCCCTGGGTGAAGAAAATCAAAGAGCTTACACAGAGAGGCTGCTAGGCAGTATCCAAAAAAATCCGGCAGAGTCCAGGTGTCTAGGAAATTACTCATATCTCAAACATGGTGTACCATCACCCGAAGTCAAATTTGTGATCAGAGACCGCAGTTGATGAAAAAAAATAGCAGGGATATGAACAGGAAGTGCATTAAAGTCATATAAAACTTTGCAAAGCAGCATCATTTTAATTAAATTGACCCAACCCGTACAGGAGACATAATGAGTATTCCAGTCTAAAAACCTTTCCGAGGCATAAAGAAGACATGGGTCAAAACTGAGAGAATAAAGATGAGAGAGATCAGAAGAAAGATGGCTACCAAGGTATTGTATAGAGCAGGGGGCCCCTGAGAAAATAACAGGCGGTCTGTAGGCTCAAAGCTACCAAGGCTGATAAGTTAATATTAAGTATTTCTGATTTTAAGTAATTTATCTTTGGCTGGGATAATGCACAATAAGTATCCAGGGTGTCAGTCAAAGAAGGTATAGAGTGGTGAGGAAGAGATAAGAAGAATAAAACCACATCCCTAAATGCTGCTAGCTTTGTGTTGCCTTGAGAAGCTGGGAAACCTGTTTGCATACCACTTGAAGGAGTGGCTCTAGTGCTAAAATAAAAAGCAGAAGAGAAAGTGGGCATTTCTGTCGAGTACCTTTGGTTATAGCTAAAGAACAGGACAGTGGTATATACCTGTGCAGAATGGTTGGAGTAAAGTCTGAAGATACCACCAAGTAGTCTAAGACCCAGACCAATATTCTCGAAGACTGCGCAGAGGTGTGATCGGGCAACATGGTCAAAGGCCTTTTCCACGTCTGTGGAGACCAGGACAGTCTTGGTTGCCAATGGATCAAGTAAATGGCCTTAGAATTATTGCGTCTGGCCTCTCGGCTGCACAGAAAATTACACTTGTCAGGATGGATTTGGCTTCCCAGTCCCTACACTACAGTGAGATGGTCCGTGCAAATTACTTAACCAAACTCATAATTTGATTCTCCCTTGTTGTGGCAGTAAGACAGATTGCTTCCAAGTCCCTATACAATGGTGAGATGGTCACTGCAAATTACTCAAACTCCTAATTAGAATTTTTATATTTAACACGGGAACACTGATGATTCTCCCGTCTGTGGCAGTAAGATAGATGGCTTCCCATTCCTTTCACAACTGTGAGATGATCACTGCACATTACTCAAACGAACTCCTAAGTTGAATTTCTAAATTTAACTCTGGAACACTGTGGATTCTCCCTTGCGTTGGCAGTAAGCTGCTAGGCCTCACAGTCCATACACAGCTGTGAGATGGTCACTGCAAATTACTCAGACTCCTAATTTGAATTTTTACATTTAACACTGGAACACTGATGATTCTCCCTTGCTATGGCAGTATGTTAGATGGCTTCCCAGTCCATACACAAAGGTGAAATGGTCACTGCAAATTACTCAACCAAACTCCTAAGTTGAATTTTTATATTTAACAATGGAACACTGATGAGTCTCCCTTGCTGTGACAGTAAGATACATGGCTTCCCAGTCCCTACACAACTGTGAGATTGTCACTGCACATTACTCAAACTCACTCCTAATTTGAATTTTTATATTTAACACTGGAACACTGAGGATTCTCCCTTGCGGTGGCAGAAAGTTGCTAGGCCTTGCAGACCCTACACGATGGTTAGATGGTCACTGTAAATTATTAAAATAAACTCCTAATTTGAATTTTTATATTTAACACTTGAACACTGATGATTCTCCCTTGCTGTGGCTGTAAGATAGATGGATTCTCATTCCCTAAACAACAGTGAGATGGTCACTGCAAGTTACTCAAACAAACTCCTAAGTTGAATTTTTATATTTAATACTGGAACACTCATGATTCTCCATCTGTGGCAGTAAGATAGATGGCTTCCTAGTCTCTAAACAACAGTGAGATGGTCACTGCAAACTACTTAAACTTCTAATTTGAATGTTTATATATAACATTGGAACACAGAGGATTCTCCCTTGCTGTGGCAGTAAACTATATGGCTTCCCAGTCCCTACACAATTCTGAGATGCTCACTGCAAATTACTTAAAACTCCTAATATGAATTTTTATATTTAACACTGGAACTGTTACAGCTTACCTTGACTTCAGCATGATTACAGGCGCAAGGCTTCAAGCAGGCTGCAGGCCTCTGTTTTATCTATTTGCTTACTGTAGTCTCCTCCTACCAAATTCCTACTTCCTCCCTCTGAGCTGCTCCTCCTACTTCCTGTGGATTGGTTTAAAAGGCAGACTGAGGCTTGACTCAGATGCCCTTGCGTTGTTGTTCTTAGGTGAAGTACTTGGGCTCTGTGTGTGACCTGGCTATCTACGAAAACCCACTCTGTGTATGACCTGGCTATTTATGAGAACCCGCACTGTGTATGATCCGGCTAAGTAAGAGAACCCTCTCTGTGTATGACCCAGATACGTACGAGAACCCTCTCTCTGTGTATGACCCAGCTAAGTACGAGAACCCTCTCTGTGTATGACCCAGAGATCACGAGTACCCCTTACTGTGATCAATTTGTGCTATTGGCCTAAGACAGACCACTTTCGTGGACAGAGGGTCTGATTGGTTACTTCAGGCGTGAGTCACAGGGTCTCAATATAGTGACTGCAGACAGAGTCACAGGGTCTCTTAGCAGTGATTGCAGGTGTGGGTCAGGTCTCCAGTCCAGCAGTCCTTGTGTTCCGGTTCATTGGATCAAGATTACTGAGCCCGTGTTCACAGTGGTCGCCTGTTCCAGTATTCCATTCGACGGATCAAGAGCTGGCGTTCCTGTTTCCTGCTGAGACTCACAGGGGCTTCGGCACAGTCTCCAGCATTGTGGTCTAGCGAGAGGCCTACTATTTCTGGTAGTAGTGTCACCAGCTAGTAACCCTTTGCTTGTTGTACTACATATTTATTGCTGTGTTTTATTCTAATAAATATTTTGCATTACATTACCGTACTGAATTCTGAGCATTCCTGGGTACCCGTGACAGGAACACTGATGATTCTCTCTTGCTGTGCCAGTAAGATAAATGTCTTCCCGGTTCCTACACAACGGTGAGATGGTCACTGCAAATTACTCAAACAAACTCCTAATTTGAATTTGTATATTTAACACTGGAACAGTGATGATTCTCCCTTGCTGTGGCTGTAAGACAGATGGCTTCCCAGTCAATACACAACAGTGAGATGGTCGCTGCAAATTACTCAAACTCCCAATTGGAATTTTTTATATTTAACACTGGAACACTGAGGATTCTCCCTTGTGGTTGCAGTAAGCTGTTAGGCCTCGCAGTCCCTACACAACGGTGAAATGGTCACTGCAAATTACTCCAACAAACTCCTAAGTTTAATTTTTATATTTAACACTGGAACACTGATGATTCTCCCATGCTGTGGCAGTAAGATAGAGGGCTTCCAAGTCCCTACACAACACTGAGATGGTCATTGCAAATTACTCAAACAAACCCCTCATTTGAATTTTTATATTTAACACTGGAACACTGATGGTTCTCCCTTGCTGTGGGTTTAAGTTAGATGGCGTTCAGTCCCTACACACGGTGAGATGGTCACTGGAAATTATTCAAACAAACTCCTTATTTGAATATTTATAATTAACAATGGAACACTGAGGCCTAGATTTAAAGGCAACCGTTAAACCAGCCGCTAAGTGAAAAAGGCACATCGCTCGCAAATAATACATGAGTTACGGCAGATTCAATAACTACTCTACGAGAATAGCTATCGAGCGTAGGCACACAAAAAACACGTAACACAAAACCCGTTGTCGCTCATGTTAATGCACAACGGGCGGACAAATCACACGATAACTGAGCTCCAAACAACATGTAACATAACGGCTGCCGTTGTCAAGCAACCATGATTGATGCCAAAACAAATTCAAACACACATCCAATCCCAAAGCCCCAATGTATCAAATAACTTCAAATACACCTATATATACCCAAAAATAACCGCCACACACTGTCTGTTATCGAGTTCTTCAGAGCCAGATATCAGGACCCAGGAGCGGAGGATAGTGATCAGAGAGAGGGAGACAGGAGCGTTCATTGGAGGTAGAGGAGTTTTGGAGTTTGGAGAGAGGAGAGCATTGCACAGAATACGACACATAGCACACCTTTGCACATATTACATACACACATACAAACACATACACATACATACACATAGTCCTTTTATTTTATAACACCTCACACATTTTACTTTTATTTTTGACAGTGTGAATCTGGGAGTGAAAGTGTGTCCCCTGTATCACCAGCTAATCACTCACAACACACATCAGTGTATCACTGCCATCATGTCATTGCATGTATACATCACAAAGTCCACTCATGGTCAGGCAACTAGTGGACTCCTGTGATGTAAATCATGCCTTCCTTTGTATGAGGGATACTCTAGCCTTGGGTACGGTTCCACATTGACAGGTGTTTGATCCAACATTCATTCATACAGACACGGATTGAGTAGTGATGTTTCTTGTGTATGTAGCCAATATGCATTAAACACTTGTATGAGCACAAAAAGGTACATCTGAACTAAATAGGAATACATTAGAAATGCTAGTGAACTGCTCATGTGTTGTCTACATCGTTTGGCATCTGTGTATGAGCAGTCTTACTGTACAGGTCTGATACCTGGATGTTAGTACACACATAAATTTGTGTCCATATGTGAATGTTCCAGTAGAGGTTGCTGTGAACATCAGGTCAAACATTGCATCACCAACACAATCACTTGGAACGCCAAGGGGTGAGCTTCATGGAAGTGTTGTCCAGACTTCAGTCCAGTCATATGGAAACTCCTCTGTTCAAGGATGGATCGTGCTATGGATGCCTGTGGGACAAGAGGACAGGATTTGGAACATCACCCTCGAAGTGATTGTCATGCAACAGCTACAACATCATGATCCTCTTAATCTTTCCCGTTACATAAGTCTACACAAACCACTGCTTTGTAATGTGTTGTTTACTGGTCTATGAACCATCATGGGGGGAACTAAGGGGATGTTAACCATCCTTAGGGATATTTGCCCCTGACATGGTTACACACATCAACAAATATGTCCTAATAGCTTCCTGACAACAATATATTTGGGCTGCCACTGTCAGAGACAGGCCAAATATGTTTGGTTCATGGAGCTAGTAGGACATATTTGTTAATGTGTGTATTTCTTTCTGGGGCACATATCACTGCACACACATACACACACACAGGGCAGCATGGTGTCCATGGAGATGTGATCCACATTTCATGAGCTCCATGTTGTGTAACACACTATTACTGTCGATCCACCCCTCTGCTGCTTTATTCAACTGTAGCAAGCTACTGGTCCCATGTCCCCACGAATGCCCCCTGAACCCCTTATGTGACAGAGTTCTATCCGATGCATTGGCTTGGATGAGACTCCCTTGCTACAGGGGTACCATGGTTGCTATGGGTCTGATCCTAGCAGAACACTTTAGTTGGTGCCTAGGGAGCTGTGGGATATGCTGAACAAGGTTAAAGTGTTGTACCTTGGTTTCCAGGGGGGGCATGCATGATATCCTTGAGGTAGCAGTATCAACATGGACGACAGGTTGTCAGGTGTATTCGGAATCTCTAGGCCCAATCTGACTGGTCCACGGAATAGTTGATGCTGGTGGTCCATACTGCAGCCAGTGACAGGGCTGTGTCACTGATCCTGTGGGGTGAAACAGAACATGTGTGTTGTGGTGGGTGTGTATGCATGGATTGTGTGCATACATGTATTATACTCACAGCAGAAGTGATCCCTGATCAATCTGTCCCTTGTCTGCATCCCTGTTGGGGTTTCCTCACACTCAACGATGTCCACAGGGTCTTCAGGTCTGGGTGGGGGATGGACATCGTCGATGAGTCTGGTGTCCACCGCGATATTATGTAGGATGGCACATGCCACGATGATGTTGCAGACCTTGCCTGGTGCATACTGCAATGCTCCCCCCGAGTGGTCCAGACATCGGAATCGGGACTTGAGGAGGCCGAAGGTCCGCTCAATGGCATTCCGTGTTCTGGCATGAGCCTGGTTATATCGTTCCTGGGCATCGTTTTGGGGATTGGCGACCGGGGTGAGGAGCCATGGCTTGCATCCATAGCCAGCATCACCTGTGGAAAGTGAGTGACATGGTGTGACAAGGAGCACATATTGTGTAAATGTTGTTTTCTGTGGTGAACGTACTAGCACATGTGTATGTGGTGTCATTTGGTGCTGTTAACTCACCCAGAAGCCATCCGCCTGTATAGGTCCCATTTTCGAAATCCCTCTGCACAGATGAATTTCTGAGTATATGTGAATCGTGACAGCTCCCGGGAAATTTCGCACAGACATTCATTATGGCCAGGTTGCTGTCACACACCATCTGCACATTCATGGAGTGGAAGTTTTTGCGGTTCAGGAACATATGTCCCTGACGTGCTGGTGCTTTGATACGGACATGGGTGCAATCTATTGCACCCATGACCCTGGGCATGCCTCCCCTTACATAGAAGCCCTGCTTCAGATGTGTCCACTCCATATCGGTGATGGGGAAACGTATGTAGGTACTGGCCTTGGCTTTGAGGGCTGGCAAGACCTGGGCCAGCACCCTGGAGAATGTGGCCTGGGACATGCCAGATGCGTAACCCTCTGTCGACTGAAAGGCGCCACTTGCCATGAAGTGTATGGCACACAGGAGTTTTTGAAGGCCAGTTAGAGCATGGTTATGGGTGCATATGGGATCCACCTGCTCCTTGATGACCTCATACAGGGCTATGATGCTGTGTGGCCTCAACCTGTAGCGATCAATAACCTCGTCATCGGTCATTCCAAAGAGAGTGACCCTTGGACGGTATACCCTGGGCCTTGGTGGTCGTCTATGCATCCTGGGCTGCTGCAGGGGTCCCTGTGGCAGCTGGGGAGCATCCTGTTGCTGCAGCTGTGCATCTGCAGGCAGGTGTCCTCCGGGTGGGGATGGGCTCCTGTGTGGCTGCTGAGCCAGAGCCTCCTCACTTGCAACAGGTGGAGGCTGTTGATGAGGCGTGCTTGGAGGTTGCTGATGTTCCCCAGCTCTCTCCCTTGCACGCCTTCTCCGCAGCCTTCGCAACAATATGTAACCCAACATACTGTTTGCTCTCTCTATCTGTCTCTATCTGTCTCTCTCTCTCTCTCTATCTCTCTCTCCCTCCCTGAGTGGAAAACAAGCCACAAGTGAGTGTGTTGAGTTGTCCCTTTAAGTACTTGCTAGGGCGTTGTGTAGGTGTGTTGATGAGGTGAGTGCTGAGCAATGGTGAGTTGTTTTTGTCCAGGTAAGTGTTTGCAGGTGTGTGTGTGTTATAAGATGTGGTGTGTTGTGCTTGTTCTGTGTGTGCCATTTGCGGACGTGCAGTTGTGGGGTGCAGGTGGCGTGTTGATGTTGCCCAGGTGAGCTTGTATTTGCAGGTGTCCGCTTTGTGTGATGACCCCCATTGTTCCGTGCCATGTTGTGTTGTTGTTTTTGTGTGTTGTTGTCCCTGTGGTGTTGGTTGTTGTTGTTTGTGTAGTGATTTGTGTTGTGTGTGCATGTTTTTGTGTTGTTTTGGCATTGCACGGGTTAATTTTCCCATTTACATGGTTGTGCGGTAAGCATTTGGTGTGTTTTCCTCTGTAACGGGTGTTTTGTTTTGGCCGTTAAGTGTCTAACGGCTAAAAAAAGTGGGTCTTAACTTTTAGCCGTTAGGTGTGTCTTTTTTTCAGCCGTTATCAGTACCGCAAGCCTTTGAATAGCTCTGGGGTATGTTTTTCCATGCGTCTGAATGCACGTAAGTGTATCGGCCGTAAGGATTCTACAACTGCCGTTAGCTGTTATTTAGACGGATCTTTGAATTGCAACATGACACTTAACGCACCCGTTAGTGATTTTTTTTGCTAACGGCTGCCTTTAAATCGAGCCCTGAGTATTCTCCCTTGCTGTGTCAGTAAGATAGATGGCTTCCCAGTGCCTACACAACGGTGAGATGATCACTGCATATTACTCAAACTCCTAATTTGAATTTTTATATTTAACACTAAAAGTCTGATGATTCCCCCTTGCTGTGACAGTAAGATAGATGGCTTGCCTGTCCCTACACAATGGTGAGATGGTATCACGGTGCCCGTGATCTTTTCTGTCACTCTCACTTGTGCTGCTGTCATTGGTTGAGCTGTGTTGGCCCGCCCCTGGTGACCTTTTTTATTCTGGCCATTGGCACCTGTCAGGTGCCCTTTCGTAGTGTTTCAGAGCCAGTATTGCTGTTGCTGTGTTCCAGTGTTCCTGATCTCCTGTGTACCAACTTGGCCTGTACCGACGACGCTCCTGTGTTCCTGTTCCGTGATCCGACCCGGCCTGGCTGACTTCCTGCTTGTTGCTGATCTGGCTTATCTGCGAATCTCCTCCGTGATCTGACCCGGCCTGGCTGACGTTCCTGCTCGTTGCTGATCCGGCTTGTCTGAGAATCTCCTCAGTGTCCTGATCCGGCCTGGCCGACTACCTGCTCCTGGACTTGTTCCGGATTTCTGCCGCTCCAATCTACAGCTCCTGTTGTTGCCTCTGCGACATTCTGATTGCTGCAGTGTGTGGATCTGAGCCTCTTGAGATTACTGTGTTAACCATTGGTCAGCCGCGTCTCCTGAGCTGAGCCTTCAGTTCTCCTTGTATTGTGAAGTATAGTTGAGTCTCATTGACACTTGCTGTGCCGTATCGCTATTAGTGAGCCTCCGATCACTTGTGTTGCTTCCTTCTACCTCACTGCCACTTTAACCCTTGCTAAGCCTTTGCCATATACTCTGCTTCTGCCGAGCCGGCCGCTTTGTGGGCCTCTGTAGTCGGCGGCTCAGAGTCATCTGCAGAGCAGTAGTTCTCCGTTACGCCCGTGGGCTATTGGCGCAAGCAGTGCAGCAACCGGTGGTCTCCGTTACGCCCATGGGGCTATTGGCTCAAGCGATTCCAATACTGTTGGTCTCTGGTATACGCCCATGGGGGCTATTAACTCAAGCTATCACGATACTGTTGGTCTCCATTACGCCCGTGGGGGCTTTTGGCTCAAGCGATCCCAATACTGTTGGTCTCCGTTATACGCCCGTGGGGGCTACCAAACAACTACCCTGCAGCTTCAGTCTCAGTCGCAGCTCTTATCAACAGCGTTACACATTTAATGAACTTAAGGTGTTGTATGATCTAGCACCTACTGCAGTCTTGCTCACCAAGGTCATGCCTAACACCACATTTGAGACTGATTACCCTTGTAATTAACCATTTGTCTCCAGTCGCTGTTTTGCCTGCTCTGTATCTGTACTAAGATATATATTCCCTGTTCTGTATCTATCACGGTGCCCGTGATTCATGCTGCTCTGTGTCTATCACCTGCTGAGTATTCGTGATTGGCTGTCTGTCATTAGCCCTCCTCACACAGCCTTTTTAAACCCAGATTGAGCACTTCCAGGTTGCCCTTTCGTGGTGTCTCTGACTCCACTCTGCCTGACCTGCTTGTCAGACCCCTGGGCCTGTTTCCAGTGTTCCTGTATGCTACATTCCGGTGTTCCAGTGTTCCTGTAAATTAACGTTCCGGTGTTCCAGTGTTCCTGTACGTTAATGTTCCGGTGTTCCAGCGTTCCAGTGTTCCTGTATGCTAACGTTCCGGTGTTCCAGTGTTCCAGCGTTCCGGTGTGCCTGTATTCCGGGGTTCCTGTGCTCCAGCACCGCGCGGTTAACCAGTACGAGTTCCTGAGTTTCGCGCTCCAGCTGTCGCTCTGGCGACATTTTTCTCCTCGCTATTGCATACACATTGTTGGTTCCAGCGTGCGGACGCTGGTTTGCTCCACTAAACCTGGTTGCGATATACATTATTGGTTCCAGCGTGCGGTCGCTGGTTTGCTCCACTAACCTGGTTGAGATATACATTGTTGGTTCCAGCGTGCGGACGCTGGTTTGCTCCACTAAACCTGGTTGCGATATACATTGTTGGTTCCAGCGTGCGGACGCTGGTTTGCTCCACTAAACCTGGTTGCGATATACATTGTTGGTTCCAGCGTGCGGATGCTGGTTTGCTCTACTAAACCTGGTTGCAATATACATTGTTGGTTCCAGCGTGCGGACGCTGGTTTGCTCCACTAAACCTGGTTGCAATATACATTGTTGGTTCCAGCGTGCGGTTGCTGGTTTGCTCCACTAAACCCGGTTGCAATATACATTGTTGGTTCCAGCGTGCGGACGCTGGTTTACTCCTTAAACCTGTTGGTGCTATTTACCATTAGTCCCAACGTGCGGACTTTGGTTTGCTCCTGAACATCCAGTACTGTGGTCAGTCGCTGTCCATTTCCTTGTCTGATTATCCCTGGCTATAGACTTCTGCTGAGTAAGACCTCTAGACTTATGCTCTCTGCTGTCTTAGTCACCTAACAGCTGGTCTATTTGCTCAGGCTGCCCTGCCCGGTATTGGTGAGGCCGGTAGAACCTTGACGTTACCATCCTGTAGGTTGCCTCACCCGGTATTGGCAGGGCCGGTAGAGCCTACTACAGTACCTCCTTGGGCTGCCCTGCCCGGTATTGGTAAGGCCGGTAGAACCTTGTAACTCATCATCTAAAAGGTTGCCTTACCCGGTATTGGCAGGGCCGGTAGAGCCTACATTCAGCATCCCATTGGGCTGCCTTGCCCAGTATTTGTAAGGCCGGTAGAACCGGAATTATCATCTCACGGTTGCCTTACCTGGTATAGGCAAGGCCGGTAGAGCCTGTCATTAATATTGTCACTTGGGTTGCCTTGCCCGGTATTTAGGCAAGGCCGGTAGAACCTTTTGTATGTTCTATTGATGTTATATTGTTATGTATGTTTACCCTACGGGGACTGCCTTTAACTTTTAATAAAGTTAAATTTTACCAAACCTTAAGTCTGAGAGTCTTCAAAAACCGTGACAGTATCCTGACATATGTAGCCTATATTCTGCTATTCACAGTACTGCCTCTAGGGGGCAAGCTTGTTATTATTTTTTGCTCTAATAAAATTGTATTTTATCCTAACCCTCTGTCTGAGTGTCTGAAAAACCGTTACAGATGGTCACTACAAATTACTCAAACAAACTTCTAATTTGAGTTTTTTATATTTAACACTGGAACACTGATTATTCTCCATTGCTGTGGCCATATGATAGATGGCTTCCCAGTCTCTACACAACGGTGAGATGGTCACTGCAAATTACTCAACCAAACTCCTAATTTGAATTTTTATATTTAACACTGGAACACTGATGATTCTCCCTTGCTGTGGTAGTAAGATAGATGTCCTCCCAGTCCCTACACAATGGCGAGATGGTCACTGCAAATTACTCAAACAAACTTCTAAGTTGAATTTTTATATTTAACATTGGAACACTGATGATTCTCCCTTGCTGTGGCAGTAAGATAGATGACTTCCCATTCCCTACACAATGGTGAGATGGTCACTGCAAATTACTCAAACAAACTCCTAAGCAATTTTACACTGGAACACTGAGGATTCTCCCTTGCGGTGGCAGTAAGCTGCTAGGCCTCTCAGTCCCTACACAATGGTTAGATGGTCACTGCAAATTATTCAAACAAACTCCTAATTTGAATTTTTATATTTAACATTGAAACACTGATTATTATCCTTTACTGTGGCAGTAAGATAGATGTCTTCCCAGTCCCTACACTACAGTGATATGATCAGTGCAAATTACTCAAACGAACTCCTAAGTTGAATTTCTAAATTTAACACTGGAACACTGTGGATTCTCCCTTGCCGTGGCAGTAAGCTGCTAGGCCTCGCAGTCCCTACACAGCTGTGAGATGGTCACTGCATATTTCTCAAATAAACTCCTAATTAGAATTTTTATATTTAATACTGGATCACTGATGATCCTCCCTTGCTGTGGCAGTAAGATAGATGACTTCCCAGTCCCTACACGACGGTGAGATGGTCAATGAAAATTACTCAAACTTCCAAATTGAATTTTTATATTTAACACTAAAACACTGATTATTCTCCCTTTTGTGGCAGTAAGATAGATTGCTTCCCAGTCCCAACACAACGGTGAGATGGTCACTGCAAGTTACTTAAACTCCTAATTTGAATTTTTATATTTAACACTGAAACACTGATGATTCTCCCTTTCTGTGGCAGTAAGATAGATGGCTTCCCAGTACCTACACAATGGTGAGATTCTCTCTGCAAATTACTCAACCAAACTCCTAAGGTGACTTTTTATATTTAACAGTGGAACACTAATGAGTATCCCTTGCTGTGACAGTAAGATAGATGTCTTCTCAGTCCCTACCAACGGTGAGATGGTCACTGCAAATTACTCAAACAAACTCCTAATTTGAATTTTTATATTTAACACTGGAACACCGATGATTCTCCCATGCTGTGGCAGCAAGATAGATGGCTTCCTAGTCCGTACACAACAGTGAGATGGTCATTGCAAATTACTCAAATAAACTCCTTATTTGAATATTTATTATTAACAATGGAACAGTGAGGATTCTCCCTTGCTGTGGCAGTAAGATACATGGCTTCCCAGTCCCTACACAACTGTGAGATTGTCACTGCACATTACTCAAACAAACTCCTAATTTGAATTTTTATATTTAACACTGGCACACCGAGGATTCTCCCTTGCAGTGGTAGAAAGCTGCTAGGCCTCGCAGTTCCTATACAACGGTGAGATGGTTAATGGAATTTACTCAAACAAACTCCTAAGTTGACTTTTTATATTTAATACTGAAACACTGATGATTCTCCCTTGCTGTGGCAGTAAGATAGATGGCTTCCTAGTCCCTAAACAATGGTGAGATGGTCACTGCAAACTACTTAAACTTCTAATTTAAATTTTTATATATAACACTGGAACATCAAGGATTCTCCCTTGCTGTGGCATTAAACTATGTGGCTTCCCAGTACCTACACAACTGTGAGATACTCACTGCAAATTACTTAAAACTCCTAATATGAATGTTTATATTTAACACTGGAGCATTGATGATTCTCCCTTGCTGTGGTAGTAAGATAGATGGCTTCCCAGTCCCTACACAACGGTGAAATGGTCGCTGCAAATTACTCAAACAAACCTCTAAGTTTAATTTTTATATTTAACACTGGAACACTGATTATTCTCCTTTGCAGTGACAGTAAGCTGCTAGGCCTCGCAGTCCCTACACAATGTACGCAAATTATTCAAACTCCTAATTTGAATTTCTATTTTTAACACTGAAACACGTATTAATCTCCTTTGCTGTGGAAGTAAGAAAGATGGCGTCCCAGTCCCTACACAATAGTGAGATGGTCAGTGCTAATTAGTCAACCAATCTACTAATTTGAATTTTTTATATTTAACACTGGAACACTGATGATTCTCCCGTGGTGTGGCAGTAAGATAGATGTCTTCCCAGTTCCTACACAATGGTGAGATGGTCACTGCTAATTACTCACACTCCTAATTTTAATTTTTATATTTAACACTGAAAAACTGATTATTCTCCCTTGCTGTGGCAGTAAGATAGATGGCTTCCCAGTCCCTACAAAATGGTGAGATGATCACTACAAATTACTCAAACTCCTAATTGAAACTTTTATATTTGACACTGGAACACTGATGATTCTCCCTTGCTGTTGCAGTAAGATACATTGCTTCCAAGGACCTGTACAACGGTGAGATGGCCACTGCAAATTGCTCAAACTCCTATATTTGAATTATTATATTTAACAGTGGAACACTGATGATTCTCCCTTCTGTGGCAGTAAGATTGATGGTTTCCCAGTCCCTATGCAATGTTGAGATGGTCACTGCACATTACTCATATGATCTCCTCAGTTGAATTTCTAAATTTAACACTGGAACACTGTGGATTCTCCCTTGCTGTGGCAGTAAGCTGCTAGGCCTCACACCTTACACAGCTGTGAGATGGTCACTTGAAATTACTCAAACTCCTAATTTGAATTTTTATATTTAACACTGGAACATTGATGATTCTCCCTTCCTGTGGCAGCAAGATAGATGGCTTACAAATCCCTACACAACGGTGAGATGGTCACTGTAAGTTACTCAAACAAACTCCTAATTTGAATTTTCACATTTAGTACTGGAACACTGATGATTCTCCCTTGATGTTGCAGTAAGATAGATTGCTTCCAAGTCCCTGTACAAGAGTGAGACGGTCAGTGCAAATTACTACAAAAACTCCTATGTTGAATTTTTAAATTTTACACTGGAGCACTCAGGATTCTCCCTTGCGGTGGCAGTAAGCTGCTATGCCTCGTAGTCCATACACAATTGTGAGGTGGTCACTGCAAATTATTCAAACAAACTTCTAATTTGAATTTTTTTATTTAACAATGGAACACTGATGATTCTCTCTTGATTTGCCAGAAAGAAAGATGGCTTCCCCGTTCCTACACAACGGTGAGATGGTCACTGCAAATTACTCAACCAAACTCCTAATTTCAATTTTTATATTTAACACTGGAATACTGATGATTCTCCCTTGCGGTGGCAGTAAGCTGCTAGGCCTCACAGTCCCTATACTATGTTGAGATGGTCACCGCAAATTATTCAGACAAACTCCTGATTTGAATTTTTATTTTTAACACTGAAACACTTATTATTCTCCTTTGCTGTGGAAGTAAGAAAGATGGCTTCCCAGTCCCTACATAACGGTGAGATGGTCAGTGCTAATTAGTCAACCAATTTCCTAATTTGAATTTTTTATATTTTACACTGGAACACTGATGATTCTCCCTTGCTGTGGCAGTAAGATAAATGTCTTCCTAGTCCCTACACAATGGTGAGATGGTTACTGATAATTACTCAATTTTTATATCTAACACTGGAACACTGATGATTCTCCCTTGCGGAGGAAATAAGCTGCTAGGCCTCGCAGTCCCAACACAATGGAGAGATGGTCATTGGAAATGATTCAAACAAACTCCTAATTTGAATTTTTATATTTAACACTGAAACACTGATTATTCTCCCTTGCTGTGGCAATAAGACAGATAGCTTACCAGTCTCTACACAATGGTGAGATGATCACTGCGTATTACTCAAACTCCTAACTTGAATTTTTATATTAAACACTAAAAGGCTGATGATTCTCCCTTGCTGTGGCTGTATGATAGATGGCTTCCCAGTCTCTACACAACGGTGAGATGGTCACTGCAAATTACTCAACCAAACTACTTAGTTGTATTTTCATATTTAACACTGGAACACTGATGATTCTCCCTTGCTGTGGTAGTATGACAGATGTCTTCCCAGTCCCTACACAATGGCGAGATGGTCACTGCAAATTACTCAAACAAACTTCTAAGTTGAATTTTTATATTTAACACTGGAACACTGATGATTCTCCATTGTTGTGGCAGTAAGATAGATGGCTTTCCTGTCCCTACACATTGGTGAGATGGTCCCTGCAAATTACTCAAACATCTAAGTTGAATTTTTTAAATCAACACTGGAACACTGAGGGTTCTCCTTTGCGGTGGCAGTAAGCTGCTAGGCCTCGCAGTCCCTACACTTCAGTGAGATGGTCAGTGTAAATTATTCAACCAAATTCCTAATTTGAATTTCTCCTATTTAGCACTGGAGCACTGATGATTATTCCATGCTGTGGCAGTAAGATAGATGTCTTCCCAGTCCCTACACAATGGTGAGATGGTCAGTGCAAATTACTCAAACTCCTAATTTGAATTTTTATATTTAACACTGGAACACTTATGATTCTCCCTTTTGTGGCAGTAAGATAGATGGCTTCCCAGTCCCTACACAATGTTGAGATGGTCACTACACATTACTCAAACAAACTCCTTATTTGAATTTTTATATTTAGCACTGGAACACTGATGAATCTCCTTTCTGTGGCAGTAAGATAGATGGCTTTCCAGTCTCTACACAACGGTGAGATGGTCCCTGAACATTACTCAAAATAACTTCTAATTTGAATTTTTATATTTAACCCTGGAACACTGATGATTCTCCCTTGCTGTGGCAGTAGGATAGATAGATTCCAAGTCCCTACACAATGGTGAGATGATCAGTGCACATTACTCAAACAAACTCCTAAGTTGAATTTCTAAATTTAACACTGGAACACTGTGGATTCTCCCTTGCTGTTGAAGTAAGCTGCTAGGCCTCGCAGTATCTACACAGCTGCGAGATGGTCACTGCAAATTACTCAGACTCCTAATGTGAATTTTTATATTTAACACTGGAACACTGATGATTCTCCCTGGTTGTGGAAGTAAGATAGATTGCTTCCCTTTCCCAACACAACGGTGAGATGGTCACTGCAAATTACTCAAACTCCTAATTTGAATTTTTATATTTAACACTGGAACACTGATGAGTCTCCCTTGCTGGGGCAGTATGTTAGATGGCTTTCCAGTACCTACACAAAGGTGAGATTTTCACTGCAAATTACTTAACCAAACTCCTAAGTTGAATTTCTATGTTTAACACTGGAACACAAATGATTCTCCCATGCTGTGGCAGCAAGATAGATGGCTTCCAAGTCCCTACACAACAGTGAGATGGTCATTAAAAATTACTCAAATAAACTCCTTATTTGAATATTTATTATTAACAATGGAACAGTGAGGATTTTCCCTTGCTGTGGCCGTAAGATATATGGCTTCCCAGTCCCTACACAACTGTGAGATTGTCGCTGCATATTACTCAAACAAACTCCTAATTTGAAATTTCATATTTAACACGGGAACACTGAGGATTCTCCCTTGCGGTGGCAGAAAGTTGCTAGGACTCGCAATCCGCACACAGTGGTGAGATGGTCACTGTAAATTATTCAAACAAACAAACAAAGTTGAATTTTTATATTTAACACTGAAACCCTGATGATTCATCCTTGCTGTGGCAGTGTGATAGATGGCTTCCCAGTTCCTACACAAAGGTGATATGGTCACTGCAAATTACTCAACCAAATTCATAATTTGAATTTTTATATTTAACACTGAAACACTGATGAGTCTCCCTTGCTGTGACAGTAAGATAGATGGCTTCCAAGTTCCTACACAACGGTGAGATGGTCACTGCAAATTACTCAAACTCCTAATTTGAATTTTTATTTTTAAAACTGGAACACCGATTATTCTCCCATGCTGTGGCAGCAAGATAGATGGCTTCCCGGTCCCTAAACAACAGGGAGATGGTCACTGCAAACTACTTAAACTTCTAATTTGAATTTTTATATAGAACACTGGAACACCAAGGATTTTCGCTTGCTGTGGCAGTAAACTATATGGGTTCCCAGTACCTACACAACTGTGAAATGCCCACTGCAAATTACTTAAAACTCCTAATATGAATTTTTATATTTAACACTGGAACACTGATGATTCTCTCTTGCTGTGCCAGTAAGATAGATGTCTTCCTGGTCTCTACACAACGACGAGATTGTCACTGCAAATTACTCAAACAAACGCTTAATTTGAATTTGTATATTTAACACTGGAACAGTGATGATTCTCCCTTGCTGTGGCTGTAAGATAGATGGATTCTCATTCCCTACACAATGTTGAAATGGTCACTGCAAATTACCCCAACAAACTCATAAGTTGAATTTTTATATTTAATACTGGAACTTTGATGATACTACACTTCTGTGGCAGTAAGATAGATGGCTTCCTTGTCCCTAAACAACGGTGAGATGGTCACTGCAAACTACTTAAACTTCTAATTTGAATTTTTATATATAACACTGGAACACCAAGGATTTTCCCTTACTGTGGGAGTAAACTATATGGCTTTCCAGTCCCTACACAACTGTGAGATGCTCACTGCAAATTATATAAAACACCTAATATGAATTTTAATATTTAACACTGGAACACTGATGATTCTCTCTTGCTGTGCCAGTAACAAATGTCTTCCCAGTTCCTACACAACGTCGAGATGGTCACTGCAAATTACTCAAACAAACTCGTAATTTGAATTTGTATATTTAACACTGGAACAGTAATGATTTTCCCTCACTGTGTCTGTAAGACAGATGGTTTACCAGTCCCTACACAACAGTGAGATGGTCACTGCAAATTACTCAAACTCCTAATTTGAATTTTTATATTTAACACTGCAACACTGATGATTCTCCCTTGCTGTGGCTTTAAGTTAGATGGAGTCCAGTCCCTACACACGGTGAAATGGTCACTGCAAATTAGTCAAACAAACTCCTAATTTAAATTTTTATATTAAACACTAGAACACTGAGGATTCTCCCTTGCAGTGGCAGTAAGATACTAGGCCTCGCAGTCCCTTCACAACGGTGTGATGGTCACTGCAAATTACTCAAACTCCTAAGCTTAATTTTTATTTTTAACACTGGAACACTGATGATTCTCCCTTGCTGTGGAAAAAGGATAGATGGCTTCCCAGTCCCTAAACAACAGTGAGATGGTCAGTGCAAATTACTCCACCAAACTCCTAATTTGAATTTTTTCTATTTAGCACTGGAACATTGATGATTCTCCCTTGCTGTGGCAGTAAGATAGATGTCTTCCCAGTCCCTACACAATGGTGAGATGGTCCCTGCAAATTAATCAAACTCCTAATTTGAATTTTTATATTTAACACTGGAACACTGATGATTCTTCATTGTTGTGGCAGTAAGATAGATGGCTTTCCTGTCCCTATACAATGGTGAGATGGTCACTGCAAATTACTCAAACAAACTCCTAAGCAATTTTTTAAATTTTACACTGGAACACTGAGGATTCTCCCTTGCGGTGGCAGTAAGCTGCTAGGGCTCTCAGTCCCTACACAATGGTGAAATGGTCACTGCAAATTATTCAAACAAACTCCTAATTTTAATTTTTATATTTAACATTGAAACACTGATTAGTCTCCTTTACTGTGGCAGCAAGATAGATGGCTTCCTAGTCCGTACACAACAGTGAGATGGTCACTGCAAATTACTCAGATAAACTCCTTATTTGAATATTTATTATTAACAATGGAACAGTGAGGATTCTCCCTTGCTGTGACCGTAAGATATATGGCTTCCCAGTCCTTACACAACTGTGAGATTGTCACTGCACATTACTCAAACAAAATCCTAATTTGAATTTTTATATTTAATACTGGCACACTGAGGATTCTCCCTTGCAGTGGTAGAAAGCTGCTAGGCCTCACAGTTCCTACACAACGGTGAGATGGTTACTGGAATTACGCAAACAAACTCCTAAGTTGACTTTTTATATTTAATACTGGAACACTGATGATTTTCCCTTGCTGTGGCAGTAAGATAGATGGCTTCCTAGTCCCTAAACAATGGTGAGATGGTTACTGCAAACTACTTAAACTTCTAATTTGAATTTTTATATATAACACTGGAACACTGAGGATTCTCCCTTGCTGTGGCAGTAAACTATATGACTTCCCAATACCTACACAACTGTGAGATACTCACTGCAAATTACTTAAAACTCCTAATATGAATTTTTATACTTAACACTGGAACACTGATGATTCTCCCTTGCTGTGGTAGTAAGATAGATGTCTTCCCAGTCCCTACACAACGGTGAAATGGTCGCTGCAAATTACTCAAACAAACCTCTAAGTTTAATTTTTATATTTAACACTGGAACACTGATTATTCTCCCTTGCAGTGACAGTAAGCTGCTAGGCCTCGCAGTCCCTACACAATGTTGAGATGGTCACCGCAAATTATTCAAACTCCTAATTTGAATTTTTATTTTTAACACTGAAACACTTATTATTCTCCTTTGCTGTGGAAGTAAGAAAGATGGCGACCCAGTCCCTACGCAACAGTGAGATGGTCAGTGCTAATTAGTCAACCAATCTCCTAATTTGAATTTTTTCTATTTAACACTGGAACACTGATGATTCTCCCGTGGTGTGGCAGTAAGATAGATGTCTTCCCAGTCCCTACACAATGGTGAGATGGTCACTGCTAATTACTCACATTCCTAATTTTAATTTTTATATTTCACACTGAAAAACTGATTATTCTCCCTTACTGTGGCAGTAAGATAGATGGCTTCCCAGTCCCTACAAAATGGCGAGATGATCACTACAAATTACTCAAACTCCTAACTGAAACTTTTATATTTGACACTGGAGCACTGATGATTCTCTCTTGCTGTTGCAGTAAGATAGATTGCTTCCAAGTCCCTGTATAATGGTGAGATGGACACTGCAAATTGCTCAAATAAACTCCTATATTTGAATTATTATATTTAATAGTGGAACACTGATGATTCTCCCTTCTGTGGCAGTAAGATTGATGGCTTCCCAGTCCCTATGCAATGTTGAGATGGTCACTGCACATTACCCATATGATCTCCTCAGTTGAATTTCTAAATTTAACACTGGAACACTGTGGATTCTCCCTTGCTGTGGCAGTAAGCTGCTAGGCCTCACACCTTACACAGCTGTGAGATGGTCACTTGAAATTACTCCTAATTTGAATTTTTATATTTAACGCTGGAACACTGATGATTCTCCCTTCCTGTGGCAGTAAGACAGATGGCTTACAAATCCCTACACAACGGTGAGATGGTCACTGTAAGTTACTCAAACAAACTCCTAATGTGAATTTTCATATTTAATACTGGAACACTGATGATTCTCCCTTGATGTTGCAGTAAGATTGATTGCTTCCAAGTCCCTGTACAACAGTGAGATGGTAACTGCAAATTACTAAAAAAAACTCCTAAGTTGAATTTTTAAATTTTACACTGCAGCACTGAGGATTCTCCCTTGCGGTGGCAGTAAGCTGCTATGCCTCGCAGTCCTATGCCAACTGTGAGATGGTCACTGCAAATTATTCAAACAAACTTCTGATTTGAATCTTTTTTATTTAACAATGGAACACTGATGATTCTCTCTTGCTGTGCCAGAAAGAAATGACTTCCCAGTTCCTACACAATGGTGAAATGGTCACTGCAAATTACTCAACCAAACTCCTAATTTCAATTTTTATATTTAACACTGGAACACTGAGGATTCTCCCTTGCGGTGGCAGTAAGCTGCTAGGGCTCTCAGTCCCTACACAATGGTGAAATGGTCACTGCAAATTATTCAAACAAACTCCTAATTTTAATTTTTATATTTAACATTGAAACACTGATTAGTCTCCTTTACTGTGGCAGCAAGATAGATGGCTTCCTAGTCCGTACACAACAGTGAGATGGTCACTGCAAATTACTCAGATAAACTCCTTATTTGAATATTTATTATTAACAATGGAACAGTGAGGATTCTCCCTTGCTGTGACCGTAAGATATATGGCTTCCCAGTCCTTACACAACTGTGAGATTGTCACTGCACATTACTCAAACAAAATCCTAATTTGAATTTTTATATTTAATACTGGCACACTGAGGATTCTCCCTTGCAGTGGTAGAAAGCTGCTAGGCCTCACAGTTCCTACACAACGGTGAGATGGTTACTGGAATTACGCAAACAAACTCCTAAGTTGACTTTTTATATTTAATACTGGAACACTGATGATTTTCCCTTGCTGTGGCAGTAAGATAGATGGCTTCCTAGTCCCTAAACAATGGTGAGATGGTTACTGCAAACTACTTAAACTTCTAATTTGAATTTTTATATATAACACTGGAACACTGAGGATTCTCCCTTGCTGTGGCAGTAAACTATATGACTTCCCAATACCTACACAACTGTGAGATACTCACTGCAAATTACTTAAAACTCCTAATATGAATTTTTATACTTAACACTGGAACACTGATGATTCTCCCTTGCTGTGGTAGTAAGATAGATGTCTTCCCAGTCCCTACACAACGGTGAAATGGTCACTGCAAATTACTCAAACAAACCTCTAAGTTTAATTTTTATATTTAACACTGGAACACTGATTATTCTCCCTTGCAGTGACAGTAAGCTGCTAGGCCTCGCAGTCCCTACACAATGTTGAGATGGTCACCGCAAATTATTCAAACTCCTAATTTGAATTTTTATTTTTAACACTGAAACACTTATTATTCTCCTTTGCTGTGGAAGTAAGAAAGATGGCGACCCAGTCCCTACGCAACAGTGAGATGGTCAGTGCTAATTAGTCAACCAATCTCCTAATTTGAATTTTTTCTATTTAACACTGGAACACTGATGATTCTCCCGTGGTGTGGCAGTAAGATAGATGTCTTCCCAGTCCCTACACAATGGTGAGATGGTCACTGCTAATTACTCACATTCCTAATTTTAATTTTTATATTTCACACTGAAAAACTGATTATTCTCCCTTACTGTGGCAGTAAGATAGATGGCTTCCCAGTCCCTACAAAATGGCGAGATGATCACTACAAATTACTCAAACTCCTAACTGAAACTTTTATATTTGACACTGGAGCACTGATGATTCTCTCTTGCTGTTGCAGTAAGATAGATTGCTTCCAAGTCCCTGTATAATGGTGAGATGGACACTGCAAATTGCTCAAATAAACTCCTATATTTGAATTATTATATTTAATAGTGGAACACTGATGATTCTCCCTTCTGTGGCAGTAAGATTGATGGCTTCCCAGTCCCTATGCAATGTTGAGATGGTCACTGCACATTACCCATATGATCTCCTCAGTTGAATTTCTAAATTTAACACTGGAACACTGTGGATTCTCCCTTGCTGTGGCAGTAAGCTGCTAGGCCTCACACCTTACACAGCTGTGAGATGGTCACTTGAAATTACTCCTAATTTGAATTTTTATATTTAACGCTGGAACACTGATGATTCTCCCTTCCTGTGGCAGTAAGACAGATGGCTTACAAATCCCTACACAACGGTGAGATGGTCACTGTAAGTTACTCAAACAAACTCCTAATGTGAATTTTCATATTTAATACTGGAACACTGATGATTCTCCCTTGATGTTGCAGTAAGATTGATTGCTTCCAAGTCCCTGTACAACAGTGAGATGGTAACTGCAAATTACTAAAAAAAACTCCTAAGTTGAATTTTTAAATTTTACACTGCAGCACTGAGGATTCTCCCTTGCGGTGGCAGTAAGCTGCTATGCCTCGCAGTCCTATGCCAACTGTGAGATGGTCACTGCAAATTATTCAAACAAACTTCTGATTTGAATCTTTTTTATTTAACAATGGAACACTGATGATTCTCTCTTGCTGTGCCAGAAAGAAATGACTTCCCAGTTCCTACACAATGGTGAAATGGTCACTGCAAATTACTCAACCAAACTCCTAATTTCAATTTTTATATTTAACACTGGAACACTGATGATTCTCCCTTGCGGTGGCAGTAAGCTGCTAGGCTATCACGGTCCCCTGATTCCCTGTCAATCTATGACTGTGTACCTTTGCATTGGAGGAGTCTGTGTCATAGTCATAGACAGTGGCATAGTTTCAAACATAACCTGAGGCGGTTCTAAGGGTCTGCCATCAATCGCATCAATAGTCAAGGGGTTTTCTCTTTCAATGCGTGGAACTCCGTGCAATTCAGCAAAGGTATTATCCATAAAATACCCTGCTGCACCAGAGTCAACCAAAGCCAAAACCTCCACAGAGCGTTGTGCCCAAGATAATACCACCTGTATGGTGGGTTTCATTGTGCCCGTCACTGGGGACGATTGTACACCACCTAGGGCCTGTCCCCCGAGGTACCCTAGGTGTGTGCGTTTCCCGGACGTACCGGACAGGAATTTAGCAAATGCCCTTTTTTACCGCAGTATAAACACAACCCTTGTCTTTTGCAATATAGTCTCTCAGCCTTGGTTAGTCTAGTGAAGCCTATTTGCATAGGTTCACTTGTCTCCCGTACAGGTTCACTAGACTTCAATGCCAGGGGAGGGATGGGTGGGCAAAACATGCTACTAGGCTCATTATTTTTTGACCGTATCTTACGATCTCTGGCAATTGATCTCTCACGTATTCTGAAGTCAATTATCATAACATACTCAATGTAGTCATCTACATAGGTAGATCTTTAGCAGCGATTTCGTCCTTAATGTGGTCATTCAGGCCTTGAGAAAAAGCTGCCAATAATGCCTCGTTATTCCAACCTACCTCTGCTGCCAATGTGCGGAATTCATTGGCATAGTCGCCCACTGTACGCCTGCCCTGATGTATCTCCATAAGGCGTTTGGCAGCAGAGGTAGTTCTACCAGGAGGCTCAAACACTCTTCAAAAGGATTGCACAAATTCTCTAAAGTTCTTAGTACAAGGTTTAGCATTCTCCCACAAGGGGTTAGCCCAAGCCAAAGCTCTGCCAGTGAGCAATGATATCGTGAACCCCACTTTACTACGATCATTGGGAAATGCGTGTGCCGTCAATTCCATAAAGATTTCGAGTTGGTTGATGAACCCTCTGCAGAGACTAGGGTCACCATCATATCTTAGCGGCAAGGGTGCAGAAGCCGTTAACCCTTTAACAGTACCCCCTAGGGGTCTGGTATCACTTTCCGGTGTCTGACTTGGCGAGACCACCGGGCTAGAGCTAGATTTGTCAGCAAGTACCGTGCGTTCAAGGATCGTTTGAATTGCAACTGCCAACTGATCCAAACGTTGCTCGTGCACATCCATCCTCCAATGGATATTCTGTGCGTTACCTTCACCTTTGCTGTCTGAGGTCATGGCCCTTTCGTACTGTCACGGTTTATTATGACTCTCAGACACAAGTTTTAGGTAAAAATCAATTTTATTGAAATAATAAATTGATAACGTAGGATGGCAATCACATACATACAGATATATTCAGAATATAACAAGACAGAAGGCAGACTCTACCGGTCCTGTCAATATACCGGACAGGACAGTCTGAAGTAATAGAATGTTAGGCTCTACCGGCCTTGCCAATACCGGGTAAGGCAACCTGCAGATGGAATCGCTTAACGGTTCTACCGGCCTTACCAAATTACCGGGCAAGGCAGCCTCAATAGATTCATAATGTAGGCTCTACCGGCCCTGCCAATACCGGGTAAGGCAACCTCAGATGGAATGTGGCAAAAGGTTCTACCGGCCTTACCAATACCGGGCAGGGCAGCCCAGAGATAGTAGCAGCAGTCAGATGGTACTGGCAAATTGACAGGATCGTAAGCAACCCAGTGTACACACACTGAGACTAACAGGGGAATCGTAAAGCCGCAAGGCTTTGGAGCAAACCAGCGTCCGCACGCTGGGACCAACACTGAATTGTATAGCCGATAGGCTTTGGAGCAAACCAGTGACCGCACACTGGTGTAACAAGGGAGTTTGTCTAGCCACAAGGCTTTGGAGCCAACCAGCGTCCGCACGCTGGGACCAACACAGAATTGTATAGCCGATAGGCTTTGGAGCAAACCAGTGACCGCACACTGGTGTAACAAGCGAGTTAGTATAGCCGTAAGGCTTAGGAGCAAACCAGCGTCCGCACGCTGGGACCAACACCGAATTGTATAGCTGATAGGCTTTGGAGCAACCAGTGACCGCACACTGGTGTAACAAGCGAGGTTGTATAGCCGCAAGGCTTTGGAGCAAACCAGCGTCCGCATGCTGGGACCAACACAGAATTGTATAGCTGATAGGCTTTGGAGCAAACCAGTGACCGCACACTGGTGTAACAAGCGAGTTTGTATAGCCGCAAGGCTTTGGAGCAAACCAGCGTCCGCACGCTGGGACCAACACAGGATAGTACAGCCGATAGGCTTTGGAGCAAACCAGTGACCGCACACTGGTGTAATAAGCGAGTATGTCAGCCGCAAGGCTTTGGAGCACACCAACGTCCGCACGCTGGGACTAACAGAGGATTGTATAGCCGATAGGCTTTGGAGCAAACCAGTGACCGCACACTGGTGTAACAAGGGAGTTCGTCTAGCCGCAAGGCTTTGGAGCAATCCAGTGACCGCACACTGGTGTAACAAGCGAGTTTGTATAGCCGATAGGCTTTGGAGCAAACCAGTAACCGCACACTGGTGTAACAAGCAATGTCGCCGACGCGACTAGGCAGGAGGTCGCCAGGATACAGGAGACAGGCGATGCTATGACAGGAACCAGCAACGATCAGTCAGGTCAGGAAACAGCAGAGAAGAAGTTCAGCAGGAACTGTAACACCAGAGACTAGGCCGGAACCAGGACTGGAAGTACTCAGCATGCAGGAAACACTGGAACAGTAGAGATCAGGAACTCAGGAACACATGAGATCAGGAACTCAGGAACACTGGAACAGAGGCCCAGCTATCACTGGCATAGTGATAGCAAGAAGGTCAGAAACAACACGAAAGGGCACTCAAAGGGTGCCCAATCCAGGTTTAAATAAGCAATAAGAGGCGGGCTATCTGCAGACAGCCAATAGAAGCCCCCTACTGGTGACAGACAAGGAACTGCAGCAATCACGGGCACCGTGATAGTACCCCCCTTTCAAAGACCCCCTCTCCTAGAATAGGGTTTAGGTTTCTGTGGGTAATTGGCATGAAAGGCCCTAGTTAGCCTAGGTGCATGAAGGTCCTTACTATCCACCCATGATCGATCCTCAGGACCGTACCCTTTCCAATGTACCAGGTACTGTACCCTTCCTCTAAGCCTACGGGAATCAATAATGCTCTGAACCTCGTACTCCTCCTGGCCCTCGACCTCAACAGGTCCTGGCACCACAGGTGTGGTAGTATAGCGATTACAAACCAGAGGCTTAAGAAGGGACACATGGAACACATTATGGATACGCATGGATGCAGGTAGGTCTAGTGCATAGGAGACAGGGTTAATTTTGCGAATAACTCTGTATGGACCAATAAACCGGGGAGCCAACTTATTAGACGGAACCTGCAGCTTGAGATTTCTGGAGGAAAGCCATACTCTATCCCCAACCTGAAAGGAAACCGCTGGAAGCCTTCTGCGATTAGCATGGCGCTGATGACGCTGAAATGACTGACCAAGTGCCCTCTGAACTTGTGCCCATGTGGAACGGAGTTGCTTGATATGCTCATCCAGAGCTGGAATCTGTTGCGTCTGAAATGAATCTGGAAGCAGACAGGGCTGGAACCCATAATTAATCAGAAACGGAGAGCTCCCAGATGAAGAATTGACCGCACAGTTCCTGGCGAACTCTGCCCAAGGCAACAAGTCGGACCAATTATCATGATGGTCAGTAACAAAACAACGGAGAAATTGTTCCAAGCCTTGATTAGCTCGTTCAGCGGCTCCATTGGTCTGGGGATGGTAGGCAGAGGAGAAGGACAGCTGTATGCCCATCTGTTGGCAAAATGCCCTCCAAAATCTAGACACAAACAGGCTCCCCCTGTCAGACACCAGTACCCTAGGTACTCCATGCACCCGGAATACTTCTCTGGCGAACACCATTGCCAATTCCTTAGCTGAAGGGAGGCCACGGAGGGGCACGAAATGAGCCATTTTAGAAAACCTGTCCACCACCATGAATATAAAGGAATACCCCTTAGACATAGGCAATTATCCCATAAAATCGATGGAAACATGAGACCAGGGGCGTTCACCATTAGGCACCGGTTGAAGCAAGCCCACAGGGAGATGTCTCGGGGTCTTAGCGCGGGCGCAGGTGGCACAGGCATTCGTAAATTCGGCACAATCGTTTCTCATGGAAGGCCACCAAAATAACTGAGAAAGGGACCATAACAATTGGTCTCTACCAATATGTCCCGCAGCCTTAGAGGAATGGTAGGTTTCGAGCAACCTAGTATGAAATGGTTCAGCGACAAAACATTTGCCCATTGGGGTTTCATGGGGAGGCCAGGATCTCCTCCCCTAAAGGAGAAGTAATACTCGTGCGTATAGTAGCCAGTATTCTATCAGGTTGGATGATAGGTGCTGGTGCTTCCACTCTGTCACTGTCGGCCTCAAATTGTCTTGACAGTGCATCAGCCCTGATATTCTTTGACCCTGGTAAATATGATGCAATGAAATTAAATCGAGACAGGTACAGTGCCCACCTGGCCTGACGAGAGGACAATCTCTTGGCCTCCGAGAGATAAGTCAGATTTTTATGATCTGTTAGAATTAAGACAGGATTCTTAGTACCTTCAAGCAAATGACGCCATTCCTTAAGAGCGAGGATAATGGCCAACAATTCTCTGTCACCTATCTCATAGTGGCTTTGAGTGACAGTCAACTTTTTTGAGAAAAACCCACAAGGTCTGAGAGTTCCACCTTTCTCGTGTCGTTGCGAAAGTACTGCCCCGACCCCAATATCTGAGGCATCAACCTCTAACGTAAATGGAAGTAGAGGATTGGGGTGGGATAACACAGGAGCTGCAGCAAATGCCAGCTTCAAATTCTCTAAGGCATTCTCAGCAGATAGCGGCCAACAAGAAGGATTAGCACCCTTGTGCGTAAGATCGGACAGAGGTTTGACAATGGAAGAAAAGTTCTTAATAAACCTCCTATAATAATTAGCGAAACCCAGGAAACGTTGTATGGCTTTAAGACCCTTGGGTTTTGGCCATTGTAGGACAGCTGACAACTTTTCTTTGTCCATGGCAATGCCATCATTGCCAATAATGAACCCCAAGAATGGCACACTGGTTCTATGAAACTCACATTTTTCCAATTTACAAAATAATTTGTTCTCACGGAGTCGTAGCAATACTGTGGATACATCTTTGATGTGCTGTGCCATATTATGGGAGTAAATCAGTATATCGTCAAGGTACACCACAACACATGTCTGTAACATATCTCTCAGAACATCGTTTATCAGTTCCTGGAAAACTGCGGGGGCATTACACAGCCCAAATGGCATTACTAGATACTCGTAGTGCCCAGCTCGAGTATTAAAGGCAGTCTTCCACACATCACCTGCTCGAATGCGCACCAGATTGTAAGCGGCCCGTAGGTCCAATTTGGTAAAGATCGAAGCGCCCTTAAGCCTGTCAAAAAGCTCAGTGATGAGTGGTATTGGGTATGCGTTTTTTGCCATTAGTTTAGTCAAGCCCCGGTAGTCAATGCATGGTCTTAATTCGCCATTTTTCTTTTTTACGAAAAAGAACCCAGCCCCAGCTGGAGAGGTAGATTTTCATATGATCCCTCTAGCAAGGGCATCAGAAATATAATCCTCCATAGCCTTATTTTCCTCACAAGATAATGGATAAGTGCGTCCTTTTGGAGGTACTGCCCCAGGCTGCAATTCAATGCAACAATCATAAGGTCTATGCTGGGGTAGCAAACTAGCCTCTCCTTTGCTAAAAACATCGCCAAACTGTTGGTACACATCCGGCATAGCCGAGGAGGTGCACAGGACCTTAATAGGCTGGATGACGCACTTGTCCATACAAAACTGGGACCAAGCAGCAATTTCACACTTTTTCCAATCAAATTGTGGGTTATGTAACTGTAACCACGGAAATCCCAATATTACCGCATGGTGTGGAGAATTAATCAGTTGAAACTGCTGCTCTTCTCTGTGAAGTGCCCCAATAGTCATAGAC